>OX578281.1:73333300-74533300 GCA_951217055.1 Gerris lacustris | reverse complement strand
GGTGTAGTCTATATTATGTACTTAATCATTGTAAATATGTCGTCTGTGTGTAATATAGGGTTCTATAAGGAAGTTGAACACATTATTGACTGTGTTGATATATAAACGTGGTTATTTACTGCAGCACAATGAGAAGGAAAACTGCAAAGTTTTTATAAATATAACCACTCAAGTATAATTAGTCTAGAATTGTTGTTTCTGTCTTCAAACTCTTTATTTTAAAATTTTACTTCAATTTAAAATTGTTTTATTAAAAATTGAAAAAGCTTTTTGGATTTTCAGGTAAATATTCGACGCTCATAATAAATTACACTTTATGATGTCGTATTACCTCATATGAAGTATTAGAAGTCAATATACTTGGTTTTCTTTCTACAAGTTTGCCAATATTATTTATTGTTTACTGTATCCTTATTTCATGGTATTTATATCTTTAAATGCAGAAATCGCGACGCCTTATTTTACTTATTTAATGTTGAGTTACTACGATTGAATCTGAAATGTTTGGTACTTCATGTGGTACTTCTTTAGATTGTTACTCCCCTCTGTTTTCTTTTATATGGAGAGTAACAATCTAAACAAGTGCCCGTCAGGTGTGGAGATAGTCGAGGTAAAAACACAAAAAAGAGAAAGATGGTCTAACTTCACTCGCAAAACAATAATGCATTTTTCATGAGCGATGAAGTAGGTCCAACTAATCTATATATATTTATGAAACTAAGAGTGACAGTGACTGACTGACTCATCACTAATTCTCCTACTTCCCATTGACATAGAGATTT
This sequence comes from Gerris lacustris, assembly GCA_951217055.1. Classification (NCBI taxonomy): domain Eukaryota; kingdom Metazoa; phylum Arthropoda; class Insecta; order Hemiptera; family Gerridae; genus Gerris; species Gerris lacustris. The sequence goes on along the minus strand of OX578281.1, from coordinate 74,532,518 downwards.
TAAATTTGGTACATATAGATAGAGTGTAACGTAAGTAGAAAATAGCCGCCAGCTTGGTTTTATTCACATTCTATTATCTCAGCTTCAAGTGGACCCAGAGATCTGAAATTTGGTACATAAACTTATGTTAGATATATTATACTGTAAAACAAAATACATTATTTAATTTAAATAATTACTGTTTAGTAAATAGGTAGGAAATATGAAAATTAATGGTTAAATTATTTTTATCTCCAGTAGGGAAAAAAAGTTATGATTTTGAATTAGTTTAGAGGGACTAAAACAGGTCTTTTCATTCCTGAACTCAAAAAGTAGGGAGAAAAAGTAAAAGTAGGGCGAAAAAGTAAAGCATCTAAATAACCTTCTATTTAAGTTTAATTCCAATTCTTATTTGTTTTTAATATTGAATCTCTTATATCTGCCATTAAAAGTTCTAATAATTATTGTTATTTATTAAAATAATAAATAAAAACTGTGCTATGGACGAAAATGTGTATTTTCTTCCTACTGGAGATAAAATATTGTATGTACCTCGTGAGTAAAGTGCCATTATTCCCCTCGCGATAATTATATCCCTCGGCTGCGCCTCGGGAGCTAATTAGAGTTATTCCCTCGGCTTCGCCTCGGGATATAGGGACCATGGTTCCTTCGGCTTCGCCTTAAGAACCAACTTTTTTCGCTCAGGGAATAATGGCTTACTTTACTCCCTAGGTGCATAAATAACTATTTAATAAACACATATTATATTCTACTGTTAAACAAAATGCATTATCTAAATATAAACAGCAAAGTTGATAAATATAAAAATTAATGGTTAAGTTCATTTATAATGAAAAACATAAAAAAATAAACACCTGGTCATGTATTTATTTTAGATAAAATGTTTAAAAATAAGCATAAAAAATAATATACCTACTTTTACTATAAAATACGAATTTATGTAACAAAAAAGATATATTAGTTATATTGTTTAAACTATTCTTCACACACAGCACCAACTTCTAGACGGATAAGGTGCGCGAAGATCGCCGATCCGGCTAGTTCATATATAGATATGCATTCGTTTATCCAAATTTAGAAATTATGGCTTCATTTTTAACCTGTGTGTTTGTTTTACTGATGAATCACCATGCCAACCGTTGTGATGATGACACTATTGATTTAGATATTAATTAAAATTATTTATTTAACACCGACCTTACTAACTTGTGCTTCATCAGCTTTATCTAGGGCAACACTGGAGGAAATCATGAGAGTTCATGTTTCCCTTATTTTCCATTACCCTCTGTTTAACCAGACCGGGTGCAATGAGTAACTTTCCTCCCCGTGAACTAGGCAGACAAGGTTACTTTTTCTCCCTTCTGGAGATAATAGTTATTTATGCACCAAGGGAGGAAAGTAAGTGATTGCAACCTGAGCGATGAAGTTGGTTCCTGAGGCGAAACCGAGGCAACCATAACGTTCACTCCCTCGGCTCCGCCTCGGGAGTTAATTATCGCGAGGGTGCAAGTGATTTTCTGGAGGTACCTCGGGAGTACGAGGTACCTCCAGAAGGAAGAAAAAATGGAAAGATTTTAATTTTAAATTATTTTATTAAACAAAAATACATATTTTTTTATTTATTTAAAACAAAGCCAAATAGGCCAGTCAAAACATACATAAAAAGTAGCTAAATTCGCAAAGCGTGATGTAGTTCTGATTTTTTTATATGCTGTTCATACCAGTTTGGGTAGTGTGATCCTAAGTTTGCAGCTTCGAGAAACCTGTGCTAGCTGCGTAACATGTGAAAAACTGAAAAAAATTTGGACTTTTTTTAGTTTTTGCCATATAACTCGTAAAATATGTATTTTTCAATAATAATTGTTATTACAATATTTAAGGTTCAGTAAATTTGCAGCAGTATAAGTCCAACTGCAGCTCTGTTCGTTCAATAGTTTCCGAGATATGGCTCTTCAAAAATTGTCAGTTTTTTCCAAAAAATTTAAATTCTAAGTTTTGCTCTCGTTTCGGGCCAAATATTGGCATAAAAACGCTCACCTACAAAAAAATTCATAAGTAATGAAGTTTTAGTAAATTTAATTGGCTTTTATACAAACTCAAAACGAAGCCTGTAGACAAAATAGTATTGTTGCAATCGAGAAAAAAAAACCGTAAAATTGTATTCTTAAGAAATGAGTCTAAACCACTTCTAATAACAAGTTATGGACATTTGGCAACAATCACTAGATCTATTGCAGTCCATAACACGCCATTTGACGTTGATTCACTCACCATATTTTAAAAGTTGAGCATCTGTGTGCAGCAGTCGGACACAGAATTAACAGAGTATTTCAATTCAAAGTGGCCCATGAGTATTACTTAGCGAAGAGGAAATGCTGAGGGGGCAAATTACTTTCTACGTCTCTTTCACTCTACTCTTCCAAAAGATCTCTGTTGGGACCAAGTACGTTTGTAGTCGAGGATGGAGGATAACTTCTCCACAACGTTACCTGGCACCGAAACGATTCAATCAGGGCAGTCGTTTCTAGCTACATCACCTACATATTCAGTTATAGGATGGGGCCCTCTGGAGTACTAAAATCGCTTCGCTGCCTTTTATGCCTCCTTAACTATCATCATTGTGCTCTAGGAGGAACTGTTAGCTAATTCCTCCAATGTAAGATGCCTCATTGACCTGTTGTGCTCTGCGTTTAGACTCGAGAGCATTGAAACTAAGACAGTGAAAGAAGATGTAGACTTCCGATATTATCCGAAACCGACCTTAACAAAATACATCCTACGAGATCATTCTTTAGAGAGGATGCGAGGCTACTCGTTCTCCTATGCGCCTTGGCATCGACCATTCAAAATTTTGACTTACAGAAAAGTGGCAGAGCTGATTCAAGTTGCACTCACACTTTCACCACTTCTTTCGTAGATATATTGAATACCCCCCCCCCCCCTTCCCCCCGGTGGGAGGAGGATATCACAGTGTGGGTTTAGTTTAATACAATATTAGCAACAACTTGCGAATCAGCACAAGCAATCGTTCTCAAATTGCTCACTTAAAATATAAAGGGGACAGTATAAAAGAGAAGGAAAAATGAACTCACTAGTAAGTTCAAGAAGGGATGCACGTGAGCTTGCAGTTGCCGGAGAACTGGGCTTATGTGATGAGAAAGACTTGCCACACTGTGGCTATAATTCTAATAGACGAGGATGAAGACGCCCCGTCGATCAGCCCCCTTCTGACGAGCAGCCCAACATAGACAAAATTCCGCAACAACTTCCTTCAGTCTCGGAATACGACCGGCCAGGACCCCCGAAATACTAATACGTTAAGCGCTTTGATTGCAAATACTTTTGAATAAGAAATTTACATACATGTAAGTTCCTATGCATTTTTCATTAGTCAAATGCCCAAAACTTATTTTAAAAAGTTGTTTAGATTCATTTCTAAAAAAAATACAATTTCCTTTTTTTGTTCTTTTTACAATTGAAACAGAACAGTTTTGCTTACAGGATTTATTTTGAGTCTGAATTAAAGCCAATTAAATTTACTACAACTTCTTTTCTTATGACTTTTCTCGTAGGTGGGAGGTTTTATGCCGATATTCGGACCGAAACAAGAGCAATACTAAAAATTTCCATTTTTTGGAAAATGATAGTAATTTTTGAATTGTCATATCTCGGTAACTATTGGGCATACAAAGTTTCCATTGGACCTTAAAGGAAGCCAATTATATTTATTACAACTTCATTCCTTATAACTTTTCTCGTAGGTTAACATGTTTACGCCGATATTCGCCCCGAAACGAGAGCAATACTTAAAATTTCAATTTTTTAAGAAATATTTTTAATTTTTAAAGTGCCATATCTCGGAAACTATTGAACGTACAGAGTTGCCATTAGACTTAAATTGTTGTAAATTTATTGTACTCAAAAAATAGTAAGAACAACTAACATAGAATAGAATAGAATAGATTTTATTTGTTTAAGTACATATAGGATACTTGTTACAAATAGAGTTGCTTTTGCGATATATAAGATACATTTCAAACGAAGTAAAAAGAAATCGTTTTTTTACAAAACCAAACGTAAGTATATAAATGAAAATGAAAATTAAATTTTATAATTGATCACTTATGATCTTGTATTATTTTAATGAAAATATGAAATATGTTGAAATTAAAATGTACATATGTTGGCTTAAACAATACGATAATAACAGTTATAATAAAATAAATTAAACTGTACATTCGTGAAATATAATGATGACCTCTAACACCGGAGGTAATGCACTGATAAGGAGGCAGACAAAAAAAAGAAAGAGACCAATAAATAAATAATTACATTTAACTCTGTGAGTCATTCCGAGTCTGGCTTCAAACAATAAACATTAAAAATTAAATTATAATCTGACTTTATGCTCGACTAATAAAAAATTAGTTTAAATTTTAGACATATAATAATGATAACTTAATATTTTAACACTTTATAAAATTGACCAAAAATAAGACAAATTAAATTTAAAAATTAGTTAAATAAAAATTAATTTAATATCTTCACAAAAACAATGATTAAAATGATATAAGTGCCAAAAGTGGCTGGCAAAGTAGAATAATGTCCATAGACATGAATGTAGACGAATTAAGCCAAGACTTTTCGTTGACATAGGTTGATTCGTAAGTGTAAGGTAGATTGATAAATTAAACATTTAAAATTATATATAAAGGGGGGAAATTTATATAATAGTATTACTTAATATATTTATATATTAATCATAAAGGAGAAAGCTTCTTCACTTGCAAGAACAACTAACATCAAATAACGCATAGTTTACGAGTTATATGGCAAAAACTAAAAAAAGTCCAAATTTTTTTCAGTTTTTCACATGTTACGCAGCTAGCACAGGTTTTTCGAAGCTGCAAACTTATGATCACACTACCCTAACTGATTCGAACAACATATAAAAAAATCAGAACTACAGCAAGCTTTGCGAATTATAGGTCTAATTAGGCTTGCCTAATATTCTGTTTTGTGTTTTTTACAATTGCAACTGAATTACTGAGCCTACAGACTTCATTTTGCGTTTACAAGAAAGCCAATTAAATGTACTACAACTTTATTCCTTATGATTTTTCTGTAGGGGGGCTATTTTATGCCGATATTTGGCCAGAAACGAGAGCAACACTATTTTGTGAAAAACATTGCCAATGTTCGAAGTGCCATATCTCGGAAACTATTGGTCGTACAGAGGTTCGGTTGAACTTATGCTACTGCAAATTTATTGTAATTTAAAAACAGTAATAACGCCTTACATCGAAAAACACGTAGTTTGCGAGTTATGTGGCCAAAACTAAAAACAGTCTGAAAATGTTTCAGTTTTTCAGCTATTATGCAGCTAGCACAGGTTTTTCGAAGCTGCAAACTTAGGATCACACTACCTTAACAGGTCCGAACAACATATAAAAAAAATCAGAACTACATCACGCTTTGCGAATTTAATGTCTAATTTGACTGGACTAAAATAGTTAGATATAATATTAACAATTCTCTAAATAAGTTTAATCGCGTTAAAATTAAATTATAGATAGTACCTAATCATTTTAATTTCAATGCTAAAATTAATGGGAGAATCAGCTGGAAGCTGAGTCGTGTATTGAATGGTATTAACAACTGATGTATTTGCATATGGATTTGTATATCTACATTTAGAAATTATGAATTTACTTTTAACTTGTTTGTTTTAATGATAAATCACTGTGGCAACCGTTGTACATGACATGTGTGAAGATGACATTATAGATTTAGACATTAAACAAAAGTTAGTAAATGAAATGTTTATTAGCACCAACCTTATTTACATGTGCTTTATCTAGGGCAACACTGGAGGGAATCATGAAAGTTCATGTTCCCCTTATTACTTTTCCTCACTACCTATAGTAGGAAAAGTATTGCTTTTACCAAAAACTTTTTTTTCGAGATTTCAACGGAATTATTCGTTTTGGGTGTTTTTAAGACCTCCTGAGTGGTTTTCAGCCTGACGTCTGTATGTATGTAAGTGTGTATGCATGTGCGTATGTATGTGTGTTATAATCGTAGCGCCCAAAGTATTTAACCTAGAGAGTTGAAACTAGGCAAAAAAAATCAGTCCTTACCTCTAGTAGTGCCGCCCGGAAAATTAACTTTTTCCGCCATCTTCAACCCAGTTTGCTGAGTCAGCAAAAATTAAAAAAATGTAATGTCGAAAATGGTCCTGATCGAGTTGAAATTTGGCACGAATGTACCTCTCTGCATGACAAACAAGCCCACCAAATTTCATTTTGATATTGGCCGCCATTTTGAAGTTATTAATTTTAGAATTCTTTAACTTTGACGGTTAATAATACCGAAAGTATAAATAGGTTTTTGACACATAGCATATCGTTGGAACCGGAAAAAATTAAGGAACAAATATAAAAAACTCGATGCAATTCCATTAATTAGTTTAAAAGTTATAAGCGAATATAATTATTTATTAGTGCGATAATTTTGATTACGTCAAAGTTTGTTTACATCTGTCAAATTACCGCCAAACTTCAAATAATTAAACAAGATATAGCTATTTTTTTAAGAATGATAATAAATCAATTAGTTCAGAACGGTCATCCATCCAAGTACTGACCACGTCCAATGCTGCTTCCTCCTGCTACGAAGCAGCAGGAGAGGCCACTTTAGTGGCCTCTGAAGTGAGGAAAAGTTCCGAAGTACCCCTTACCCGATTATTTTTCATTACTCCCTGTTTAACCCGACCGGGTGCTATGAGTAACTTCCCTCCCTGTAAACTAGGCAGGAATTCCTCTTATTCCATTTATACCTGAAACCTTTATATTTATGCTTTTCAAACAAATTTTTGTTATCAAAGCAGATACTGAATAAATGATTATTCATATAAATATCAAGCTCACAGTATTGGAACATTATCTAAGCAGTCATTTGTCCTCATTTACAGCAACCCTATGCAGAGATCAAGCTGATAAAGTCTATGACTAAATACAGATTAGTCACTGAATTTATCGGAGTATTTTTAATTTATAACGTTTTAAAAAAATCAGGCAGAGTCGTATTTTTAAAACTATCTAATCTTATGGTCAGATTACGCATTTGTTGGAAAGGGGGATCAGAAGCAAAAAGATTCAAGTTACAACCGAAACTGTTTAGGCATTTCATTAAATCGCTCAGCATGCATGATAATAGGGAACATAGCCACCGATTCCTAGCGTGAGCCCCACGTGGAGAGTCGTGTCAAGGATAGATCTTAATACAGAATTCAATTTATCGATTATGTGCTGATACTTCTTAAATGGCATTTAGTTAAATCGGCAGCAGTCTCCAGATTGGTTTTTCCACCATCGCAAATTCATTTTAGGGGATCTAGCTAAATAAATTTATATTAATATACGTATTTTTCTTTCCCTTTACATAGAGAAAGAAGGTAGATCGATTTTCAATATCATATCTCCATAATCCACCGTGCACACTGGAATCCTGTTTCGCGATTCATTATCGCAGTTTTTAGTAGTTGTGGGATAATCTCAGCTGCGTCTCACTTGCATCTCTGCTATGAAAATAATTTTCAATTTCTCATGTCTGTGGGCACATGTTTGAGATTGACAACACTTGAGTTTCGTCTACACCGGGATTCTTGGACATCATCTCTCAAGTGCTTGGAATTATGCATAACAGCGTCTCATTCATTTAGTTTAAAACATTTGATTTTCAAGTTTCCTGTTCCATCAGTAACTAGGCAGACTATAAAGGTTACACTGCAATTGATAGAAAATCTACCTTTGGGACGTTTTAAAAAGAGAAATAGGAAAGTCGACTGTCTGTCTTAAAGGAAGTTTAAAAAAACTTTTATCTACGATTGATACGAAATATAAACATTATATCTTTGTTTAGATGCGTAGAAAGTGATTATTTACGTACTTGTGCGTCTCATAGTTCTGAAGAATTCCTCTTCTTTACCACGCTAGTGCGGTAAAGAAGAGGAATTCTTCAGCTTTACGCACGATTAGTGAGTTTGTTTACATTTAACAAAACAACTTTGTTGTTCTTTTATTAAAGTAACTGTTTATATCTAGTTTTTAGTGAAAAACAATGAGTGAATCAAGTGACTTTGACGAAAATGTGGAGAATAATAATCCTCCAGAAATAATTAATTCGGCAAAAAATACAACTAATGAATTAATGCCATCTTTATCAAGAGAGAGAAACGAACTTACAGCAAGTTTATTTGTTTCTGTATTTATTATTTAAATCTAACAATAGTAGATAAAGTACGGTACGCAACTCGTGCGAAAACGGCATTTTGCATTGCTCGTGTGGTTTTACCAATCTCGCTGTCGCTAGGGTGCAAACTCCACACTCGCAATCAAAATGCTACTTTCCGCACTCGACGCGTAATGTACTATAATGTCCCAGTTACCGAATAGCGGAAAAGATATTTCACACATTAAGGCCACAGTTTCCTCACTTATAATTTCTTAACAAGAAAAAAAAATCAAAAAATTACAGATATTCCCACAATTACAAAATTCTTCTGACATACCAACAACAATATATTAAAACTGAATGCCGTTGAATGAGGCACTGTGGGGACGACTTTTGTTGCGTGGAAGGTAGCGAGAACAGGGGTTAAGACCATTGTTTACTAGGTTTTTTTTTATAGTTCAAAATTCTGCTGAAAATGTCGTTTTGTCAAAATCGGTTCCGACTTGCTGTAAAATCTCTCATTTAGTTTAAGGAACTGTATTTAGACTCTCAGATATACTGATCTCCTATCAATTATGATTCAACGTGTGATAAATAATGAAAAGTGTTGTTTTTTTAAGTAAATATCGAGTAAATGATTGAGTAGTAGGCACTTTTCTTTAGCTCTTTTCGACGCTGCATTATCCACTAACAGTGTGTTTCTTGTTTAGTTGCATTTTCAACTGGTTTTATTGAAAAATTGGAATACCGGATTATTTGTCTTCTTGTAAGGAATTTTTCTCGACACATACTTGAGTGACTTTGGTCTGGCTTATTTATTATGATTCTGTGGAGAGGAATGAATGTAGTTATCCTTTCGGTTGCTTTCTTGGGAAATACGATAAGCCGGGTCTTTCTGATATCAAGTCGAGGCAAATCCGTCTCATTCAATATACTCTGTTTCGCTTTCTCCTGCTTTCCTCCGCTTTCCTCTTTTCAACGCCCTGGAAAAATCATTTTCTTTCCAGAGAAATATCTATTCAAGGTGTTAAATTTACGGATTGGCTTCCTTGTCAAAATATTATTCAATGTAAGAAAAAGAAAGAGGAAATGGAAAAATCTAATATATAAGGAAAATCATCCTTATATATTTATTATCAGGTTGATTGTAGCCTGTAGGATTTTCTCAAATCCTTTTTTCCATGTATAGATGAACTTTAAACATTTTTCGCTCAGGACTTTTACCTACAAACAATTCTCTACACCTCACAGTACCTGTACTGTACTATCTAATTTAATTGTGATTTTCTACGCAATCACACATTTTTTCTGTTCTGCAACTTGCTAACACTAAAAGAACAATAATTTATCTAGATTTTTTTATCTCCAGTAGGGAGAAAAGTTATGATTTTGGATTAGTTTAGAGGGACTAAAGTAAGTCATTATTTCCCTGAACTCAAAAGTAGGTAGAAAAAGAAGGATTGCCAACTTAATTATTTTATAAATAGGAGAGAATGAATGGCTAATGTAATGAAGTTGTTGAAATCAGGTTGGCGACACTGCTTCTTCGACCTTGTTTATCATTGTTTATAACCTGCATCTAAATAACCCTGTATTTAAGTTTTATTGCAATTTTTTTTTTTTTTAATATTGAATCTCTTATATCTGCTATTAAATGTGCTAACAATTATTGTTATTGTTATTTATTAAAATAATTAATAAATACTGTGCAATGGATAAAAATGTGAACTTTCTCCCTACTGGAGATAAAATATTGTATGTATCTCGGGAGTAAAGTGACATTATTCCCCTCGCGGTAATTATATGGGATTTAACCCTTTGCAGGTTGGAAGTGTTTGGTGATAGCATTCCTGACAGGTAGAGTCTCTCTCTAGTGCCGGATTAAATAATAAAATGTTCGTAAGTGAGTCAAAATTTATCAAGATGCGTTTTCTAGTGTTAAAACTCTTTAATATTTTTTAATATTAACGATATTAAAAAATATTAAGTCATTGGGAGGGCTTGTGGTGTCTCAGATTTCAAGCTCTCTAAGACCGAGATACAATTGTAGTAAAGATCATCAAAAGAATTAAGGGTTTGATGAGTAATCTGTTTATCGGGTTCTAGAGTGACCTGGATCTCATTAATTGAATCCTCTAGCATCGCCATTTCATTCCTTGTTTCGTCTAAGTCCCGACAACGAACTTGAAATGATTTTAATATTTTGGGGTCTTTAATCTCCTTAATTAGATCGTGAGCCTGTTGTGCTCGTTGATATAGAGTAGCTCTTCGAGATATATAAACCTATTAGTTTGCTTTCTAAGGCAATATTAGAAGTCTCGGTAGAAGTCATTTTGACTAAGAGGTAGAGGTAGATATAATGAATATAAAATAATTTGTTTATAAGCTGAAATAAAAACAAAGAAGATCGGAGATACCAATGGACATAAACTACCAAAAAATAAAAAATAAAAGAGTTGTATAATATAAATAACGCTAATTAGCTTACGAGGCTCAGCCGAGGGAAATAATTATCGTGAGGGGAATTATAGCACTTTACTTCCGAGGTACATACAATAGTTTATCGCCAGTAGGGAGAAAATACACATTTTCATTCATTGCACAGTCTTTATTAATTATTTTAATGAAAATGAAAAATAAAATTTAAAAAAAATATAGGGACCGTGGTTCCTTTGGCTTCGCCTCAAGAACCAACTTTTTGCTCAGGGAATAATGGCTTACTTTACTCCCTAGGTGCATAAATAACTATTAGGTAAACTAAGGGGCTCTTCCCCCTACTCGCTTCGCTCGTCGAAAAGCGACCGCTGCCTTGAACCTTCCCACAATTTGACAATTTGTTGTTTTACAATTTGACACATTTGTTTGTTTACAAAACCTTTTTTAATAATGTAGATAGAAAGTTAATAATTGAAAATTAATCTTCACTAATTAATTACAAGTATGTAGTTTTATACATTTTTTAGTTTTATTCACTGTCGTCCGTTGTTTAAACTTATAAAATGAAGGTTTGTTTGTCTTCTATAGCTGACAGTGTGGTACATGATATTTCACCTGCGTCACTACGTTAGTTGTACAGCAGTATGTAAATACACATTATGATGTTTTCACTTTGAGCCGACATCAGCTCGCTGTATCATCGTCTATCGCTTAGATTGTTCAATAGTTTGCTTGAGGCAGACCATCCCTCCAGACAGACACCGATTCCTCCCCCCCCCCCCTCTACTTGGCCGGGTTGTTCAACATGACGCTGACAGTCGGCCCTCGCAGAAGCAACTTGTGACATCCCTCAGGATAACCCGACCTCGGTATTTGTCGTCCAAGTATCGATCCAAGAATGTCGGGAAGGTGTGGAAGGCCTTATATAAGCTCTTACCATTTATGATAACTGCTGAACTACGTATCATTAGGATTATTGATTTCGGTTTATTTCTCTTGCTAGATTTAGCTCGCTATATCTAAAATAAAATAAAATCAGATCTATAAATACCAATACCGTACTTGGGTTTGTTTTAATCCGTAATAGCGGAGATGTTTAAAGCTCCTACTTAATAAGTTATCAAATGACGTCACGTTCAGAGCCAAGAGAATTCCCAAAGTGGAAAAACTTTGCCGTCTGAACTTGGAAAAATCTGGCCTATTGGGAAATCCGCACGTTCTCTAATAAAATATTTATTTTCTTTTGGAAAGACTCTTACAAATATTCACTTAATACTTTTGTCCCTGTTCCATGTTTCATTCTATTTGAAGTTATACGCGGTTTTATTTCAATCAGACCTACAATTTTATAACAAATAACATTGCAAAGATTTAATGACAAATGTAAATGTTAACTCTAGTGAACAGTTGTTCTTCGTCTAAAGCTTCTTTATTATTCCAGTCCTTTGTACAAATCCTTAACAAAGACAAATCAAATGATTAACGCATGTGTTGATCGAAATGATTGCTTTGAACTTGACTAAATTGCAAGTCACTTCCGTCTGCATGTCATGTGCATAGCACTATGATTATACACAAATGATAATGGTTTAAATGCATCGGACGATGTTTATTCGAACCCTCATAGAACCCCTAGGTTAAATTGTTAACTGAAAGAGCTTTGATTATTTCAACTGATGAGCTATTTCTTTTAGAAATGAAGTAAGATGTCTCTTCAGCTGACACCGGCTCTAATTCCAGTTTAAGTAGTTTTTCCTCGAACGGCAGTTGGTAGGAATATCGGGGCGTTCCATTACTAATCACACTGGCTGTAAAAAAATAAATAAAAGAAAAATCGTTCTAGTGTGAGTGTACGTCTTGAAGGAAAGCTTTTTCCGAAATCTTAACTTCATAGCTTAACCTTTATTGTCGCTTAAAATTTTCAATTTCCTCGTAGGAGTCGAAATTCATCATTTATTGTTTAAGCATCTTATAAACAAAAAATCCCGTCATGCATAGGGTGGCGCAGCCCGGATGACCACATTTTAAATGGTTACCATGTACTTAATACTAGAGCTAGGAGATTGAAATAAAGAAAATTTTCTAGCAATAATGTGGAAGTTTACTGGACATAAGTCAAATTTTCAAGTGTGGAAGATAATTTCGGATAAATGACGTCCTTGTTATTTGCACATTCTTAGAGGCGCTCAGCGAAGTTGCGAATCACATTCTCTAACATCTTGACAGGAATCCGAGTACTATGCAATATACAGATCTGAAATTCTGTAACTATGTTAGTATATTGCAGATATACAAATTTTAATATGCTTATTTTATTTAGGTCTGGAGGGTATAGAAAAACTCAAATTATTTCATTTCGGCTATATTTGGCCTTCTTTGAGGCATCTTCAGGCCTAAAAGAAGATTTTTAAAATTTAATTTCTCATATCTACACATTTACATCTTATATAACATGTTAACATAATTTCTGACAAATGAACATTAAAAATTACAAGTTAAAAAGAACTTTTTATATACTAAGTTTTTAAATTTTCTGTCATAAATCATAAATTTGAAACACATCAAAATGAAGATCGTAAATATGGGATATGTCAAAACAAATAAAATAACTTGCGGATTTTTTCCGAACTAACTTTCCATATAGCAAAATTTGCTGAAAACGAATTAAATTCTGCTGAAAGATGGCTAAAAGTATTGAAATAATGCATTGACATCGCGCTCTGAGCTATTCTAAAAGTTTCAAATGTCTAGCTACTCGGAAAGTCAGTTAAAAATCGTTTTGCAAGATTTGTACTGGACCAACTAACAAACAATAAAGCAAGCTAATAATAAACAGGTCAAGTGTATGCTGGTCAGCACACAGCGAGGGTCCGTAGGCCACACTGTATAGTTTAAGTAGTACCCTATGGAGGGTGTTTTATAAAATGCTAAAAAGTTTACTTTGAACTATCCTATGGGTCTGATATTAAAGTATTTTTTTGCCACTGAGCCGGACTACAACCATATAAATACATCAAAAAGACCATAGTTATGAAAAAACGTATATTTTGTCAATAACAAATAAAATAATTTTTTTTCGAAATTTCCAAAAAGTGGTATCTTTACTTTTGGTCGAAGAATGTTCAGGAATTTTTCAGATTTTTTGGACTTCGCATAAACGAGATAGAGGGGGGGGGGGGGGGGGGGCACGTTTCACACCTACTTCAAACTTGCCTACGCTCGCCCTAAAAAAGTTATAACCAAAGAATTATATATTTTTGTAATCAGCTCGACGTATACCCTTTCATATGATACCCCTTACGGTAAAGAAAAAAAATAAAAATATTTTAACCCTTAAGTTTTTTTACCCTACTTTTTGTTTTTTTAAGTCGCCATATTTTTGAAATATGTGGTACATGACATGGTAGGTACATGACACGTACAGTCGTACACGTACATGCCAAATTTCAAAGTGATCGGACGAAAGGTGTAGCCGTGAGAGCAGGCGACCGGACGGACGGACAGACACACGCAGGAAAATATAAGGGTCCTTGTTTTTGCCTACGACCCTAAAAACCGTAGTAATAATAAATATAAACAATATAACAATACACTAACCTTTAACAATTACTCTAAAAACTTAACTTTAATTATTTTCCTTCGTATAATTTCATCTCGAGGCAATCCACCTGTGCTAAATAAAATGATATTTGATTATTTTACCTTATTTTTTACTTCTATTATCCTATATAAGGTCACTTACGCATTGTCTGTATTAATTTAAAACTATATCCTTTACTTATTTGAATTTAATTTAAAAAACTCTTATTTTGTTGTAGAGAAAACAGGTCTATCGTACATTTATGATAACACTGATAAGTGATAAGGATGTCTTGTTAATGATAAGAATTGTTACATACTAAGATTGCTCTACTTCTATGTCATACTTCTTTGCCTTCTTATCTTGAGTTAGGGGAAAACTTATAAATATTGTTTAAATCTAAGTGTACATTTATATTAATATTAGTATTTACCTTGTTATATTTGAAATGTATATATTTATTTGCTATTTTAATTATTCGTTATGATTATCTGTTGTTTATTTATGGTTTTGTGATTAATTTTATCTGAGTAACTTTGTTATCCCGTTGAATGACTTGGTTTTATATCTTGTAAGTTGTAAGATTGACATATAGAATTTATTGAAATCTTGTGTATCAGTTTTAAAATGCATAGACTTATCTTCCAAGCTAATATGTGCTGCCTCTGAATATTGTCCTTTAAATGTATTAATCAGGGGTGCCCACCCCCCTTAAGCTCTATGACGCAACCCTCCCCCCCCCCCCCAACTTTTTGAGGTATGTTAATACATACACATCTTCTTCGGTTAACGTTATGTTGGCAAAATATAAATACTTTACCTGACTTATATTTGTTAGTATTTATAATGTTACATTTTAGAATAAAATGAAATTAAACTCCATTTATAGTTAACCTGAGACTTTATTAAAAAATAACAGTTCGTTTACGATTTTTGTATTATATGGGTCCACATATTATATGAGGATTGTTCTATTTTATATAAAACAAATCACAAGTACTAAAACACACAAACCTAGTACAAAATGCAATATCAATACAAAAACCTATATCATGTCACGTACAAATTTATTAATTTAACTAAAACTATACCTGCCTACAAAATTGTATCCAAACAATTTTTTAGGAAACTAATATTGGCAGACTCTATACTAATATTAATTGAAAATATGCTACATCCTGTTCTTAGTGCATGAAAATGATACTGAAAGTTTCAAAAATCATATTGTAAACTTAAAGTGAAGAAAAATCATTATAAAACTCTTGATTTGAATAAATGACAAAAAAACAAGAAAGTCTCAGTGTAACAGAAATAAGACAAATGAGAGGACAAGTAATTTTTCTTTGTTATGTTGATAAAGTAAATGCATTAATATGATTTCGTTTGTGGAAATTGAATCTAATACATCTTTCCCTGCAGAAAGTACCATTAAGTTAGAAAGTCATGTGTCTCCCATTGTAGACCTTAGTCTGTCTTTGATTATTTTAACTCTGCTCATTGCTTAATCAGCCGAACCGCTAGCAGGGCCATTGAGGGGATTTCCGGGCCCCTGGGCAAGTTAGCATCTTGGCCTCTTTGGACAAATAACGGTGGGGGGTCCCGGAGAATTTTTGAAAATTGAAGTGCAAAAAGATGAGTTTTAAGGATTTCTGAGGGCAAGATTGCCCTTACAGGAAAAGAACTAAGAAAAATATTTATTATCACATCCACCACCCACCACCCCCCCCCCCCAAAGTGGAAAAAAGTGCTATTTACTAACCCCCCCCCCCTAGAATTTTAACGACGCAGTCTGCGTCATAACCCCCCTCTGTGGGTACCCCTGTATTAATTTCTTTGTTTAGGATAATTATTGTATTTTCGAAGTTCATTTTATGTCCATGATGTTTTACATGTTCAACTAATGCCGTACTTTAGACGGCCAAGGTGTCATACTAAAGCTCATGACATGCGCCAATCAAATCACGGTGAACTTTGCACTTTGCTAAAGAAGTAACGGGAGACCTGCTCAGACTCAGAGCATTATACTCCTGACCCCTCAGAGAAAGACCTACGTCAGACTAAAAGTTGTGATAAAATGTCCAAGCGTAAATTGTTTTGTACCCAAACTATGTTTTAACATCCTACATCTTAACTGAAATGAAACGCATTTAAAGGAAATTTGATGCACTTGCGAATGGTGCAAACTCCAGATTTCTATGTTTATAGGGTTGGAAGTTGTACCAGGCATTTTAATGAGGAATCAGTTTGAAATGAGTTGGTTCATGAGGTTTATAAGTTGTTAGATGTTTGCTTCTGTTTTATTGAGTCGATTTGAGTTATTAAGTACTGTGTTATTTAATCCATTGAGAAATAACAGTGTGTTGCTGTTGAGGGTTATACTTGTTGAAACTTTGCTGTATAAAAACATTTCTACTGCTGAGACTGCGTGTTGAATGACGGCTAAGAAATGTTTTTAGTTAGGAAAAACAGTTTTTAACAAATGATTTATTAATGAATTTTCCCCACTCACCCCCCCCCCCCCCCCCCCCCTCTTTGTTAAGTTCAACTAGAAAATGAAAAGCATAAATAAAGTGTTTGTCTAAGTTTTGCTCGAATTAAACTCGACTATCATTAGACTGTTTTCTAATGAAGCTAATTTAATTGCCCATACAACTCGTCTTATTTCGATGAAGAGGAAAAATAACGAGCAGTAAAATCAACAAGTTAGAAATTTACAACTGTTGCAAAACGAATAAAAATGCTAAGAAAAACAATATCAGTTATATTATTTTTCCTTTTTAGGGTCCGCAGGCAACACTGGGACCCTTATAATTTCCTACGTTTGTCTGTCTGTCTGCAGATCGTAAACACACCTGTATCTTCTGAACTAAACAATACAGTTCTGTTATGTTGACAGTTAATGTTGGCGTTAACAGCGACTACGTTAACGGGAACGTTATATAGCGGCGACGCCTTGTTATGACCGTCATAGAGTTGAAATAGTTTAGCGCCGTTTTTTCTTGTAGTGTTGAACTTTTAATGCAATACAATTAGTTGAAGCGATGTACACCAGCAAAGAGGACGAAATATTGATTGATTTTGTAATGAACCAAGCCGCTGTCAATGTCGTTTTAAGTTGACATCTGTGGTGACCGTTAAGACAGCCGTCACTTTACGTCCAACTTAGTTGACGTCATGACCGCTAGATTACGTCCGCTTTGTAACGACGCCGCTCTTTTAGGGAGTTTTTTAGTGCTTGAAATATTGTGAAATAGTTTTGTTAATAATTTCGCTATCAAATAGAATGTATATACTAAAAATATATTAATTTGGATTGGTGAAAGTAATTTGTATGTTGTCGGGTGTAATGTCGGTTGGATTTAGAATTCTCGACAGATATTTAATAAGTCTCTTGTTTCATTAAGCTTCAACAGTCGCTTGATATATTCTTTGCTTTCTTTACCGGCTCAATTATTCTTCCCTAATGGAGGTCACAAGTCACAATTGTGACTTTTCGTAGACTAACGGCAGGAGAAAGATAGTAAGGCGGGTCTCAAAGGTCGTGAAACGTAAATTCCGATTTACAGGGTTGATGGGCTAAAGGACCGAGCTGCAGAGGCAGGAAAAAAGCTTTTCTTTTCTTTTAATAAGTGTTGCCGGGATGGAACTGTGGGACGTCCCAAAGGGGCGATTCGTAAGGAAGCAAGTGTCCCTGGGATTCCGGCGGCGGCTCCAGATGGAGCCCTCGCATTCTTACCATCTGGAGTAAAGTCGCCTCACTCTCCAGCCAGATGGGATTCTCTCAAACGGCCCTTTCTTTTCACATCTCTTGAACACATCCTCGTTCTGTCCCGGGGGAACTTGTCTTCAATTTCACGCTGAGATACTTCGCCCCGCACTAATCCCCTCCTCCTCGTACTTGGCCTAGTTGTGATAATATCCTCCAAGACCTTCCAGTGAGGACAAAGTTTTTAGGGCTCGGTGCCTCCCTTCTTGCTTTCCGCCCTACGAAAATTTCCTTAAAGTTAAACCGCAACTTGGCCGACTTGTTCGATTCCTTTGACATTAGTGACGCGCCAGGGCCTTTGTCATGTCGAACGTCTGCTTACACGCATTAGGGCATTATCAAAAAGTTGAAATTGCTCCGTTGTTCCTCTTTCCTTTCCTTAAATAAGGGTTCATTTAGCGTTAAACTTTTGCTCCGGGACATCATTTCTTCTTAACAATAAAGAAACATCGAGTTGAAAGCGTATATACATGTACGTAAAGAGAATACTTAATAGAGTCGAGACCCAATCAAATAAACCCTATTTTCTTTCGAATGTCGTTCCTTTTATCCCTAATTATTATAACCACAGTATTCAAATCTAATAATGTCTTCATAATACACGCGAGTCTTACTTGAACTCGAATATAATTTATCATATCCGTTCATTGTTTTGTAATTTATTTTAAGTAATATTATGTATTGTTATTTTGTTATTAACAACATTGTCCATATGCTCGGTTAAGTTACTTTGCAACTTCTTTTCAATTTACATTGTAATATGAGCAGAAATAAAATAAAGAAAAGCTTAACTCCACTGAAGAAACTTTATTTTAAGAATCAAGTTTTCAGCCAATCTACTGAGCATAAGAAAAACGGTCGATAGGTATGTATAATTTAAAACTATGATATGTTGAAATACATTTTAGTTCAAACTTTTTATAAAGAAATTAAGGAGGTAATAAACTAAAACATTGACATAAATACATATATATATAATATGCCCAATTTGAATGAAGATAAACAAAGACATGGCCTAACTTTATAGTTTATCGGTTATTGATACATAAATTACATTTAAAATGCTAATGTTAACAAAATATAAGAATAACTGTAATGAAAAGGAAATGTACTCATTCGATCGACCAATGAGTCGAATCGAAATGCTCAAGATAATGATATAGAAGTTGAGGCTGTCGAAATCCCACCACTTTATATTAAAATATATTGAAAAATAAACTTAAGTGATTCTATAATAACTTCAAGTTATAACTTTTCTGTAACTGTAAAATGTGGAGGGTTTGTAACTTAGTACAAACCCTCCCGACCTCTTTTAAATCAGATGAGAATTACGTATTGCTTTCGAATACAAAAATTCCTAGACAGAAATTTGTTTCAGACATGAGCGAATATTTTAGGTTCATGTCTGTCGTTGAATAATTTTGCGAACCAGCATATCTTAAAAACTTCTCGTCTAATTTTAATTAAATTTGTACGGTAGGTCTTGATAAGCACAATGTTAGTCGCATATTAATTTTAAATTTCTGCGCCCATTGATTTCTCTTTCACATGCGCACAAAGAATTTTTAATTAACACCTATACCTTTAAAAGCACTTGTCGGTTATTTAAATTTTAGATGGTTTGTCAAAGGCAGCCTACAGACGGTTCATTTTATTTCAACGTCTGTGTACAGAAGGTTCAAATTAAATACTAAATTAATACTTTTATTCATGTATAATAAACAAAAAAAACCATTTTGACAGATTTAAAAAAAATTGGCAAAATCAAATAAATTAGAAAATATAGGCCGTAAAAGCAAAACATTATTAAAGTAGCCGATTTTTAAAGCAAATTACGATATAGAAGTCTAGGTTGTGCAACGTGTATTAGTCATGGTTTGGTTTCCAAATATAGTTATTCTAGCCAGAATATATTATTATGGGAGATATATAAATTTTGGGTTTTTAAACAAATTATAAAACCATGTTGGCCGCACCACTCAATACTTTCTCCATACATATGTGGAAGTAAAATATACGAAGAATGAATTAATTGTTTGTTGGTATCAAATAAGGTGAAGATGAAGGAAGGTGCGCGAAGGAGCGGAGCGAGAGAACTGGATGTTTGTTTAGGACTGCGAGAAGGAGATTGGCTGCCGACAAAACAAACAGTCTGTCATATTATTAAGATTACTCAACAAGCCTACAAATAACTTCAACATTAGATAATAACTTCATCAACTTCTCATTCAGATAAATAATATCTCTATTGAAACAACTTCTTCAACAAAATTGAGATAAAAGATAAACAAAATAATTTATTGGGTGTATTGACCGTTAAATAATTTTAAAACCAAGTGATTTGTCATCAATTAAATACATTTTAAATTTCCCCATTTATCTTTTATTAATAAGAGTTTTTTTGCCGAACGGTTTGGACTACTTGAGTTGGTTACCCAGTCATACCAACCATTTTAAGTGGTATAAATAAATAAAGTATGTGATAAATATTTGCTGGATGTTCTCAATAAACTATACTTTATATGTACGATGGAATTTTAAATATTGTTTTTATCTTGTAAGAAGGTTATAAACTCCGGTTCAGACCTCTTGAGCTGACTTTCAGTAAAATGATGAAAGAGTCGACTCCTGCCACGATTAATTATTTGATAGTTTTGTGTTAATAATAAACTTTGGTTTTGCTTCATGGCTTACCGAAGGTAATGGAAATTGTCATCGACCAATAACTTTTACGTCTCCGAACTCTAAAATACCCAACCAGAGATCCTTCCGTGTCTGTCTGTCTTTCGCAAAAGAGTCTGTGCATAGTTACGAGTAGATCTTGGGATATAACAAAGTCTCTTTCGAAATAAATTAGAAAATTGTTCCTTGCCGTTTTTAATTCTTGGGTATTTAAGGAATTAATAAAATCAAATTTAGATTGGATTTGAAAAGTCTTATATTTGAATGTTACTGGTTCTCGTTATTTTCCCTGCATTCTATTGATGTTGAACTCACTTTTAACTACCTCATATATACTTAGTATGTATAGAAAGTATTGTGATGGCGTACAAATTCCATTTTGAGATTTTTATGAATTTACACTTTAAAAAAGTTTATTTGAATAAATCGCACGTCGGCAAGAATAGTGTTCTAACTCAAAAAACGTCGTTTTTGAGTTAAGGCCACCACGATGTAGAGAAAATTTTTCTCTACAAGTCAGCAACACCGTCGTAAGTCTAGTACATTCCAATACCACAGGGAGCGCGAAGTACGTTATTCCATTAAGTGAATAGTGAGGGTATGCCATCGAGAATATAGTTCTAAGTTAGTTGGTACCAAGCATTGGAGAAAAAAGATCACGCTCCGGTGAGTCAACACTGTACTATTTTGACTTGGAACTGTATTTCTGATTGTTTTACTGTTATTTTTTTTAGTTGCTACAACGTTTTTTGACATGTAACTTTATTCATGAATGGATATTTTCTGTGATGTTAGTTAGTCATTCAATTTTTGGATGATACGTTATTCATGAATAAAAGTAGTACATTATTTTTAGTTATCCCTTATGTACATTATAAAGTACCAATACTGTAAACAGCTTGACAAAAATAAAAAGTTTGCCCAGCCATAAAATACTTTCCCGCTTAAAGCCAAACAAAAGATTTTTTAAAGTAAGCCACGTATAACATTTAACTCGACGTCATATAACGAGAAAAAATTAAAATAACTTTATTTTGTTTCTATTGTTTTAAGACACCAGAATGGATAGACGTGGGAAATTAATTTTATCTACGATTGATACGAAATATACCTAAACATTATATCTCTATTTAGATGCGTAGAAAGTGATTATTTACGTATTTGTATTCATTGCGCATGCGCGTCTCATAGTTCTGAATAATTCCTCTTCTTTACCACACTAGTGCGGTAAAGAAGAGGAATTCTTCAGCTTTACGCACTTAGTGAGTTTGTTTACATTTAACAAAACTAAATTGCTGTTCTAGTAACTGTTTATATCGAGTTTTTAGTGAAAAACAATGAGTGAATCAAGTGACTTTGACGAAAATGTGGAGAATAATAATCCTCCAGAAATAATTAATTCGGCAAAAAATACAACTAATGAATTAATGCCATCTTTATCAAGAGAGAGATACGAACTTACAAACAGCAAGTTTATTTGTTTCTGTATTTATTATTTAAATCTACCAATCGTAGATAAAGTACGGTACGCAACTCGTGCGAAAACGGCATTTTGCATTGCCCGTGTGGTTTTACCACCCTCGCTGTCGCTCGGGTGCAAACTCCACACTCGCATGCAAAATGCTACTTTCCGCACTCGACGCATAATGTACTATTGCAGGTGGCTCTTGATGAGCACTTGGCACCAACTCCAACAACCCAAAACACGATTCCTTTGTCGTTTGTTGCAAGAAACAGAATAGACTCAGGCGATATTTGGAAAGGATTGCCCTTTGAAATTGAATACGGAAGTGTTAAGGACTTGATTAACATAACATTTTTAAACACTCTTACAACAATATTACATCTAGACGAATCTGACCCCAACAACATAAATAACTAACATCTGATTAGCCAAAATAAAGTTATAGATGGCGCGGCGACTCAGAAGCTTCCTTAAATAACAATAATCACCATAAAACCGGGATGCAAAAATAATTGTCGCACAAAATGTACTGCAACATTTTCAGAAGAAGAAAGACAGATATTTTTTTTTTCAAAAATATTGGTCATTGGGTAAATTATCTAAAGGGAATTTGTTGTAAATCATGTAACTAAAATAGTTCCAAAATACCTCGACTGCAATTTTTAATTTTTTTTAATTAAGTAAGCTATAATTTAGATATTATTATATGTATCTCAGATTCAATTTAACGGGTGTTATGAAAATATTGTTTTTCCCTTTACGACTGTGAATTAGTATTTTTTTATTTATTTTATAATTATTTTTATTTATTTATTTATTTTTTTTTTCAATTATTTAATTAAGTAATCTATTATTTAGATAATAATATTATATGGATCTCAGATTTATTACATAATGTTGCCGACACAATAAAAATTACGTTTTCTACATTCGTTTTTTCCATTTTTACTCCTTTTTATCAGTAATTATTTGATTAATTAAATGTTACTAATATTACCATCGATTAATGGTTTAAATGCACAGAATTTATTAAGTCTCCCAAATCTCAACTTAAAAATAAATATTACTTTTTTGAGTTAATAAGTTGTATTGATAAAATTTATTTATACTTATTAAGTGATGAGCTCACCAAGAATAGTGTATTAACTCTTAGAAATCCTAGTCATAGAGTCACATTAGAGTATAAACTATTATTAAGCAATCAAGTATAAGGTACCAAGTCTAAATCGCTTGGGGATATAGAGTTCCATCTTAGGTAATAGGAAATCACTGCAGCAAGAATACAGTCACAACTCAGAAGGCATTAGGGCATTATAGTTCTTTCTAAAAAAAAGTGTTCCAACTATTTATTCTATACCGTCATATCTAAAAACTTTTTTTTTTAAAATTTGTAAAAAATACTTATTTATATTTAAAAACCTGCGGGTTACGCTGTAATGATTCACAACAACCTAGAAAACCTTTTGGGGTATCTATAATTATTAATAACTTATTTGCTACTTGTATATTATTTTTCAAATCTTATTTTTGCATTTCCCAAAAGTAGCAGATTTTGAGTTAGAACAGTATTCTTCCCGAGGTGCGAAATATCTATTGTCTGTGTAGACGTTAGTTATGGCATACATGTTTAGAAATCGAGCAACGAATCTCAGCTATAAATTTGAGGACTTTATATCTCAATCAACTCTGCAAAACATAATAAAATAGACTGGCAATTGGTGTGGCACATAGCTTCCGCACATCCTATCACATACTTCATTGAATTTAGTCTTTAACAAGCCATTCTCGTCTAATTTTTGCTTCAGAGCTTACCGAAGGTAACGGAAGCTACGTGATCATTCCAAAGAAAGAAAAATGTTTACGTTCAATGATTCTCCGATATCAAAAATTGCAAAACCGAAATTCGTTTCAGACATCAGGAAACGTTTTTGGTTCTGTGTCAGTCTGTCGGTCTGTGTGTCGCTTAAGTTTTGCGAACAAACATATCTTAAAAACTACACGTCCGGTTTTAATGAAATTTGGATGGTCGTAGGTCATGATTAGCGTATTGTTAGTCCCATATAAGTGTCAACCTTCTGCGCCTACTTGTTTCTCTTCCACATGCGCACAAACATATATTTATTTACACATACAGCTTCACAAGTACTTTTCCGATTTGATAGATAGCCCCAGATTAATTTAAGTCGTCTGCGCTCTTTATCTTTTGCTAAATTGATACTTTAATGCGTGTATAATACACTACCTATTGATGTGGCACATAGACTCTTCGCATCCTATCATGTACTTCATTTATTTTATGCTTTTACATGCCCATTATTGTCTAATTTGTTTAATTGTTTTCCCTATTTTTTTATCAGTCAAAATTGTTTTGATTTATTAAATCAATAAAAATAAAAGTAACAATTTAGCATAAGTTAAAGGGCACAGACGGTTCAAATTAATCTGGCGCTATTTGTGGGTTACTTTCGATAAACTATAAAAGTTTTATACAAATCAGATAAGTACTTTTGACGCTGTAGGTGTAAATAAATGTATGTGTGTGCGCATGTGGAAGAGAAAATAATGGGCGTAGAAGGTTGAAACTTATATGGGACCAAGAATGAGCTAATTATGACCTACCATACATATTTCATTAATATCGGACGAGGAGTTTTTAAGATATGTTAGTTCAAAAAATTGATCGACAGACCGACAGACAGACTGACAGACAGAGACGGAACCAAAACTCTCCATGAGGTCTGAAACGGATTTCTTTCTTCGAATTTTTGAAATCGGAGACATAAAATATTTTCGATCTTCAGAATGATCACATAGCTTCCGTTACCTTCGGTAAGCTCGCAAGCAAAATATGTAGAGCATTTTTTTTTTTTTTTTAAATGTAGTTGTTCAAATTAAGAATTAAATCATGTAAGTTCCCGGGAAACATATAGTTTCCGAGATATTGATAAATATAAATTTTATTCAGCTGAAAATCGAAAATGTTATGTAAATAATCACTAGTCATTAGTATTGTTACTGATCACAATTTTTCCAATCTAAAAACAATTTTAAATGATTATTAGGAAATTTATGTTATTTTGTTTTTATTGGAAATTTGTATGTTTATATTTGTAGGCAGGTGAATGTATATAATCGAGTGAGTAATTGTTTGTTTTAGTTATTAAACTGTGTGAGTGTGAAGATGGTTTAGACTCTTATCTTATCACACCTTATAATATGCATTTATCTTATATTTAAACAAAACTTCTTCCTACATTATATACAATATATATTAATAATTTATAATTTAAATGGAGATATTGATTTTTTAAACTCACTTAAAATTTAAATTCTATAATTGTATAATTTATTATACAGTAGAGCGTCGATTATCCGAACTAATGTTTTTTGAGGTGGTTCGGATAATCAAAAATTCGGATAATCAAAATTCACTAAAAAATTAAAAAACATTAAAGGGAAGATGTAAAAATAATCAACCTCGTTTAAATACGCAAAAAGCATCTTTGTTTTTTCATCTAGCAGCTAGAGAAAAAAATAAGATCTATCACCTAAGATTAATTTGGCATAAACAAAGTTGTAATACTCGTCTGCTTAATTATTTTTTACTTAATTTTTTCACCATGAATCTCGATTTGCCGAATCCCATGTCGTAATTTGAAATTTCTCAGCCACCTAGGACTGGTGATGAATGAAGAGTCACCATCAAGCTTCATGTTTAATTCCACTTCTTTTTCACACAATATGTCCAGATATGGGCTGTCCAGAGGCCCGTTTTTGCAAAAAAAAAAAAAAAAAAAAAAAAAATCAGTGAATGTAGTATCTTCCAACAATTCGAATTTCGGTTTTTTCATAGTTTTATTATATGAACTGCCCTTCTCACTGTCAAGATGTAGTGCACACCTAGTGATTGAGTCAAAATTATTTTTTATTCCCATAATCGTTGATTTACCAACACCGAACTTGATAGCTAATGCCTGACCCGTTCCACCTTTCTTCAGCCGCGTATTAGTTTCTGTTTTATCTTTTAATGAAAGCACTACTCGTTTCCTTTTTCTTGAAAAATGCTGTAAATGATACCACAAATTACCTACAGAGACTAACAAAAGTTAGTTCTTAGTAAACAAATTTGTTAATGTCTGCCCCGTCAAACTGAATTAATTGAAATCTGGTACGCCTTTATACAGCTAACACCGCTCTTTCTAGGAATTAATTAAGCGGTGGCTTTTGATTTTTTTTTTTTTTTTTTTTTTTTTTTTTTTTTTTTTTTCTCTATGAAGCTAGTTCGGATAATTGAACGTTCGGATAACTGATGTTCGGATAATCGACGCTCTACTGTATTATATATTTTTTGCTTCCGAGCTTACCGAAGGTAACGGAAGCTATGTGATCGTCCTGAAGAACGAAAAAATTATAGGTCTCCGATTTCAAAAATTCCAAGACATATCCGTTTCAGACATCAGGGACCATTTTTGGTTCCGTGTCTGTCTGTCGGTCTGTCGTCCAATTTTTGCGAACCAACATATCTTAAAAACTAGACGTCCAATTTTAATGTCATAATTTGCCCATTGTTGGTCCCATATAAGTTTCAACCTTCTGCGCCTATTTGTTTCTCTTCCACATGCGCACAAACATACATTTATTTCCACCTATAGCTTCAAAAGTACTTGTTGGATTTGAATGAAACTTTTATAGTTTATCGAAAGTTACCCGCAGATAGCCCTAGATTAATATGAACCGTCTGCGCTCTTTATCTTTTGCTAAATTGCTACTTTAATTCGTGTAAAAACTCTAAACAATTTTGACAGATTCAAATAAAAACAGGGGAACAATTAAACCAATTAGACAATAATGGCTTGTAAAAGCATTAAATCAATAAAGTACGTGGATAGGATGCGAGGAAGCTATGTGCCACACCAATTGGCATTCTATTTAAATAAGTATAGAGGATAGATGCATTTCTTAACTTGCTTAAAAAAAAGAGTTGATATATTACATAATTAGTTATCTAACATGGAATATAAAACACTTTGTGACTTCATTATACGAGTATTAAATACTTTAATTCTTCGATTGGAAATATCAATTCTCTAAACCTATAATCTGAAGATTATTGCAATTACCATCTACAGTTGCATAACTTATTAAATTATCTTTTTGCGATTTTTTATTCAAGGCTTAATAGATTGTTTAAAAAGACAGCGTGCTTGCAATGTATAAGAAACTTCACGGTTTGCTGGTTGCGTTAAAATATGTTTTTCTCATCCCATCAAAGTTTTATTCGTGTTTTTTTATATTTTTGTACATAGTTAGATACTTCTCAAAACCCTAATGCCGAGGGTGATGTGTCCGTCTGTCCGTCGCTCTTTGGTTCATAGGGCCCGAACCGTTTAAGCTAAAGAGCTGAAATTCGAAACACTGATGCTACTTTTTGACCCAACCACAAGAAAAAATATACTCAAGTTAAAAATTAAATATGCACATGCACATGCGCAATTCGGAATAATGTTGTAAACTCAAAAATTTATATTTTTTTAATTTTCGAGTGGGGTATCAAATGAAAGCTGCTGAATAGTAGATTACTAATATATACGCTATTTTAAATTTTGCATTCCTTTGGTTAAATACGTCAAAATATACCCAAAAAATCCCCCCCCCTCCAAACCACTATATTTTAACGGCTGGTCCTAAAATTTCGAAATAATTCATGTTTATACCTTAAAAATTTAATTTATCTTGTCGTTATTACCGAGAAAAACATTGTGAACCCCCGGGAGATCGCACCAGGGACCTTGAGGTCGAAGAAAAAAAATCATAATTACATAACGAGTATGCCTATAATCATCAACGAACCCCTAAAAAGTACTTGGACGCAATTAATTCCCTGTGATTTATTTATTTGTATTATTATTTCTTTTAATATTTTTGTATACATCAAAATCTATTTGAGGATTTCCCGAGTGATATGAAGTAGCCTCCTCCAGTTATACATCATCAATCAAGTTACTTGAGGACAAAGAACAACTTTTAATTTCAGTTTTAATTGTAATATTAGGTTTGTTTCTAATCAGCTGTTGTGCACGTTTTGTTTACTTGTTTGGATGGTATTTTGTTTGAATAATATATATGATTATACTTCCAGGTAGCCGTAATATTTCAGAGTATTCTGTGAATTATCAAGTGGTCGCATACTCCATAACAATTCAAGTCATCTTTTTTCGGTATAAAATACGTATGAAATCACTCAGACCATACCAAACACATGAGAGTGAATCACTGGGATGAGTCCAATACTATTTAATTTAGGCTCGCTTTACATTGCCAATATTGCACATTTAGTACGAAGAAACATATGTATTTCCTGTTTACCATTTATGGAGCAATTTATTCAGCCGACATTAGTTTATACTACTTATAATACTTATACTATTTATACTATTTATAATACTACTTATATTAGAAAGTAAAAAATAAAATAAGTGCAATACAAGTACGTACGTAATTCTTATAAAATGTACAATAATAAATAAAAGTGATGAAAACACGAAACCACTAATAAATGGAAAACACTGAACCTATTTAACATGCTCACGTGTGCTGCAATTTTTTTTCTATGGAATTAATAATTTGAAACTCTAATTCCCTAGTTATATATACGACTGGGATTAATTTATTCAATTTTAACCTGCTATTTGAATTATAGTTATATTAAAGAAAATTAAGATATAATATTAAGGACATAAAGAATTTAAACAATAATGTAACAAAAATAAAATATATTTCTTAACATTTTATTTTATTAAAATTACACATCCTAATCGCATTTACATGAAAATAAATTATAATTAAATACATTATTTTTAGCAATTTAAGCTTTTACAGTTATTATTTATTTATATAAATATTATTTTTTACAAATTTATAAAGCTAATATATATCAATGTAAAAATGTATATTTTAAGAAAAGACATCTTAATTTTACATTAGTAGCGAGTATGAAGTAGCTAAAAATATTACTTGCAATCATTTACCTCTGTGGTACAGATGTATTTATGTACAATGTGTACTTACGTCAAAGTTATAAATTAACTTGTTTTTTATTGGTAATTTATTGATATTAGATCAAAATGGATATTGTGGGTGTTTGTCGATACCTTTAAATATTTTAAAGTCTAAGATTCGGCCTTGGTTGCCTTGGTCCAGAGAGTCCAGCTCCTTCATTTCTTCAGGAGTTAAGTTGAAGTCAAGTATGTCGATATTTTCTTTGATGTGCTTGGGCGAGGTACTTTTCGGAATAACTGCGACTCCTTTGTTTATCAGATGCCTCAGAAGAACTTGACTCGCAGTTTTATCGTATTTCTCGGCAATTTTTAACACCGAAGGTTGGTTAAATAAATCCGGAAATTCTTTGGTGCTGCCCATTGCCGTGAATAATGTCCGAGATCCTCTAGTTCCTAGCGGCGAATACGCGGTCACCGTAATCCCTTTGGAATTGCAGAATTCTCTCAATTCTTTCTGTTGGAGGTAAAGATGCATTTCGATCTGTAGGTTCAGTGGTTTTGTGGCAGAGTTGTCGAGGATTCTCTGTATCTGCGTCGAGTTGAAATTGGACAACCCGATGGCTCTGACCTTTCCGGAATCCACAAGCTTCTCCATCTCTTTCCAAATTGCGACGTGGTCGGTCGAGGGATCCTGGTTTATAGTTCCGTCCGGGTTCATCGGATGCAGTCCGTGTCCTTCGACGAAACCGAACGGCGTATGAACCAAATACAGATCGAGGTAATCCAGCTGGAGGTCGCTCAGCGTTTTATCCAAGTATTTGGAAACCGAAGCCGGTCGCATACCAACAGGTGGTAATTTGGAAACGATAAACAATTCTTCTCTTTTTACCTTTCCTTCTGTCGTCCATTTCTTAAGAACTTTTCCGATAATATGTTCGTTTTCATAAACGGCGGCGCAATCGATATGACGATAACCCGCTTTTAAAGCCTCGTCGACTCCTGCAGATAAATCTTTACCGAGTGACTGCCAAGTACCGTAACCTATGATAGGCATGGACAATAAAGCATTGACGAAAGGCACAGTCATGACGAGAAGTGACCAATACGGCGTTCACAATACAACTGAACACTCGAAACTCGGACCACCTCCTACTCCTACACCTGTGCTAGCGTCACGTGACGCCTCACGTTAATTAGACCTCTCCAGTCTCTCGACTACCGTGTACATTTGTTTCTCCGTACTGGCCGCTCTAATTGCCGTAAACCCTAAGCAGGCAATTCCTTTTCAATGAAGTGCCGTTACGCCTTTCTCCTTCCTTTAACATTGACATTCTCCTGCTGAACGTGAACTATGGTTTAACTTTAGTGCCTCTACCTCGATTTCTCTTACAAATAAAATAAATACGTGTGGTGTCGCGGGACACCCGGTAGGAACCAAGTTCCTTACATTATTCATTAAAAATATAAATTATAAAATCACACTGCTAAGTACGTATACATTGCTAACTACTTATACATGGCAGAGTTAGAAAAGAGACAAAATTAAAAGTAACCAACTGTTAGTACCTGGCAGAGTTAGGGCAATATTAAAAGAAAATCATTATTTGTATAATTAAAGCAAGCGTCTTACTATAAATATATATTAAATATAAGAAAAAAGTTGATCATGATGAGTTTATAGTGAATGAGTATGTTTGTTAATGGAGTTAGGATTGAAATAGGACTATTTTCTACCTACCCGGCCAATTAATTTAAAATATATCTCTTCCCTACTCTACAGCTTCTGCTGGTATCAGGGTAAATTTTACATGATTATGTTTTATTTATTTACAAAACGAAGTGACATTTTTGACATATATAACAAAATAATCAAATCAAGTCAAGTAATAGGCTTCCTCAATAACACGTTTTCCCGTATTTTAAAGCTTACGTTTACGCGAGCGTTGCGCGTGAACGCTTGGGCGGATAACGTTTTCCGACGAACTCAGCCTGGGCATTGGTAAAATGAACATGTGTAACAAATTTCATCTAACTTGGTGAGCTTTTACTCAAGTTATCGTCATCTGTAGATTTCGTGACTGATTTTGCGTGACGGTGATTTTGGTTGTTTTTTTCGGATTCACTTCCGGGCTCCAGAACGTGCCATAAGGAACTTGGTTCCAATAAAACTCTAACTCAAAACTATCTTTAAATGAAAACCTCTTTACTTTCTCATATACGTCTAGTAGTGATGGACCGAAAATATTATTTTAATGGAATTTAATTTTTAAGATCCCTTGAGTCAAAATGAGTTTTTTAATAATATCAGTCTGTAGTATGTTAAGACGCGTGGAGTATAAACTAATGGGCCGAGATTTTTAATTTTTTATTTTTTATTTAAAATAAAATACAGTGGGTAATATACAATTTCACATTAAATCTTACAGCGAATTAGAGCCTTAGAACTAGATTTGCTTACTGGTCGCATAAGCCAAAGCTTGAGCGCGGCTCAGTTTTCACCTTTGGAAATATAAATGTACATAATAGAGATATGGATTCGTATGAGTATACATATCCATATCTATACGCTCACATATTCCCAATTCTGATATAAACATTTTCAATACTATTACACTATATTTTACATAAGATTTCCTTATAATATATATCAGCGCTTGTTTACATAGTTAGATTTACAAAAGTAATAGAAATAATAAATATTATAGACTTAATAAAATAATAATAGAAATTAAAACTAAGAGTTTAATATTAAAGTTAATGTGTCTACAGATTAAGTATAAAAGAGAAGAAAATTAAATGGAGAGGATATTAAGTAATAAGTGATAAGAGAGGATTAGTATTAATATTATAATTATAAGAACTGGTTTTTGTTTTTTCTGTTGTTGGTGGTGGAAGATGTGAGCCAATGTATTACTTCCTTTTTTTATTTAAATTATAATTTGTAAAATAAAACTATCTATATAACAATAAAATAAGAATTTATTTTAGAAGCAATTAAAAGAAAATTTATTAATATTACTATCTTCTCTGATAGTAATAAATATGAACAAGTTGGAAATTATTAGCGAAATGTTGACGCGTAGTGAATCCAATACAATAAATAACAGTTGTAGCTTTATCAGGCTTCGTTGGTTTTACATTGACTGAGATACATCAGAAATATAGCTGTATTTTATCTCTATTCCAATAAAAAAAAAAAAAATTTATAAACATCAATTTGTTTAATTTATTGTTTAGTTTAAATTTACCTAGATGAAAAATTGAAGATTTATTGTTGTTTGCATTTAGATCGCGAAATAATTACAAAAACAATATAAATTCCCCGTAAAAAAAAATCGGTGCGAGACAACTCAGACAAACTTTCTCATATACGAGTTCACAATTACTTAGCCCAGAGTTTTCCGTTAATTAGTTGTCATAGGTACATTTAATTATTATTAAACATTTTATCAAAATAACTTCTCTTCCGCTAGGAATCGAACCAGGTCTCTCTCCGACCTTTGTTTAAAGCTATTTTCACAGGAACTAGATTTTTTTCCCGGGAAAACGGCTTATGTAGTAAGATTTGTATTTAAAGCGACTAAATTTTAGTATTTTTGAATCCAAATCGTCGTAACCTTTTTCAAGAAATAATATTTTTTGGAGCTAATATTCATTTCTCGATTTCGCCTCGGAGTATGATTTTTCTTAAAATGTATGCCAAATTTCGTCAAAATCGGCCCAGTCGTCTGCACAGACATTGTTTTAAAAACCAATTCATTTCTAAGCAATTAAGACGTTTTGCCGAGGAAAAATTAATTTCCTGAGAAAGAAGTCGGTTGGATTTGCCGTCGGGACGGATTTATTTTAATTTAATTATTGTTATAATAATAATAAAATTTAATTAAGATAAGTTTAAAGCAGTAACTAATGGAAAACACTGGATCAAGTAATTAAGTAGCGTACAATATGAGAGCTTAGTATGAGCTGTATCGTGCAGGTATGAGAGCTTAGTATGAGCTGTATCGTGCAGGTATTTTTCAAGTTAAACCGATTCTATCATCCCCTGTTCCATGAGGCCAACATTTTTACTAATAAAGATGAAATAATAAAGATGGTTAAAACTATTAAAGCGGAACCAAATGTTTAAAATAGAGAAAACCATGTTTTTACCGATATCTTACGTTCTAACGTAACGATTTTAATAAAACGTCATATGAATCGTCTAAAGTAAAATTGAATCAGGCATGTAAAATTTCAACTTGATACAAGCAGACGTTTTTGAGTAGTGAGATGATACATTTTATAATTGTAGAAATGAAGATGGTTGGAACATTTAAGTTGAGGAATGTGTAGGAAGGTACCTCCCCCCCCCACTATCAGCTCTCTACTACACTCATCCTCTATAGCTATCAACTCATTATGATTAACTATTATCTTAATATCTTAAATTAATTGCATTACCTTCGCTTCAATGATAGAGCCACGCGATGCCTAGTATTATAATGAATAGTAAACTCTTTATCATGGACTCTATTGTATATTTTACAATGTTACGTAAGTTTCTATAGTTTAAAGAAATATTTAGTATGAACTCAGTACTGTGGGAGCCGACCTTCATCCGACATCCTCGTCTAACAAAACAATAGTTACTATATTTACCTGAAATTTGAGAATCAATTTCCTCTTTTTTTGTAAAATAGCAATTCTTTTGTTATATTAGGAATAGCCGAGTGTAAATAATACCGACTAAAAGTCTGTTTATTGTTGAAAGACTTTTTGGCGTTTAATTTAACCGGGATTCTAGGAAGCCTGTTGGAAAAGTTAAAGGTAATATTTGTCTAAGCTTCCAACAAAGTATTATAATTCATTATTGATTAGCAGAAACAAGAAGATTCCTAATGTTATCCGCTACGGAATGAAATTACTACGGTAAATTAAGTTTATTTTTTTAATTACTTTTCCAAGGACGGATGTTAAAGCCTTTAGTCCGTTCAATTTAAAGTTAATTGTGTTTTCATTTCAACTTGACCCGATTTGTTGTTTATCAAGTTGGGTGGAGGGGGAAGGGAACAAAGCCGCCTAATTACTTCTGTTCGATTCCATTCTGTGCCCCCCCGGGTATCTTCTCGAGGGTCTCTATGATTGTATGGGCGGGGTCTGTTTCTAGAAGGCTTTGTTGAAAGGGAACGCGGAGTAGCCCTACTCAGGGCTGTGAGGTCTAGGAAGGCTGCCACCCTGGTCCGGTGGAGCGCGGTGTGGGCTCAAGTTGATGATGGAAGAGTTAAGAGTGTGAAACCCAGGGAAACGCTCTAAGCTCCATTGTGCTCGAGGTTTTAGGATGAAACCGTAAGAAAACCCAAAGTTCGACCCGTCGGAGAAAGCTGCAGAGATAGCTTTTAACTGTTTTTCCTCATTTTGGTGGGAGCTCCGCTATCTTTTCCCAAGATACGTGTGAAAGCACGGTGTTTTATCCCGCCGGGGGTTTGCTTTTCCACGCTATTCCCCCTTGTATTTAGACTGCCCGGTTTTCCAGACCCCCCCCCCCCCCCCCCCCCTGTTCTGTAAAACCCCGAAACTTCGTACAAGAATAGAATAAACCAAACAATATGACAACCTGCCGTCTACAAACCCATGTTCTTACCCACATCATTTCTTAATGAATCTTCTTAATGAACCTCGCGTATAAATTATGTTTTTTTTTTTTTTTTAGTTATTGTTATATTTTATATTTAACTGTAGAAAAATATTTGAACTTTTTGCTTTGTTTGATATAGCAAGAATTTACTGCCTCTTTCATTCTTCGATCTGTCTTCGATACAGTTGCGTATCCAGCGGCTAGGTCTGGAGGGGGGGGGGCACATTAAAAAGTAATTTTAGATTGGGGGGGGACGTAGTGGTAACAAGAAAAAGGGAACTACTTATTCATAAAGCAGATCCCCCCCTCCCCCCAAAAAAATACAACTAATAAACAACAAAAAATCTCCGCTCCCAAAGTAACAACAACTGTTTTAGAACGTATTCGTTAGAAAATGTTCTGTTGATGCTTACTGCAGTACAATATCTTATTGTAAGTTATGGACGCCGTCTGCAGTTAATTATTGGGAAGGATTCATGGGGGGCGGGGAATTTTGAAATATGACCTCTCAAACAGCGTTTTTATGCATTTCTGAGGTGAAATTGAATATAAGGTGAATGTAAAAAATATGTATTAAAAAAAAAAAAAAAAAAAAATACGGCGGTATTTTTGTTTTTTTAACTCTATTGGGTCTGGGAGGGCACGTGCCCCCTGTGTCCCCCCCTGGATACGCCACTGCTTCGATAAACTTCTTTACTAATAAAATGAACTAGGTGCTGAGGTAGGAGGTAGCAGGTTAGTGTCCACCTAAACCATTCCGTTAGTAATTCTATCACTGAAACCACTGAACATTTATTTTGATTACTTACTTGATTCGAAATCATTAGTATCGCTCTTGTTTTGCCACTAACTCGTAAGTTAACTGGGGTATCAATTATTAACAGACAATTCTGGCAAATCTTTTTTTTTATACAAGTTGGTGCATTATGCCATCTAATGTAATTGCGTTTCGAGTGAATGCCATTATGTCAATGTTGATTGATTGAGCTTAACTTAGGTACAAATATTACTCGATTATAGGTGACTCTAGACTAAGCATCGCGTGGTTCTATCTTTGAAGCGAGCGCAGTACAATGTATATTTGTTATTAAGAATACAGTATAGATGGTGAAGAGTGGTTGAGCACGGAGTAGTGGAGTGGGAGTGCCTTCATACATTACCCTGTAACTACATCTCTTTAATTAGCTCATCGATGGCCCCATATCAATGTCAACTGCCTCAGCACATTTAATATTGCTTAAAAATATGTGTGGCTTGACTGGGAATCGAAGCAGAGCCGAATCTCATTTGATCATTCGTCCAATAACAGATGGCGAGGATGCTATGTGTCTTATATCAAACTAACACATTATTTTTATTGTTGGTCATTTAGTTATCACATAGTTTATCTAAATGTAAAAAGATTATTCAAAACGTGTCTACGCTTTATTAATTAATAAATTTTCCATGGACATGGTTTGGAGTTTTTCCCAAGTTTAAGTTAATCCAGCTATAGAAATTACCACCAAGCTCGGTGAAAGCTATTAACTTTTAACATACTTTCTAGGGAAACCTATTTTTAACTAAGCTGCTCTTAAACCCAAACAGAAATACATTGACCCTGAGGCATTAATAACGAGTTACTTGTTAGACTGCCTCTACTGAAAATCTAAATTACTTTGAAGTTTGTACAGAGCAAATGTTAAGGCACATAGCAGGTCAGGTTTCTGTATGAGTGTGTGTAGTGGTGGTATTAATGGTTATGATCCCCTTTGGGTGAAATTATCAGCGTCAGGCAGAGGCAAGTCTCTACCGTGTGGTAAATCCGTCGACAGGGGATCAACTCGAGCCCAGGACTCACCCCCCCGCTCCGGCTGCCAGATATACGAGCCACTAACCCGTCACACTGGTGTCTGTGTTTATGTATTCTCACAGAGTGCACCACCGTCTATACCTTGTTTTCACAACTCCCATATACATAGCACCATTGTTAAGAAATTAAAAAAATATAATCCCGTCAAGTTCTTGCCAGCAAGTAACTAAAAGGGTTTCTTCGGTCATACATAAGAATTCATAAGTTCAATATTATTATTATTTTTTTTTTTAACAACAATAAGTTAAAAAAAAAACACTTTTAAGAAACAAGGGGTGCATATATTATCCTTTACTATCTTGGGTATGCACTTATTTGGTTCTTTTAGGGGTAAAATAGCCGCTATTTTGGAAACACCATGTATATTTTTGTGAACCAAATTTCAATACCTTAAAAATTATACCCAATTTTGAATTTTCAAATGACAAACATTTTAGGGTTCTTGAGTTACGGCCCCCTAAATTTTTTTTAAATTTGACTTTTTTATAGCAACTCCCAGAAATATCATTGGACCACAGAAATGCATATTTTTGTATTTAAACCTTATTTTTAGGACCTGTCCTAATTGAGTAGTGCAGGGGGGGGGGGATTTTTTTTGCGTTTTTTAAAATTTTTTTGGGGGTAAAATGGCCGCCATTTTGGAAACACGATACATTTTTGTGAACTAAATTTAAATACCTTTAAAATGATTCCCAATTTCGAATTTTCAAATGACAAAAATGTTGGGGCTCCCGAGTTATGACCCCCTAAAATTTCACATTTTTTAGATCAACTCCCGGAAATTTCATTGGACCACAGAGATATATATTTATGTATTTTTGCCTTTTTTAGGACCTATCCTAATGGGGTAGTGCAGGGGGGGGGGGGGGGGGGGTACATTTTGGATTTGTTTTAATTTTTGGGAGGTAAAATGGCCGCTATTTTGGATATATATTAATTTGTAATCTAAATTTCATACCTTTGAAATGATAACCAACTTTACCAAAAATTTAAAATATTGCGATATTAAATTTTATAAAAATCAGATGAGTACTTTTGAAGATGTACGAGTAGGATTAAATAAATGTAGCACTACAACTGTACTAAAACTATTGTGCCATACTCGTACAAATGTAAAGTTATTAACTTTCGCTTACTTCATTATTATAATAACTCAATAAAACAACTCTTAGTTGATTTAGTTGTATAGCTCATTCATAATCCCTCAACTTGCTTTGTTAATGACTCTATTACTAATAACAATGTTGTGAGCCCATCTAAATACAACAATACAAATATCAAAATAGAATCAGTATGATAACTAATTAAATTAATACTTTGTTTCTCAATTCTTAATGTGATTCAGTGGCGTATCCAGGGAAGACACGTGACCTCCCCCCCCCCCCCCCCCCCCCCCCCCCCCCCCCAGACACGATAGATTAAAAAAAAAAAAAAATACGGTGGTATTTTTTTTAATACACATTATTTACATTCACCTTCACATTTTACCTTCAGTAAGATATTGTACAGTGTGATTAGCTAATAGAATAGTAACAGAATAAGTTGATTAAATTAATATTCCCAAATTACACTTCTGTCATGAAAATGTTTCCAGTGATTTATCAAAATTCAACTATCAAAAAGTTATATTAAAATATTGAGTTAATAAACGGGATTTTTCCCTTTACAGTGATTTGGTTTTATTACTTCTTCACTAATCATATCTTGGGGCCCCGTGGTAAATTTTACCTCCAGAATACATAAAAATGTGTTTTTTGAGGATATATTTTCCAAAACTTTCCGGACCCACGCTTGCCTGAGCGGTGTTCTTAAACCCACCGGCTTCCCAGTACTGGAAAATTTGCGAATGCACCTTTGGTCGTCCGCCATATTGGCCGTCAACTTGAAAATATAAAGTGTGAAATTTTCAAAAACTAATAATAATACGTATATTTGTCTATAAAGCTAACAGCTTTTTTAAAAAGGGGGTCCATAAGTACATACATTAACAATATAATATACAAATAACAGTTTAATTTCATAAAATTATATGTATCTACTTTTTTTTTATTAATAAAATTAAAAGATTTATTCAAATTGAATGAAAATGAAACATTATTATAAAACGATAAATTAATAATTAAAATTAAATTAAAGGAGCTGAAACATAAAATAAAGATTCTTCTTACTCAATAACCAAATAATTTCTAATTATTACCATATTTACAAAAAAGTAAAATATGTTTGAGGCTTCTTGTTTACATAGCGATTAGAGATAGATTTTTTTAGAAATGGAGATTTCCAAAAACTATACTTTTGTTTACGAATGCTGAGATGCACCTGTGCGCCCAATATCGTTCAAATCGATCAATTATTATGCCTGTCATCGTGAAACAAACAGAAGCACAGAGTAACTTTTAGAATCCCAAGTATCTGGGAAGATGAAATCATTTGGCATTTTCAATATCTTTACTGAAGAAAGGTGATTTTTACCAAATGTCTTCGACATTTTTGTAGGTGAAAATGAGTAATTGCAAATGATGTGAAAGTAAATATGTATAACTCAAAGACGTGGAGGTAATAACGCAACTCACTAACATAGATTCCGCCATCATTTTAAACTTAAATATTTGTTTATTAGGCAGCGACAACGTTATACACCAATACGTTTTTTTTATGATAAATAAATTTGAAGAATTATATTTAATAAGAGAATAAAACTCGACGACAATGAAACGTCTTTATAAGAATCTTCATGAAAGCTTATTATTTGTTATTATAATTGCATGGTGGTTTTATAAGCAATTATAATTATA
Organism: Gerris lacustris; assembly: GCA_951217055.1. Taxonomy (NCBI): domain Eukaryota; kingdom Metazoa; phylum Arthropoda; class Insecta; order Hemiptera; family Gerridae; genus Gerris; species Gerris lacustris. The sequence goes on along the minus strand of OX578281.1, from coordinate 74,493,092 downwards.
TGGTATTCAATGAAATTGCCGTGTTACCTTGAATATAGCGTTATATAAGGATTTCCTTTTGTGCCGGTATTCCCCTTAGGAAATTGTTCTTTCATAAATTTAGAACAAATCAAAGCCAGTTGAGGCAAATCTATATGATTAGGTAGTTCTTTAGGAAGCTCAAACTTCCATAGATCATTATGATGTATTTGTGATGCCATTGCAAGGTATTCATGTTTTCAAAGCATAATGTATTTTTAATTATATTGTTATACTCGCCTTGACCCCGTGCCACGCGTGGGGCTCGTGCTAGGAATCAGCGGCTGTTTCCTAATGTCAATGTCATGTAGTCCTAGTGCGAATTAATGGAATAGTTCTCCAAAGCCTTCATAGAAAAGAACCAGGACAATACAATCCAATTCAAAAAAGTACCCTTTGTAATACTTTTATAGTGTCGTGGTAGATCCTTTTAGGGTAATCAAATAAACTAACGTTTACATGGCGACGTTTCGGCTTAACCAGCCATTATCTAGCCTAGAATAATATATATATATATATATATATATATATATATATATATATATATATATATATATATATATATATATATATATATATATATATATATATATACTAGCTGAATACCCGTGCTTCGCTACGGGGTGTTTTATTTTCAATTTAATGGATTTATAAACTACCATCAAGAAACATTTAAATTATTTTACTTTTTATTTCTTTACCCCCTCCGCTTTGATAAGATAATTTGCTAGTATCCCAAATTAGTAATTGATTCCGACTACTGAAAAAAAATTCTAAACAAATTTGAAAAGGAAAAGCAGTGGTATTTTCTTCTTCTGTTTTATTAACTATTGTCTTAATATCTAAAATTAAATTTAAATATTTTTTGACAGCAATTGAATAGTAATTTCTTTAACAGTTCTTCCTACAGAAATTTCAACAAAAGATAAAATATTTTCAGTAGTTTCTTATGCAATTTTGGTTGAATACATTTTTTATAAAAATGAAATTAAAATTTTGGAATCTATTTGAAGCCCTGTTCTCTGCCCCATATAAAGCTACCAAAACGTCTTATAGCCTATATCACCTGCAGAATTGAGCTTAACATTGTACCCAAGAACCTCCTCAAATTGGGATAAACTGTAGATTTGTATAAAAGACATTCATAGACACTCTTCATTTATATAAGATAAAAGACACTCATAGACACTCTTCATTTATATAAGATGTAGTTATACATATTTTTTCATTTTACCCCCTCCTAAATGAAAATATGACAAAACTGTACATAACAACAATTACTGTTCTTTTAAAGAGCTTTTCAACAATATGCATCATTAAAAGTATTCATTACTTTGACATTTGTACCCCGTACCCCTGGGTACAAAAATAAAAATTTCACAAAATCCTTTCTTAGTGGATGCCTATGATATGAACCGAGTATATCCTCAAAATTTCAAGTCTCTCGGTTAAGCAGATTTTGCTGTGCGTTGATTCTTTGTCAGTCAGTCAGTCAATCAGGACATTGCCATATATATATATATATATATATATATATATATATATATATATATATATATATATATATATATATATATATATTATATATATATATATATATATATATATATATATATATATATATATATATATATATATATATATAGGACAATATTATACATAATTTATTTCATTATCTATACAGGGAGATTGGCGATATAATATGTACAAAAATAAATAATGTGATTCTAAGATTCTAAACCTCTTTGGCTACAAAAAATCGTTATATGAACCATGGGTCTATTCTCTAACGTTTTCCCACATGGTCAAATTTTATGATTTTTTTTCAGATTTCATACCTTTGCTCATAAAAACACTTATTGCTCCATATAAAAGCTAGAACAAAATATTTGGATTCGTTGTAAAGCTGACAAAATTTCTTACAATATAAGGGTAATATTAATTTTTATGACCTCAAATTACATATAAAAAAAAGTCCGACAAGTTTAAGCTCGATTCTTTACCAAATTATGGAACCACAAAAAAATGATTTTTGAATTTTTTTTTAAAAATGAAATTTGTATACATTTTTTGTCATGTAGTTTGAGGGCATAACAATTAAAATTACACTTTGTAACAAATTTAGTCAACTTTTCAACGAAACAAAAAAGTTTGTTCTAGCTTTTATACTTTTGGAACAATAAGTGTTTTTATGGGCAAAGGTATACGATCTTAATAAAATCCTATAATTTGACCTTGTGGGAAAACTGTTGAGAATAGCCCCATGGTTTATATAACGTATTTTGTAGCCAATGAGGATTAGAATCACTGTTTATTTTTGTACATATATCGCCAATCACCCTGTAATATACAGGGTAACCCAATTTGAATTGAACAAAAAAGAAATTCTGATTCTATGGCCCCAGATGAACAGAAAAAAGTTATATATGTATATTTCAATTCTCAATAGTTTTCGAGACATTTGGATATATCGATTTTTTCGATACATTGATTTTTTCTTGGATATATCGATTTTTTCGATACATTGATGTTTTCTAAAATAAAATGCGTAATAACTCAAAAACAAATTAAGTTACAGAGTTGGGGTTTTCTCCCTTAGAAAGAGCATTACATTTGCATTAAAATTACTTACAATATAACCCACGCATTACATTTTAAAAGAAACTTACACTCATTTACAATGTAAAGTTAGAGTAGTGTAAAAAATTGAGTGATATTGAAAACTGCCATAACTTTGTTAATACCAGAGTCACCATTAAAGTCTGAAGAGCTTAAAAACTGACCTATTTCATAACGATGTAAAGTAACCTAAACTTTGTTTAAACTTTCACTGAAATATGCTTGAAAACTTCAGTAATGTAGTTAAAACTTGCAGACCAAACATAAACAAAACACTTGTTACTAAATAAGATGCGAAGTTAATCTACTTCTAAGTAAGTGATCAGAAATATTAAAACTAACCAAAACCTTTTTTCTGGGTTAAAATCAACCGATTTTTAAAGTCGAAGTGGTGTCGGCAGACAAACATACAGTCAGAAAAAATGGGTTTCGTAAACTATGAAACGAAAAAGTATCAAAAAATATTTATCCAATTCTGTTAATTTTTACAGAGAAAAAAATAATTTCATATCATATATATATATATATTACTATTATTACTATTTTTATTATTATTATTTTAAATAATTATTTTTTCTATAATATTATATGCAAGTATATGATTAAATAATTCTATTTTAAATGCAGAAGCAATGAAAGCTCCCAAATGATTGTAAATATCTGAGTTACTTGATAGATTGATCTTTATGAGTCCGCAATTATCATTTCTATTATCTTTTATTTTTATCAAATTATTATATTTAGATTAACTGTCATGTTTTCTCTACTTATCTGGAAAAGTTAATTTTAGAATTGCAAAGAAAACAAGATTAGTCCTGTTACAAGAAAAAAACCCTTTTTAAGCATATTATCTAGTCAGGGTTTAAGGGATAAGGGAACTTAGACAATCAGGTATAGAATAACTGTGCCCTTAGAACGTAGCCTTAGGGCAGGTCTTTCAGTCCTCTGCAATCCTTCCTACAAGGAGCTTGTTCCTTTTTACTCAAATATTGTTTTTTATTTTTCTTAAATATCTCCTTCAATTTGAGAAATATTGTTTTTCTGTTTTTGTTTATTATTAGATTTTACTTCCGCATAAAAATTATTTCTGCGTTTATAAAGAATTATTTCTTTCACATTAATTTTCTTAAACATTGAGTTTTTATTGCTTTGATTTTATAATTAACTGTTCTTTCATTCAATTTTGTTGTTTTGTGAAAGTGATAATTTTCCTATATAGTGAGCTATATAGTGCAGTGTGTTTGGTAAACAATCGAGAAGAGAGTGGATTAACTGCGCTAGAAGGTCGTCCGAACAAGGTTAGTTTGAAATTGTTGGTATGTTTTGATTTATCTTAAGATTGCACGAAACTATTAATTCTAAGATACATATTTAAACTTGACCGATAATTATGTTGTTTTATTTATTATAGTTAATTTAGTGATAGAGGAGTGCAATAATGTTTACTTTCGGTTTACCACTAACAGAATGGTGCGAATAACTGCTACATAATAAATTCACCAGTTTATATTTATATAAATGTTCTTAAATTTTCGTAATAAAAAAATAGTTTTCTTATTATTTCTTACTCACAAGTCCAACTCAATGAAATCCATTTTTATTGGTTTAAACGTTTAAACGTCCCCTGCGGGTAAAAATGGGTTTTAAAGAAATTTCTGTCTGTGTAACGCCAATAATTATACAACTTCTTTTTTAGGGTTTCGTTGGTAAACCCCAAAATAAAAACCCTTATAGTTTGGTTCCTGTGTCTGTCTGTCACTCTGAGCGGTTCCAATAACTTTTAAATCAAAAGAGATACAAACATGAAACTTCGCAGTATTAAAGATCGTTTTGACGCGCACACAGGATAAATATAGCCAACTCAAAATGATCAGATGTTCAAATCCAAAACGGCGTATAGTTCATGTCCAAGGAAAAACATATATATGTTTTTAAATTTTCAGTGAGGTATCAAATGAAAGGTACCGAGAAGTAGATTACCAAAATATATAACACTCGTGGAAAGTGTTTTTAATTTTCCATGCCATTTTGTCAAAAAAACATCAACATTTTGCGTGCACCTCCCCCCCCCCCCCCCCCCCCCCTTACAAACTAATTTCATGTTCAGAATACTGACGAGACCCCTTTTTACGTGAGACCACGCTAACCATTTTATTAATATAAAAAGTTATGTAATTGGACTAATCAGTTATTTGGTACATTTTAATTCTTATAGAATCCTCTAAAAATGTCATATTAAGTTAGAACATTAGATTCTCGCAGCTGTTTTTAATTACTTATTCTATGCGAACTAAATATACTCATGCCTTTTTAATCGCAGTTTTAATGCAACAGTTTTGAACTTATTTTGTAATTTAATGACATTTTCGTATCGTGCTTTAATTGACGTTGTTTAACTTGTAAATGATGGTATTATCACGGTCTATTTAAACTTATTAAGCGCACATTTTTATAATTTTAAAGTCCCAAGGATTTCATTTTAAACTGTCTGGGTGCAAAAGAAAATCAGGATGACGACATTTAAAAGAAGAGAAATGCGTCCCGTGGGAACTGTTGCTTGTTTTGCCGTGAAAACTCCTCGAGGGGTTTTCATTTTAATAGCAGTCAAAGCAGACTTTAGTCTTGTCTTAGGGGAGCTCTTTAATGCCATTGTTCAATATTTAGTTATTTATGTAATTGTTATTTGTCAAGTTAAATGGGATTAGCTATGTAGAGTCTAGACAGCGCAAGGAAGTGTCACTAACACCAACCTAGAATGTTGTGTAAATAACTTGCCGTTGATGATTTTTTTTAAAAGTGTAATTCACAGGAATCACAGTCAGTTGATTTTAATTACTTTTATTTATGAGACGTTTCGACCCGTTGTGTCTTTTCTCCGTGAGAGCTTGTCAACAATCCGTTACATATTATATACAAATTAAAAAAAGTTTATACCAATAAGTTTTTAATTTTTATATGTGTAAAGAATTGTTTCGTATGACGAGCTCTCAAGGAGGAAATTTAGGATTGTTGCGAAGCTAAACAAAATAAATTAGTCAGCGTAGAACTGAATATGACTACAAACTCCTGCCTGTGTTAGTAAATGGAAAGCAAATACACATGCAACATTATTTAATAACATGCCACTCAAGCTTTGTAACAATGTTGGCAGGTTGCCACTAGACGAGGCTCGTGATTCCTGGTCTACACTAAGCTTCTTATTACAAGTGTGTGAAGGAAGCCAACTACAGTTCTAGCTTCATTGAAGCAGTGTTTGCACTAATATATCATTTTAGTTTCAGTTACAATAAAACAAAATAAAGTTTACACTTATTCATAGTAAGAAGGAAAATAAAAAAACTAAATAGGTCAAGTGTGTGCTAGTCAGCATACAGTGAGGTTCCGTAGGCAACACTGTATTGTTTAAGTAGTACCCTATTGATGGTGTTTTTTAAAATGCTAAAAAACCTACTTTGAACTATCCTATGGGTCTGATATTCTCAAACCACATAAACAAACTTTAATTTAAATCAAATTATAATTATTATTAACTACGGGAAACAGACAGAGAAAAATAGACTCCAGCGCGGAGTCTATTTTTCTCTGTCTGTTTCCCGTAGTTAATAATAATTATAATTTGATTTAAATTAAAGTTTAATCGTTCCGTAGTATGAATACTACCAAAATCGTAAAATATGAATAAACAAACTTTTGATAAAGTAGTTTTTGCCACTGAACCAGACTACAACCATATAAATACATCGAAAAGACCATAATTATCTAAAAAAAAAAAAAAAAAAAAAAAAATCTAAATTTCCAAGGGGCATCTTTACTTTATTTGGTCGAAGACCAAAGAAATAAAATCATAAAAGTACGAAATAGGACGAGAGAAAGCTATGTGCCACACTAATTGACATAGTGTTTTTAAAAGAATTGTGGAGTAGCACCTCTAAATTTGGTGCTGAAATATATTTCTCGAACCGCCTCGGGGTATGATTTTTCTGAACATGGATGCATAATTGTGTCACAATCGGTCCTGAAGTTCAGGCTCGACGCGGCAGCACAGAACACTACAGACAGACACTTTTCTTTAATTCTAATTGTTGTTTTTTAGGGTCCGTAGGTAAAACCTAGGACCCTTATATTTTCCTGCGCGTGTCTGTCTGTCAGTCCGTCCATCTGCCACCTGCTCTCACGGCTACACCTTTCGTCCGACCACTTTGAAATTTGGCATGTATGTGTATAGTACCTGCCTACACATTTAAAAAAAGTAGTGACTGAAAGAAACAACAACAAAAAAATAATTGTTTTTTTCTGGAGACCGTGTGGGGTATCATATGAAAGGGTACATTGAACTGATTACAAAAATATATAATTTTTTGGTTATAACTTTGATAGGGCGAGCGTAGGCGAGTTTTAAATGGGTGTGAAAAGTGTCCCCCCTTTCTATCTCACGTATGTAAAGTGAAAAATTCTGAAAAGAATCGTGTACATTCTTGGACCAAAAGTAAAGATACTTTTTGGAATTTTCGAAAAAAATATTATTTTTTATTTTATTGACTAAATAATCCTTTTTTTATATAATCATGCTCTTTTCGATGTATTTATAACATGTTTATAGTCCGGTTCACTGGCAAAAAATACTTCATCAGAAGTTTGTTTATGTGTTTTGAGAATATCAGACCCATAGGATAGTTCAAAGTAGGTTTTTTAGCATTTTAAAAAACACCATCAATAGGGTACTACTTAAACAATACTGTTTTGCCTACAGACCCTCGCTGTGTGCTGACTAGCACACACTTGACCTGTTTATTTAATAGTGCAGTTAGTTTTGTTTAAATTTACAGTTTAAACATTTTTACACATTACACAACACCGAGTTTAAATATTAACTAATAATACGTTTTATATACGTATTATTGTAGGTCCATAAACATAAACTGAAGGGGTCCCATACTTATTCTAAATAAGAAAATATACCTGCTAACTATGACTAGAGAGGTTTCTAGCAACCTAACACAGTACCTGCTACATTTCACTTCCTTTACCCTCAAACATAAACACCCCGGAAAAAACCGCACCCTCCATCCTTTCGTACGTAAGTTTGCATTAACCTCAGGTACACAAATAACAGGTTCAAATATAGCATTATTGCCGTTGGTAACTTATTTTTTCATATTGGAAAATAACTATTATGAAGAGCTGAGTTGTTACTAAAATTCATCTGAAACCAAGTGCAAATAATTCGGTCAGCTGCCCAGAGAAAGTTTGCACAAACAAATCCTTCATTTTTTTAACCCCAGAATTCTACTAATCTATACTTCGTCACAAAAAATATAATTTAAATTTTGAACGGTAAAGAGGAATAATTAGATTGAGAACGTTTATGAAATTATTCTAAATAACAATTAAAAAAAAAAAAAAAAAAAAAATAGCCATTAAAACATTATACTAACGCGTTATTGATGTTATAGATTGCACTGTTGCTTGAGTTATAATCAAATGAATGTTTGTTTTTATAATTGTAAAACGTCGTTTCAAAGCAAAAAATCGGGTACGGGGTACCTCGGAACTTTACCTCACTTCAGAGGCCACTAAAGTGGCCTCTCCTGTTGCGAAGCAGCTGGAGGAAGCAGCATTGGACGTGGTCAGTACTTGGAAGGGTGACCGTTCTGAACAAATTGATTTATTATCATTCTTCAGAAAATAAAAACCTTATTTTTAATACCTATATTCTATTTAATTATTTAAAGTTTGGCGGTATTTTGACAGATGTAAACAAACTTTGACGTCATCAAAATTATCGCACTAATAAATAATTATATTCACTTATGTTTTTTTATATTTGTTCCTTAATTTTTTCCGTTTCCAACGATATGCTATAAGTCAAAAACTTATATGTAATTTCAGTATTATTAACCGTCAAATTTTAAAAATTCAAAAATGTATAACTTCAAAATGGCGGCCAAAATCAAAATGAAATTTAGTGGGCTTGTTTGTGATACAGAGAGGTACATTCGAGCCAAATTTCAACTCGATCAGGACCATTTTCGATTTATTACGATTTTTTTTAAATTTTTGCTGACTCAGCAAACTGGGTTCAAAATGGCGGAAAAAGTTGATTTTCCGGGCGGCACAACTACAGGTTAGGACTGATTTTTCTGCCAAGTTTCAACTCTCTAGGTTAAATACCTTGGGCGCTACGATGATAACACACATACATACGTCATGCTGAAAACCACTCAGGAGGTCTTAAAAACACCTAAAACGGATAATTAAGTTTGAAATCTCGAAAAAAAATGTTTGGTGAAAACAATACTTTTCCTACTATTAGTAGTGAGGAAAATTAAAAAAGTTAACAAAAAGACAAGATAAATAATAAATTAATAAATAATAATAATAAAATAAACAAATAAATAAAACCCCCGTCCTGTTATGACCTAAGCTGTCGAACGGGACTAAAACCACAAAAAAAGACAACTTGAAAGTTACTTAAAACGTTTCAAGGAGAAATGGTTTGAAAGTTTAAAATGGTTCAAGTCAAGATGAATGTTGAAGCGTTCCAAGGAGAAATGGTTTGTTGTGCATTCATTCATTTCCTTGCAACATTATAATAATTAGAAAAATAACAGCTCCCAGTTTACCGTGTCATTTTGTAACGATAACAAGTATTACGGATATATTTTCTGGTTCTATAAGCTTTATATTATCTGTAGAAGGTATTAAGTGCATTTTGCTTTTATCAACAGAACAGTTAATTCTATACTTTGCCTCAATATGTGCTATAAAACGCTTTATATAGTATTTAAAAAATAAAATAAAAATTAGGATGGATTGGACAATGAAAAGTAATAATGAATGAAGCTTGGAGTTACAAGGATGGACTCATAAGTTATTAATAGTTTATTTAATTTACTATAATTAATTTCGACGTTAAACTAAGAAATTAAAGTTAAATATTCGCGACTAAAAAATTCAAGTTATCTTTTAAGATAATATATTAACCAAATATATTTTTATAGTCGGATAGCTTAAGAATTATGTATTTATAAGGAGGGATTAAGATATCGTGAAAGGAACCCCAATTCCTTTTAGACCCAATTACCCAAGAATAAAAAAATTATTATAACTATTATATGAATTTATTTCGAATGCTTTTAATAATGGAGACTGATTTTCATTATTCCAGGAGATACCATGCAAAAAAGTGTGTGACTAACACGAAACTAGAACTTTACGTACAAGTTAATCTTGTGGAGTATATAAGAATATGTAGTCGGCTAAGTTGGTTTGTGAGACATAGTTTGGCAGGCAAATCAAAGCCATCACCGACCAAGTTACAAATTCACATCAACTTGATTTTCGGTCTACTAACTGATTTTGTATTTAGGATCATGAAAATCACATTGTCCACCATAATTGGCGGGACATGGCCACTATCTACTTTTTTCCAATGCCTATTGCCAAGCTATGTCCTGCAGATGAACTTAGCCGACCAATTATTTTTCAAAGGCACCAATAGATTAACTAATACATATAGATTAACCATACATAATAATGTTATGTATGGGAACTAATACCAATAGATTAACTTATACATAATATTCTAGTTTGATGTTAGTCTGGCACTTTTTTGCACGCCATCTCGTTGATTATAGCTTCCGAGCTTACCGAAGGTAACAGAAGCTATGTGAACGTTCTGAAGAACGAAACATTTTTAGGTCTCCTATTTCAAAAATTCCAAGACAGAAATCCGTTTCAGACATCAGGGAACATTTTTGGTTCCGTGTCTGTCTGTCGGTCTGTCAGTCTGTCGTTCAATTTTTGCGAACTAAAATATCTTAAAAACTGCACGTCTGATTTTAATGAAATTTGGATGGTTGGTCATAATTAGCTCATTGTTGGTCCCATATAAGTTTCAACCTTCTGTGACCTACACCTAATGCTTCAAAAGTACTTATCTGATTTGTATGAAACTTTTATAGGTTATCGAAAGTAAGCCGCAGATAGCTCAAGAATAATTTGAACCGTCTGCGCTCTTTAACTTTTGCTAAATTGATACTTTGATTCATAAATAAAATCAAAACAATTTTGACAGATTAAAAAACGGGGAAAATAATTAAACAAATTGGACAATAATGGCTTGTAAAAGCATAAAATCAATAAAGTATGTAGATAGGATGCGAGGAAGTTATGTACCTCACCAATTAGCAGTCTATTTATATTTATCTTGTTGACCAAACTTTTTCTAGAAAGAAACAACTAATTGTTTTTTATTAACTGTGATACTTACTGTTTCCACTCTTACGAACATTTATAACGTATGTAGTAGATTAAACTGATATTTATATTAGAATAAAACATACACTTAACTTAACTGTAGATGCTGAACACTGATTAACCTCTGATTAATTATTAAAATAACACTGGAATTACATTAATTAGAATTAACTTATCGATATTACACTCATCACAAGTTCTCGTAATATAATATATTGTGATAAAACATTTGATCTCTCATCCGCTTAATCTGTTTAATGATAATAATGCCATATTATGTACACAAAGACTAAACTGAGTTTTGCTTTGTTGATATCCTTTACTCTGTGTTTAGGGGGCGAGGTTAACATGTGATAAGCTTGTTGATAAGACCATTTTGTTGTTGTTTTTAATATTTAAAAATAATAGTCGAAGAGAAATATTTTTTGGTGACACATTGCACTCTTCTAAACTCTTATGTATGTATACGTTTTATCTTAAATTTGATTTTAATCATTTATTATATTGATTGGATGTAATAATGGTTACTAATTTTGTCAGGTTATTCCCGATGTTCGACCCGATGTTACTCTGCCTGTACTTAGCAAGGACTGCCCTCGTTCAGCCGCAAGTTTCAGCAACTCTTTCTACCAAGATCGCTCTGGGTATAGTCACTCTGACACAGCCTAAATCTAAGAAGAGCAAGTCATCGTACAACCCGGAGGAGAGCACGCTTCGATGGTCCGGCGGCGTGGACTTCGTTCTGGGATACACAGAGCCCATCGCTTCATCCACTCCCAAACCAACTAGTAAGCTTGTTTATTTTACTTATTATTACATTGTTATTATTGCATCCGATCTTAACCAAGATAACACGAGTATTTCAAAATCAAACAAAATTCAAAAATTCCTAGACAGAAGTCCGTTTGAAAACCCAGGGTAGATTTTTAGTCTCTTTTTGGCCTGTCCGTCGAAATTTTTGATCCACCATATCTTAAAACCTGCTCGTCCGATTTTAATGAAATTTCAATAATAAGTGAGAAATAGGCCACTATTTGTCCCACGTTAATTTCAATTTTATGCTTCCTCTGATTTATCTTTCGCAAGCGCGCAAAAAGTTCATAAAAATACACCTCCGATTTTGAAGATTAGTAAATGGTTTGTCTAATAGTGCCCAAATATGGTTTCATATTGCGTTTAAGCATCTGTGGACATTTAATATTGAATAAAGAAGTAACTAGGATAAATCAAGAAAAGCTGCCGGTTTAATCAAGAATGACTTCAGTAATAATTTCCATGTTTCCATTTTTAGTTATCAAATCATTGATAACTTACCTAACAGGATTAACAAATATAAACAAATTATTTAATATGTAAAAAGTTTATTATTTAAAGATTACTTATTAAACTATAATATATATAATGTTATAAGATAAAGATAATATAAACTATTATTGCCAACATAATAACAATAAAAATGTTATCTCTAGACATCTAAATATTTATTGCTATTATGTCGGCAATGATAGATAGTTTAAAATAGTAAAATTTAATTATAGCAATAATAGTAAAATTGTTTCTCATTATACCGCCTAAGCAGTAAAATTACATTTTGCAGCCCGAAATTAGTTCAATTTTCAATAATGCCTCATTTTGCTGCCAGAAGTAGATAAAATTATTTTTCAATATGTAGTATTAATATAATGTTGCACAGGCTGAGCGTGTGATGAGCCAGATGTGCTAAACACATTTATTGATGCTCGTATTAGTGTTTACCTCTCTTAGTATGGAAAACTGGTTCTAGTTAGTGTTTTTGTCTGATTGAGTTTCGAACATAACTCGTCTCCTTTTATATTTATTTATTTATTATCCTATTATAATATTATTATTTTAAGTAATGCATTGTTGAATGTTATTAATTTGCAATGTTCCGAAGGAATTACGACAAACTTTGACTTACGTACATAGATAGTTTCCAAAACTTATTCGTAAATCGGATTCAACCCGAACTTCATTATCTATTGTAATATATTGAAGAAATATTGAAATTGACTTTGGATATGAACACATACAGGGCCGTTTCTACTAATAGGCAAGACTAGGCGGCCGCCTAGGGCGGCAAAATATTAGGGGCGGCAAAAGGAAGGGAAAAAATGAAAGTTTAATAAAAAAAAATTGAGCTAATTAGGAGGGAAAAAATAAATAAAGGCAAAATTAAAAAATCTTAATTGCTAAGCATGTACACCAAACAATTACTTAATATTATGTGTTTACGTTGATAAACTCAAGTGGGGACAAATTAAGAACTCTTGTGGTTAAAAATGGGCCAAAACAAGTGAGATGAAAATTTTGTTTTGATAAGAAACTCAAATTAGTAATAACCTATAGTTCAGTTATATTAGTCATAAATATGGCTTCTGCTCCAAAAAGATCGGAGCTTCAATTTTCTTTATTTGATCACTTCATTTTGAGGTTCTAAAAAACATATTGAAAATCGGCAACAAAATTTCAAGGGCAAAGGTCAACGTCAACATATTCGTTTTTGTGAATATCTAAAGAAAGGTGGTTATCAAAATTAAAGATAAAATTTCCTACAAAAAAAGTTCCATTCATTTTTACGTACAATGTATGACGGTTTACGGATTATAGGTCGAAGAATATCTACAAATAAATAAAAAATAAATCGAAGCTCCGATTTTTTGGAACAGGAAACCTAAAACTACTGGACTACTATCAGCGCAATTCCATGAACCAATAAAGACGCAGCACTAGCTACAATTTTATTAGAAAAAGACATTAATTACTAGCTGACAGCTGGACATTAGATATCTTATTAAAGAATTTTTCTAAAATAAAGGTAAGGAAGGAATGTACTAAACAGACAAAGAAAAGTTAAAAGAAAGAACCTTAGATTCCTCTGAAGTTATCAGATATTTAAAATGGAATAAAATATAGCAGAAATATATTACTTATTTAATTTCTGATAGGATAGGATTTATGTTAAATTCAAGTTCTTTTATATAATACTTTAATTTCTTCTAGCCTGTATGACAAAGGGGGGTGCTGATGATAGGGGGGGGGGGGGGGGGGTTAATTCTCGCCTAGGGCGGCAAAACATCTAGAAACGGCCCTGAACACATATATAACTCTAACTATATACACATAAAATATCACTATATACGTATGTATATTTTTAATAGAAGGTAAATAAATAAAATTAACAATAATATTAACATTTATAAAAAATAGAATTCGCCAAAAAAAAAAAAAAAAAAAAAAAAAAAAAAAAAAAATGAATTAATACCAAATTCTCGTCAAGTCGAACATTCGTGAGTAGTTAGTGTGTTGTTGGAATAGCATAGATTTCGTGTTATTTTCTTATTTAAAAATATGTGTTTTACAGGACGAGACAATAAATGGATACCTCAAGACGAATCATGGATTGAAATGAAATCAACCATATCTCCTATCATGGATGGTAAATAACAAATATTAATCTCCATTTAAATTAATTAATCTTTAATGACTTAAAATATATAAATATGTACTTAATTAAATGTCGTATAGAACTTACTATCAATCTACCCGTCCTACAATAAATATATTATATTCTAGATGTTGAAATAGTGTAGTAATGCAATTAATACTTATTAATTTGATAATACTATTAAAATGTAAAAGCCTATTGTGGTTCTTATGAAGCCAAGACGCTTAACGGTTGATTTATGTTGTTGGCCAACAGTAGCTACGTTTAGACGGTGTAATGAAAAACATCTCAATACGGTATGTTTCCATGTAAACGCACCTTATTTAATCAAGTTCATTTATAGGTCAGATCACCAAAAGTTTGGTGATTTATTGAACACACCTTAATTCATTTCAAGGTCGGTACACCTGAAGTCTGGTGCACCATCAGTTACCTATAAACACCTGTACTGAGACCAGGGTCATGCTCAGTTTTATGTTTTTCCCCTGGGTAACCTGACACTTCGGCCGTATAAACATAACCTTCTTTCGCAGCCCTTATATTATTTAATCACACTTTTTTTTTTTTAATCACTTCAGAACTGTATCCAAATTGTTTCAAATGCCAACTCTGTACGGTCTTGTTCACAGGCATCAGATAAAAAACTGTGTCATGTAAATATAAATAATTACAAGATAAAAAGAACTTTTTATATACTATGTTTTTAAATTTTACAATTTTTTTAAAATTTTGTTGACTAATTAAAAAATCATAAATTTAAAACCCGTCAAAATGAAGATCATAAATATGGGTCATGTTAAAACAAATAAAAAAAACTTGCGGATTTTTTCCGAACTAACATTCCATACAGCAAAATGTGCTGAAAACAAAATAAATCCTGCTGAAAGATAGATAAAAGTATTAAAATAATGCATTGTCATCGTGTTCTTAGCTATTCTAAAAGTTTCAAATGTCTAGCTACTCGCGATGTTTGTTAAAAGTAGATTGCAAGATTTGTACCGGGACAAACAAACAAACAAGAAAGCAAGCTAATAAAAACGTAGTAATATACTTATAGTGATCAAGGGATGGAACCACAAAAGGGCCACTCTAGGTGGCCACCATTAGTTAACTGATAATGATCCACTAAAGTGGTTTAAGCCAGTCTTTATAAAACATTGTGGTTTTGGTTTATAGAAAAAAAAATTTTATTTAAATATATACATTTTTGGATATTTTGTTGGTTCTTCTGGGACATATATTTAGGGTTCAAATTGAAATATTAAAATTATAAATTTGACTATTAGATTGCTCATTTAAGTCCAAATTCATGTTTGTTTTTTCATTTTGATTTTCAAATACTTGTATAGTGTATACAATACAGTCATGGGACTATTAGGGGTTACTATGCTGTAATACTAGGATTGGGGTGGATGGTCGTGTGGAAGCAATGAAATATAAAGCGGAGTTTGGTTTTTGCTTGCCCTCTACATCCCGGGCTACTCGTTGCTCAAACTTAATGGCCTTGGGTTTTGGTGCCATTCCAAATATCCTAAGTGCCTTTACAGCCTAACTACAAAATATTGCCTTCTTTATACAACACAGCTTTCAGCACCCATTTCAAAATAAATTTAAGACAATTACATGAAATTATGCTGTTCAGTCAATATTTCTTTGTGTTCATATGAAATATGTACTCTATCTGATTTCTGTCTTAATGTACAACACGGACAAAGTTTCTTATATACGAGTTCATAATTACTTAACCCAGTGTTTTCCATTTATTAGTTTTCGTAGATACATTTAAATATTATTGAACATTTTATCAATTCCCCGCCGAATAGAAGTTATTTTTATGATAAATTTTGATAAAATATTCAATAATAATTAAATTTACCCACGGTAACTCGAAAACTAATAAATGGAAAACACTGGGCTAAGTAATTATGAACTCGTATATGAGAAAGTTTGTACGAATTGTTGTTTTTACGGTTTCGTTTGTAAAACCAAAAAAAGAAACCCTTATAGTTTCGTTCCTGTCTGTCTGTCTGTCACTCTGTACGGCTCCAATAACTTTTGAATCAAAAGAGATAGAAACAAGAAACTTTCCAGTATTAAAGATCGTTTTGACGCGCACACAGGAAAAATATAGCGAACTCAAAATTATTAGCTGTTCAAATTGAAAATGGCGAATAATTCAATTTACGGGGAAAAATTTTGAGTGGGGTATCAAGTGTATTGTGAGTATTGAAGAGTAGATTACAAAAATATATACCACTTGTGGAAAGTTTTTAATTTTCCATGCCATAATGTCAAAAAACATCAAAATTTCGGGTGCCCCCCCCCCCCTCCCCCCTTTATAATAATTTCATGTTCGCAATACCAACGAAACCTTTTTTACGTGAGACTTCACCCACAACCAATTTATTTTATAATTTCTGAAGTAGTTCTGTCTATGATAGTTTATATACGGTTATAAATTAAAACATGATTCGTCTTAACTAAGGATTGTTATAATAAAACTCCTTATATATATATATATATATATATATATATATATATATATATATATATATATATATATTATAAGTGATTCAAAAAATATCAATATGTAGAAACATGTGATGCATATTAAATATCTATGCGATACAACGTGGTGAACACTTTCTCTTCCAAGTACACAATAACATGGCCAAGTGTTGTCCATTCGTTTCGGCCTTTCGTGGTTGCATTTTAATGTTAGTGAACATTTTATCAAAATGTTTTCTCAACATGTATGCTGAATTTCCTCGAAACCGAGAAGTGTAGGGTGCATGTGTCTGCAATCACCACAGAAACACATTAAAAAAACTAAACTAGGAGGACTTATAGCCTATCTATGCATACGTTTTTGTTCCTTCTGAATTAGGTACTTTCTAGTTGTTACTTGACAATGTTTCAATACAAGCCATGTATAGAAAGTGTTTTCTCAAGTTTAATTCTCTAAGTTGAATTTCCTCTCTATGTATTTAATAATTGGATTTGTTTAATTATTTTTCAGATTATTCGAGAGAAGTGGAGGAATAAATAAATAATTATGTATAATTTGTTTTATAATTAAACGAAACATAACTTTTATTATACAAATGTGATTTTATAACTTATATATCTGAAGATTTTGTTTTTATAAACTATTTTTTAATGAAATATGTTTTTAATAAATTGATGTTATAAAACAGAAACAACTTGTATTAAAATATTAAATAAGCGACTATTTAAATATTTATTGAACGATTGTTTAATTGATTTAATAACATATATTATTGACCATGACTTTTTACAAGTTTTTTTATATAATGTTTTTGATTATTATTTTATTTACATATCTGTAAAATACACAACTGTACAAAAAACGTGATATCACGTGTTTAACAATTTATTGATTTTATTTTTATTTAGAGTAACTATGTGACAGGGTAGTTGAAAGAGATCTCATATATTTTAAGATTAAAATTGTAAATCAATTTAAGAAGTTGAAAGAGTCTGTTGTAACTCAGCCGTTTCAAGTACATTTAATTAATTGGCATCCTGAGACTGCAGGCATCTTTGACTCATCTATAAATTAATATTCTAAATAATTAACCTTATTTTCTATCTTTTTCAAAAGTTTTTAATTAATAAAATTAAATGATGTATATATGTTTTAATAATTACTATTGATTACACAAGAACCCTGCTTTTTGACTAACCATACATTGGTTTTTGATATTTTCTAGTTCTAACGCAGAACAAATAAGCGACTCCAATACCTTGAAGATACATATTTTAATATATTTGTATCAATGTATGTTTTACTTTTATCACGTTATATTATTATTAAAAACAATTTCTTACTTGTTTATGCTGACATATCTTATTATTTTTAATTATAAAATATTATATTTTTCTGTTCCAGTAGATATATATTATTATTTTCAGTAAAAATACATTTTTTGAAAACCACTTTCTTTCACTCATTTTACCTTGAAAATCCAGGAGTGTGTGATGATTATTGGGAATGCATCAAAACATAGAAAATTATAATTGAGCTGAGCGAAGCTCTTAAACTATACTCTGCATTTCGTTGGACACGTACTCGAACGGCTGAACCGATCCGCACAATATTCGGCACGGTCATAGTGACCAACCACGAAGGTATAAATCTAAAATGGTCCAAATTGGTGCACAGGGGTACGGGGTACAAAAGTTAAAATAAGTAAAAGTATATTATGTACCCTTCATGATGCATGTCATTGGAAAGCTCTTTGAAAGTACAGTTATTGTTGTTTTTATTTAAGAGAGGGGTAAAATAGAAAACAAAAGAATGCTTTTTAATTAAAAAATTAAAAATATATATGGCTATTTTTGATCCGATTTCAGCTGTTTATAAATAAAAATGTTTTTTGTTTAAGATTAAAATGCACACGTCAGCTCAATATTGGAGGCAGACAACTGCATTGCAACGCATTGTTAATAATAATATTTGATAATTTATTAATATAATATATAGTTTTTAGTTTGCAAGAATTTGTTCCCCTTATCAAGTTTTGTGGGTCGTGTTAATGGTTACAAATGTTTGAAAAAATTAAGTTATTAAATATTGGCTATATTTCGACCATCTCCTATAAATATATGTTTTTTACAAAATGCTTAATACGTGCATTAAGCAATAATAAAATTTAAACTTAAATTATGTATAGCAATATTTAATACTGATTAAAAACCATGAATTTTAACAATTACATTTATTTACACTTAAAATTGAAAAAGCGTACCTTGTCATGGAGAATTATTATTGTTTAAAAACATATTATTTCATTTTATTTATGGCCTGTCTATTTATGTTGTGGGATTTTATTATTATTTTTATAATCGTCTAAGAATAATTTGCATAATTTTATAAATCAACGTTTAACCACGCATGAGCAATTTGAATTAGATGGATAGTGATGGTCAATTAACTATTGCATCCTTATATTAAGCGTTTTTACAATGTTTTCTTCGTGGCCTTACTTCATCTTTTTTTCCGGGGGACTTCTTTTTTTTATAAAAAAAAAATGTTCGAAGCAATAAGACCTCATGTGTGGATGGATCCAAGGAGCAAACCCGGTTTAATAATCCATTCTATATTACCCTATCCTCTAAGCAAGCTTACAGACCCACAGAAAGTGAGCACCTTGTTTAGGGGAAGTAACCTTAGTTCTTCAATTGGCAGGATGGCTAAGCTTAGATGTATACCTTGGTGCAACCAGTGATTTGATCGCTGTCTGGCTGTCAGATTAGATTCTGATTTGTCTGTTAAAGATTTTTTTATTCAAGATTATTTGAGAACAGGCCAAAATTGCATACACCTCTGCCTGAAATACAGTGGCATATTTGCCTAAGCTGATATTGGGGTTCTGCACAGAAAACCCCAGCCCCTAATAATTCATTGATTCTGGACCCGTCGGTGAACCACATGTCTGTTCCTGGTGGCATTTGAGGATCATCTCCAGGTTCCCAGTCTTGTCTTGAAGGAAGTAGATACTCCCAGGTAATGTCAAAATCCCACTGTGGTAACATAGAGTCCTGTAACATAACTACTTCTGGGCAGATTTCTGTGATACAATTCCATATTGCACTGTGTCCTATACTGTCATATCCCATCCATAAACCAGCACAGTGCAGGCGATATGAAGCTAACATAGCTTACATACATGTACTTCAGGTACATCTCTAAAGGTGGTAAGCATAGCATAGCCTCAAGTGCCAGGGTTGGTGTAGTTTTCATTGCTCCTAGTATACCAACACAAGCCGTTCTTTGAAGGTGCTGAAGTGATTTCTTTGCAGTTCCTATCGATATCCTTGGCCACCAGACGACACATGCATAGGAAAGAATTGGTCTCACCATGGCAGTAGTTACTGTCATGGTGAGATCAATTCTTTTTCTTTCAATGTACTGCGCTGGTTATTTAACCAGCGCAGTACTTTAGGGTTGTAATGCCCAGGTGGGACCAATGGCCTTCCGGCATACCTTCTTCTTACTTATTAGCTTCTTTGACCTGCAAATTTAATTATGTAGTTTGCTAGAATTGTTGATGTTTTAGGCATGAAGATGGTCAAAATATAGTCAATATTTAATAACTTAGTTAATTTCAAAATGTTGTAACCTTTAAAACGACCTAGAAAAACAGAAGATAATATTATATTAGTATTACATCTATAATATAAGTGGCAATGTCCTGATTGACTGACTGACTGACATAGAATCAACGCACAGCCAAATCTGCTTAACCAAGAGACTTGAAATTTTGAGGATATACTCGGTTCATATCATAGGCATCCACTAAGAAAGGATTTTGCGAAATTTTTATTTTTGTACCCAGGGGTACGGGGTACAAATGTCAAAGTAATGAATTCTTTTAATGATGCATATCGTTGAAAAGCTCTTTAAAAGTACAGTAATTGTTGTTATGTACAGTTTTGTCATATTTTCATTTAGGAGGGGGTAAAATGGAAAAATATGTATAACTACATCTTATATAAATGAAGAGTGTCTATGAGTGTCTTTTATCTTATATAAATGAAGAGTGTCTATGAGTGTACTGCTTACATGAGATTATAAAGTTAAAATGTTGGTACACAGGAGTACGGGGTACAAATGTCAAAGTAATTGATAGGTACCCTTTATGATGCATATCGTTGAAAGGTTCTTTAAGAGAAAAGTAATTGTAATGTTCGTTTTTACCATTATTTTCATTTAGGAGAGGGGTGAAAAGGAAATGTCAACGTAAGTGTGTGTGCGCGCGTGCGCGGACGGGCGTGTGTGTGTGTGTTCTTTATTCAAATCTACCGTTTTATTCCGATTTCAATGAAAATTTGCACACTTGACCTTCAAAGCAAGGGGAAAAGGGAAGGTCACTGACTTCATGCATTTTCGAAATTTTGATTTTGGTACACAGAGGTACGGGGTACAAATGTCAAAGTAATGAAAACCCTTCACGATGCATATCGTTGAAAAGCTCTTTAAGAGTGCTGTAGAGTGCTGTACAATTATTGTTATGTACATTTAGGGGGTTAAAATGGAAAAATATATCTATATCTATGTATAAAAAACTAATACCTGTTGTGTCTATACATTTATCCGATTGGGCTAAAATTTTGTATTTATTCATTTATTTATTTTTTTTTTTAAATACCTTTATTGAATAAAACATATTAATACATAAATAATATTTGAGTACATTAATTTATCTATTTTATTGATTTCACATTTTAGCTCCACATAAGGTTATCTCTCCACTAGAGAACATGGAGGCCCGAGCAGTGGAGAGAGAATATGAGGTATTTCCACAGAATGAGTAGTCCTGACAACGAATTTAAGTTTAGAAAATTTTATATCTGTCTGTCTGTGCGTCAATCACGTCCAAATGGCTCAATAGATTTTGGAGGTTCTTGGGTACAAAGTTAAGCTTAATTCTGCGGGTGATAAAGGATATAAAACGATTTGGTAGCTTTATATATGGAGCTGAGAACGGGGCTTCTAAATAGATTTCAAAATTCTTATTTCATTTTTCATAAAAAAAAAATGTATTTAACCAAAATTGCAGAAGAAACTACTGACCATATTTTATGTTTTGTGGAAATTTCTGTAGGAAGAACTGTTAAAGAAATTACTTTTCAATCACTGTCAAAAAATATTTAGATTTATTTTTAGATATTAAGGCAATAATTAATAAATCACGCCTTACCGTGCCTAAACCTTTACTAACTTAATCATGACCACTTCTTTAAAATTCTAAAATAAAATCTACGAGTGTATACGTAGTATAATAATTTCTAAATTATATTGATAACTGCCAATAGAGATTTTCTAAAATTTTATCCCTAAGGGGAACATAAGGACAGATTAAGAAAAGAAGGGGAATTGAGCTCAGACCGATCTTCAAAAGTTAGGAAGTTAATCCTTGAGAAAGAGCTCTTATTTTGGATGTAAGCATGTATATTAATAAAAGATAATTCCAATTTCAACCAAGGGATGTAAAATGACACGGGGGGGGGGGGGGGGTACAGAAGGAAAATACCACTGCTTCTCCTTTTTAAAAATTTAGTCGGAATGAATTACTAATTTGGGATATTAGCAAATTATCTTATCAAAGGGGAGGGGGTATAGAAATAAGGGGGAGGGATAGAATCTATATATTCTCGCTTTGTAAAATAATTTAAATATTTCTTGATGGTAGTTTATAAATCCATTAAATTGAAAATAAAACACCCCGTAGCGAAGCACGGGTATTCAGCTAGTCTATAATATAAGTGGCAATGTCCTGATTGACTGACTGACTGACATAGAATCAACGCACAGCAAAATCTGCTTAACCGAGAGACTTGAAATTTTGAGGATATACTCGGTTCATATCATAGGCATCCACTAAGAAGGGATTTTGCGAAATTTTTATTTTTGTACCCAGGGGTACGGGGTACAAATGTCAAAGTAATGAATACTTTTAATGATGCATATCGTTGAAAAGCTCTTTAAAAGTACAGTAATTGTTGTTATGTACAGTTTTGTCATATTTTCATTTAGGAGGGGGTAAAATGGAAAAATATGTATAACTACATCTTATATAAATGAAGAGTGTCTATGAGTGTCTTTTATCTTATATAAAGGTGGTTAGAGGTTTTATTCCGATTTCAATGAAAATTTGCACACTTGACCTTCAAAGCAAGGGGAAAAGGGGAATTTCACTTTCATGCATTTTCGAAATTTTCATTTTGGTACACAGGGGTACGGGGTACAAATGTCAAAGTAATGAAAACCCTTCACGATGCATTCCGTTAAAAAGCTCTTTAAGAGTGCTGTACAATTATTGTTTTGTACATTTAGTGGGATAAAATGTATTATGGGGACATCTATGTATAAAACACTAATAATTGTTGTGTCTGTACATTTATCCGATTGGGCTAAAATGTTGTATTTATTCATTTATTTATTTTTATTTTTTAATATTACTAGCTGAATTGGCACGCTTCGCGTGCCTTATTCGTCTAGAAGTTGGCGCTAGGTGTAAAAAATAATTAAAACAATATAAGTAATATATCTTTTTTGTTAAATAATTTTGTATTTTAGTGCAATTAGTTTATATTATTTTTTATTGCTTATTTTTAAACATTTTATCTCAATTAAATATATGACCTGCTTTTTTTTTATATAAAATATATTTTTCATTATAAATGAATTTAACCATAAGTTTTTATATTTCCTACATATTTACTTGGCACTAACTATGTGGATAATGTATTTTGTTTAACAGTGTAATTTTTTTTTTATTTAATAATATTATTGCATCAGAAATGAAATCTTAACTCATAAAACTGTTGTTGGTAAAAGTTTTGTATGTCTTAGTTTGTTAGTTCACCGCTAGAATGCGTTTGAAGTTTAGTTTCTAAATGAAGTTCCTTAGGGCATGGCACAAACAATATTTTAATGCTTTTAGTAATTTTTCAGCAGAATTTAATTAGTTTTCAGCAAATTTGCTTCATGGAAAGTCTGTTCGGAAAAAATCCGCAAGTTATTTTATTTGTTTTGTCATATCCCAAATATTTACAATCCTTCATTTTGACAGATTTCAAATTTAAGATTTTTTATTAAGAGGTAAACAGTGAATGACAGCGAAAAAGAATAAGTAAACCAATTAAACAAAGAAGATAAATAATTGAATATGAAGATAAATTAATTGAATTAAAAAACGTAGTATATATAAAGTTCTTTTTATCTTGTAATTTTATACATATATCTATATTTGATTAATTTATATTTTTATTTTTCTATACACTTTATTCTTTTATTGCCGCGCCGTATCAAAAACTGTCAAAATGTGTCAAAAATAAACAAAACAATGCACCCCCCCCACAAAGACAAACCCAAGCCTTTCTCAAAGTCTTCTCTCATTGGTTGGTCATATTATGTCAAATTAAACACCAGAAAACTGACGTAGAAAGCTTGTCGCCAAGAGTAACGGCTACAATTAGACTAACTCAACCAACAATTCACGGAACTAAAAAAAAAATCAAAACAAATCAAATGCGCAGCAGTCTATCGAATAAAAAATCCTTACTCTGCTGAGCAGCAGCAGTGGTTTATTCATTCATCGAATATTATCAAAATTGGTATTGTTGTAAAGGTCTCGATAAGAGCAGTAAAAAATTATTAATTAGTTTTCCATTTAAATTATAATCTAAAAAACCAATTCGGAAAAACAGATAAATTTACAGTTTTTTATGCTTTATACCCCTTAAAATGTAAAATTTTGAAAAAGTGTACATAACAACAATGAAAGTACTTTTCAAGCACTGTAAAATTATATATATAATATGATATATTTCGAGCATTTCGATCATTGTACCCATGTACCTCATATAGGTACCAACATTATATTAAAACAAATTAAATTCACTGAATGGTATAAAGCTTATTAAATAAAATCATTACTAATAACACATTGTTTCACAACATAAAATCTCAAGTTAAAATAACACATTAGGTACCGTATGTACCAAAAGTACACATGTGTACAAATATGTTCAAGTATTAATTTTTTTCCGAGTTCCTAATATTAAATAAGGCATGCATACAAATTTTAAATCAAATCGAATCAATATTTCTCATATTTTTAATTTTTTATTAATTTCCCTATTTTTGGGCCCAGATTTTGAGCCGGAAAATTTGGGCAAAAAAAGTTGTCGACAACCCCATACAAACTATACGTTTTTTTAAAGCCCCCGTCGAGTAGATTACGAATATGCCGTCAGTTTACCATTTAGCACTTTTAAAGCCCAAAAAATGGCCAATCGAAAACCCCAAAAATTGCCAAATATGAACTTTGAGTGGCTTTTTCTCGGAAACTAAGAGTCTTGAAACAAAAAGTCCAAGAGCACTTTCGTCTTGTATTTTTCATTTTTATAAGCGTGACAAATTTCATGAAGATAGTACAAACTTTATTTTTTACCAAAAAATCGTCAAGCCACACCCCTGTGATTTTTTTACCCGAAAAAGTCAAAATGAAGATAACAAAATAAATGAGGTATATTCGTAAACGTCTCGAAAAGGAGAGTAAAAAATAATAACAATGTTTTAAATTTCAACCAAAACCTAAGGAACCATTGTCAAAAAACAGCTATATAAGGACTTTTTTCAATTTTACCCCTCTAAATAGTAAAAATATCACAAAACACTACATAACTACATTAAAAGGCCTATTCAAGAGTTTTTCAACGATATACATGAAAGTAGGTTTTGTGTTTAAAAGCATATTTGTACCCGTGTACCCATAGGTACCAAAAATATATTTAAAAATCAAACGATGTATAAGATCATTATTTAGGCTAATGAATTCTAATAAATGTAAAAATAAAATTTAAAAAAATTATTTCACCTTCTTAACCTGAACCAAAAGTACAAATCGGTACAAATGTACCCGTACAAAATTTTTTAAAAATAAATAAATACCACAACATTAAAGTATTACTCACGGCCTTTAAAACGATATACGACACATAAAAATATACACGTGTTTTAAAAATCCAATATGGCGGCTATAATTCAATATGGCGGCTATATATCGAAATCAAAACACCCGCACTTTTCTAGTATTGGTACACTCTACCTATGTACCAAATTTCAAATCTCTAGGTCAATGGGAAGTAGGAGAATTACTGATGAAAAAATCCAAGATGGCGGCTATAATTCAAAATGGCGGCTATATATCGAAATCAAAACACCTGAACTTTTCTATTTATGGTACACTCTACCTATGTACCAAATTTCAAATCTCTAGGTCAATGGGAGGTAGGAGAATTACTGATGAAAAAATCCAAGATGGCGGCTATAATTCAATATGGCGGACACATATCGAAATCAAAATGGCCGCACTTTCCTATTTATGGTACACTCTATCTATGTACCAAATTTCAAATCTCTAGGTCAATGGGAAGTAGGAGAATTTTTGATGATCAGTCACTGTCACTCTTAGTTTTATATATATAGATTATTTTTTTTTTTTTAAATACCTTTATTGAATAAAACATATTAATACATAAATAATATTTTAGTACATAAATTTACCTATTTTATTGATTTTACATTTTAGCTCTACATAAGGTTATCTCTCCACTAGAGAACATGGAGGCCCGAGCTGTGGAGAGAGAATATGGGGTATTTCCACTGAATGAGTAGTCCTGACAACGAATTTAAGTTTAGAAACCTTTATGTCTGTCTGTCTGTGCGTCAATCACGTCCAAATGGCTGAATAGATTTTGGAGGTTCTTGGGTACATGTTAAGCTTAATTCTGCGGGTGATAAAGGATATAAAACGATTTGGTAGCTGTATATGGAGCTGAGAACGGGGCTTCTAAATAGATTTCAAAATTCTTAATTCATTTTTCATAAAAAATGTATTTAACCAAAATTGCAGAAGAAACTACTGACCATATTTTATGTTTTGTGGAAATATCTATAGGAAGAACTGTTAAAGAAATTTCTTTTCAATCACTGTCAAGATTTATTTTTAGATATCAAGGCAATAATTATTAAATCACGCCTTACCGTGCCTAAACCTTTACTAACTTAATCATGACCACTTCTTTAAAATTCT
The DNA here is from genome assembly GCA_951217055.1 of Gerris lacustris. Classification (NCBI taxonomy): domain Eukaryota; kingdom Metazoa; phylum Arthropoda; class Insecta; order Hemiptera; family Gerridae; genus Gerris; species Gerris lacustris. The sequence goes on along the minus strand of OX578281.1, from coordinate 74,466,101 downwards.
AAAATAAAATCTACGAGTGTATACGTAGTATAATAATTTCTAAATTATATTGATATCTGCCAATAGAGATTTTCTAAAATTTTATCCCTAAGAGGAACATAAGGACAGTAAGAAAAGAAGGGGAATTGAGCCCAGACCGATCTTCAAAAGTTAGGAAGTTAATACTTGAGAAAATAGCTCTTATTTTGGATGTAAGCATGTTTATTAATAAAAGATAATTCCAATTTCAACCAAGGGATGTAAAATGACACGGGGAGGGGGGGGGGGGTACAGAAGGAAAATACCACTGCTTTCTTTTTTAAAAATTTAGTCGGAATGAATTACTAATTTGGGATATTAGCAAATTATCTTATAAAAGGGGAGGGGGTATAGAAATAAGGGGGAGGGATAGAATCTAGATATTCTCGCTTTGTAAAATAATTTAAATGTTTCTTGATGGTAGTTTATAAATCCATTAAATTGAAAATAAACACCCCGTAGCGAAGCACGGGTATTCAGCTAGTCTATAATATAAGTGGCAATGTCCTGATTGACTGACTGACTGACATAGAATCAACGCACAGCAAAATCTGCTTAACCGAGAGACTTGAAATTTTGAGGATATACTCGGTTCATATCCTAGGCATCCACTAAGAAAGGGTTTTGCGAAATTTTTATTTTTGTACCCAGGGGTACGGGGTACAAATGTCAAAGTAATGAATACTTTTAATGATGCATATCGTTAAAAAGCTCTTTAAAAGTACAGTAATTATTGTTATGTACAGTTTTGTCATATTTTCATTTAGGAGGGGGTAAAATGGAAAAATATGTATAACTACATCTTATATAAATGAAGAGTGTCTATGAGTGTCTTTTATCTTATATAAATGAAGAGTGTCTATGAGTGTACTGCTTACATGAAATTATAAAGTTAAAATGTTGGTACACAGGAGTACGGGGTACAAATGTCAAAGTAATTGATAGGTAACCTTTATGATGCATAACGTAAAGGCTCTTTAAGAGAAAAGTAATTGTAATGTACGTATTTGTCATTATTTTCATTTAGGAGAGGGGTAAAAAGGAAATGTACAGAAGGAAAATACCACTGCTTTTCCTTTTTAAAAATTTAGTCGGAATGAATAACTAATTTGGGATATTAGCAAATTATCTTATCAAAGGGGAGGGGGTATAGAAATAAGGGGGAGGGATAGAATCTAGATATTCTCACTTTGTAAAATAATTTAAATGTTTCTTGATGGTAGTTTATAAATCCATTAAATTGAAAATAAAACACCCCGTAGCGAAGCACGGGTATTCAGCTACTATTATATATAGAAGGAAAGATTTTTTTAAAAAATAGTGGGACTTAAAATAAGTAAATTTATAAAAAAAAAAAAAAAAAAACCTAAGGATTTGACAGGTACTCGTTGACTCATGTAAAAAAATGTATCAGATTATACAGCCCTCGTGTTTAAAGCGGTTTCACGTTGTCGACGGTAGTTACAAGTGGATCCCTATTGCCGGTGGTGGACACTGGTAGGCCCTAGTGGCCTCCCCTAGCCATTAACATCTAGGGACATTAAACTCGATTTGTGAAATAAACATTTTCTTGTTTACTCTATACCATCTGTTTGCTTCATTTCTTTAAAATCTTTCCAATATCACAGAATTCATACTTCTGCTCTGAGAACAGGCTTGGACAGCAGACAGGCTGACACTTTAGCCACTTTTAAAGTCGAACAGTACCAACAATAAACACGTGAGAGCAATGAAATAGGTACATTATTCCTTTTTTTCTTCATATATATATATTTATGATGTCATAATATTTGATTAAAGATAAAAGATTTATGCAAATTCCAACCTTACCATGCAAACATGTGTGAAGGTTTACGGAGAGTGTTACAAACAGAGTGTTTGTTGGAGAATATACGGAGCCTTTAAATGAAAGACACGACTATAGTTTACTTCTACCGTCAAAAGGACAACTATTTTGGATTATTTATTGGACCCGTGGACATGCATTTCCGCTTTTGACAGGTTAACAGTTGGGTCAGTAAGGGTGACTCTTATGAAGAGCTGCATTTCCTGAGGGGACTCATTTTGTAAAAGAATAGATATAATATCTTCGTTATCTATATTGCTAAGAAATATGCCATTGTCTAGCTCTCTTAAAAATTAATATGAAGGCCAGAAGATATGGTTGGGGGCCGTCTACTAAATTTACCGAGAGATCATTTCGCGAACCTTTTAAAATCTACGAAACCATTTTGAAATGGTTTAGAGGTGTGAGGTGGACTCTATCCTCGCTCCGTCCCTTTCTCACCTCTCCGTCGAACAAGGCTGCAAACCGGTTATTCCTTTTATAAAAACCGGAACCTGGATTTATTGTTTTATCAAGATGGCAATACTTTATGATTAGAAACTAGGTGAAACTGGCAAACCAAACGGAAAGAAATATATATACCTAAAGAGATATATAGAACCGGTGTTTACTATAAGTTTATTTTCAACTCTTTTCTCCTTCTTTTTCTGACTGTTTTATCTCGAAGCTCATTCTTTACCGAGTTGTACAGAGAAACAAAAGAGGCGATATCAGAGTGGACCTTAGCAAGGAAGTTTATTTCTTATACACTCTTTTCTCTTTGTTTTCCCCAAAGAGATAAAAATGTTATTTATTACAAATAAGTTTTTGATCCTTTATATAAGTAGAAGAAAATCAGAAAAGGAATTTTCTGTTTTTGTTTTTACTTTTTCTTATTGAAGGGACGCTACATGGGTACGAAACTCAGCTTAGGTTTCGTATTAGTTCGTAAGGGTTTTGGCTTCAAAATCTTGAGGGTCTTAGGTTACAGTCTTATGTCTCAATCAAGCTTCTTATTACACGAAAATGAGGAGAAAATAAAAACTTTCTTCCTTCTCCTATTATTTATTTAGTTTATTATATTTCCTACTATTTATTACGAGATTGAGAGTTAACAAAAAAAACAAAAAAAACAAAAACGCAGGGCTTATTGGAACTTTATCTTACCGAACATAAACCTATATAAATGACAACGAATATTTTTATTACGTAAATTATAATTTTGTTTGTCCGTCTGTTTTGCTGTAATTTTAAAAGTTATGTGTGGTATAACGAGGAAAATTATAGCTTTCAACTATCAATTTTAGCTTATAACTTTCCTAAGTTCTAAGTTCCTAAGTAAAATCAAGTCGATATTTTTTAAATGGTGGCAGTTATTATGATATAAACTTGTTTATCTTATAAAAAGGTTTCAGTGGTGCTAATTTCAGCTCAAAATAGTTGAGAAATTATTTAGTGTTAAAGTTTCAAAATGGTTGCAGATATCAAAACTAAATTTAGTGGACATTTTTGGTGTCGTACCAAAATAGGTTAGTGACGTCACAATTGTATGATTGTCCGGCAGCACAACTGCATGTAAGGACGTATTTTTTACATTTTAATTTCTTGGCTATGGCACATGAACTCGAAAAGCGTTACACGGAGGTGTGCACTCAAACCTGCCCCCTACCGCAGTCCCCTCTACCGCGCTCGGTAGGGCCTACACACCCCTCCCTCCTGATCGGCTACCTGCCCCACGTCTCATTCTCTTGGCTTCTCGCTACCGTTCCAGGAGTCGCTCACGCGCCTCAGTGGCGCCCCCGGCCCCCCAACTACAACTTCTGTAGTACTGCTTCGATTTGCATCGGACAAACGCCACAACCCTTAGAATTTTATTCCTAATTAACTTACATACATAAAATTTAATTTTTATTTTATTATTTTTTATTTTTGTCATACTATAATTTTTTGCATTTATTATAAAAATATAGGTTAATAATATTACTTCTTAGTAAACTGGAAAAGAAAAAGTACTTTCTTTCTTCGTGCAGAACATATGGTCGATTTAATTCCTAATTTACAAACGCAAGAATCTGCACGCTCAAATTTTTTGACATTTGCATGTCTTTACTTTGGCACATAAACTCGATAAGTGTTACCAAAAAACTACACTAAAATCACATGAAAATGTCTCACTGTCTTGCAGACTCATATGCAAGAAGTGTTTTACCTAGTTTACTCCCTAGTCTTAAACTTCTTAAACTGTGTGAGTTATGCGTGACAGACGTACAAACAGACATACAGAAGTTTGAGGTGCGGCTGGAGGTGTTTTGTTCTTTTTTTTGGTGGGGGGAATATTCGACTAACAATAAACCTTAAAATGAGGGGGGATGTTTAATTTTGGGGTGGGGGGTATTTGACAGAAATAAGCCAACAAATTTGGGGAGCTGTCCGTCTGTCTAATTTTCTGATGGGGGTAGGCTGTTTGTCGAATGGAGATGGTTCGAGGTGATGGGTCGGAGGTGGTAGAGGGCGGTTGTGTGCAAGGTTACAATAATAATTATCGGTGTGTACAAACAGTCTATAGTTGCTTCAGTCTATAGAGGGCCTAGAGCCTAGGCCTGCCAAAGGACTTGTACAGCTGTATATGTAATAGATGATATGGGGTTAGTGTGTGGCTCTATGAGCTGAAAAACTTGCATTTGCCGTGCGCAACTATTTAGTCACCACTTCACATAAGCAGCTGCCCATAAAAGTGATAGAGAGTGAACACCATGAAAGGGGGACCGGTCCGACCCATATCTGTGGCCACCCATTCAATATGTGACATCGCCCGATGAAACTTATCACTTGCCTCTTCCACTGCCTGCGCCACCTGGTCCTTCTCTTGAACATCAGCGCCCCATCCACTGTCGTTCTTTCCGTAAGGAAATCCGATTCCGTCTAGAAAGAGTGTTAGTGTATGGGGTTCAAGAGGGAAGAACGGCAGGATTATAATCTTACAAGATCATACCGTCACGCCATTCTCTCCATTCTTGTCAACCGATAAGTTTCATGTGGATGGGATAGAGATAACTGTAGAGATCCACTGTCGTTCTTTCCGTAAGGAAAGCCGATTCCGTCAAGAAAGAGTGTCAGTGTAGTCAGGGTGCCAAATGGCTATTTTTATGGTAACCTGGAATTAACGTATACATAAAATTTTTTTTCGTTTTTTTGTTCAATAATATGTATACTTTAAGAATCCGAGTGATGCCACCCTGTCACCCTTGAGCATTTTCAGAAAAATCAAAATGGCGGCAAATAAATACTGAAAAATTAAGGTTTTCTGATTAGATTCAATATGGGCGTGCGATACATCATTTCTTAGGTTTTTGATGTCAAGGAACATGAATCTGAGTGCCTAGAATGGGTTTGAATAAAAATTGTATGTTATTTTATAATGTTTTATTTATTTAAAAAAGCAGGATTCCCATCCTTTATTCAGTATAGGAGGCTCTTACACGTCCGGCTAGTTTACCCTCTTCCAGTCGTCCAATCGAGCTGAAACTTGGCACATAGACTCTCTACCACAAAAACATTTTAAAAAATTAATTAATTAATTAATTTTTCAATTTAATTAATTTAATTAAATTTATTAAATTTTTATTTTATTTCTATTACTTAATTTTTTCAATATTTAATTAATCCATTTATTTTTAAAAAGTTAGTTAATTAAATTGAAAAATTAATTAATTAATTAATTTGTTAAAATGTTTTTGTGGTATAGAGTCTATGTGCCAAGTTTCAGCTCGATTGGACTACTGGAAGAGGGTAAACTAGCCGGACGTGTAAGATCGGGCCCCAAAAGGGTGTCTATGACCGTTATAGGATAGGTAGTAACCTCTTTTAAAAAAAAGTGTTATATCTAAAACCATACAAAAAAGTGTTTAAAAAAGCAAACAAGGCTTCAATACAAAATTCACACATATTCACTAAAAAAAAAATCTGCCAATTGCTGTGGCACATAGCATTCTCGCGTCCTATTTCGTATATACTTAAATGATTTTATGAATTTACAACCCATAATTGTCAAAATTATTTCATTTTCCCCGTTTTTTATATCTGACAAAATTGTTTTGATTTTTTAGATGAATTAAAGTCTCATTTTAGCAAAATTTAAAGTGCGCAGACGGTTTAAATTAATCTGGGACTATCTGCGACTGCGGTCTACTTTCGACAAACCACCCAAATATCATAAAAATCATATGAGTACTTTTGAAGATATAGGTGAAATTAATTGTATGTTTGTGCGTATGTGGAAGACAAGCAAATGAGGATGAAACGTATATAGAACCAAAAAAGCTTATTATGACCTAACATCCAAAATTCATTAAAATTGGATTGGGGATATAGTTTTTATGATTTGTTGGTTCGCAAAAATTGTGGACAGACCAACAGACAGACACGGAACAAGAAATGTTTCGTATGTCTTTTTTAATTAAATAAATGATTAATTAATTTTTAAATTTAATTAATTATCTTTTTAAAGATTAATTAATTAATTTAATTTAAAAAGTAATAAAAATAAAATTAATTAATTGGCATACAATCTTTTTTTTTTAAACAAATTCTTTATTGGCATAAGTAACAAAAAAAATATTTGTGTTTACCGGAGCCATAATGTTATTTTGAGAGGGGTTATTTTGTGCCTTTTTTTAATTTTGATATTTTGTAAGGGATTGGAGCTTTTTAATCAAATTTGGGGAAGGGTATATTGGACAATTTTGGAGTATATATTTATATATATTTCTTTTTTTTTAAACGGAAATTTTTGATTGGATTTTTGTTAGGGTCGTTTGCAGGTATTTAAACAGGTATCATAGGCAGTCTGTGGACTGACTTAAGAGTGGACCAACCTGGCATTTGCCTAGTAAATTGAGGGAAACCACAGAAAACCTCAATTAGGTTGGGTGGACCCGAGTCCTTCCAAAATTCTTCCTATGTTTTCCCTAAGTAATTTTTATTTTCTGATTTATTTTTATTTCGTTTGTGGGTTTCTGTTGGTGAGTGGTCTCCAGAATTTACAAATTTAGGCTAAGTTAATTAACTCACGTCCAGTCGAGCTGAAACTTTGCACATAGACTCTGCACCAATAAAAAAATAGTCTAATAAATTAATACATTAATTTTTAAATGTTATTAATTATCTATTTAATTTATCCTTACAAAATAAATGGATGGATATAAAGGATTTATAATAACTGTTTTTTACCTGTTTTACTTGTTTTATGGGCTAGTATTATTTGATAAGTTGTTAGGACTAGTTAGGGTAATGTGATCCTAAGTATGCAGCTTCGAAAAACATGTGCTCGCTGCGTAGCAAAAGTAAACTGAAAAATTGTCGGGCTTCTTTCAGTTGTTGTCATATAACTCGTTTACTATGTTGTTCGATTTTAGTCGTATTTTTTAGTATATTTTTAAATTTGCAGCAGCATAAGCCCAACGGCAACTCTGAACGTTCAATAATTTCCGAGATATGACACTTCAAAAAGTAGTAATTTTTTCCCCAAAAAAATGAAAATTTTAGGTATTGGTCTCGTTTCAGGCCGAATATCGGCATTAAACAGCTCTCTTACAAGAAAATTCATAAGAAATCAAGTTGTAGTAAATTTAATTAGCTTCCTTGTCAGTACAAACGAAGGCTGTAGGCCCAATAGTTCTGTTGCAATAAAAAAAAAATGAATATTAGATTTGTGTGGGCGTTCTATAATATGAAAGACGAATCTGGAGAGAAGGGTCTGTTTCTCCCTGCATGGAGGGAACGCATCCATTGACACCCTAAACGGCCACCGGTTCCGCCTATTCGTTAAGTCAGCAGAAAACGCTTAAAAGGAAGCCAATCAAATTTGATGCAACTACATTTTTCTTACTTTTCTCGTAGGTGAGCGGTTTTATGCCGATATTCGGCCCGAAACGAGAGCAATACCTAAATTTTCAATTTTTTGGAAAAAAAACTGCCAATTTTTGAAGTGTTATATCTAAGATACTATTAGAAGTTCAGAGTTGCGGTTGGACTTATGCTGCTGCAAATTTACTGCATTTTAAAAATGTAATAACGACTAACATCGAACTATGTATGTTTGTGCGCATGTGGAAGAGAAATAAATGGGTACAGAAGTTTAAACATATATGGGACCAAAAATGGGCTAATTATGACCTACCATTCTAATTTCAATAATATCAGATGAGTAGTTTTTAAGATATGTTGGTTCGCAAAAATTGAGCGACAATAGACAGACAAGGAACCAAAAATGTTCCCTGATGTCAAAACCGAATTTCTGTCTGGGAATTTTTGAAATCAGAGACATAAAAATTGTCGTTCTTCAGAGCGATCACATAGCTTCAAATTTTCGTTCTTCAGAACGATCACATTGTATTCAATTAATATAATAAAATACATGTAGAAAAGTAAAAACGGGTTGGATATTTTATTTTTGTTTTTCGACAAAATTCATTTTTAAATTTTAAACATTGAGGGGGACACGCCCCCCCCCCCTTCCCGGCGACGACGCCTGTGAGGTCCATTAACCAAATATGGTACTATGATTGAGCTGATAGTCTCCAATGACCTAAAAAAGGTAATGATGACTGTACAAATTCTAATTAAATCGCAAAAGCATATAATTTTGTACATATTGGCCGCCATCTTGAATTTCTCAAATTGCTCAAGGGTGACAGAGTGGCATCAATCGGATTTTTGAAATACACCTTAAATACAACCAAAATCAACAAAAACATTTTATGTATACCTCATTTCCCACTTTTTTGATTGGCACCCTGACTAGTGTATGGGGTTCAAGAGGAAAGAACGGCAGGATTATAATCTTGCAAGATTATCCTAGTTAGGCAACGAATCCCAAAGGTTTGTATGACACGACACGCTTTCCCTCGACGAGACAACATTCCCTTGGAAAGTGAGAGGAAAGTGACCACCCACACGCGTTCTTTCTTTCTGGCCTCACAAAATAAACAAACAGGATTATGCTATTTAATGTGGATGGGCAACGAAGGGATTGTAGTTACACGACAAGCCTGCAGGATGGAATGAGCGGATTGTCTCACAGGAAAGAGTGCAGGAAAGTGGTTGTGTGAATGGTAATGAACATGATTATCAATCATGCCGTGCTTTCCTTCACGATTAAGAAAGAGGAAAGTCTGTCGGGAAAGAAGGACAGTGGAGGGGCGCTATTCTCCTGCACTGCGTCCTCCCGACTTTCCCTGCCTCCTGGCAGTCCGTCCAACAGCTTCCAAGTGCATCTTTTAGACATAGACATTTCCATCTTCAGAATGATCATAATTCTTCCGTTACTTTCGGTAAGTTCGGAAGCAAAATATGAGCTTTACATATTTTTGAAAAATTTAACAAGAATTTTGTGCTTGAAAGTTTGCATGAAAAGAAGAAAATGCTTCTTTGATGTATTATTATGTACTTGTAAACACGAAGTTGTCAACATCTTTTTGGTACCGCACTTGTTGCTTATTGCTGCTGTTAGTGAAAATGTAAGCCGGATATTTTAAACAATTTGGTGGTCGGTACGTGTGTGAAAAAAAAAATTAAATAATTTTTATTCTTATTCATAAAAAAATATAAAGAATTATTCTAAGGGTGATGAAATAATGGCTGAACGAGCTCCACTAATATAAATATAGATTAAAATTCTAAGCTTGTTTTTCTGAAATTTGTTAAATGCTCATTTCATTAAACATTCTTAACGTTTTTCTTAACCGTATCGATTCGTCTATATTTTTTTTTTTTTTTTTTTTTTTTTTCCGGGGGACTTTTTTTATAAAAAAAAAAAAGTCCGAAGCAATAAGACCTCATGAGTGGATCCAAGGTGCAAACCCGGTTTAATAGTCCATCCTATAGTACCCTATCCTCTAAGCAAGCTAACAGACCCACAGAAAGTGAGCACCTTGTTTAGGGGAAGTAACCTTAGTTCTTCAATTGGCAGGATGGCTGAGCCAAAGATTCTCCACCTCAAGCGTGTTAATGCAGGACAGCTGCTAATAAGATGAGAAGCTTGTTTTTCTGAAATTTGTTAAATGCTCATTTCATTAAACATTCTTAACGTTTTTCTTAACCGTATCGATTCGTCTATATTAGTGATAATTATGAAATATAATTTATTTCGACACTATCCACGAATTAATATTATTTTTGCTTCTCTGAAGCATTCTTTTTTAATAAATTATGCTTTAGTATAAAAGGCAAAAGTTCCGGGTATCGTCCAATTATAATTTTTTCCTCTTAGAATTAATAACTTTTTGAAGAGAACGCCGAAAAAAGGGAACGAGGAAAGAAGGGGAAAAAGAACCAAGACGATTTTAAGTTTTTTAAAAAAAAAGAAAAAAAAAAAAGAAATTAATTAGAATTAATGTAATCTGGGCGGTAGACGCAAACTCAGGGCGAGGACTGTGTAGAAGCGAGCGAGGAAAAACTTCTGGACTCCACGATTAATTTTTATACTCTTTTAGGTCCCTATTTTCATGAGATGCCTGGAATTCTTATATCTTTTTTTTTTTTTCTCAACACATTTTTTCGCCGTCTCCTCTCAGCTATAACAATAGCGCTTGTTTTCCAAGAGTAAAAGACGACGGTGAAGATGTACGTATATATAGCGCAGCTGGCAAGCAGCTGTAAAGTAAATGAAATTCTGCTGGAGGATTAATCACCGAGTCCCACGCAGATAACAGCAATAAGGATTAAATGAGCAAACCAAACTTTTTTCCAAATAATCATTAAAATACTCGTTAGTAGATATATATGTGTCTATAAATATAATTTAACAGATTATTAAAAGTAAATTGTTATACCTTTTTCCTATCTCAATTCTGATCTTAGTCGATCATGTTTGATTTAAATGTCAGCCATTGTCCAAGATGTATCATAAAACCCTTCAAGTAATGTAATACTTGACGTACCTATAAATAACTGATTTTTAGGGTCCGTAGGGCACAACCAAGGACCCTTATATTTTCTTGCGTGTTACTGTCCGTCCGCCTTGTCGCCTGCTCTCACGGCTACACCTTTCGTCCGATCACTTTGAAATTTTGCATGTATGTGTCTTATACCTACCCACATATTTTAAAAATATAGCGACTTAAAAAAAATATTTTTCAAAAAAAATAGGGTAAAAAAACTTAAAGGTTAAACATTTTTTTTTTTTTTTTTTCGACACCGTGAGGGGTATCATATGAAAGGGTACGTCGAGCTGATTACAAAAATATATAATTCTTTGGTTATAAATTTGATAGGGCGAGCGTAGGCAAGTTTGAAGTGGGTGTGAAACGTGTCCCCTCCCTTTATCTCGCTTATGTGAAGTGCAAAAAATTTGAAAAAATTCCTGAACATTCTTCGACCAAAAGTAAAGATACCACTTTTTGGAAATTTCGAGATAAATATTATTTTATTTTTTATTGACAAAATACTTTTTTTTATAACTATGGTCTTTTCGATGTATTTATATGGTTGTAGTCCGGTTCAGTGGCAAAACAAATACATTATCAGAAGTTAGTTTATGTGTTTTGAGAATATCAGACCCATACGATTGTTCAAAGTAAGCTTTTTAGCATTTTAAAAACTCAATCAATAGGGTACTACTATACAGGGTTGCCTACACCCTCGCTGTGTGCTGACTAGCTCACACTTGACCTGTTTATTTTAATTTTTGCCTTTCTTGTTTATACCTTGAAGATATAATGTTATATTTGATGTACCTATAAAAATGCATAGCAACTGATTTTTTTTACTGTCACAATACTTGTTTTTACTTGGAAAAAGAAAATGCATTTTTCTGGTAATCCACAATGTCGATATTTACTTTGGATTGTTCCTCGTTAATCTCAATTTTTATTATATTTGTAATTAATTATATTTTATAATTTTTATTATATTTTAATTAATTATATTCAAAAATTATGCTTGTGTAATTTGATGATTGTGTGCTCATAGAAAACATCTGAATATACAAGCAAGATCATTTCTCACTCGTTTGCTTTTAACGCAATTCTGCAACATCTGTCCTCCATTTCAAATTGTTTAGTTACTTCTTCAAATAATGTTTACGAATAAGATAATGCCGAATCTATTTCTTAGTGCTGCTTTCATGTTTCATATATATTCTTTTATATCTTTCATCGTGTGTTCTTTTATATGATTCATTATGTAGTCTTTCATGTTTCATTATGTAGTCATAACGTACTTCGTAAAATCTTCCATGTGTTTCATTATGTAGTCTTTCATGTTTCATTATGTAGTCATAACGTATTTCGTAAAATCTTCCATGTGTTTCATTATGTAGTCTTTCATGTTTCATTATGTAGTCATAACGTATTTCGTAAAATCTTCCATGTGTTTCATTATGTAGTCTTTCGTGGGTTCATTATGTAGTCTTTCATGTGTTTCACTATTTAGTCTTTGATATTTTTCATCATATTACGAGGGCTATCCAGAAAGTAACAGACGTTTTGAAATAAGAAATAAACAAAGTGGAAAATAACAAACTTTATTATATACATTTTAAAGGTACACTCTTAGGCTATTTTTCTACGAAATCGCCGTTCAAATTGAGGCATTTATCATAACGTGGCACAAGTTTTTCTATACCCTCTCTGTAGAAATCTGCCGCCTGCGATTTTAACCACCCGTTTACACCGTCATGCAGTTCAGCATCAGCGTCAAAACGTTGCATAGCGAGCCAATTTTTCATCGCTGGGAGTAGGTGGTAGTCACACGGCGCCAAATCTGGGCTGTAGGGTGGATGTGCGAGAACCTCCCATCCAAAACCGTCCAAGAGCTCTTGGGTACGATTGACCGTGTGTGGACGAGCGTTGTCGTGGAAAAACAGAACTTTGACGCTAAGTTTTCCCCGACGTTTGTATTGTATCGCGCGTCTTAATTTTTTTAGTGTTTCTCACTAGTGGCTCTCACTAATTATTCCTTCGCCATAAACATCACAAATCTGGCGATAAATTTCAATTGGTTTGTGATTTTTCGCCAATAAAAACCTTATCACAGATCGCACTTCACAATCGGCGGGGTTTTTAATAGCAGCGCACATTTTAACACTCTACTACAGACAAAGTACAAAACGCACGACACTCAAACTACCACTGCTGGATGCGTTCTGAGTGTAGGAATGCACTGACGCTAAGATGGCGGCTCTAGCCCTGCCCACTTCCGCGTTAAGCCAAAACGTCTGCTACTTTCTGGATTGCCTACGTATATTGTTTCAGTGTTTCATTATGTAGTCTTTCATGGTGTTCTTATACGTGCCTATATCTGCTATATACATCTATATCTGCTAATAAATGTCACCCACCCACTTAGTTTTCTAAATCATATAAAAAATCTAATTTATACTCTACTTATTGTGAGCTAAATATATGTTTATTTTCAAACATAGTTTGAATTGCAAGAAACATACAATGTTTTTCAGTGATTTCTTGTTTGGTTCAAATATTATTATTTCGAAAAATAATTTCATAATAAACATCCTGATGTTCTAATTATAATTATCAAAAGATCTGTTTCCGACGAGTAGTGCAAGAGAATTTAAATCATCTCATGAGACAAAATCTTCTCTAAAAGTTGTAGATGATGCCTTAAAACTAACGTAGCATTGTCTGGTTTATAAGCGAGTTACATGAGATGAGAAGTCAGGTCGAGCGGTTTTCTATGTTAACCTTGCTAGAGTGCTGTCACGTTATAAATAAATTATAATTTGATATTTTAAATGAAAGTTTATATTTGCACTGTGAGGGGTTGCTCCGTCACCTATCTAATAGGTTTCACCCGAGCGTCATTTTCTTAATTGAAAACAAATTGAATAACCTGTGATTCGATGCTCGAATAAATTAGAACTGGATCCCTGCATTAAACTTGCCCCAGTCAGCAAACAGTATTTGTTTTTCCCTATTGATCATTTTAAATTAAATTCTTTTCCAATGAACTAATCGACTAAAACGTTTAAGGTCTCTACCAGGTAGTTGTAGGATAAAGATACCTTTTTGATTACAAAATAATTTAATAATGCATCCATTCTCAACACTTTTAGACTTATGGAACTCTTAAAATAGACTGCTAATTAGTGTGGCACATAGCTCCCTTGTACAAGCCATTATTATCTAATTTATTTAATTATTTCTCCCGTTCTTTTTAATGACAAAATAGTTTTGATTTTTTACAATAATTAAATTAGCAAGTTAATTAAAATCAATTAGAATTTAAGTATCAATTATAGTTAAATTAATCTGGTGCTATCTGCGCTCTACTTTTTCGACAAACCATCCAAATTTAAAAAAATCAGATGAGTACTTTTGAAGATATAGGTGTAAATAAATGTATGTTTATGTACATGTTAAGCAAAAGGACCGAAAATGGGCTAATTACGACCTACTATACAAATTTCATTTAAATTGCACGTGTAGTTTATAAGATATATCGGTTCGAAAAAATTGAGCGACAGACCGACAGACAGACACGGAACCAAAAATGTTCCCTGATGTCTGAAACAGATTTCTGTCTTTGAATTATTGACATTGGAGGCCTAAAAATGCTTCGTTCTTCAGAACGATCACGTAGCTTCCGTTACCCTCGGTATGCTCAGAAGCAATATTTCTTTAGAATTTCGTAATTTCGTTTTAGAATTTCTCCTCGAAACTTTTATGCCGAGGGCGATGTGTCTTTCTGTCCGTCCCACTCTGGTTCATATCTCTCGAACCATTTAATCTAAAAAGTTTAAATTTGAAATACTGGCGCACCTTTTTGACCTACTCATAGAAAAAATATAGAGAAGATAAAAATATATTATGCGCATGCGTAATTCGCACAAAAATGTGTTAAACTCAAATATTTTTATTTTTTTAATTTTTCGAGTGTGGTATCAAATGAAAGCTGTTGACAAGTAGGTTACAAATATATATACTTTTTTTAAATTTTACATTCTTTATTGGTTTAATGAGTTATAATATTCCCCAAAAAAATGCTTTGAAGAGAAGAATTTGTTGGTCTTTAGCCATGTCACGTTGGAATTTACAGTTGTTTAGCCATCTCACGTTTCTAACATTCAATATAGAAAGGGTTGGATTCAATGCATTGATCATACTGTTTGCAGGAAGGCAAACGGGTTTCTGACCTAAAAGAGTTGCCCGAGGCCAAGTCTTAAAAGTGGGTTGTTTTTTGTAAAAGTTGCTATACCTTACTGAAGCTTATTTCCTTTTACCGCATCTCGGAACTTTGACGTCGTTGCCTCGGGCCTTTCGACTTGGTCGCCCTTTAGAACCCGCAATGCTTAGAGTGCGTGCCAATAAAACACCCTGTAATAGAAACCTTTTGAAAACTAAAAAGAAAAAAAGGGTTTTCGTAAAATATATCTCGTCTAAGTTTGTCGCTTTGATAAAAATTGTTGTAGAACTTAAGCAGCAGAGTGATTTCGAGAATATGCATCAAAATTAATTGACTTATCAGTTAATGGTTTTTATAATTCAGATGAAGAACTGAAGAATTAATTCCTCAAATAACACAATTTGGTTCTATAGAACAACCTTTATATATTAAAGAATAATTATTTATTTTCTTAATTATATTTATTAGATATGAGTGGTTAGCAGAATGTGGTTTTCGTTAGATGATTATTACGCCACATGTTCTTACATTGTAGATAATTATATGACTATAATGACTTAGACGTGTGCCACAAGTTAAGTTACTAAACAAAGTACTTATAACTCTTAATTACTGCTAAATTCTTCAAATCTGTATCTTTGTAAATAACTTAGTATGATTATAACGGGTTGTATTTTAAATAAAATATGGATTGCAACAATGTACAAGTGTCATTATACAATTATAATAATCTTATTATAATCACTTAATTCACAATTTACTTATTGTCAATAAAACAGAATGAAGCAATATCATAAACTTTCTCTCTACGTGAATTAAAATAAGTTAATTCAATTTAACGAAGTAGCTTTCAGCCTTCACTAGTTCATCATCGGAAGTAAAAATATAGTTACAAGATACAATAATTAAATGAATTAGTGAAAGTTGAGTCTACTCAAGTCGGAGATCACCGTGAGATCCACATTAATGACTCACTTCTGTGAGATTGTTTATATTATTCCTTTATGTAAGTGCTGGCTTTATTGCATCCTTTAAGGATTTAATATGAACTTCTTAGAGGCTCCCTTACCTCATATATTTAATAGAATATGATAAATGTTTCCTCTAAACCTATCTGTCTAGAGTTTTATAATAGTTTGTATTATTGGTTTTTTGATTCCAGGTGCGGAAGCGTACGACACGGTTCGTCCGCTGGCCTACCAGGACGCCCAAGTCTTTCTCTTGTGCTTCTCCGTTGTGGATCCCAACTCACTCGAAAGTGCGCTTAACAAGGTAATCATTAATTATAATACTTAATCCAACCATTTTGCTTCCTAGCTCACCCAAGGTAACGCAAGCTATGCTGATGGTTCGGAAGAACGAAAAGTTTTTATGTCTCCGATTTGTAAAAATACTTAGACAAAAATCCGTTTCAAACATCAGGGAACAATTTTTGGTTCCGTGTTGGACTGTCTGCCAATCGTTTAATTTTTGCGAACTAGCATATCTCAAAAACTACTCGTCTGATTTTAATTAAATTTCGATGGTAAATCATAATTAGCCCCATGTAAGTGTATAATTGGTCCCATATAACTTTCAACCGTCTGCGCACATTTGTTTCTCTTCCACATCCGCAAAAACGTTAATTTATTTCCATCTATATCTTAAAGTACTCATCTGATTCTTATACAATTTGGATGGTACCTATCTCGAAAGTAGCCGATAATAGGCTCAGATTAATTTCAACGGTCTATGCTCTTTAAATTTTGCTAAATTGATGCTTTAATTCATGTAAAAAAAAGTCCATTCATGCACCATGACTTAATGAGCAAATTTACAAAGAGATCTGGGTATTATTGGCTTATGATAATATAGGAAAATTTTGGTTTAGAATTTGGATGGGTGAAAATAGAAATTGAGTAAACGGGGGTAAAAGTAAAAATAGTATTTACCTTTCAAGATGCATGTCGTTGGAAAGCTCTTAAGAGTACAGTAATTGTTGTTATGTACATTTTTGTCATATTATCACATAAGAGGGGGGTAAAATTGAAAAAACCCCCCGTTTTTATACTATTTTTGACCCTAAATTGTCAAAATTTGACCCCTAAATGGACTCCAAAAATTCTGGCCGATCTCATCCTTTCTTTTGATATTATTGACATTTTAAAATTTGTTTGGATTTTTTAAGCGCATCCTAGGGTGAGATATTGTCTGGAGTGACACATATATATGCATAAAAAATACAATATGTTAAAAATACAATACTTATTAATTGTTCTCAAATATATATATATATATATATATATATATATATATATATATATATATATATATATATATATATATATATATATATATATATATATATATATATATATACATACATATATATTATATATATATATATATATATATATATATATATATATATATATATATATATATATATATATATATATATATATAACTAATATATGTATGTATGTATGTATGTATGTATTTATATACATACATACATAAGAAAGTGTTAAATTTAAGGAATCGATTCAGAATGGTCTAAAACGGATTTCCATGGAGAAAATTTTCAAAAATTCGCATTACAAAAATTTTAAAGCCATTTCAATAGCTTAATTTTCTTCGAAAATTCGCTAAACTCAAAACAATTGTGACAGCTTTAAAAATATAACGGGATGGAAAATGTAATGAATTTGACAATATTAGGTTATAAAAGCATAAATGAAAGTATACGAAATAGAACGCGAATAAGCCATGTGCCACACTAATTGACAGACTTATTTTATTAGTTCTCAGTTATTTTAGTTGTGCATATCACTCAGTGCATTGTCTTTGTGTCTCAAAAATTACTAAAAGAAATAAATAGGGGTAAACTTTTAAAATTTTAAAATGGTAGAAATGTTAGGAATTTTGAAAACTATACTCTCGACAATCCTGTAAACCCAAATTAATGTTTTTTTAATGGTTTAGGCTACTTCACGTATGTACACATTTATCCATATATTTATATATTTCAAAGAAACTACACCCAAAGTCAATAAATCAGAACGCTCTCATTTCCTTATGTTTATGCACCATTTTTAGCGAATTTTCAAAGAAAATTACGCTATTGCAATGGCTTCAAAATTTTTGTAATGCGAATTTTTGAAAATTTTTTCCATGGAAATCCGTTTTAGACCATTCTGAATCGATTCCTAAAATTTAACACTTTTTTTTATGTATGTATGTATATATGTATGTATATATGTATATATGTGTCACTCCAGACGATATCTCCCCTTAGCATGCACTTAAAAATTTCAAACAAATTTTAAAATGTCAATAATATCAAAAGAAAGGATGAGTTCGTTGGGCAGAATTTTTGGAGTCCATTTAGGGGTCAAATTTTGACCATTTAGGGTCAAAAAACGTGTTTTTTCCATTTTACCCCCCTTTTATGTGAAAATATGATAAAAGTGGACATAACAACAATTACTGTACTCTTAAAGAGCTTTCCAACGACATGCATCTTGAAGGGTAAATACGATTTTGACTTTTGTACCTCGTACCCCTGTGTACCAATTTTTTTTTTCACCCATGCAAATTCTAAACCAAAATTTTCCTATATTATCATAAGCTAATAATCCGCAGATTTCTTTGAAAATTCGCTCATTAAGTCATGGTGCATGACTGGTTTTTTTTAAAGCCGTCTGAATTTAAACAATAAAAAATTATAAATGAATCTTAACAGGTAAATTAACTTAATTTAAAAATCGAAATAGACTAGAATTAATAACTTTACTTTTACACTTTATCCTCGAAAAAATGTAACTATTTAATAATCTGCATTTTCCTCTCCTTTTGAATTTTCTTAAAGGTTTTATTTGTTAAGATTATATTGTTTTTAATGCAGGGGTTGCTTAGCAGAGATGAGGGGGAAGATCCTGTCAGAAGGCTGTTGAGCTTTATTAAATGTTCAGCTGTATTTTCTTTGGAAGCCAATTTTAACTCTTACTTTGTAATTAAGAGTTCTACTTTACTATTTAATTCACGCATTTAAATATTTTATTTGCTTTCTTACAATATCTCATTTTACACATTTTTTCCCATTTTAAATTACTGAAATTGAATACTTATTTCTTTAAAACAAAATATATGAAGGTTATATACAGTTTTCCAAAAATTAGATTTTTTTTAAAAAAAATAATTATTATGTAATACTGTACCAAGATATTTTCACGTTGAGTCGAGATGTATGCCGGATTTGTCTTCATACCGAAGTAAAGAAATAAATATCTGACAAAAAAATAAAGAAAAGAAAAAAAAATAACTAGGTACAAATAATAAATAATATAAAAGAATAATATTTAAATAATAATGTAATATATAAGTACGAAATATAAAACTATAGATTTATTTAAATTTATATTTTACGTTAAAATAAATTATATACACAGAATTAGCCTGTATGCAATACCTATTATAATTTAAAGATGAATTATCTCTCGAAATAATGATGAAATGAAAGTCTATAAACTAACTCTATAAATAACATTATCGACAGCTTCCTCTCTTTAAATAATGTGTTTTTTGCCACGTTAATAACCTGTGACGCATTAATAACTTTAAAACAGTTATTGGTGATTTGCTTTGGAAACTGAAATATCAATTGAGGGTAATTCATAACTACTACATTAATATTTAGGGAAGGTCAAATTTACCCTAAAAGGACGGAGAGAGAAGCTTATTGGAAACACCAGAAAGAATGTAGCAAACATGTGAAGAAAGCTTTTATATAATGATTAGTTGATACAGAATTTGTATAGAAAAAAAAGAAAAGTGAAATACTCAGAATTAAGAAAAGCTTGATAATGAGCCAAGGAGGAGTTGAAATATTGCATTAAATAAAGTGATGGAAACTTCAAAGTTTTTAATTATACAAATACCCAAAAGACCATTTAAAGATTTTCTTTGGAAACTAAAATATCAATTCAGGGTAATTCATAACTACTACATTGATTTGTATTTTTGTACTTATTCATCTTTGCGCTGAGTCCTTGAAAATCCCCCCCCCCTCCTTCTATTTTTTTAACAAATCAACGTAAGTGAGGAAAAAATGTGCTCAATATTTTTTTGAGATTTTTTTTGGATTTCACGTTTTATGGTCTTATCGTTTTTAGGGTTTCGTTGGTAAAACCAAAAAAAAGAAACCCTTATAGTTTCGTTCCTGTGTCTGTCACTCTGTACGGTTCCAATAACTTTTGAACCAGAAGAGATAAAAACGTGAAACTTTCCAGTACAAAAGATCATTTTGACGCGCACACAGAAAAATATAGCGAACTCAATATTATCAGCTGTTCAAATTCAAAATGGCGGATAATTCATGTCACTCGAAATTTTTTTTTTTTTAAATGCTGTCTCTAGTCTGTCAATTAAATGAAGTTAGTAGTATTGATTGAGATTTTATGGTACAGGGTGCGGCAGGGAAACTTGCTGATTTGAAAAGTCAATAAAAGAAAAAGTACTTTATATATCGATTTAATTCTTTTTGTATCGTATAGTACACATTCTGAATTTTTGTTTTAAGTAGTTTTAAAAATAACATCGGGCAAATGGCGACCCCCATCAGTGATACACTGATCTACCCTAGATTTGAAGTTTCGCTCCACTCTTTCGAGCATATCGACGGGAATGTTGGTGATGGCTTGGCGGATGTTGTCCTTCAGGTGTTGCAGGGTCCGGGGTTTGTCGTTTTAAACGATGGATTTGAGATATCCCTATAAAAAAAAGTCGCAGGGTGCCAAATCGGGGGTGCGCGCTTGTCACATGCAGTTTGGCGAGAAGCGAAATCACGTTCACTCAACTTTTGGACCACAGCAAGTTTGTAGGGATGAAACTGGAGTTGGTTGTGAAGAATTCGTCTCACTGTGCGATCAGAAATCCCCAGGGCAGCAGCGTGTTTACGCGCCGAACGCCGGGGAGAGCGCAGAAACGACTCCCTCACCCTCGACATTTTCTGGAAGTCCGTTGACCTCCTGGGCCTTTTTTTTGCCACACTCCCACTTTCCCTGAATTTGTCCACCCACGAAACAATTGATTGCCGCCTAGGAACGAGACCCGCGGGATGAATATTGAACCGAGTAGAGGCACGTTGGGTGGCGACCACCGAATGACCGTTAGAAAAGTAGGCCTCAACGGCAAACGCACGCTGATCCTTTGTCCAACGCATGACGACAACTGGCTTTGGCTTGTGGGGTAACAAAACTTCTGGACATCCTCATCCAATGAGACCCTCCCCACCCCTTTCTGACCAGCCTTCGCTCATCGGCGTCCAATTTAAATCAGCAAGTTCCCCTGCCGCACCCTGTATTTACTCAGAGTGAAGGTAGATAAGAAAAGAAAACACTTTTACTTGATCAATAACTTGATCTATTGTCACACCATAAATACATTTTAACTTACTGACCGGTTTCAACTTATTCAGTCATCGTCAGTGTAATGATAATTTTACAATATTAGGAATAGTATATAAAGGTTAAAGGAAGGGGGTTTGGGGTACATGGTGTGGGAGGGGAGGTCGGTAGTTGGGTATCGGCAAAAGAGGAATTATCTCCGCGTCTAGGATCAGAGGAGTTGGGATTATTGCGGTGGAATTTCAACCTCATTGTACCTGGGTTGATAACTTTCTAACAAATTTTACATGTTTAACAATAAAAATATAGCACAAAATAATACATTTCAATAATAACATTGGTGATCTAAAATGGTAGGAGGTTTCTGAATTAAGGACATAAAGTTGTTATTGGTTTGACTCGGGGTGATGTATTGAGGTTTATTTGATGGTTGAAGCATTCTATATTATTATTTTGGAGGGCTCTGTTAATTTCTAGTTGTTCTAATAAATCTAATTGTTTTGCTTTGTTGCATGTGTGTATGAGTTTTACGCTATTATTAGTAAATGAGTGGTTATTATCTATGAGGTGTTCCGCCAAGCTAGATTTTTTATCTTAAGTGTTCCAAGAGTGCATGTCTGTGTTCTTTTATTATTGTTTTTAGCTGTCTTCCTGTTTGGAAGACAGTTTATTATTTTGTGTATTATTAACAAATAAAATAACTTGCGGATTTTTCCGAACTAACTTTCCATACAGCAAAATTTGCTGAAAACGAATTAAATTCTGCTGAAAGATGGCTAAAAGTATTAAAATAATGCATTGTCATCGTGTTCTGAGCTATTCTAAAAGTTTCAAATGTCTAGCTATTCGGGAAGTTAGTTAAAAATCTATTGCCAGATTTATACCGGACAAACAAACAAACCAACAAGAAAGCAAGCTTATAAAAACAGTAAAAATAAATATAGATTAAAATTTACAAATATATAGGGGCCAACTTTACGTCTAGAATAAATCCTATAAGCTTATTGGCTATAAGGCCTGTGTAATTTGGAAAAAACTATATTTTCATGAATTTTTATTTAGTGGTTTAATATATTAGAAGGGATTCCATTGGGTTGCCAAAGGGCTTACCAAAGGGCTTCTAATATTTTTAAATTTACCTTTAGGCCTCGGGTTTCTGTATAAGAAGGAGAATTAGGCTCCCCGCATACATTTCAGCTTATCTTTCCTTAAAAGGATATTTTCCGTTTCCCTTGCTTCCACCCTTTCAGACGGAGACGCAGAGTATTCGAGCAGAACAGCATCGAGTATATTTACAGTTCTTTTTGTGCGGAGGTAGGAAGTTATTTCTTTTTGGACATCTAGGGAAAGGAAATAATTGCTCGCACCTATATTGCTGGCTTTAGCTTGAGAGGTTTATGGAAATTTCTGGTGACAATTTTGGGGATTTTAGGAATAACTATAAATTACTTTACAAATTTAATTTATAAAATAAAACTTCAATAGAACTCGCTTGTAATTTTAAAATATTTAATTTTTACCTGTAAATTGTATTTCTATTTCCTTCCTACTTTGAGAATATTAGAACTACAAATCTACTATCGTCAACTTTTTTTTTTTAAACAGTCAGACTTCTTTATATGAAACTTCTCTGTTCAACTAAAATCTCCATACAACGATTTATTTTTATGTCTCTATGAATTCTCCATATAAATATGTTTCTATAGAACGAAAATAATTTCACTACAAGCAACAAAATTCATGGAAATAAGAAAATACATCCGACCGACAAACTTTCTGCCACAAAACTTCTGTGATTGACTGATTTATTTTCTTAAAACCATTTTTGGAGTTTCGTGCTCTAGCACTCTAATACTTTTGCGTATTTTACCTTCGTCAGGTTAAGTGGAATGGTAATCATCTTGACACAGTATAGAGAAATCTCTTAGTCTCAGTTTAGAATTGGTTTCGGAGGTTTATTATGCTGTTGACCTTTACAGCTTAATTTACTCTCCGTTCACAATGTCTAAAAGAAAATAATCATAATGTGATACAAACAAGTGTCCTGTGTATATGAAGTCGCTCCGAGTTCAGTGTTTGAAAAGAACGGGATTCAATATTTAAGCTATACAAAACAAGTTGAGATTTTAAAAAAATACTATATTTAGAGGTTGCAAGTATGAAAATGTAGATGAAATAGTTCTGCAATGGGTGAAAATGTAGATGAAATAGTTCTGCAATGGGTGAAAATGTAGATGAAATAGTTCTGCAATGGGTGAAAATGTAGATGAAATAGTTCTGCAATGGGTGAAAATGTAGATGAAATAGTTCTGCAATGGGTGAAAATGTAGATGAAATAGTTCTGCAATGGGTGAAAATGTAGATGAAATAGTTCTGCAATGGGTGAAAATGTAGATGAAATAGTTCTGCAATGGGTGAAAATGTAGATGAAATAGTTCTGCAATGGGTGAAAATGTAGATGAAATAGTTCTGCAATGGGTGAAAATGTAGATGAAATAGTTCTGCAATGGGTGAAAATGTAAATGAAATTGTTCTACAATGGGTGAAAATCGTAGATAAAATAGTTCTGCAATGGGTGAAAAAGGTGGAAGATATTATAATGTTGCTCTTTTAGAACCACTCATTTTTCTCTTAAAAACTAATTCTGTATACTGAAATTTCTCTACAGGGAATTATTTTCTGGAACCATCAGTTTGGCTGTGTGGTGGTCCGACTTAGATAGACTTGGATCAGATTCAACTTGAAGGCTGCGCTGTGAATTTTTGAAGATCTTTACTTTATTGCATTATTTATTGCTACGTTTTTATTAGCTTGCTTTCTTGTTTGTTTGTTTGTCCGGTACAAATCTGGCAATCTATTTTTAACTAACTTCCCGACTAGCTAGACATTTGAAACTTTTAGCAAAGCTCGGAACACGATGACAATGCATTATTTTAATACTTTTAGCCATCTTTCAGCAGAATTTAATTGGTTTTCAGAAAATTTTGCTGTACGGAAAGTTAGTTCGGAAAAAATCCGCAAGTTATTTAATTTGTTTTGCCTTGTCCCATATTTACGCAATCTTCATTTTGACGGGTCTCAAATTTGTGATTGATAAACATTGAATAACAGCAAAACAGGAAATATCGATTATATTATTTCAAATATATCGATGGCACGGTTTAGATTTGGTGTTGGGGAGATCCGTTGTACAAAGATTTGTCCTTTTATAGCTTTAAAATCAGCTCTCTAGATGGTTTTCATTTATGTGAAGTAAATAAATTCGGAACTATTTTTTTTCCACTAACATTATATATTATAAAACAATAACAATTATATTATCAACATTACATACGATTCAACAGAAAATTTAAAAACGTAGTACATAAAAAGTTCTTTTTATCTTGAAATTATTCTATTTACTTTATTATAAATTAGTTATATTGGTTTAAAATGAAATGGTTCAGGGATTTTCTGAAAGGGAAGAGTTGTGGAATGTCATGTGCTCAGTGTGACTAAGTTCCCTGTTGTAAAACACAGTTTATTACCTCGAGATACGTGACTTGGTCTACATGGGTACTTCACCCGCGTGTGTACTCCGCTGGGGTAAGTGCGTCGGTACTGTCTGTTTTTCCATTTTCGAGAAGCTTTAAATTGGACGGGATTTTTCCGGCTGTGTTGGAAGTATTTTTGGGTTTTCCCCGGCCGGTGTCGTATATAAGTGGTGAGGGAGAGAAGGCCCAGATAACCCAGGCATCCTGCATAGTAAAGGCAAGCCGTGGTCTGACTACGTGATATGTTTAATATCCCAGTCTTGCTGAAACCCCTTTTTCTCCACCAGTAAAATGTCTGATGTAAAATCGTATAGTCTCCTTGGAAAACCTATAAACTCCGTGGTTAAATCTTTGCATTGTTGTAAACTTAACAGAAAAAAAGCTTTTATCTAAGATTGATACGAAATATAAACATTTTATCTCTGTTTATAAGCGTAGAAAGTGATTCTTTTCCTGGTTGTATTCATTGCGCATACGCGTGACATAATTCTTCACCTTATCGCACGATTAGCGAGTGTGTTTAATTGAAGTAACTGTTTTTTTCTGTATTTATTATTAAAATCCAACAATCGTAGATAAAGTACGGTACGCAAGTCGTGCGAAAACTTCATTTTGCTTTGCGAGTGTGGAGTTTGCACCCGAGCGACAGCGAGGGTAATAAAACCACACGAGTATGCAAAATGCTACTTGCATGCAAAATGCTACTTTCCGCACTATTACTTAGTTCGGCATTCTTCTAAAAGTCGAAAGATGAAATTGAAAAACCATAGCCTGTTAAAAGTTATGTGAATTCCTCCCCCTCCCCCCCCCTCATCCATCATAATGTTGTATAACTTAAAAGCGGGTTACTTATTTATTGAACGCTTTTGAAAAAAATATTCAGCGTAATTATATCCTCTAAATTCCCTAAACAATAATATGTGCTCTGGAAGGAAGTTTTGAAATTAAAGAGTAATATAATCAAAAGTTTAGTAATGTATGAATCAAATTTCTTGATCAAAAAATGCTAAACGAATGACTTTGCTCGGTTAACAATAATGATACTCGGCGTTTGAGAGAAATATTCGTGTATAATTATTTGTAAATATATTTATTAAAAAGAGAAGTTTTTAACTTAAATTGACGATTAAATACCAAACCTTATCAAGAGAGTCCTGGCAGCATCATTTAGAATAAGTTAAGCAGCCCTACACTATCAAGCCGCTAGCCGCTTGATCAAAACAGCGCGTCAAGCTGATTTACAAGGGCTTCAAGCTTCCTTGGGGTGCTTCAAGCATCCCATCAATCTTTTCATCAACACTCATTTCTAGCGGAGTTTTGGACTAGTGAACTGCTGCTGCAGGACTGTAGTGAATCAGTATTGTGTAGATACCATGGTTATGGTTTCGAATCTGGATTTGGGGGTTCTCATCTTGACAGTTGTTGCTCTCATTCGGAAAAAAAGATGCAGAGGAAACCACGTTGGTCAAAGGAGTTTAACTTTCCACAAATCGGGATAATCACGATATAAATCAATGAGGAGGCTAATAAATTCTCGATCGACATCATTATCTACGATGTCCGAACCTTCGGAAGCGAGCGGACAGTCCTCCATCACTGGTGTCGAGCAGGAGACTGACGGAATGCTTGATCAAAATTGCTCTAGACTATCAAGCGCTCCGTCAAGCCGCTTGAGTTATTCAAACTTTCCACCAATCACCGTCAAGGTTTGACTAAAGCGTCAAACGGGTTCCTAGACTGTGAATCACGCTTGACACCATCACTTGACGCGCTGTTTTGATCAAGCGGATTGATAGTGTAGGGCCTGCTTCAGTCAAATACCGTACACTACTTCTTTAAGTGTTCTTTTAGCGTACTTTAAGCGTTCGCGCTCTGGAGTCCAGAGAGTTTGAAAGAAAAAATTCTGCCAATTTTTGTGGCATATATCTCACTGACCAAACCACACAAGTGTAAAAAATGTTATTATGAGTGTTACTAAAAATGTAGGATGTGAGCGTTAAAGCACTATAAAAGTAATGAGAACCTATTTGGATTGAAAGTACGTTTTTCCAGCTAAGTCACAATTATTTTTATTCATATTATAAGCGCATAGGGTTGAGATTATTGAGACCTTTTTGTGGGGAAATTTTGATTAACCGATACCGTGTTGTTTTGTAGAACCGAATGTTAGCACAAACTTATTAAAACCTTGAGCTGGATAATGAATATAATGTAATTATTAATGAAGTCACCTGCCCTAATGAATCATTTCGCTAATTATTAGAGTGCCTACGTCGTATTTATTTATTTAATGATGTGAAAATAATTGCTCCATCACAGCACGGCGGTTTATTTTGGTGTAAACGCTAGGATCTATGGCTCGATTCCTGGAGAAGGGGTGACTATTTTATCATTCTTATATTTGTAGGCGGATCTACTGTGGGTAAAGAAATGATTGGTCTCTTAATTAGGTTTAGGAGGCAACGTTTTTGACTTTGCCGGTCATTTTCAAGCATAGTTAAGAAACTTGTGAGCTACATTTTCTATCTTTTGTCCGTAATATGTCCACTTAGTTCAAGTCTAAAATTCACAAATTTTCTAGTTGTCGTCATATCCATCACCTTTCTTGGTCAATTTAATAAAAATAATAATTTGATTTTTTTTTCTTTCATTTAAAAATAGTGAGTGGTTCAACCGTTTAAAATATAAATTTATCGCATAATTATAAGATGTCATGGCAATCATTTATATAACGGAGCAGTGTCCCGACGACGGTGAAGACGACGCACCTAGAAATGATTTGATATTGCTAAGCTAAGTCAACCACATTTACTCTACTATAAATAAATAATATAAAATGAAGCCTATTGGCACGGGCTTAACGGCTCGTTCAATATTACAGAACACTAGATTTGTTGTACAGTATAGGTAACATACAAGTTGCTTGCTTCTCACTAGTTTATTGTTTCCTTATTCTTTAATAATATTATTTATGGTTCCAATCATTAATTTGTATTGGTCTATCTATGTTTAAGTGATAGATTTGTTCCAACTAAGCTGGAACAAACTGTATTTCTACTTTTCTCGTCATGTACTTAAAAAAATTGACTTAGAACGTTACAATTATGAGTCTGCAAAGTGTATTGTAAGTTAATTGAAGCGAGCGTAGCGAGCTTCCTACATTCAACGAAATATGCTCCGTGTCTGTCTGTCTGTCTGTCTGTCTGTCTGTCTGTCTGTCAGTAACGTTCACGCGTGTGACGATAACTTGAGTAAAAGTTGACTGATTTAGTTGAAATTTGGTATACATGATCCTCTTACTAATACTCAGGCTAAGTTCGTTGGACAGCGTGATCCGTCCAAGAGTTCGCGCGCAACGCTCGCGTAAACGAGAGGTTCAAAAATTAAATTGGAATTTCAGGACGGGAAAAGATTCTATCATCATCTATTCGATGAGACGAACATTTTTTTCAAATAACATTTTTTAGTAAAACCAACAGCGACACCGCTATGAATTAATAAAGATCGCTAAAACTATTAAAGCGGGCCTAAACGTTTAAAATAGAGAAAACAACCTTTTTACCGATATCTTACGTTCTAACGTAACGATTTTAATAAAACTTCATAGACACCATCTGATGCACAATTGAAACAGGCATGCAAAATTTCAATTTGATACACGCAGTAGTTTGTTTGTAGCAAAGAGATACAAATTATAAATATTGAAATAGAGATGTGTGGTTAGTGGAATAGTAAGAATGCGGGGTGGTTCCCTTACTACTAGCCGCTGTACTACTACCAGACCCATTATCTATCAACTCATCATGATTCACAATAATCTTTTTTTTCAATATTCAATACATATTTATTACTATACGCTCGCTTCAATGATAGAGCCACGCGATGCCTAGTAATAATTGAAAAGGACATATGTGTGGTTAGAGGAATAGTAAGAATGCGGGGTGGTTCCCTTACTACTAGCCGCTGTACTACTACCAGACCCATTATCTATCAACTCATCATGATTCACAATAATCTTTTTTTTCAATATTCAATACATATTTATTACTATATGCTCGCTTCAATGATAGAGCCACGCGATGCCTAGTATTACCGTGTGTTGTCCAGTTTTACTTGTTAACTTCTGTAAATCTTTGGTGATTCATTATTTTTAAACGCCGACATTAAGTGATTTAGTAAAAGCAGTGTTCGTGAGAAAATTCCTGAAATAGAAATAATGAGGTAAGTATGTTTATATATATATATATTTTTTTTTTTTTTTTGATCATTAAGTAATGTAGTAATGTATGTATTAAGGTCGCAAAATGTTTACAAATGTAAACATTAACTTAACTTATCGCGTGTCACATTTAACAGATAAAAACTGATTACAAAACAAAATGTTAGAACATCGGGTTCAGTACAATCTATAGGGGGTAGTCAATCTATCGTGATAAAAGGCTGTCTCCGGAAAAAATTCGAGGCTTAATTTTTTTTGTGTGGATCGCTTGGGACACATAAGAAAATCTTAACTCCAACTTTTCGGGAACATCCGGACATGAAGTACGTGGTACAAAAGTCAAAATTGTGTAAACCCTTTATGATGCATGTCATTGGAAAGCTCTTTTATCTACGATTGATACGAAATATAAACATTATATCTTTGTTTAGATGCGTAGAAAGTGATTATTTACGTACTTGTATTCATTGCGCATGCACGTCCCATAGTTCTGAATAATTCCTCTTCTTTACCGCACTAGTGTGGTAAAGAAGAGGAATTCTTCAGCTTTACGCGCACGATTAGTGAGTTTGTTTACATTTAACAAAACTAATTTGTTGTTCTTTTATTAAAGTAACTGTTTATATCGAGTTTTTAGTGAAAAACAATGAGTGAATCAAGTGACTTTGACGAAAATGTGGAGAATAATACTCCTCCAGAAATAATTAATACGGCAAAAAATCAGGGCCGTTTCTAGATGTTTTGCCGCCCTAGGCGAGAATTAACCCCCCCCCCCCCTATCATCAGCACCCCCCTTTGTCATACAGGCTAGAAGAAATTAAAGTATTATATAAAAGAACTTGAATTTAACATAAATCCTATCCTATCAGAAATTAAATAAGTAATATATTTCTGCTATATTTTATTCCATTTTAAATATCTGATAACTTCAGAGGAATCTAAGGTTCTTTCTTTTAACTTTTCTTTGTCTGTTTAGTACATTCCTTCCTTACCTTTATTTTAGAAAAATTCTTTAATAAGATATCTAATGTCCAGCTGTCAGCTAGTAATTAATGTCTTTTTCTAATAAAATTGTAGCTAGTGCTGCGTCTTTATTGGTTCATGGAATTGCGCTGATAGTAGTCCAGTAGTTTTAGGTTTCCTGTTCCAAAAAATCGGAGCTTCGATTTATTTTTTATTTATTTGTAGATATTCTTCGACCTATAATCCGTAAACCGTCATACATTGTACGTAAAAATGAATGGAACTTTTTTTGTAGGAAATTTTATCTTTAATTTTGATAACCACCTTTCTTTAGATATTCACAAAAACGAATATGTTGACGTTGACCTTTGCCCTTGAAATTTTGTTGCCGATTTTCAATATGTTTTTTAGAACCTCAAAATGAAGTGATCAAATAAAGAAAATTGAAGCTCCGATCTTTTTGGAGCAGAAGCCATATTTATGACTAATATAACTGAACTATAGGTTATTACTAATTTGAGTTTCTTATCAAAACAAAATTTTCATCTCACTTGTTTTGGCCCATTTTTAACCACAAGAGTTCTTAATTTGTCCCCACTTGAGTTTATCAACGTAAACACATAATATTAAGTAATTGTTTGGTGTACATGCTTAGCAATTAAGATTTTTTAATTTTGCCTTTATTTATTTTTTCCCTCCTAATTAGCTCAATTTTTTTTTATTAAACTTTCATTTTTTCCCTTCCTTTTGCCGCCCCTAATATTTTGCCGCCCTAGGCGGCCGCCTAGTCTTGCCTATTAGTAGAAACGGCCCTGCAAAAAATACTACAAATGAATTAATGCCATCTTTATCAAGAGAGAGATACGAACTTACATACAGCAAGTTTATTTTTTTCTGTATTTATTATTAAAATCTAACAATTGTAGATAAAGTACGGTACGCAACTCGTGCGAAAACGGCATTTTGCATTGCTCGTGTGGTTTTACAACCCTCGCTGTCGCTCGGGTGCAAACTCCACACTCGCATGCAAAATGCTACTTTCCGCACTCGACGCGTAATTTACTATTGTCTTTTTTCCATTTATGAGGGGGATAAAATGGACAAACAGGAAAAAATTGTTTAAGTTAAAAATTAAAAATATTGCTATTTTTCATCCGATATTAATGAAAATTGGTATATGCGTGCTTATTGATGCTTTATTTGATGTCAGAAACAAGATTATGAAATCATTTGTGTATATTTAGTGCTTTGGGTACAAATGGTACCGGGGTATCGGAAAGACTCGTGAATTATCCGGCAAAAAAAGAGGAAGCGGAGTCAGAAAAATTATTTAAAAAATTAAACTAGAGATAAACGGGGGAAAAAAAGATTAATTTCTCCCCACCGCCCTCCGGACCGTCCCAAGTAAAGTTGGAATTAAGCTTTTCTCATGTGCTCCAAGTGAGTCATGTAAAATAAAAGGTTCCTCGAATTTTGTCGCAGATAGCGTTTTATTAAGGCAGATTGACTACTAATAGTATTATTTATAATTTTTAATTACAAAGCTTTTTTTCCTATTTTTCCATTTTGCCCCTCTCTTAAATGAAAATATAACAAAAGTGCATGCAACAACAATTACTGTACTCTTGAAGAGCTTTCCAACGACATGCATCATGGGTGTATAGGTATATAGTATTTTGACATTTGTACCCCGTACCCCGAACTTCCGCCTTCCGGACGTTCCCGCAAAGTTAGAGTTAAGCTTTTCTCATGTGTCCCAAGCGATTCACGCAAAACAAAATCAGCCTCGAATCTTTTCCGCACAAATTTACAGATTTACTGTACTAGGTCATGGGCGTAGCCAGGGTTGCCTTTAGGGGGGGGCTATTTTTTTTGGATATATATATATATATATATATGTGTGTGTGTGTGTTTGTGTGGTGTGGTGTATGTAAAACCAAAAAAGTGTTTTCCTTAAAAATGCCAAGAGTCCGACAGTACCATTATTAATATTTTCAAAAGGATTTATTTTAATAAAAAAAAAACTCAATAGAACTATTAATTGTAGGGAAAAAAATTGTTTATTTAAAATAGATTTTTTTAAGGAAAACTTGCTGTTTAAATCCACTCTTAATGTAAAATAGTTCACCTTAAGATTGGACAGAGAGTATTTGAAGCGATGTTAGTGCTTCCTAGAGATATTGTCTAACTACTACATCTCTAATTTTAAATTTTAAATAAATAGTAATTAATTGTTTTTTAAGAATCAAATATGCAGAACCATACTGAGTTTTATTGCAAAACCATAACCAAATAAAATTAGAAAGGTATCTAACAGTCCAGTCAATAAATACAAATAATTTCAAGATAAAAAGAACTTTTTATATACTACGTTTTTAAATTGATATACATATTTGAAATAATAATAAATAATATAATCGATATTTCCTGTTTTGCTGTCATTCAATGCTTATCTATCACAAATTTGAGACCCGTCAAAATGAAGATTGCAAATACTATGGAATATGTCAAAGCAAATAAAATAACTTGAGAATATTTTCCGAACTAACATTCAGTACAGCAAAATTTGCTGAAAACCAATTAAATTCTGCTGAAAGATGGCTAAAAGTATTAAAATAATGTATTGTCATCGTGTTCTGAGCTATGCTAAAAGTTTCAAATGTCTAGCTATTTGGGAAGTTAGTTAGAAATCGATTGCCAGATTTGTACCGGACAAACAAACAAACAAGAAAGCAAGCTAATAAAAACGTAGTAAACATTTCAAGATAAAAAGAACTTTTTATATACTACCTACGTTTTTAAATTTTCTGTTGAATTGTATGTAATGTTGATAATATAATTGTTATTGTTATATAATATATAATGTTAGTGAAAAAAAATAGTTCCGAATTTATTTACTTCACATAAATGCGACAACCATCCAGAGAGCTGATCTTAAACCTATGATAAATCTTTGTACAACGGATCTCCCCAACACCAAATCTAAAGCATTCCATCGATATATTTGAAATAATATAATCGATAAATAATATAATCGATATTTCCTGTTTTGCTGTCATTCAATGTTTATCTATCACAAATTTGAGACCCGTCAAAATGAAGATTGCGTAAATATTGGATATGGCAAAACAAATAAAATAACTTGCGGATTTTTTCCGAACTAACTCTCCGCACAGCAAAATTTGCTGAAAACTAATTAAATTCTGCTGAAAGATGGCTAAAAGTATTAAAATAAGGCATTGTCATCGTGTTCTGAGCTATGCTAAAAGTTTCAAATGTCTAGCTATTCGGGAAGTTAGTTAGAAATCGATTGCCAGAGTACCGGACAAACAAACAAACAAACAAGAATGCAAGCTAATAAAAACGTAGTAAAAATAATCTTCCTTACGAAAGGTCGGGTATCTGCGATTTTTAAAATCTTATTCTACAATTGAACCCGTTTCCAAATTAATTAATATTAATTATTCGATAATTAAAAACTATTCTAATGACTGCTACTAACTATTTTAATTAAATTTAATTAATATATTAAAGTAAAACTGTAGATTAAAATAAAAACTCTTATAACAAGAAAATATTTCATTAAAAACTTGATCTAAAAATTTTATATTGTAACCATTCATTCAAAATAAATAATGGATAATAATAGTCGGGAAAAAATTCGTCCCACTAAAAATTTCTGACCAT
Organism: Gerris lacustris; assembly: GCA_951217055.1. Lineage (NCBI taxonomy): Eukaryota > Metazoa > Arthropoda > Insecta > Hemiptera > Gerridae > Gerris > Gerris lacustris. The sequence continues at coordinate 74,432,327 of OX578281.1, read as the reverse complement.
GCGCAGTCGTAATTTTAGGTAGATTTTTTTTTCCAAGTTCTAAAGACTATAGACGACATTTTTTTACCCAGGAGGTATATGTACTTTGGCTTTAGGGGGGGGGGGGCGTCTTTTTAAACGCCAAAAAAAATATGTCGGGCTAAACTAGGTATATAATTGCTTGTTATATTTATTTATTTTTTTGACTATCACAACACTATTACTTGAACATGTGCTGCAGAATTGCATACTTAAATGTTAGGTCTTTGGCTTTGGAGGGGGGGGGGACGTCTTTTTAACGCCAAATAACAAAAAAATGTAGGGCAAAACTAGGTATATAATTACTTATATTTATTTTATTTTTTTGACTATCACAACACTATTACTTTAAAATGTGCTGCGGAATTGCATACTTAAATTTCAGGTCTTTAGCTTTGGGGGGAGGCCCCGGGCCACCTGTGCCCCCCCCCCCTGGGTGCGCCACTGGCTGAGAGAAGGAAAACATAATAATTGTCCAGCTTCTTTTCCTATCATAGGCATATTTTTTACCAAAGCAATGCTAACCAAACCAGTGCAGCCACGCCACAACTGTAGTAACTTGACAACTAAAACGAGATTTACATTTTTTTTACCTGAAGACCCCCTCTAGCCATAAAATAAATATGTATAATAATAATTATATATATATATATTATTATTAAACAGAATTATTTTTACTTTTTATTTATTTATTTTTTATTTTAACCTGTATATGTATAATAATCGTATTTTTTTAGAGAGTTGAGCCGGCCTAGGGGGGGGCCATGGCCCCCCCCTGCCCCCCCCTGGCTACGCCCATGTACTAGGTTTGTTAAATTTAGTATTGTTTAGAAGAATCAATGGTTAGATGAATCAACTTTAGAGTACTGTTCCCAAGCCGCAATATACTATTGTTATTCGGTCATAATCAGTTTTGTCTATAGAGTTATGATATTCCTTGTAATAAACTTTTAAGACTAAAGGGCATAATATACACCTATAAAACATCTATACCTATTTTTATATTTAAATTTTAAATTGGAATGTGGTTAAAACAGTGTGTTGAGGGCTTGGTTACTCAATTCTAAATCTTAGCGAAATTGAAATAAATTTTTGAAAAAATTCAATTTTGATTTAAATTTTAAAAAATATTCAAAACCCGCAGTGCAGCTTGTGACAATGAACCTGGGTTTCGTTCAACTCCTTATCTACACTCGTTGAATTCCACCATCATATCACCGAGTCGTTATCGTTATCAAAATGTTTTTAAATTTTTTTTTCTATTCAACCCGTGATTGATTTGTATTATTACTAATTGTTTTATCGTTTGGTTTACATTTACATTATGTTTTTTAATAATAATGCTTGTTTGAATCTTCATTTATTACATTTCAAGCCTTACAAGGAGGAGATTAATGTGAATTGCAAGTTGTATAATCTCTTAACTGAAAACTTTACGGACCTTAATTTGATTAAGAAAACCTGCGACGTTTCACCAAGTAAGTATTTAATTTTGAGATTTATTTGAAATAATATGTACGTAGGACTTACTTTTGGGGTGTATTGCAGTCTCTATTGATTTTACTCCCTTAGTGTCGTGGGTGTGTTCTGCATAAAGCCCCTTTTCTATGTTTTCACATTTTGTTTTTAACCAAGAAATGGTTTTAGATTGTCATAAAAAGAACCTTGTTATGAGAAATATCTGTATAATTAGTTAATCAAAAATAGTTTCTACTTAAAACTAACCATTAGTAATATCAACTTTATACTGGTTTTCACGTCTAAAAATGACTAGTATCGTCTGTATTATGAGTTATGGCGAGTTAAATTATGACCAAATGGCAGAAATTGGTTTGTAATTTGACAGTAAACTACCAATGTAACTCTTTTCTCCTTCAATAAATTCTGACTGAAAGTGAGGTAGCACACATTTGTATTGACTATTACTGTGTTTACTTTCAATTCATTATAAATGAGCAGCCTCACAAATGTTTTAATTGATAAATATATTGTGTTTCTCTCTGATGTTCTATTATCAAACCTTTTGAACAGATAAAAACCTTATATTCTTTGAATGCCACCTTATATTTGTTTTATAACAAATGACAATGTTTGGATCATCAGTGTACGAGGGGCCGCGGCTCACCGGACAGTTCTTCACTACAATTCCAGTGATAGTTGTCACACAGTCAGCACATTAACTCTGATCAACTGTGCTATCGGAAATCATAGTAACTTTAATAAATACATCTAGCACAGCCTTTCAATTCTTAAAGAATGGCTTTTTTGAAATAATATTTAGTTGTAATAATGCATTCCCCTGTTATATATTATTAAAATGTTGGGCAACATTGCATTGAATCTGTCATTCTTTGTTTAACTATTCCATTTTCTTGTGAACGTTTTTTTAAATTAAAAACAGTAAAATTTAGAACAGTGATTGTTCTGAATTATGAAAAACTTAAGGTCTCCAATTTCAAAAATTCCAAGACAGAAATCCTTTTCAGACATCAGGGGACATTTGTGGTTCTGTGTCTGTCTGTCGGTTGATCTGTAGTTCAATTTTTGCAAACCATCGAATCTTAAAAAACTACACGTCCAATTTTAATGAAATTTAGGTGGTAGGTCATGAGTAGCCCATTGTTGGTCCCTTATAAGTTTTAACTTTCTACGCTTATTTGTTTCTCTTTCACATGAGCACAGACATACATTAATTTACACCAATAGCTTCAAAAGTACTTATCTGATCTGTATGAAACTTTTATAGTTTATCGAAAGTAGCCCGCAGATAGCCCCAGATTACTTTGAACCTTTTGCGCTCTTTAACTTTTGATTAATTGATACTTTAATTCAAGTAAAAAATCAAAACAATTCACCCAGATTAAGAAAACAGGGGAAACAATTAAACAAATTAGACAATAATGGTTTGTAAAAGCATGAAATCAAAAAGTATGTGATAGCATGCGAGGAAGCTATGTGCCACACCAATTGGCAGTCTATTTTTAGAATATAGTGGTCCTTTCTTAAAAAATTATAGTCCACTCCTTTTTTTTAAGTTTTCCTTATTCCACAACGATGACACTATAATGTCCCTGTGTGTTGTACTCTGTGTGATCACCAGTATGTCTCACGTCTCTGGGATTTTAACTAAGTATGTCTGCAATTGGATTTGGGTTACTATTGGTAAGTTGTAACTATGCTAACCAATCAGCTATTGTTATCCCTCTAAATAATACCTTATTTTGGCATTGCAAGAGCTAAGAGTAGGGTTTGGCCACCCTCTCGAGTGTTCACTGAAAGCAAAATAGAAGTGAAGTTTTGTAAAATGTGCATTAATGGTTTCAACTTTAATGTATTAGGTAAACTGATGATTTTCTATCACTTCTCTCTTAACACACTCAAGTAATTATGAGATATTTTAGTTCCTGCGAGAACCCCTTCCCCATGAACCTTCATGTTGTAAGATATGAGAGTTGAAGCTTGTTTTTCTCTTAACCCTGGAGTTGAACCCAAACTGAGCCACTAGCTTCACACTCGCACCAAACCAATTAATATTTATAACCTGGTCGACTACTACCCTCCACTGGACCTCTTGGCATCAACAATTATTTGAAGCCACAGAATGACACAGGTTTGTTGTTAGGGGGACAGGACCTGGGGTCCATTGAGCAAACCCAGTACAGTAATACCCCGACTTACATCAATTCGGAGTTACTTAACACCTGAAACTGCTGCTAAAAGTGATAAAGGGGTGGATTCTGTACTTGAAACCTCCCTTTTCATGTCTCTATACATCAGAATCAGCCTGTCAACATGAATCTACAACTTAATTTGTTGTGAAATAACAAAAAAAGTTGATATTTAGTGAGTGTTTAAGTGTATCTAAGTGCATACCCCAACTTATGTAAGTTTTGATTTACGTAATACTTTGCGGTGCCACCATAAGTCCAGGGTATTACTGTAAGTACTCGACCAAGTGGGCAGGAGGTAATCAGTCCCTTTAAACATCCCTTATGATCATCAGTGTGAAGCATGTTTTACTTCACTGAGATTTGAGCCTTCAATGTATATTGATAATGACCTCGGTTTCAGGCCAGAGTTTTTTAATACACCAACCACTCGGAAACACCGATCCCCCAAGGAGGGGGGAGGGGTATAAATGTGTGTATTAAATTAAAGAGAATATTGAAAATATTTGTTGCAACATAAATTATTAATCCATTTGTATATCTGACAAACTTACTCAAAAAACTGTTTACATTATATGTTTAGTTGTGTAAACCAGCTGCAAGTAATCCTCCTTTGTGTGCAACTTTTAATAACTAGATCTTAACTTTTAATAATTGAGATCTTGACAAATTCAATTTGTCAATCTTAAGTTAGACTTTTTTATGAGACAAAATTCTATATGACTGTTTACCTATGATGCTGTCTGATGTTGGTCTCTTTCCAGAAGAGTTTGGGTTGTGTTTACTTACCTCCTCTTTAATCTGTTTCATTTCTTCCATTTTCTTGTAAACTGAAACAGTGTTGGATGTCGGACAGATATTTCCATTTGAGCTACAAGCCTCCAGTCTCTGTTTGTGTAATTATAACTGAAGTACATTTAGTCGTCATTTAAGTGACAGCCCAATTATTATTTGCTACTGAATTTTATAAATTATCTGTCTTTCTTACTCTACATTTCATGTTATTTAAAATACAGTACTTACCTACTACCTACTAATTTTTGTTATTTGAGAAAACAAACCCAATGCCAATAAGTGATGGTAGATTTTACAAATACCATATTGCTTCGTATACAAGACGCACTTTTCCCCCTGTTTTTGCATTGCAAAATCTTATTATCTTATAATCAATGTATTCTAGTACAACTTATCTCACAACCTTGTTTCGCTGAAATCTTGCTTTTACTTTTTGTTTAAAATTGAATTTGAACGTGTTCAATTTCTGATGAGATTTTGGATGAAAGGGGCTCCTTAGTACCTATTTATTTCTTGTAAGCATCGAAATTTGATTTTCAAAATCTAACCTTGCTATTTTTCTGTTCAGGCGTCTGTTTTACAACTAAATAAAGATTCAATATTTCAACAATATCTATAGTAGACTTCCTAAATTTGACATCTGAACCAAAATGTTTAAATAAGAGAACGGAAGATTTAAAACAGGGTGTGTCTTATATTCGATGCATTCATATTTTTGACTCAAAAATCGGGATGCGTCTTATATTTAATGCAATGCAGTATATTGCTCCAACTAAAAATAATTCTATTTGTTCTACACATCAAACTCAAATAACTTCCTCTAAAATATTCAAAACAATTTAATTTTGTATTATTCCTGCATGGTATACTAATTTAAAAAAAAAAAAAATAAATAATAGTTTGGGTTAAAAGTGTCTTTTGATAAATATATTTTACGGGGGACTAAGTTAGAACCAAAGAGGTACAATTCTGAATTATTACTGTTAATCATATTTTAGTTGTATTCATGTTCAGTCTTAAGTAATTTTTTGTTAAAATAATTCCATTTAATGCTGCTCTGTCTATTAAATCAATTATATTCTCCGGTTGAACTAGCCTATACAGGGCATCATGTATAGGGTTGGATTAGCCTATATGGGGCATCATATATAGAAATGCAAAAACTAACAAATATAATGCATACATAATTAAAGTGTTTCTTGTATATTGATATAAACTGCATTATTTATGTATTCTTTTTCATTTCATAATCTCTTGAAAAACCAAATACGCTACATCGAAGCCCAGGTAATCTACAACAGATACATACACCCAAGATTCCCAAAATCGACCTGTATACAGGTGTGTCTAAAAATAGAGGACTGAAGATGGAAATTGTATTAAGAGAAAACTTACGAAAATGAAGAAGAATCCATAATTGGTACATTTTTTTAAATTAAAGACATGCATTTATTAAAGACTTTAACTATATGTGCCAGTTTTTTTCATTTCAATACATGATGCCCCGTATAGGCTAGTTCAACCATGTATAGAAATGAAAAAAACTGGCACATATAATTAAAGTCTTTTCTATGTATTTATAAAAAATGCACCAATTATGGATTCTTCTTCATTTCATAAGTTTTCTCTTAATACAATTTCCATCTTCAGTCCTCTGTTTTGAGACACAGCTGTATACAGGTTGATTTTGAGAATCTTGGGCGTATGTATCTGTTGTAGATTAACTGGGCTTCGATGTAGCGTATCTGGTTTTTCAAGAGAGTATGAAATGAAAAAGAACACATAAATAATGAAATGTTTATCAATATACAGGAAACACTTTAATTATGTATGCATTATATTGGTTAGTTTTTGCATTTTTATACATGATGCCCCATATAGGCTAGTCCAACCTATTCTTCTGCCATCAACAATTTGTGCACATGCAGATTCCATTTCTGGACTTATCTCAATGTTATCAAAAGTTTAATTTTACTCCTTTAGTTCTTGTCTAGTAATTTGTTCTGTTGACCACTGATTGATATTCTAATCAAACATATTGTTATGTTTGATACCATTTTTCAACACTTCTTTAGATTGTTACTCCCCTTCTAAAGAAAACAAAGAGGAGCAACAATCTAAAGAAGGTGTAGGGAATGTTTTTCTTTAGACTGTTACTCCCCTTATATGAACAGATGTGTGCTATGGCTTCGTCCCAAAGTACATTGGACTACATTATCTTAATAGTTATTTAGTTAATGTCATATATATTATAAAAACACACAGGGGAGTAACAATCTAAAGAAGTACAATCTTTTCCTCTTAGTTCAAAAACTTTTTGGGAAATGTGTTGCTGTTAATTGCAACATCTAATTGTTGAATTGATTGTCTAATTGTGCACTTGAGTATTCGTTGCTGTAGATTCTGGATACTTATCTACCTATTAGGGCTGTTTTGACCTCATGCTCTCAGTGTGAATGTGCCCCTGGTTCTAATGGCTTGACTGCAGTGTCTAACTCAAGACCCTGACCTTGTACTGTCAACTTGTTTGTTTCACAAGAGAACTGAACTGTTAATTCCTTTTGTTATTCTTTCTCTTTAACCTTATTTTCAGGCTAATTTTGTTTTCATTTTACTTGTGATGGCCAGAGTGATTATTCGTGATGGAAATAGGTTAAACCATTTTTTTTTTTTTTTTTTTTTACTATTTTAAGAGTAAATATTTTAAATTTAAAAAAAAAAAAAAAAATACATAACATTTTATGACAGTTTAGGTAATATAAATATTAATAAAACTACATGTATACAATACAAGTAGTTATTTATAAATAATGGATTAGGGGAAAAGAAGAGGAATTATGTTGTTGGAGGAAGCCCTGAGTTGTCAGGGTTTCCTATGGGGTGGGGGGGGGGGGGGTAGTTTAGATTTAATGAAGTCAGGCAGAGCATCAGGAAGCAAGTCAAGTCTTCCCTAGTTTTATTTATTCATTTTCTCCTCACTTCAATATTTTCAAGTTTAAAAGTTTTTATCCCTCCTTTCCATTTTTTTTTAACTTATTTATGAATTCAGGAAACTTTGAATAACTTATGTACTTGTATGTTAAAATATTTTGGTTCCATTTGGAAAATTATGTTTTATTATTCAGTTTTGTTTTTTTAAAAATAAAAACTGTTCAAGTTAATTATAATTAATCAATCTCAAGTTTTTTAAACACAAAGAATCCAAAAGGGGGGGAATTTTATTTAATAGAAATATAAATTTGGATGAATTGGATGGCTGTTCTAGTGGAGAGTTTGTTTTGAGTGAGGAAACTATATTTGCCTCAATATTAATATTATGGCTGGTGGAGGAGTTGCCTTTGAGAAGCTGCTTCAATGTACTTTGGGAGTCCTTGTTGGAGGCAACTTTAATGATGAATACATAACCAGGTTCAGGACCCACTCCCACGTTTGTCCTGCTCCATCCTTTAAACTTGACCTCAAGTCAAACTTTTCCAGGTAATTTTGACCCCCCCCCCCCCCCCCCCCATCCCACTCCCTTTCCTCTCTCTATGCCTTTGCTCGGACTATATCAAATCGAAAATGGGGAAAGTTTACACTCATAAAGGACTTTTCAACTTGTATTTAAAAAAGTGTTTTTTTGATGTTGATTTCACGGTGCCATTTCCCGGTAATTGTTTTTCCCCCCTTGGAATTTATTTGATATTTTAGGAGAATGTTGGTGGACAAGTTTATAAGCTGCAAGGTTTCTAGAAACAGTTTTTGCTGCTTTCTCTTGTTCCATATTTATATTTTAGTACGTTATATTCAGAGAAAGATGTTTTTTCAGAGTATTATTTACCTGTAAAATACTCTTCCACTTGACATCTTATATTAAAGCTTTTACTAAATATTTTAAAATAGTCTGTGAAACTCTTGTCAAACATTCATTTTTTGAAAATTAAGGATTGAAATAAATAATGGAATCGCTAAAACCGTTTTACTTTTATTTATTTCAATTATATAAATAAATTATTAGAGTAGAACCTCGCTTACACGACCCTCAATAACACGACAACCTCAATTACAAGTAATTTTCAAATCCCCTTGAGATTGCCATAACACATAATGTTAAATTAACCTCTATAACACGATTATTATTATCCAAACAAAACAACCTCTATAACACGGATTCTTTCTAATTCACAACGTAACTCAGAACCTCTATAACAAGTCGTTTTGAGAAGTCAACCTCTATAACGTGTCTCTATACAGGAATGGGTCGACCTTAAACAAGTCTGGACTTGTTCAAGGTCGGACTTGTTCGGTTGCTTGTCCGGACCCCCCCCCCCCCCCCCCCCATTAAGCCAAAATAACCTTGAAAGCACGACCCTCAACAAAAAGATCACCTGGATAACAAGACTGTTTCCCTAATCCCCTTGAGACACTTCTTATCAAGCTTCTACTGTATTATAATAACATAGTTCCTAAAGCCAACTGATCGACTTGGGCCCCTTTGTGAGCTATGTACCAAGCATTGTTATTTTTAGTAAAACAAAATAAATGTGTGAGAAATAGGTCCATTTTTACTAAGACAATTAACTAATATCCTGATAAGACCAGGTATTACTTCCCCTAAACAGGCACGATGTAGGGTAAGCTGCACCCTGGGAAAAACTTTTGTAACCCCCCCCCCCCCTCTCCCCCACAAAAAAGGACTGAGATATTTATGATTACTGATTACTGAATAGTATTTTCAGGTTACCCCAATGTGGGCTGATACCATATACTGTTGTAAAAATGACGAATTAGATATTAACTTGAAATGGTGTGTACTGTTGATAAAAAAATGAGTAGGCCTATAATTCTTTTTTAAATAATATTAATTTTTTATGTAAACTGCAAACATACGTGAACATAATTTTAAAGGTACCAGATTCTGAAAATTTTCTGCCCCCCAGAAATTGCCACCAGTCTGCGCATTGGTAAATCGGGGCCTGCCCCTAAATAGGTAAATAATAATGTGGGTTAAATAAGGGTTTTGTGGATGGATGCCAAAAAGTTGTTATTGTTTAAGCAAAAAGGGGTGGTATAGGGTTTTCTATATGGGAAATATCTTGCACAGATAATAATATAAAGGATTTTGATGTTATATTTTTCTCTGATTGCAAGCATTGTATGTTTTTTAATCTATACCTGCCCGCTATGTTGCAAAGCTAATGTGTTCTTTCTTTTTAGGTAGAAGGACTAATACTTTAAATGATGAAAGAATTTGCTTTATGATCGGAAAATGTCAGAAGTAGATTGTGCTTCGAAGGAATCAAGTTGGCCGATCGTTTACTGCTCGACTTACAACGTTCACTTCTGTTGGCTCGAAAAACTCCATCCCTTCGACGCTTCAAAGTGGAAAAACGTGTTTAAAGATCTGACCAAACATTTGAACATAACTAAAACTGATATTGTCAAACCTACCGAAGCTTCGGTCGAAGAACTCCTTCTTGTTCACAGTAAGAAATATCTGAGAAGTTTAAAATGGAGTTGGAATGTGGCCGGTATCGCAGAGATTCCGTTTCTAGTTTTCGTTCCGAATTTCTTAGTTCAGAGATACTATTTAAAACCGATGAGATTTCAGACGAAAGGATCCGTTATGGCAGGTCTGTTAGCTTTAGAAAGAGGTTGGTCTATAAACATAGGGGGAGGTTTCCACCACTGTAGTCGCGACCGCGGAGGTGGATTCTGTCCCTACGCCGATATCACTCTCCTCATTCAAAATCTGTTTAAAGTCAAATGCGATCAAGTCAAGAAGGTGATGATCGTCGATTTAGACGCCCATCAGGGTAACGGACATGAAAGAGATTTTATTAACGACAACAGAGTATTCATCATGGATGTGTATAATAAAAACATTTATCCGAAAGACGTCAAAGCCAAAGAGGCGATTAAATGTAAAGTCGAATTAAACTCATTCACCCAAGACGACGAATATCTGGATGTCGTCGAAAGAAATTTAGAAAAATCTCTGAGTAAATTCCACCCCGACTTATTAGTGTACAATGCTGGCACCGATATTCTGCAGGGAGACTACTTGGGCAATTTATCTATATCGTCGAAAGGGATTATCAGAAGAGATGAGATTGTTTTTATGAAAGCAAACGAAAGAAGAATACCGATTGTGATGCTCACAAGCGGCGGTTATTTGAAAGAAACGTGTCACATTATAGCAGATTCAATTGTAAATCTTTATAATTTGGAACTCATTAGTAAATGAACAGTTTTAACCTTAAAGTAAAACAATTTTACTACTTTGATCATTTTAAGAGCGAAAATGTCATGAAAATGCTTCTTTTAAATTCAACTCATAGAACATGAAAATATTAAATTAATTACATGTTTAATAACTGAAGTTTTTATGCTGATGAGCTATTTAAAACTCGAGTGGTAACACCCTGGATGAATCTTTTGCAACATTGTTTAAATATTCTCAAAGTTATTCTGTTTTCTTCCATATTTTAATAATAATTACTTTTTTGGGTATACTTTTTTTTATAAATATGTTTGAGATGACAAAAAAAAAGAGAAGTATTTTATTATTTTTATCTATTACCATAATATTAATTTTTTTTTCTTTTATAACATTAATGCCTTATTACATTTAAGTTCTTGTTAAAGAGAATTTTTAAGTATTTTAAATTGTTAGTGCCAAAATTGATAATTATGTGCCAAATTTTGTATGTTGTGATTTTTTTTACTACTTATTCTTCATTTGAAATGAAGGGATTTTAAGTGAAGTTGATTTTTACATTAGTGTAAATTTAAGAAACAAATCCACAATGTAGGATTGTCGTATATTTGTGGCTATAATTTTATTTAAATATAAAAAAGAACTGTCAACCGAACTTGCTCTTTAGCGCTACATTTCTTTTTATTACGCTATTATAATAAAACAAGAATGAACCCCAATATTTTTATAGATCTAAGTATTTCTAAATAAAAATAACATTGCCGAACTCAGCTTTTGTTCTTTAGCATAGAAGTTCTTTTAGAATGTAAAACAGGGTCAGAATTATTTTACATACTTTACCTTATTTCATAGTCCAGGAGATAACAAGCACAAAACTGTCTGACTGACATCAAGCTAGGATTTTGTGTTTTAGTTAATCTTTGGTGCCTTTTAAGAATATGCAGACGGCTAAGTTTGTCTGCGGGACATAGCTTGGCAATGGGCATTTGGAAAAAAAAAATACCGGTGGAGACCGGACATGTCCCACCCATTTATTTTATTTTTTTTTATTTTATTTATTTATTGTGGTTACTTACAGAAAGTTTCACAAAAGTCAAGGCATTTCATGTCAGTTACATCTGACAATAATACTTAAAAGCTAAATAATAAATAAATTAGAGTTAAAACTTAAAAACTAGTATCACAGATCTACATACTATACAAAACTTAAAAGCTAAAATGTTATTTACTTTTTAACAAAATTCAATAACATTACAACTTAAAACCAAAATCACAGTACCTAAACCTAATGAGACTAATTAAAAAGTTAACAAAACATAAAAACTAAAATATTGATAAAAACAACACAGAAACTACACAGTACATGAATGTTCTAAAAATTCTTCAATTGTATAAAAAGCATTATCAATTAACATTTTTTTAATTTTATTTGTAAATAAGTTCACTGGCAAACTTGAAGTCTGGTAACTAATTTTATTTAAAACTTTAACACCTATGTAATCAAAGTGATTATTGGTGAGAGCCAACCGATTGGAGGGAAGAGGTATTTTTTTACAGTTTCTTGTTGAGTATCTATATTCTTTTCTACCCAAATCCTCTATCTTACTTTTCATCTCCAAGGCAACAGCTAAAATGTAGATACCTGTTAGCGTCAGTACTTGCAATTTCTTGAAAAGAGGCCTACAACTCTCGTTCCACCTGGCTCCGCCTATAATACATAGGGCTTTTTTCTGAACAAGAAACACTTCATTCGTGTGAGATGAGCTACCCCAGGCAGTAACACAGTAAGTAATCACTGAGTGGAAGTGGGCAAAGTACACTTTGAGAACAGTGTCAGTGTCAAGACTTTTTCTAAGTTTTCGAAGAAGGTACACAGTAGAAGACAGTCGCTTTACTAGTGCATCACAGTGGGGCATTTTGATGGGCAATGTGATTTTCATGATCCCGAGTACACAGGTAATTAGTTAGTAGACCAACAATCAAGTTGATGTTAGTTTGTCACTTAATAGGTTAGTTAGTCACCTGTTAAGTGACTAACTAACATCAACTTGACTTTTGGTCTACTAACAAATTTCATACGAAGGATCATACAAATCACACTGTCCACCAGAAAAGCCAGGATACGGCCGCTCTCCACCTGTTTGTTTTTTCCAATGCCTATTGCCAAGCTATGTTCTGCAGACGAACTTAGCCGACCACATATTCTTAAAAGGCACCAAAAGATTAACTTATACAGGGGATTCTAGGTTGATGTTAGTCAGACACTTTCTCTATCTGCTGGAATATCAAGGGATAGTGTTATAATTAATTTTCTTATTATCGGATTGTATGTGTCTTAAAGAATAGTATCAACACCATGTAAAGTAAAATTTCTTTAATCAACAAAACAGCTTTCAGCCTTCATAAGGCCATTATCAATGCGTAAGAACATAATTTACAAACTAACTAAATATGTACACAATAACTAAACCAATAAATATATATAAAAGTAAAAAAAGTTATTTATTAAAATTAAACAAATACAATTTGTCATAAGAAAAATTAACTAAATGGTTATTAATTAAAAATATATTAGATGGTTATTTCAAGAAATTTTCATCTACCCCCCCCCCCCCCCCCCCCCACAGGTAGGTGCCCCTGGGAAAGGCAAGCCATGCATCCTGCTTGGTTCACCCCTGAATATAACAAAACAAAAACTGTTAGCTGAACTATCCCTCTGCTAGGTGTAATATTTTACTGCTTGCTTCTAGCAGGAATTTACTGCTTGTACAACCCCTTACAATTTGATAAAGCAGTTCCATAAGTTAAGAAGAAGTAATAGCCTTCTTAAGAGTTCTAGGCCTATAAGATAAAATAAGCTAAATGTTATAATGTGTGACAAAATATAATAGCTGATATTAGAGATAATATATTTGCTCTGTATTGGTCTGTATGACAACTTCCACTCACATATTTCTTCCTTATGATGGTTTTTTTAATGTTATTAATATACTAATTGATCCTTTATTATGATTTTTAACTCTTAAAATAATTATTAACAATTTATCTAGTATTTATTAACTTACTATGTTATAATCAAATGATACATTGAATTACTGTGACATTTTTAAAATTAATTTTATCTCTCTTTTTAATAATAATTATTCAAATTTTCATTTCTTAAATATTTTATGAAGTACTTCAACAAAGTAAAATAATCACCAGCTGTTCTGATGATTAACTATTCAATCACCACCTCATTCTATTTTTAAATTAAATTCATATTCAAAAATATATATAAACTCGTATTATTTTATCTCTCTTATTGATAATAAATATTTACATTTTATTGATATAACTTAAAGTAGTTTAGTTTACTGCAGCTGTTTATTTATTATAGGGATTATCAATAAAGAGCGTCAGAAGGGTATAATGGTATGTTGGCAACACTGCTTTGAATGTCATCGTCACATGGTCACATCCCTTTTCAGTAATGTCTGAGTCATTATGGAGAGATACATCCAAATGTTTGTTTGGTTCGACAAATGTTTCGTAAATTGCATATTTTGAGAAATGGTAATGTGGACTGGCCTGGCCACCAAGTTGGTAGGATCTGTCATCCTTGGACTTAGTTCTACGGAGCCATCGTAAATCTTAGATCTACGAGAATAATGGCGACCTTAAGTAAAACACCACACATGCACCATTACAAATTTACTATGGTGATGTGTTGGAAAAGGTACCTTAAAATACGGTCAAAAGAATCCATGCAACTCAGCAAAGAGGAGCAGCATATTTATATGATATCATTTTCAAAACATAATCTCAATGAATGCTTTCGCAATTAAACCAATAATTACGGATTACTTTTACTTATTATGGTACTGGAGGTAAGCAAGGGAGGGTAACCAGGGTATCACAGAATAATTATTCCTTATTTTCAGAAAAACATATTTTATTAATAAACTAGTGTCCGGATATTTCTCAGTGCCAAGATAAACTAGAAATCTTAAAAAAACAATCTCAATTACTACAGGAAAGAGTATGATAATAAATTAAAAAGTAATTAGGAAGTTATAGTTACTTAATAAATTTAATTAATTAAGGAACATTATAAAAATTGTTTAATGTTACGACCACCATTTTGGACACTCAAGTTGTAACAATGTGTAATCGACTGCCGAATTCTTTGAAATAGCTCATGGAAATCATCAAACGCTAGACTAATTCGAGCCACTAACTCTTCTTCTGTATTACCAGGTGTCTCATAAGTGATTTTATATGACCCCAGATACAAAAAAATCAAGTGGAATCATGTGGTGAACGTGCAGACCAAGAAACTTGCCTCTCTCTTCCGACCCATCTATTTGGAAACTGTGCATTTAGATCATTTGAACAATTTAATGCAAAGTGTGCGCCGCCATGCTGGAAAACATTTTATATCAATACTGAATAATTTCTGGAAATTAGTTTATTAATGAAAAATATCGATTTATGTGTTCTCTATCATTTCTGAAAATTAGTTATTCTGTGACACTCTGTATAATAAATAACTAAAACTATTTCTAATTTAATTAATCAATATGTTGCCATAAACCATGAGTGGAATACAAACTGGGTTTCAATACTGTTGACCTTTACTTTTACCTTGATTATGACTAAATACCATAAAATATCTCTCAATACTATTAACTGCAGTTATTGTGTTTAATATTAAAGTTCTGACACTCTTATTGGTAAATCCTAGATAATAGAATAGTAATAAGGTGTAGGATACCATTGCCTTTTGGCTCCCTCTGAGTGGCCACTGGATTTAAAACACCGGTTGGTAAAAAATAGAATATTTTATAATTTGCTGCAGTTATAATCAATAAAACAGGGTTTGCTGCCTAGTTAGAGCACAAAACATGTTGTGCATAATCCTCTATGAATTCAATTGCTTTTTGGTACAGTAAAGTTAAATTATTTAACTTAACATAATTAAGTTCAAAATATATGGCTTTAAGGCACCCTGTTCATAATTTAATTTCAATTGACTTACCAAAAATGTTTTATCAGAACTTCAAAAAAATTATTAAATCTGGTTTTCTTCTTACTGAGCATGTCTCATCTACTAAAAAATTTTATATCACACATTTAATTATTGTAATTCTGTTAATATTATACTTTTTTTTATTATTTAGTTAATTCAATATGCTAACTAAAATTATTGTTTTTATTTTGATAAATTGTTACACTAGTTATAATAAAAGAAACTCATATTTTTACTAAATAAAAGTTACCTTAATGTACCTTAGATAGATTTGTTATTATAAATCAATTATTATTTAATTTATTAGTTGTAGATATTGTTTATTTTAAATATATATATTTTTCTTATTTAAAAAAATGTTAGTAATTATTTAAAACCTTTTTTTTTGTCAAGTTTTTATGTTAAACGAAGCATAATAAAGCAGAAGGGAGACAGTAGTATGAAATTACACCCTTTGAATAAATGATTACATGGGTAGTCTTGAATAAAAAGAAATAAAAAATATGTTAATAATAATATAAAATCCTACTCTAGCAAATTTTTATTCTGTAAAAGGCTTGTCTATCTCGTTATGTGCTGTTTTTATTTTCTCATATACATAGAATATATATTATGTAGAGAAAGTACTGTGATGGCGTGAAAATTTGATATTGAGATTTTGATGGATTTACAAATTTGAAGCTCTTTTGAGTCCAAAATTGGGTTGTTTTTTTTTTTTAAAAAATAGGCTTTTTCTTTTGTCTGGCTACAAACCCTTGTTTACCATGAATAAGTATTATTTGGGGGAAAAATATATATTTGAGAAAAAAGGGCAACACTGCCATTACATGTTGCTCCTTCACGCCTTGTAAAAGGTAATAAATTATTCAAAAGAAAGGGATAACAGAGTCCTTAAACCTTCAGCCCTTCACAACCTTTCTTTGTTTCTGATAATATAAATAAATCAAATAAAGTCCTTTATGCCATGAGAGTAATGTGTGTGGGCTTGATGTAACACAGACTAACATTCAATAAATAAGTTGAAAAAATCAATTTTAACTGCGACTTGTAAAATAAATTCAGACCAATTACTACATTTATTAACTAAAATAAACAGTAATTTTATTCTGAATGTAATGTAGATATTTAATTCAATTTTTAAGTTTTTGGTAGTAGTCATTAGTCATACTACGGAAAGTTTAAATTTTAATTTAAATCAAATTATAATTATTATTAACAACGGGAGACAGAAAGAAAAAATAGACTCCAGCGGTGGGATTCGAACCACAGGCCTCCTATATTTTCAGTAAAGATGCTCTAGCCAACTAAGCTACACTGGAGAATAATTTCCTCTGTCCTTCCGTGGTTCGAATCCCAACGCTGGAGTCTATTTTTCTCTGTCTGTCTCCCGTTGTTAATAATAATTATAATTTGATTTAAATTAAAATGTAAACTTTCCGTAGTATGAATACTACCAAAAACTTAAAAAGTGAATTTCTAATTGATTGTACTAGGTACAGGTACTAATTGGGTACTTTATAATTATAAATGTTATCTCTCGGTTTATCTAGTTCTATTACCATAAATGTCGATTCCTAGATTTGTGGAAAAATTGAAAGATTAATTCGGGACTAGGTATCGTTAAAGACAGAGGAAATTATTCTTCAGTGTAGCTTAGTTGGTTAGATCGTCTGTACTGGAAATATAGGAGGCCCGTAGTTTGAATCGCGGCGCTGGAGTCAATTTTTCTCTGTCTGTCTCCCGTTGTTAATAATAATTTTAATTTGATTTTAAAATGTAGATTTTTAGTTCAGTATGTACCTATTACCTATCATTAACTTTATAGTTAACATCTAAGAATATGATAATGTGACTTAACAAATATGTAAGTGTTTCCTCACATTCCTGGCTTATCTCTTTTATTGTAAACTTTCCTTAGCAGATGCAACAAAATTAAATGAAGTTAGTTTGTTAAAATAATTATAAGTCGTTACAATATTCAAAGTCAAGGAAACAGCGTGCATAGAAGTGACTGACTAACATCAAGCTAGAATTTTGTGTATAAGTTAATCTTTTGGTGCCTTTTAAGAAAACAGGGTCGGCTAGCTTGATGGTAATCAGTCACTTTTATCAATGCTATCTCTTGCACTGTAAATTAGATTATAATACATACTACATACTAATATCACTAGAAAATTCTCATAAATATTTTAAAAGGAAAACAAAATGACACATACTAATTACTAATTGGCATTATTAAATTATACACAGTAAAAACATCTGCCTGGTTAACTCAAACTAAACTTTCTCACATACATTATTTATTAATTAATTGCAATACTAACTTAATTAATTAATTATTAAATATATTTAAAAACTGTTTGACTGGTGATTGTTTTTATTTTTAGCTAAATCAGATTAATTTTCACAAACTTTTCTTTAGATTATGACTTGTATGGTTAAATTCGTTTTTTAAATAGACTACAATATATTTATGTATATAGATAATATTTAAATTTAAAAAAAAAAAAAAAATCTTTGGTACTATTTTTGAGAAATAATTAATTTTCATGTTTTTTGTGAGTTAGCCCCAAAATATGTAAGATAAGTAACATAAATTCTATTAAATACTGAATTTTTCACTGATACTATACATACATAAAGCTGCATTCAAACATCAAGTTTATAATATTGCTCTTACTTATTTATTTTATATATTATAATTCAATTATTAATTAAATTAATTTATTTATTTTTATTTAGAAAATTTAAATAAAAAACATTAGTTTATATTTAAAAGGACCTAGAGGTGTATTGTGCTCTGAATATGGCTTGTGTTGAAGATTCCCATGCGTCCTGTCAGGTGCTGTTTTCATCCTGTTACCCCAGCTTCCATGGTAATATCATCCCTCCTCCTTGTGTAAAGTCATGTATACTTTGTAAGAGGGAAAGTAAAAAGAAGTGCACAAAACAAGATGCTTGCCTTGTAGAATTAGAATTAGGTTTATTTATCCTGATGCTGCATCCATGCTGAAAGCAGTGTTCTTGTAGTAACCGTGTTTTTATTAATCTAAGATTATTGTAGTTTTATGCTTTGGCTTAGTCTTTACTGAGCCAATTTTCCGTGTTTATTATAAAAAGCTAAGTATACATCTGGCATTTCTTGTCCTAACATTTTTTGGTTACGTTGAGGTAAACAGCTAACTACAAATGGACGATAATAATGCGAAGGCGTATAATTGAAGCTGTTAAATAAACAAAAGAGTTTGTTTTGTTTTTTCCAAGGCAATTTTGGAGGAGATGAGGATGACAGTTGTTGGTTCAGAAAGAGAATGATGCAGGGAAGTGTTGTTAGAGGGAGGGAGTGGTATAGTTGTAGGGTAGAGAAGGATATGGGGGTCGGATTTGAAAACAGGGTCATGGAACTCACTGATAAGGCTCAACAGAGCACACAGTACAACATACCCCCCACCATGAACCAGACACCACGTTAACACGTGATTGATTCTTCTCTCTCTTGTTATCTAACAATAAAAAATTATAATTTAACAAGAAATATTCATTCATAATAGTATACAAATTATTCATAAAATATGCATTTATAATAATTTTTTATAAAAGAAAAAATTATTTCTATTGATCCGAATTTCTATTTTTAGATTTTAAATCTTCATTGTTAAAAAATAAATCCTACTTCTCTATTGAAGATTTCATTGTTCTCATATTCACGTTTCGAGACGAGTTCATTTTCATTATATTTATATCCTTTTACATTGTACATTGAAAAGCTAATGATTAAAATATATAATGTTATAGGCTGTGATATAACTATAGCCTATATTACAATAATAGTATATAATTAGAAATTATATTAATTAAAATAAATATATGTTCACAAAACGAAAGTATTTAAATATCAAGATGTACCTAGTCTGATAAAAAATAAATTTGATACTTAAATACTTTCATATTTTAGATAATCTGATCATAAAACATTAAATTATTTTATTTTGAAAAAATGTTAGCTCCAAATTTGGGGGCGCTACCTTCCAAAAACGTGAAAAAATATTATTTCTCGAAAACGGCTCCGACGATTTTAATTGGAAAAATAAAAATGTAAAATGTAGTCCATTTAATTACGAATCCAACCATATAAGCCGTTTTCCCGGGAAAAATCTAGTTCCAGAGATAATAGCTTTAAACATAAACGGAGAGAGGCCGAGTTCAATTTACCGCTGAGGAGAAGTAATTTATTTAAAGTATCTCAATTATTAAGTACCTAAAAACCATTTATGGAAGAAAATATAACCAACTTAGAATTTAAACTGTTAAAGACCACTAAATTAGTAAGATTTTGGTTGTGCAGATCGAACTAACGTTAACTAAAAGCTAAATGTTGAAGGTTGCACTGTTTGCAGTGGAAGGGTAGATAGGTAAGCACGTAATACTCTGATTGAGTGTCAGTAATAATGCTGTGTATTTGATATCCTGAGTTTCTAGCAACATTTGTATTTTGATTTCATTATACTCATGTTACAATTCATCTTATGACAGGACGCGAGAAAGCTATGTGGCACACACATTGCCAGGTGGTTTTCATTAGACCTTCTGTTAAGGCTTTTCTAGGTTTCTCACTAATTTATTGTTGGACTTTCTTTTCCACCACAAACCTTTAATGTGATCTAAATTTCGTTCTATTGTTTATAGGTTTTTTTTAACTTCCTGATTTTTTTAATACTTAATTTGTCTAGTTCGCTTTATTGTGCAACTTTGTCTTAAGAATTTCAATAATTCTTTTAGAGAGTAGAGCTACAATTTTAATGTTTATGGAGTGTATTATGAGACATTTTATTTTATAAAATAATTTGCCATTAATGTACAAAAAGTGTACTTTTAGTTATTCGCTTTTAAAATTTTGTGTTCTCATGAAATATGTATATCTATTTGATTTCACGACAGGATTTTTTTTTAACGGCGATATTTCTGACCTAATGTAAACTCTTGAAAAAAAAACTAACTAGTCTATCTTGTAGGGCTTGATAAGTGACGAATCACCAACATAGGGTTTTTTGAGTTTCTCCAAAGTTGAGTGATTTCCATTTTATTTTATTTTATGTTTAGAGGTTCATTATTTTGTGATGAGGGGAGGGTTGGAATGATAAGGTTGGGGTAGTACTTATATTAAACATTAAATACAAATTAAGAACAAACTTAATTAAACTGCTATTTAATTAATACTGACCTTTTTATATCAACACCTCCGAATTCGGGTTACTACCTAATTCAGGTTTGTTATTCAAATATTGGCAGTGTGACAAGTAAGAATCAATACCCTGAATAACACAGCCACATTGGCATGAAGATGAAATATCTCTATAAGGGTATTTTATGTCTATTATATCGATTTTCCATATTTTCCTTAATATCGTCAAACAATTTTTAAAATGGCTATCGTTTATGTTGGTTTTATCTATTTTTTTATTATTAGAACCAATTTCCTGGGTAAAAGCTTATACAAGGTGGTTAGAGGTCGGAGGTCTACGGGACAAGTCGTTGGTTGTAAGATAGTGGTAATTGCCATCAAGGTCTGGAAACATATATCGTGGATAGTGGCTTGTACAGTGCGACCCTAAACTCGGCTAGGGTTAAAGTAATGTTGTGTTTCCATGGCAACTACTGTCATCCTTTACGCTATAAATTTGAAAAGGAAGGAGACATTGTCCTCTTGCTCGGGCATCTCACAGCCCTGTTCGGTCTGGCAACATAGAGTTGCTCCGGGTTTGTAGTGCGAGTACATTAAAGTCGACTTGAAACTAGCTTCCTAAAGTAAGCGCTCGCACTACACTAGAATGTATTCTACTGTCCTCAGAGCTCATTCATTTAATTCCTTTTTTGTTCTTCCTTACACAGTAAAAGAAGTAAAGGATCCTATAAAAACTTCAACCTCGGGTTTTAAACGGATTTTCACAATCTAGGAATGTTTAAAACGATTAGGCAACAATGTTAGGAGGCTCCGTGATTCTAAACATCTAAATACCCCAACTTTCATCTTAAATAACAATTTTTAAAACAAAAAAAACTCAGACTAAGTCAAGAGCACCACCTCTTCAGTAAATTAAAAATCCAACAAAACTTTATCATAGAGATATTAATACTGTATTTAAATACCATAATATCTCATTTAATTGATTTATTTTTAAAAAGTGTTTAATAGGTTGTTTTTGATTTTCGACAAAATCATATTTATATTTATCAATGTCTCAGGTTCTAGATTTCTTCCGGGACAACGATTTATGTGGTTAGATTCGTATTAAAGACATTGTTAATTAAAATCCTGGAAACCGTTTTCGAAGAACATTTTCTTTCAGAGTTTTTTGGGGTAGCGCCCAACATTTGGAGCTACAATTGGACTCAAGGGACCTCAAAACGTGTAAATCTATCAAAATAGGAATTTTACACTATTGCAGTACCCCGAGGCGAAATCAAGAAATGAATTTTAGCTCCAAATTTGGGGGGCGCTATCCCCAAGTTATAAAATCACACTGCTAAGTACGTATACGTTGCTAACTACTTATACATGGCGGAGTTAGATAAGAGACAAAATTAAAAGTAACTAACTGTTTGTACCTAGCGGAGTTAAGGCAAAATTAAAATCGTTACGTTAGAACGTTAGATAACGGTATTTTAAACGTTTAGGTCCGCTTTAATAAATTTAGCAATCTTTATCACTTTATAGCAGTGTCGGTGTTCCTTTTACTAAAAACATTTAATGAACGCTTGAGCGGATAACGTTGTCCAACGAACTCATCCTGGGCATTGGTAAAATGAATGTGTGTAGCAAATTTCAACTAACTCCGTCATCTTTTACTCAAGTTATCGTCATCGGTAGATTTCGTGACGCTTGGTTTTGTGACGGTTTTTTGGATTCTCTCCCGGGCTCCAGAACGTGCCGTAAGGAACTTCGTTCCAAAAATTATTTCTCGAAAACGTTTTCCACGATTTTTATTCAAAAATTCTAAAATGAAGTCCATTTAAATAAGAATTAAAAGATGTTTCTCGGGAAAAATCTAATTTCCGATATATTGAGAAAATATATTTTATTTCGATGAAAATTGAAAACAAAAAGCCCTTTTTAAACAAAAGGCCTTTCACTGGGCCAGCTAGAGCCAGCAAATTGACGCGCGTATCCGTCTGCATAGATAACAATATATTGATATTGTCTGGGAACTGGGACTCATATGAGAAGTTAGTCTGAGTTGTCTCGTACCGGATTTTTTTCAGTGTTTGGGGGAGAGCTAAAGGCGCTTTACTACTGATCCGCATTGATTTAATATTCTCTATTATTGCTCTAGAAAAAGCTATAATAAACATTTAAAAACATAACACACACACACACTCATATATATTGTAGAAGAGGATATAATTAATCATTTTGAGATGGATTATAACAATGCAAATTGAAAATAAAAATATATTATTTGCAGAAAGCATTAATTTTAACTTAAAAAAAAGTTAGAATAAAAAGATGAATTCAATGTTTGAAAATGCAGACGAACAACTTTCCCTTATTCTTTATTTTATTATTTTTTTAAAAAAAAAAAAGTTTAAAAGCTGTGTTAACTTAGTAATTTATATTCACCTCTCAAATTCAGTTTCCACTTTATACAGAGCTTTTTCTTGCGACATTACAAGCCGACTAGATAAGTCGTCTTGTTAAGAAGTTTCTTTCTGTTTTTCTTCTTAAATTCTAATATTCAAGTAAAAGCGAAAAAAAAATTCACTTAATGTAATACTTTTGAATACATAAATTTCTTATGGATTTTTGCTACTTACTTAAAATAAGAAGACTATGGAAATTTGTTAAGACTTTATTTAAGTTAATATCTTAAGAATGTTGCCGCGTATACACGGTGAACCATTTCAACTGGATCAAACGGTTAGAACTTTTAAACTAGGAAAAACATTCAGATAATATGTTACTGGTAAAAGTTTAAGTACTTTAGGCGTAGTTTAATGAAACAAAAAGAAAAAAATGATTTCGCCCTTCAAAGGGTCAATATGGCCCTCTGAAGAACAAGGTTTCGTCTTGATCCACAATTTTTTTTATTTTTCTGAATCGGTTTATCAATTAATAATAATTGTTGGAAAAAACTAGAAAATTTAACATATTTTTTCTTAAAACTTTGAGACAGATGGGTTTCGATTATCCAAATTATTTCATAAAATATTCTAAAATATCTTCATTTACAAGTTATTACGTTTAATAAATTTCAAATAAAATAACTTAATGTTACATTACTTTTTCGTGTAAAACCCACACAACTTCGCTTCATTAAACTACGCCGAAAGTACTTCAAAATTTACCTAAAACATTTTTCCTAGTTTTAAAGTTATTTACGCACCAAGGGAGTAAAGTAAGTGATTGCACCCTGAGCGATGAAGTTGGTTCCTGAGGCGAAGCCGAGGCAACCATAACGTTCACTCCCGAGGCGAAGCCGAGGGAGTTTGTTATCGCGAGGGTGCTAGTGATTTTTACTCCCAAGGTACGTACAAAATTTTACCACGTACAAAATATGGAAAGATTTTAATTTTAAATTACGTTATTCAACAAAAAATACATAGGTTTATATTTATTTTTAAAAAAATATAGTTAGATATAATATTAACTATTCTCTAAATAAGTTTTATCACGTTAAAATTAATTTATAGATAGTAATTATTTGAATTTCAATGCTAAAATTAAATGGGAGAATCAGCTGGAAGCTGATTCTCCCATTCTGTAATAGTTATTTATGCACCTAGGGAGTAAAGTAAGCCATTATTACCTGAGCGAATAAATTTGTTCTTGAGGCGAAGCCGAAAGAAAAATGGTCCCTAAATCCCGAGGTGAAGCCGAGAGAATTATATTTTTAATTCCCGAGCCGTAGCCGAAGGAATAACGTATCGCAAAGGGAATTATAGCATTTTTCTCCCGAGGTACATACAATATTTTAACTCCAGTAGGGAGAAATACATACTCTCGTCCATTTTAATAAATAACAAGAATTGTTAGCAATTTTAATAGCAGATATAAGAGATTCAATATTACAAACAAATAAGAATTGCAATAAATCTCAAATAGAAGGTTATTTAGATGATAAACAGGTTATAAACAATGATAAACAAGGTCGAACAATTCCATTCATTCTCTATTATTTATGAAATAATTAAGTTTTTTCTCCCTACTTTTACTTTTTTCCCCTACTTTTTGAGTTCAAGGATGAAAACACTTAGGTACTTTAGTCCCTCTAAACTAATCCAAAATCATAACTTTTTCTCTCTACTGGAGATAAAATCATTAAGTTTTACGTTATAGGACGCGAGAAAGCTATGTGCCTCACTGATTGGCAGAGTATTTTTTAAATTAATCTTTCGCTTTCAGAATTTTATTGACTAAGATAAAGTTCTCTAAAATCTGAGTGGAAACAGTTACGTAGTCTCTACATTTGTCTTATAAGTTTAATTAAAATGTAGTAGTTTATTAGATCTGTTTGCGAGTAGCTACTTATTGTTAATTTTCAATTAGGTTTATAGGGTTTTTCAATGACTATTTTGTTTCTTTTAGAAATACTTGTAAATTCACATAAAGCATGGAATGAGGTTATATTTTATGTTCTTTCTCTTTATCTAAAAGAAGAGGTTTTCCCGCCCTAACTTTTCCAAACAATTTAAATAAATCAATTGGTCTGTCTGTTCGGCCCTTATGTAATCCGGGGTTGTTCAACGGACCTAGTCTATGTCTCTCGGTTAAAACTCCTTCCGAAGGGCAATTCCAAATCCTTTTTAAGGGCCCTTGGTGGGGGAAAAATGGGTTTCGCAAAGCCTCGTATAATATTAAGGAGACATATTACGAGTATATAAAATTCACTAGTGTGCCATAACAGAAAAATGCAAATAAAATATACTTTGTTCTAATAACACGCGAAGAAAATATATTTTTATTTATTTAACATAATATGTATTTCAATGAGATGAATTCGTGAACAAAATAAAATTGAATAAAATAAATAATAAGATTACTTCACCGATAATCTTCTATTCGAGATCATCTGGAATGAATACCGCTCCTGTATTGAAAATACTATTTTATCGGCAAATTAATAAAAGCGTCGGTTCTGTTGCATTGCGCATGCCCTTGACGATCCTGCATATAGTTTCTCGCTTGGTTGGAACAAATCTAAAGTCGTTATTTGTTTAAACATAATAATAATCAACATTAGTTTTTTCTAATATGTCTTAATAAAACTGAAGATGAAAATTGATGAGTCTGCTATGTTAGCCGGTTTAGTTTTTTCTTAAACACTAATGCATCAACTAAAAACCGTTCTACTAGAAAAGGGCGGCCTCTAATGAAAGCGTGTTACTTTGAAATCTTATAGAAAATTTGATGCTGAACAAAAAGGAACAAAATTTTATGGAAAGAAGCACAGTTTTTGAGAATTTTAAGGATGAACGTAGCAAAGCAATGATGTTATTAGTTTTTTCTTGGGAATATCTTGAAATCGAAGTTAGAAAATGTTTGGTTCAGCGTCAACATTTCTTATGATACTGAAGTTGTGTGATTTCGTGCGCCCCCTATATTCTTACGTTAAACCTTTTAATTGAATATTGCGTGAGATGATAATTAACAAGAAATAAAACGCACACGTTGTTAAATCAAATGATTTAATTAAATCAAATAATTCAAAAATGGAACACATACATGAGTAGTAAATGTTTCTCCTCCCCCCCCCCCCCCCCCCCCCCCCCCTACAAAAAAATCTTAAATAGTTATATATGCAACTAGGGAGTAGAGTAAGCCATTATCCCCTGAGCGAAGAAGTTGTTTCTTGAGGCGAAGCCAAAGGAACCATTGTCCCTAAATCCAGAGGCGAAGCCGAGGGAATTAGACTCTTAATTTCTAATTAGCTCCCGAGGCGAAGCCGAGGGAGATAATTAGCGTGAGGGTAATTATAGCACTTTAGTCCCGAAAACATACAATATTTTATCTCCAGTGGGAAGGAAACGCATCTTCATCTATTGCACAGTTATTATTTTAATAAATAACAATAATTGTTAGAACTTTTAATAGCAGATATAAGAGATTCAATATTAAGAACAAATAAGAATTGGAATAAAACTCAAATAGAAGGTTATTAAGATGCAGGTGTAAACAGTGATAAGAGAAAATTACAAATAAGGTGAATAAGCAGTGTCACCAACCTGATTTCTACAAGTGTACTACATTAGCCATTCATTCTCTACTTTATATAAAATAATTAAGTTTGCAACCCTTCTTTTTCTCCCTACTTCTTGAGTTCGGGGAAGAAAAGACTTACTTTAGTTCCTCTAAACTAATCCAAAATCATAACTTTTCAGATAAAATGTATTATATTTAGGAAGGGATCGGGCTACACACTTCAGAATACAGTTTCGATAATCTATATCGTGTTATCTCTGACAGTAAATCGATCTATTTCGTCCTTTTAGTGTTATTGAATATTCCAATCGTGTGGAGTTGTTGGAGGAGCTTTGTTTTGCTTAGAGGGTCTTGGAATATATAAGAAGGAAATTTCAAAATCTTGCACAAGGAGTTTTTGAAAGCGACTTTTAATAAGCTGCTATAAAACTTAATCCTATAAGACGGGACTTCGTCAAAATATAAAAGAAAGTTTTAATGAAAAATCAACAAGCAACGTATGTCAGAGTGAAGAGTGATAAGCCAAGTGATAAATTTCACTTCTCTGTTCTGCATCTACATCCTAAGTTTCACCGAGTATTCCCTTGATTCTGCACGACCTGAGGCCTTGATTTTTTCCTCTTGGTTATATTATGTATCGTATCCTGTATATACGAGTATATTACTTACCAGGGAGAAAACACACGATATATTTTATCTCACATTTCAACTCGAGATATTTCCTCGAGATATTTTACACTGTAGAGTTTTCCATCTATGATAACATTTTCTTTATCCTAACACTCTCTCAGGACCGGACGTTGACAAGTCGGATGTGTTATCATACTTTTAATATTAAAGGTAGTGAGAAAAATTATTAGATATAAAAGCTTTTTTTAATGACGTCATCAGACCAATGTTTATTCATTATAAACAGGTTTAGCTCAATAACCAAACAACGGCTTCACTCAAGATAATTGTAATTGAAACATTGACCGGTTTCGGCTGTTCTAACCCAGCCTTCTTCAGATAATGTACTAACCAAGTAACAGACTTAATATTGAGGTATGCAATACGGTTACATTTGATTGTAAAACAAATGAAACAAAAATTAAAACCATACGTAAAAAAAATAAATTAAAATATAAACTGAAATTAATGCAATGCAAAATACTCGATGGTTACTGATGAATCACTTTGGAAGTACAAAGAAAAAAAAATCGGTCAGCCTTACAGTTTATTATGTACGCACGAGATTTTTCTTTTTTTTCTATCAAAATTAGTCAAATTCTATGCTACGTTCTTTAATTGAACTTTACTTTAGGAAATGGCTGAGTTAAAACTACTGTAGATGTATAATGTATTATTGTCTCTCATCACATTAATGTCATTCTTAAGAATGTGTAAGTAAACATTGATAAGTGTTATCAGATCCGAATTAGTGTTTTATTACAATATGTTGATGACGAGAAGGAGAAGCAAGTGTATTAGAAAAAGCGAGTGAATGAACGGCCAAAAGGGAAAAGAATTTAGAATTTTCAAAAGTGAATAAATTTATATGGATGGCGTGATCTCTTTAAGTGATTTTACCATAGAACGGTTCTTTCTATTATCTTCCATAAGTATGGATTACTCCCAAAAACGGGACGGAAAATTTCAAAATTTGATGTGCTTACAATAGTGTAAAACACATTTTTACCAGTTTCAATTTTAATACTTATGTTAGCTCTTGTCTACGTTTTCTGACGTTCACAGAGATTTCAAAGTATTGCATTTTTTTAGGGGGGGGGGGGGGGGGAGCCCTGGCTGCAGCCATATCAGCCCTCCCTGGCTCCGCCACTGAGGAGAAAGATGCGGCTGAAAGTCACATTAATTTGTGTAATCAGAGTTTTTCAAGATTAGTAATAAAGATTATTTTTAGCCAGCACGGCAGTAACCATAACCAACCGGCGTCGACCCATAAGTATACCGGTTAGGTAGTGATTACGACCGCACCCTTAATATGATAAACCTCAGTGTTTTATCTTAATGGTAGCAAAGTAAATACCCGTACTTTTGTTAAAGGTAAAAGAAAAAGTGCTCCTTCTACGAAGAGACTTCCCCTTCTACCTTTAATATTGACCTCTACTATTGCTCTATCCTATCTTAAGCACTAGTGTCGTCACTTGTTACGCACTAGTGTCGTATCTTGTTATGCATTAGTGCTATCACTTCACGCACTAGTGATGTCACATGTTACGCACTCCTCTTTCTTCCGCCCTAGTGTGGTAAAAAAGAAGAATTCTTCACCTTAACGCACGATTAGCGATTTTGTTTACATGTAACAAAACTAATTTGCTGTTTGTTTAATCGAAGTAACTGTTTATATCGAGTTTTTAGTCAAAAACAATTATTGATTTATGTCATTATGACGAAAATGAGGAGAATAATACGCCTCCCGAAATAAGTAATTCGTCACAAAATACAACTAATGAATTAATGTCATCTTTATCAAAAGAGAAATACGAACTTACACACAGAAAGTTTATTAAATATTTGTTTTCTGCATTTATTATTAAAATTCAAGAATCGTAGATAAAGTACGTACCTTGCTCGTGTGGTTTTACTACCCTCGCTATCGCTCGGGTGCAAACCACACTCGCATGCAAAATGCTACTTTCCGCACTAGACGCGTAATGTACCAATCTGTAGAATTGCTAATGCAACATCACTTTGCTAAAACATTGGTTTGGTAAAATCACTTAGTTTTTTCTTTAAACTGTTTATTTAAATTATCTAAAGCCTACGATTGTCAGGTTTCTTGGATTGATAATCAAATTTTCTCTGGCTTCAACGTTACTTCTGACTGCTTCACTTCCGTTATTAATTATATTTACTACCTTTTCATTCCTTTCCCTTCTCCTAAAGAGAATTCTTCTTAACAAATCTTTTAGTCTCTCTTAAACCACGGACAGGATCGCACCTTACTTACGCCTGTCTACGTTGAAGTGTTTGTTCTGTGATACGACCTTCTGTCAAGAATATTGTGCTTTGGCTTACTGTGTACCTACTGTACCGGCCCGGAGCCCCGTTCTCTGCTGACTTAATAAATGCAGTCTCTCTAGACCCGTTGACGATTTTACTTCTCTTGAACTTCGGTTTTCTTTTTTCTCTCTGTGCCTACGTCCAGTGTCAAATTTTGAGTTAAGCCCTACTGACTGACTTAGAGCCTCTGGCTTATAGTTGTACCCTACTGTACTGGTATCTTGCCAATGTTACTTCTAACTGCTGAGTGTGACGGGTATAATCTCAACTTCAATTCACTGGTTGCGATCTTGCGACGCGACCTACCACTTCCACCCGATACTGTGAGTGTGTTGTGAAAGTGGGACAAAGCCACCACCTCTAACTATCTAATACAATTTACTCCGAAATAATCGTATTTCTTTAACTATTAATATTTTTTGTACTCACCCTTATTATTGTTTTTGTAAAACTTTATATTACTTGTATTTACTTCCAAAAGTGTACAAAGTTCGAAGTATTATTTTATTTTTATTTATTCTTCTTGACAGAGTAATCGCTAGCATTTTTTCATACTCATGTTTTGACAGTTGGTGTGCCAATTTCTTGGTGTAACCTTGGAGCCTTAACAGACAGCTAAGTATTTTCCAAGTGTAACTAACAAAGTAATCATATAGTTACGGTTACAAATATTATAGTTATTTGTATTTATGTTATTAGAATTTATTGTGGAATAGAAGTGACACGTCTAAACTTGTGTCTGTTACTTTCAATTGTTGTTTAAATTTGTGATCTTATTATTATTATTATTGGATATTATTCATAAATATCTGTAAAAAGAATTAATTAAATTTGTGTTGGTTAAAAATTTCCGTTATTGCTTTTTGTTTAAATGAGAAAGAAGTCGAAGAAACGTGTTAATAGGGTTTTGTATCCTGAAAAGTACTAAAAACAATCGTTAAAAAACTCTACTATTTAAGTGGAGCGACGAATTTGACCCTACATTCTGGATAAACCGAAACAAGCTTGGTCGAATATTTAACTATAATTAATCACCTGCAACTAATTGGCCTTGGTAAGCCTGCAAGTTGATTCAGTCAGTCATAGTAACTGTTTGTTATACTTAATACTTTGTCATTTACATGGATTTGTCATATTAAAGCAATCCAGTTGACATTACAAATTAGATTATATTGTTACAAACAAATTACCTGATACTGTTGATTTACTTTATTGTCATTGTATCGGATTGAACTGAGATTCTAACTAAATTCAACAGAATATTAGAGGTGGAATTAAATGCTTATAGATTTATAGAATTAGGAACGGCACAGTTCTATTTATTCTCATGTGTCATTATTACTTCTGAGAAATTCTTTATTTTTATTTCTAGATTCTAGACCTGTGATTCCCAACACGTTCCGCGGAACCCAAATTAATTATTTTCTTTCCTTTATATATTTTTATGGAGCCTATTCCTGAAGTCCGTAGTTGTGTGCTTATTGCTTCCAGCTTGCCGAAGGTAACTGAAGCTTTGTGATAGTTCTGAAGAACTTACATTTTTTAAATCTCCGAATTCAAATCCAAGACAGAAATCCGACATAAGGGAACATTAGTATGGCTACTGAGGCATTTTAAAAGCTACTTGTCAAATTATAATGAAATTTGGGAGGTAGGTTATAATAAGTCCATTATTGGTCTCATGTGGAAGAGACACCCATACGCCTAGACAGTTGACACTTAGGCAGTGGCGCACCCACGGGGGGGGCTGAAGGGGCTGAAGCCCCCCCCAGAGCACCCTAGATCATCTTATATTAGGGCTGCGGTAGAAAAGAAAGATAATAAAAAAATGACAATCAATAAAAACAAATTAAATGAAGTTTTTATTATTTTAAGTTTGAGTTAAAAGGTTTTTTTTTTTGCCTTCATAAGAATAGAAAGAATGATAAGATTAAAGTATTATTGCGAGCGGTGTCATGCCTGTGGTCTTATCCAGGGAGAATAGAGCATGTGACACGGACACCCCCTGGCCCAACCCTATCTTTATCTATGATACCATTATGATACCTTATTAAGATTTTGGTGTGATATTGTTTTTTCTCCCCCTCTATATAAAGATATGAAAAAGATCCCTCGGAAAAAACCTTTATCAAATTAATAAGTTCATTTTAAATATAAAACAGATTATGTAGTAGGTTCCTCGGATTTTTTTCTCTCTTTTGTGTTAAATTCTAGTCACTAAAACAATAACTATTTGGTTTTTCAGTGGCGCACACACGGGGGGGGGGGGGGGGCTGAAGGATTAAAGCCCCCCCCCCAGAACCCACAAGAAAATACACATACTTAAGAAAATACTATTTACTTTTACGAAATATACTCGTGAAGAAAACAAATTATGAGTTTTTTACTTCCCCATATTATAAAGAAGAAGTATTGTGATGGCGCGAAAATTCGATTTTGTAAATCCATCAAAATCGAATTTTCATCACGTTTTGAGGTCCACCTGAGTTCAAAAAAGTGTTTTTTAAAAAATGTCTGTTTTGTGTGCAGACGCGTGGAGCCTAAACTACGGGGCCGATTTTGACGAGATTTAATATATATATACACATATCACACCCCAACCAAGGTGAAATAGAGAAATGATTTTTGCTCCAAATTTAGGAGTGCTACCCCTAAAAACTCTGAAAAAACTTGAAAAACATTATTTCTCGTAAACGATTTCGACGATTTTGATTAAAAAAAATTTTAAATGTAGTCCATTTAAATACGAATCTATAAAGATAATAAGCCGTTTACATGGGAAAATTCTAGTTCCTGAGAAAATAACATTAAACCCGGTCGGAGAGAGGCTGGGTCCGATTTTTTCTTGAGGAGAAGTTACTTTTATTATAAATTTTGATAAAATATTAGATTTTAATAATCATGTACCAACGAAAACTCGAACACTAGTAAATGGAAAACACTGAACTAAGTAATATTATATAAATTCGTATAACGTATAAGAGAAATTTCGTCAGTTGTCTCGGACCGATTTTTTTAAAACTGGCTCATAGAAATATTAAGAAAGTTACGATTTCAATTTTACTACTTAATTGTTACTTTTTAATTTATATTATTGCTAGGTTCGATCAAGTGGTTCAACCTACCCGTTCGAGTAGAAAGTACTAGATTCCTACTACTTTTACCCCCCCCCCCCCCCCCCCCCCCGGTCACAACTTGTATTTTGAGTCTGGGTTAGCCCCCCCCAGAAAAAAATCCTGGGTGCGCCACTGCACTTAGGTCAACTTTCTGCCCGTATTGGTGTCTCCTCATGCTCAAAAAGATTTGTATTATCATCTATATCTATGAAATCACTTATGTATCTGATTTTTAAGCAATTTGGAGGCTTACTTTTTACACAAGTGTTTCTGTTGGGATGTCTTTTAATTATATTTTAAAGGATATAATTGGAAATGATGGGCGTTTGTTATATTTGACGCCTGGTATTTTTAATATAATATATATACGGCTAATGTGGGACGGGTCCGGAGATGGTGGGAGTAGAACTATGTACTGAGCGGGCTCATCAATTATTTTGCTCAAGCCTCCGAGGGGTGGAAGCACAAGTTTTTCCAATGTACGGGGCGAAGGTCGGCGGCAACAGTCTGACAAGGGGCCAAATACCCCCGCACCGACCCGGGCTACATTTCTTATTAAATTCCTCACTTGCCGCCTCGTGTTTCCCCGGCCGGAGACAGAGAAATACTAAACCGACACCGAGATCCTACACAGTGTAGGTTATTTGGAATCTTAACGTCCTCTCTGAGAGCCAGTCCGAAATCCTATATAATATTATGTTTATACGGGCCACGTGGAAACAAGTCGAACCTTATACAAAATACTTTTATATAGCGCCATCTGTCTGCTTAATCTCCGGCCAGGGAAACATCTCATTTATAAATCATAACTTTATTTTCAATCCCGCTTCATATATTATGAATATCAATGTTACACGTGTTCCATATATTTCATTCGTTCCATTTAGTGATTTTTTTCAACTGAAAACCACTTTTTCCCGGTTCTTTTCTTTTCGACCTGATTTCATCTGTGTGACTGTGTTGTTCGTGGAAATGGGAAAGGAAAAGTTTTTCCACCCTAGTTTACCCCGTTACTATTCTCAGACGGTTTTCCTCGTGATGTCTGGTAGTCCGGGTTGCCCGTATCTAGAGAGGGTGTCGGCGAACCGAGGTAATTGAAAATCCGTGGCGGATTTAGGCCGTAGCCCCAAGTAAAAACTTGCTCGCAATATAGGAAAAAGGCTAAAGGGAAGGAAATATACGGCTGAAGGAAAGGGCCATAAATTGTTCCAAAGAGGGGATAGGAAAACGAGCCCGGGTCTAGAGCAGCGCGGCTTTGTGCAGCCGAATCAACTGCCATATAAAAGTCATACTTCACTTCCACCTTGATTTGAACTTCACCCGACATCCCAATATAAATTATTTTAAGTATAACAAGTAATAAATTAAACTGTTTCCCTTGCAATCCTGCTTACTCCGTATATTATTGTACGGAATATTCTATTTTATTGCTCGGCATTTTTTAAAGCTTATTTTGTTTAAAAAGAGGCTTAAACTCAATGACGGTATTATTTATATTTATTCGTTACAAAACTTTACCAAAAGGAATCTTCTTTAGTCTTGAAACGGGTTTTTTGCTTGAAATTTCATTTTATTTATTAAAATTAAATTTAATCCTAAAATGGATTATGACAGCCATCATTTTTAAACGGTAACAATTGTGTGAATATTTAAGCCACTTACTGATCTAATCATTTTGAGTTTAGATTGGAAATATAAGTCCAAGTTTAAGTAATTAAATAGAGCAAAACCTGCCTAAAGCATTATTTTCCTAGACACGACTCCAGCGATAGACGTACAAGCGACAGTCGCCCAGCGACTATCGCTGAGGACTCCTCTCCTGAGTTTGCATGTTACTGTTTTGCTAGCTGAGCGACTCCTTATCATGCAATCTCTCCTCGACGCTAGTCGCTCAGCGTCTGTCGCTGGAGTCGCGTCGAGTAAAACGTACCTTAAGCTGGAACCTGTATAAGCCGGCAACCTGCTGAGTGGCATTGTTTGTCTGGAGCCCTGGCTTTCCAGCTTGGACAGGTTTTTTCTATATGTTATTTCATAATAACTAAAAGCCTGATTTACAGCGTAAGATTTATCGTACACAGTGGCGTATCCAGGGGGGGGGGGCACAATGGCACATCCCCCCCCCCCAGACGGGCCCTGCCCGATAGAGTAAAAAAAAAAGCTGCTTTGTTGAATAAGTAGTTTCCTTTTTTTGTTTTCACTACGAATTCCCCCCCCCCCCCCCCCCCAATCCAAACGGCTTAGAATGTGCCCCCTCCAGACCTAGCTGCCAATCAAATAAGTGGTTAGTTGTGTACGTATGACGATACAATCAGATCTTTTTAATCAATGCTTATATAGGGTAAAGTTTGTTGGAGCTCTATCTTCTAAATCTATATAAAGTTCTATCTCCAGTAGGGACAAAAAGTTATGATTTTGAATTAGTTTAGAGGGACTAAAACAGGTCTTTTCATCCCTGAACTCAAAAAGTAGGGAAAGAAGTAAAAGTAGGGCGAAAAAGTTAAGTAGGACAAAAAAGTAAAGATTGCAACTTAATTATTTTATAAACAGTAGAAAATGAATGGCAAATGTAATGAACTTGTTGAAATCAGGTTGGCGGCACTGCGCTTTTTTGACCATGTTTATCATAGATTCATTGTTTATAACCTGCATCTAAATAACCTTCTATTTGAGTTTAATTCCAATTCTTATTTGTTTTTAATATTGAATCTCTTATATCTGCTATTAAAAGTGCTAATAATTACTGTTATTTATTAAAATAATGAATAAAAAGTGTGCAATGGACGAAAATGTGTATTTCCTTCCTACTGGAGATAAAATATTGTATGTACCTCGTGAGTAAAGTGCCATTATTCCCCTCGCGATAATTATCTCCCTCGGCATCGCCTCGGGATGTAGGGACCATGGTTCCTTCGGCTTCGCCTCAAGAACCAACTTTTTCGCTCAGGGAATAATGGCTTACTTTACCATAATACCATGTATTGTTTTTTAGAATATAAATTTATTTATTTATTTATTTATTTATTTTACACATTTTAAGAGTCTTCTGCAGCAAAAGCCACTAGAGAAGCACTCTAAAAGATACAAGATAAGTATAAAATGGAAATTAATAACAGAATTAAAAACAAATTTTATAAGTAATAATGAAAATGAAATGAAAATAATAATAAAAGAAGAGTGAAGTCATTACTGATGAGTGGGAGAGAAATAAGGAAGGATAGATTTCAGATTAGATAGGTTTGATACGTTGATATTACTAACATTACGACAAAGAGCGTTGAGGTTTCGAACAGAACGGACCAGAGGACACATATCAGACAACTCTTTAATATAAGCGAACCTACTAGCACGGCGTCCAACAGGAAGTACAACCACTTGGTTACGGACTTCGTCACATCGTAGCTCACCGATCAAAGCTTTAGAAAGGTACAGAACCTCATAAGCTCTTCTCCTAACTCTTAAAGGTGGTAGGCCTAATCGCTCTGAAAGAATCTCATAAGAGTAAAATATTCTATTGTAATAATAACGAAAATAGCAATTCCTTACAAAAAGCCGCTGAACACGTTCAATTTGGTCAGAGCGTATCAATGGTAGGTTATTCCAGACCGGTACAGCATACTCAAGTAAAGGCCTGACAAGAGAGATGAACAAACGGAGGAAACATTCGAGTGAGAGACCATAGCATACATGTCTAATAAGACCTAAACGACGATAAGCTTTCGCAACAATGGAGTCCACAAAGACATCAAACTTCAGTTTGGCATCCAGGATAACTCCAAGATCGCGAACGACGTCGACGCGACTCACAGGAGCAGTATCTAACATGTAATTATGAATAATAGGATGACGGGATCGAGTGAAGCTAATAACAGAGGTTTTCCCAACGTTGACACACATTTTATTGTCTAAACACCAGGAAAAGAAGAGGAGGAAGGAGAAGAGGACCAAGAATAGAGCCCTGATGGACACCAGAGGTAGTTTGATAAAAAGAAGAAAAGTGATTGTTAATTTTAACAATACATGAACGAGTGGAAAGGTAACTGTGGAAAAAATGAAGGAGAGAAGAAGACACAGGGAGATTATGGAGCTTACAAAGTAATATATTATGGTGAACCAGGTCAAAAGCTTTGCGTAAGTCAAAATAGACTGCATCGACCTGCCGGCCCTTGGATATGTGAGAACCCAGATAAGATAAAAAGGAGACTAAATTAGTGGAAGTGGATTTACTAGGAATGAAACCGTGCTGGGACGAGTTAAGGAGGGGATAGATCAAAGGAGACAAGTGAGTGTGAAGGGTTCTTTCAAAAAGTTTGGAAAAGGTGTTACAAATAGAGATAGGACGAAAGTTATTAACATCTTTAGAGTCACCACTTTTGGGAATGGGGATTATCAGGGCAGTGTTCCATAAAACTGGGAAAGTGGATGTTTCAAGACATCTATTAAATACAGAAGAAAGAACAGGAGCAAATATAAGAGCATATTTCTTAACAATAAAACTAGGGATTTGATCAGAACCACAAGAATAAGAGGATTTTAAAGTTGAAATGGCATTAATAACATCGGACGTAGATATATAAGGGATGTTTATAATTGAATGAGAAGAGGATGTAGATGGGAGATCCGGAGGTGATGAGGAGGGAGGATTAGAAGTAGGAGAGGATGGAAAAACAGAAGCGAAGTGATCAGCGAAGACTTGAGCCAGAGCAGGGGGTTCCGAGACCAAACCGTCTTGAGTCGAGAGAGTGTAGCAAGTCTTGCGCGATGAGCCTTTCATCTTCTTCATAATTTTCCAAAAAGATAATGGGTCCTTCTGAAGTGCTAGGTCAATATAAATGACTTTGACAAAATAACTATTAAAACAAAGGGATGTTTAGTTCAATTTATACTTCGGAACAAAAGATTATCTCACTTCTGTTTTTATCAGGGGAGTAACAATCTAAAGAAGAACATTCCGTACTCCTTCTTTAGATTGTTACTCCCCTTTTTTCATAAGGGGAGTAACAGTCTAAAGAAGTGGCTGGATTGTTTAGTCACATTGATTGAGTTGATTTGTGTTGGACACTGATTCAGTGTTGAGTCGCAGCTGAGTTCTGAATTCAAATTAATTCAAAGAATCAATGAATGTTGACTTTGGCCTGTCACAGTCACATGGCTGAATATTTGAGCCCCGTCCGGAATGGGATTCTCTGACCCAGTGTTACGTGTCAATTAATCCCAGTGAGTACTCGGCTTTATTGTACAGCTTGCGCCAGAAAAAAATACCTTTTTTTTTTAAAGGTAAATAAAAAAAAAAACTATTTTAGATTAAAGTTGGTTTCTTTTGCTAGTAATATAATAACATGGGATTTCTAACCCGACTGTTGATGTCATGCATTGATTCGACCGATTTCTGATATTTCTGTGAACCCTGGCAAGCATAGCAGCCGCACGAGGTCTATCTCGGAGTTATTTAAGGATTGCAAGGTTTTAAGACGGTTGCTACTTACGAAAATTTGTCGATTGTTGTTTACCAAGTTTTAGATTTAATAAAATACATTATTTTAAAATTTTTAATTAATAATAATTCAATTAAACGTATCTTGCGCCACGACCGAGAAAGATCTGTATTTTTAATTATATACGTTGATGGATGGATTAGGTGTAATATAATTCACAATTATTCTCTTACTATCATGAGACGTTTCGACCTTGTATAGGGTCATCTTCTGTTACAGTTATTTATTCTAAAATCCCAATAATAAATTAACATTTTTTCTGTTCCCTTATAACAATAATTTAAAAAGCAAAGACATACAAAAATAAAAATGGTAATAATTAATAATAATAAAAATTGTAGCTACTTACAATTAGCGGTGAAAATATTTGTTTGATTATTTTATTGCTATCTCCATGAAAGAGGTTTTTGATATAAGTTAAAAATATAACAATATTTAGCCATTGAACTTTCATTGAGTAAAACATTCTACTTACATAAATAAAAAGTTTCTAGTGATGTGAAAACAATAACATATATTTATCAATGAGTACTTAGTACTTATATACAATTTGAATAACAAGTATCACTAAGATTTGTTGGCACAGAGTTTATTTATTAATATACTAGCTGGATACCCGTGCTTCGCTACGGAGTGATACATTAATTTGATAAGTTTATAATAAAATAAAATCCATTTTATTGGAAATTTAAGATGACCTGGATGTTTAAATTTGTTGGGCATAGTACTAACTGTCCAACTAGGCAAGTCAGTACTATTTCCCACTTATTTACCCACCCAGGACTTCTCAAATTTGCAATGAAGTAGGGGGGTACCAAACTAAAAGAGTGCCTTAAAGGGCCACCATCTTGAATCAAGAGAGCGTTAAAAATAAAAGTTTGCAAGCATGTAATGGGTAAGAGGATCCTCCAGACCACATGTCAGTATTCTAGCTATTATGTCTAAAAGATACGTTATGGACAAGTGAGTGAGCGGTATTTGACATTTATACAAAACTAGCTGGATACCCGTGATTTGCTACCGAGTGTTATTTTAACTTTATAAACTACCATCAAGAAACATTTAAATTATTTTACTATGCGAGAATATCTGGATTCTCTCCTTCCCACTTATTTCTATACCCCCTTCTCTTTGATGAGATAATTTGCAAATATCCTACATTTACCCCCCTCTTAAATGAAAATATTACAAAACTGTACATAAAAACAATTACTGTACTCTTAAAGAGCTTTTTAACAAAATTGCTTCATGAAGGGTATCCATGACTTTGACCGGTATATTCAAATCATCAAATTGGGATAAAACTGTAAATTTGTATAAAAGATATACTCTCATACGGATACTCTTCTTTTTGGAACGAAGTTCCTTATGGCACGTTCTGGAGCCCGGGAGTGAATCCGAAAAAAACAACCAAAACACCGTCACAAAATAACCCTCACATAATCACCGTCACAAAATCACCGTCACGCAAAATCCGTCACGAAAACTACAGATGAAGATAACTTGAGTAAAAGATCACCGAGTTAGATAAAATTTGGTAAAAATGTTCATTTTACCAATGCCCAGGCTGAGTTCGTCGGAAAACGTTATCAGCCCAAGCATTCACGCGCAACGCTCGCGTAAACGTAAGCTTCAAAAGACGGGAAAAAGTGTTATTAAGGAAGCCTGTTACTTGACTTGTTTTGATTAATTTTGTTATATAATATGTCAAAAATGTCACTTTGTTTTGTAAATAAATAAAATATAATCATGTAAAATTTCACCCTGATACAAGCAGAAGCTGTAGAGTAGGGAAGAGATATATTTTATAATATTTTAAATTAATTGGCCGGGTAGGTAGAAAACAGTCCTATTTCAATCCAAACTCCTTTAACAAACATACTGTTTCACTATAAACTCATCATGATCAACTTTTTTCTTATATTCAATATATATTTATAGTACGACGCTTGCTTTAATTATACAAATAATGATTTTCTTTTAATTTTGCCTTAACTCTGCTAGGTACAAACTGTTCGTTACTTTTAATTTTGTGTTGTTAGCAATGTATACGTACTTAGCAGTGTGATTTTATAATTTATATTTAATGAAAAATGTAAGGAACTTGGTTCCTACCGGGTGTCCCGCGACACCACACGTATTTTTTTTTTATAAGATATAGCTATATTTTTCCATTTTACCCCCCTTCTAAGTAAAAATATGATATAACTGTATATAACAACAATTACTATACTCTTAAAGAGCTTTTCAACGATATGCATCATAAAGGGTACTAATTACTTGTACCCTGTACCCCTGTGTACCAATATTTAAATTTTAAAAATTCATGTAGACAGTGATTTTCCCCTTGCTTTGAAGGTTAAGTATGCAAATTTTCATCGAGATCGGACTAAAACTGTAGATTTGTAAAAAGAACATATAGATATATATATATATATATGGCCGCCATCTTGAATCAAAACGCCCGATTGGTAAACCAATTATCAAAAGTTTCTACTTTCATAAAAGGAAGCTAACTTCTAAATTTTAAGGTTCTAGTGCAATTGGTTCCGAAGATATCGTCTTATTTTTTATATAAATGGCCGCCATCTTGAATAAAGATGGCGGATTTTAAAAACATTTCTCAGCGAGCACCTAGGAGGTAAGAGGAAGGCACCTTCAAAATTTCATGGTCGTAGGTCCAGTGGTTTCAGAGATATCGTGATGTGTCAGTGAGTGAGTGGTATTTGGATTTTATATAGATTAAATAATAATCACGTACATTTAACAATATCTTGTTTTTAGTCTGTCTTTGCTTTTTAAATTACTGTTATAAGGGAACTCAAAAATGTTAATTTAATCTTATTGTGATTTTAGAATAAATAACTGCGACAGAAGATGACCCTATAAAGGGTCGAAACGTCACATGATAGAAATAAAATAATTTTTAATTTTTTACACCTAATCCATCCATGAACATGAATAATTAAAACAAGTAAGGCGCGCTTCACGTAAGTACGTGAGGCGATAATCGCCGGTTTCTGTACAATTAAGTTAAAATTATAATTGTAAAATTTTAATAGTTGCATATTCATTTTCTACACTTCTAGGCCTTTAAATTGATGTAAACATGTTATGGTAACTAAAACAATGTTTAGTCACCCGCCATATTGGCCGCCATCTTGAAAATATTAAGTGTGAAAACTCCAAAAAGTGTACAGTTGTCTCAAATGCCGAGATGCACCTGTGTGTCAAATTTCATGTTCCTAGCTATGGTAGTCTATGAATTAAAACAAGCCAACGGACAGACAGAGCCGATATTTAAGGTTTCTTTTTTTACTTCGTTCAGAAACCTAATATAAATTAAATAGAAAAGCGTTAATTTGAACGTTACTGTAATTTTCTTAAGTGAACCTACTTCATAACAAGTAATATCAATAAATTGCTTATTCAAATAATGGTTTTAGAGTTAAATAATATTCCAAAATGTATTAAAAAGAGAAAAACAATATGATAAACTATTTTGAATATATAAAAGTAAATTTGAATTTATTGTTAAAGTTTAATATTACTTTCTGTGCACAAGTTTTGATATTACTTTCTGTTAATTGTATTTATACAGTGTATTTACCTTTGTTATTTATATATTTCGTTCTAGGGCAAACCTAAGGTTAAACCTTTATTCGTAATTGTTAAAAATATTTAATCCAATTAAAATCCCTTCGTTAGTCTAATTAGTTTAAATCAGTGTTTGGTTATTATTTATTTTACCTCCAAATGAACGACTTACTGTACAATCCCACTGCCAGGGTATAAAAAGCCCCAATGCATTTTTTACTCGCAGGACAGAGAAGCGCGGTTTTGTTGAACCACTTAACTGCCCACGAGCTTAACTGCCCACGCGTTTCACTGCCCTCGCCCTTAACTGCCCACGCGCTTAACTGCCACGTTTCTGCCCTGCGTCTCAACGTGCGCCCGGATTTACATTAAAAAGTTCTAAATTATAGCAATCCAATGCCCAAAAATTCAAATGATTAGTATACTTATAGAAGAGGAAAGGAAAATTATAGATAAATTACTTAGTTTATTTTATTTAATTTTTTTTTTTCAGTGGCATCCTGAGGTGAGGCATCACTGCGCCAACACATCTGTGATTCTGTGTGGTTGCCAAAGTGATCTTAGAAATGATAAGCAGACGCTGGCACTTCTCGAAGACAAATTCAACACTCCTATCACGGCTGAACAGGTAATATAGAGCATAGGCTGCTCCCACTTCTAGTGTAGTCTGTAGTATAACAGACCAGCTGGTCTCGGCTGGCCTAGGGCCGTCTACTTACAAATACTCCACGCAATTTTATTAAAGTTGATACTTGTACAGAACCTGAAGGTCGAACTTATTTGACATAATATCAAAATTGGACTTATATTTATCGTATTTATTGTAGTAAATCTGTAAAGTGATGCCAGCGCTATTTGTGGCCGTATCCGAATACCGAAATTCGTCGAGATTTATTGTAACGATAACAAAGCTAAAACTCCTTTAACTATTTGTTATTTATTTAGTTGTTGTTGTTTTTCTTCAAATTTCGTTAAAAATGTATAACTTTTGTGTTATAATTATAATATCGTGACTTTATTAATATTTGATTAGTATTTATGAGTGCCATTTATTAACAAAAATCACTACATTATTACAATTAAATTAGATATATAATAAAATATTTTAACGATTGATACATTATAATATTAAGCTGTAACACTCTTTACACATAATACTCCAATAATAGTTATCAAAGTATGAAAACAAAAATGAAATTAAAAACAATAATGGCAATGGCGTTACTTGTTTTGATTTTACTTCGAATTGAAATGTAACCTCACACCGATATATCAACAAAAAAAATTTAGATTTAACATATTACACGCTAAATATCAACTTTCTTGTTATTTCACAAGAAACAAAGTTACATTGGAAAGTTACAAGATTTACGTTGACAGGTTTCGCGCCATCTTCATAACATTTTGATGTATAATGAACACGTGAAAAGGAAGATTTTAAAGTTACAGAATCTGCCTCCTGGTACTTTAGGTACCATTGTTAGGTTATGTATTTACATGAGCTGGTAATTGTTTAAGATTACCAGGTTGTACTTACATGCTTATGTTTAACATTATTTGTTGCATGTTATACATAATTTAATACATTGATGTAACATATTTTTTTTTTTTCTGTCAAAATACGTCGATATGATAATATTGATTTTTTCCCCAGTGGAGTGTTTTTGTACTGTTAATTTGATGGGTTTATAAACTACTGTGAAGAAACGTTAAAGTTTTTAAACTAAGCGAATATCTAGATACAGAGTCCTAAATCTCTCCTACCTTACCTCCCTCCCCGTGCATCAAATATAATTTGCTAAAACCCTCATTACAGTAATTGATTCCGACTACTGGAGAAGCAGTATGAAATGTCAACTTGCCGGGGAAACCAGACGTATTTTCCTTCTGCCCCCCCCCCCCCCCCCCCGGTGTCATCGCATCACTGGGTTCAAATTGAAATTATCTGTTATTACTATATACTAGAGAAGCCCTTACCCAACAAGAATATCAGTCTCGACTTAATTCTACTTTGCCCCTATTTCCTCCTTAGGGACCCATTTAAAAAATCGAGACAAAAAAATATACTTTCTTAGCAGACATCAATATAATTTTATTTTAGCGGTTAAATATAGCGAAGGGGTCTTGCCTTCATGTACGCGTATGAGCACCATCTAATCTAAATGGCCGATTGAAAAATTAAAACCCTTTCGCAGTTTCCCATCAGTCCCTTTCAGAAGTTGTAAATACCATAAGGAAGCTAACTCTCTATAGTTACGGTTCTAGTGAAATTGATTGTGGGAATATCGTCAGGTCGAATTCTGCATATAAATGGCCACCATCTTAAATCAAGATGGTGGCCAATATTTGTTTGCAAGCATCTAAGGGGTAAGAGGAACCTTGATACCACATGTCAGTATTCTAGCTATTACTGTCTAAGAGATACGTTATGGACAAGTGAGTGAGCGGTATTTGACATTTATACAAAACTAGCTGGATACCCGTGATTTGCTGCGGAGTGTTATTTTAACTTTATAAATTACCATCAATAAACATTTAAATTATTTTACTATGTGAGAATATCTAGATTCTATCCCTCCCGCTTATTTCTATACCCCCTCATCTTTGATACGAA
Organism: Gerris lacustris; assembly: GCA_951217055.1. Classification (NCBI taxonomy): domain Eukaryota; kingdom Metazoa; phylum Arthropoda; class Insecta; order Hemiptera; family Gerridae; genus Gerris; species Gerris lacustris. Next base: position 74,387,617 of record OX578281.1, on the reverse strand, counting down.
ACTTTGCAAATATCCTACATTTACAAAACTGTACATAACAACGATTACTGTACTCTTAAAGAGCTTTTTAACGCATTAAGGGTATTCATTACTTTGACCTCGTACTCATTACTTGTACCCCGTACCCCTGTGTACCAAAATTTAAATTTCGAAAATTCATGTAGATAGTGATTTTCCCCTTGCTTTTAAGGTCAAGTGTGCAAATTTTCATCGAGATCGAACTAAAACTGAAGATTTGTATTAAGAACATGCACATATACACACAAACGTTTACTTTTATATACTCGTAATATATAGGTATCAGTAAATGTATGTTACCCCTAAATTTGGAAAATCGTAAAAGAAACCTATTTCTCAAAAACTATTCTGAAGATTTATGTATAAAAAAAAAAAATAAATAAAAAAAATGTCCATTCAAATACGAATCTAATCAAATAAGTCTATTTTTTTTAAAAAAATTTAGTTTTTGAGATATAAATTTTGAAACATTGTCCGTGTTGAAATCGTAACTGAAATGTGTACAACCACCTGTTTAATAATTAATTAATGAAATTTGATATTATGGGATTTAAATTCAACAGCAGCACGAATTTTAGAATTAATAGAAAAGTAAGTAAGTAAAGGGTGGTTATGTTAGACTTTTGATTATTTATGCATAAAGGGCAGATTTAGGTTAACATATGGCTCTAGTTTTACCACATGGGGGCAGTGAAAGTTATAGTGTCAGTCGTTTCAAATAGTACAGGCAGTGCTAACTCTGTGAGTTGAATTTAGTTTTGTGCTATTTGGTGGGGCTTGTTGTGTCTGCGTGGTTTAAGGATCAGACCGCAGACTGGAGTGTGTTTCACAGGACCTAGAGACAAGTCAGGACAGCACGGTTAAACTTTAAACTTTGTCCAACAGATAAGTTGTAATCTGCGGTTATTTCTGTTTATGGTGCCGAGCCGAGGCTTTACGGTTAGTTTAGTGGCCACTTAGCAGATTACGTGGATCCGGGGCCCCGTCCTTTCCACGGTTACCGACTCTATCGAGCGCGTAATTCCAGTCCAGGGGGGGCTGGGATCGTCTCATTAAATTCTGTGGGTGGTTTTGCGGGCACGGTTGCTATGTGAGCGCCCTGTTTAGCAAAGCTTAGTTCGGTTGACCTCTGAAAACTTCAAGTTAACTACGAAATTACTACGTGAATATGTTTCACACTTACCCTCCAACGCCATCCTGATTTCCATATTAATTAATAAATAAATTCTACTACTTCGGCTTTAGTCAACTTTCCATAGAAGTAGAGTTTAGAAATAAAGACGATTGCTTGGATTCTAATTGTATATCCGACATCTGTTTATCTAAGAACGCAACACTATCTCAGAAGTCAAAGCACAGATGACAATGTGATAGTCTTGTACATTATGGAGTTAATATTGCGTAAATGTAATATAACAGCTTACTCATGCTAGATAGAAAAACTAATCATTTCCTACATTTGAAGGAAGGACATTAAATCAAGGATATGTTTTCGGGCATTGAATCGATGTATCGGCATTTCGGCACTTCTTTAGACTTTTACTCCCCTTATGAACAAAACAGAGGAGTAACAATCTAAAGAAGTGTTCTTCTGAAAACTGTTAGTCCCCTTATAAACATAGACGTGTGATATTCCTTTATTTCCAAAGTGCATTGGACAAAACACCCCTTTGTCTTAATAGTTTTTTAGTCAGTCATTTATAATCTAAAATAATATGGGAAGTAACAATCTAAAGAAGTACCGGCATTTTAATGCTCTTCCATCAAGTGGAGAAAATCAGTATTTATTTGTCTAATTGGTATAGTAGATGGATCTTAAGCTGTGAAATTATCAAACATTCATCAATTAATTGTATATAAAATTTAGAACTTAAATCGCAATATAGTACTAAAATAAATGCAAGTGGAAAGCAATCTACACCTGGTTATGTTCTAACTTCCTGGCAGCATCGCATTATGCATTTCGTTTGTTAAAATGTCAACCCTCCTTTAGTCTATATACATACATATATACATACATACACGGAGCTACAGCCCATGGAGGGCTACGGCCGCCGAACAACTCCTCTTTAATCTTCCCTGTCTTGTGCAAGCCTTCTCCAAGAGCGAACGCCTCCTCAGATCGTCTTGGACGTCCTCCTGCCATTTAAGTCTGGGCCGTCCTCTTAATCTTCTTCCTCCTGGCCGTCCATCCATCATTATTTTTGGTACTCTATTTTCTCTCATACGCGCTACATGCCCAAGCCAGGGAATTCTTCCAGCCTTTACCACGGAGACTAAGTCTGGTTCAGGATGGTTCATTTCGCAACTCTTGGTTTGTTCTCAATATCAAATTACCATTTTTCTGAATTGGTCCAAATATCTTTCTTAGGATTTTTCTTTCCCATCTTCTAAGTTTATCTTCGTCATTGTTCGTTAGTGTCCAAGTCTCAGACCCATAAGTGACTACGGGCCGAACAACACTTTTGTACACAATGAGCTTGGACTTGCTACTGATGTGTTTGGACTTGAAGATCGATTGAAGCGAAAAATAGCTTTTATTCCCAGTAGCAATCCTGGCATTGATTTCTTAGTCAATATAGTGTACTATAAATGAAACCTATTGACCTCCTGTTAAATCCTACTTAAAAGCGTCGCATTTTTCATGCCGTTTCTTTATTTCTTCTGTCCCCAGAGCTAAAACATAATTAATGTATAATACAGGTTAATAATATGACTTTTATTTTGCTTCCTATTCACTGTGATCATTTGAAAAAAGTGCTTACTTAGGGGAAAACCCGAAGAACTTTGAATCATTAAAATAGTTTTACTTTTCTAGATATGATTGGAATACAAATCATAAAAAGTTTTGTTTTTATAATCCACTATTCTATTGAAAGTAATAATGAATCTGCTTTTTTAAAGTATTATTTTCTTTTAGTTGGGATGAGTAGATATTTCTGTTTTGCTAGTTTGCTAAAGTTTCTTTTAAAAGAATCATTTCTTTAATATTGCACACATTCATGCATTTATAAACGTACCGACTGTTCTATTTGTAACGAGACACTGCGCCACGTTATTACCATGAATCGTAAATAGGCTCTTACACATTATTCTAATAGTTTCTTTCTGTTTCTTTTAATGAATAATATAATGAAGAAAGTTGTTAGAACGTTTTTCCCAAGTTATTTTCTCGTCCAACTTGTTCTATTATTAATGTTATTTTTTGCCCGTAACTTTGAAATAGCTTAATTTCAGTAAGTGGTTAGTGCACGCTTAAGTTTCGTACTTCTTAGTTTGCCGTGGGAAAATAATACTTTTTAAAAAATTTATAGGAGAATAAGCGCTACGTGTGTGGGTGTTTCTCGTTTCTGTAAATATTAGATTTAAAAGGCGAGCTGGAGGCGGCAGTTTCAATGCGCTATATTCCCAGAGTAATGGATGGCCTCTTAAATTTAGATAGTAATCTATAAATTACCGGTTGTTTCAACGGAAAATAGTTATACTTATGTACAAATAGCTCTTCTTGCGGCTTTAGTGATTGAGCCAAATATATACTGAATCGTAATATATATTATAGACGTTAGGAAATTGGCTGCCAGTTTATTTATTTAGCACTCGTATCTTTATACTAAATACAATTATAAAAACTAAAGTACGATCGTCTAAAGTACGATTGAAACAGGCATGTAAAATTTCATGATGTAAAAACATGATTCAAGCAGACGTTTTGACGTAGAAAAGTGATATATTTTATAATATATTAAATGGAGTAATATGCCGGCGGAGTCTGAGGGAACAGTCGTGTTCCATCACTACAACCATCTGCTTTAACTATAAACTCGTCATAATTAACTTTTTTCTCAACATTGACAGCAAAAATAAATTCTGAAAAATTGAAAAAAGAAAAACTCTTTGAAGACTGAGAATCGAAATAGTTTGACTTGGAATTTAAGAAAATCCTCCCTAGACCAACAGACTAGACAAAACACAAATTAAAGAAGGTTAAAAAAAAGAAGAAATAATAGTAACATGCAAGAGAACAGTGGCGGAATGATTCAAAACTTCCCATTGGATCAAAGAAAACGACCTAATGCATCCATAAATAATATAGAAGAAAATATTATTTTCAATAGTAACGACCTAGGACCTTACCATGTCATCATGGAAAATAAAAATTCTAATCCAGGCAAAAATGGTCTTTCTCGGTTACACCCAATGACAATGGGATTAATATTTTTTTTTTATACTATTGCTGATTTTTCTTTATTATGTATTTTATTTGTCATGGAAGATACACCATATACACCGTATTTGTTTTATTTTTTAAAAAAGATATAGTGATGCAAATCCCTTCTTCGTTTTTACCCCCTGGATTTTGATTCGGATTTTTTTTAAAGGTAAAGTAAGGCAAGATATGTTCTCTTAGAGTGAGATGATTTGCCTCTCTTTTACCTGCACGATGTTTACCCTCGGCCCTCTGCTTCAGGTCTTGAAGTAACACAGGTTATTACCTTCCTGTAGGTTTAAACTTTGCAGAAACAACTCGAATCCTATATCCATACATTTGTAGATGTATCATCTCAGAGTAAATATATGTAAATAGACCCTCTCTTACTATGTAGATACACTGAATAAAATAACCCTTGTTTCCTCCGCCGTTACATTCATCTTTGATAAAGAAAAAAATAGATAAATAAAAAGAAGCGACTGAAGGAGTAACGAAACATAGTGTAAATATAGAAGCAGGATAAAATGAGATAAAATAAAACAGATGAAAGAGTTCCACAGCTTGCTTAATTCAAACATAATTAAATTAAACACGTTAAAACACTAGAGTAAATAAACTTTCATTTATTTACCTTTTGTTATCAAATTTGTAATTAATTTATAATTATAAGGATAATTTAATACAAGACTATAGAAAATAGTATTATTTTTTATTTTATTTTTTTTTGGGGGGGGGGGAGGGTCGTGAAAAGGGTAAATATATAAGAATAAAATAATGTTTAAAATTAACATACTCTACCAATTAGTGTGGCACATTGTATACTTAAATGATGTTAACTTTTGCAACCCATAAAATTGTCAAATTTATTTAATTTTTTTCCTCCTTTTTCTTAAATCTGTCAAAATTGTATTGGTTTTTCATATGAATAAAAGTTTCCTTTTTATACAAGCTTTTATTTAATTTGCAATGTTTGTATGTATGTATGTATTATGTATGTATGTTCGGGTCAAGTCTTGCAACTGAATTTTAAAGCAGTTATCCTCAACCGATTGAATTGAAATCTTGCATACACGTTTAGTTTGGATGACAATGTATGGTTAGCTAAGTGATGGCATTCTAAATTCAATATGGCGACAGCCCAAGATGGCGGACTAGTTATTCTATAAGCACGCCCCTGATATGAGTATCAAGTAAAAGCATTTGCTGAGAAGAATACGAATAAAAGCTTCTTTTTAGAAATATATTTTTTTTATAAAATTATTTAAAAATTTAAAAAGTGGAGACGGCGGACCTAATTATGATCTAGCATCCAAATTTCATGAAAATCAGTTGTTTTTAAGATATGTTGGTTCGTAAAAAATAAAACTACAGACGAACACGGGACCAAAATGTCCCCTTATGTCTGAAACCGATTTCTGTCGTGATATTTTTGTTATCGGAGACTTGAAATATGTTCGTTCTTCAGACATATCATCTTCAGTTAGCTTCGGTTAGCTCGGAAGCAAAATTATATAAAGTTTAAATGATTGGTGTTTCAGTCTCACACAAATGTCCCTGAGCTTTTTTTGGTATCATTTACTTAGCTACCCACCCCAAATTGCTTTAATGAGTAAATAATATAGCCTTGTCTTAATAGTTACTTAGACTAAGTGATATTATCTACCTTTATTTACACAAGTGTGGTGTTGTTTTGTTGCAAAGTTGTTTGGACTAAATATCTGTTTGTCTTAATAGTTATTTAGTCAAAGGAATTCTTTATTTGATTCCAATTTAAAGTGCTATTTTGGAATCTAAAATTGGACTTAGACTGAAAATTTTGACTTCTTAAAAAAAATCAGGAAAAATTATGGAATGTTCTCAGACTAATTTCAGATATATTGCAGCATGAGGGACATGGTAATTAAGCCATGTGAATTACACATTTTCGTGCACGGTTGTTACATTTCACACTTTAAGAAAATATTTTGGTCAGTAGTTTAAAATAAAAATCCAATTTTAATACACCATTAAATAGCACTCTTAAAAGCCTAAACCAGGGGTGCCCAACCTTTTTTAATTAAGGGCCACATTGTCAACATTCAAAAGGAAGGCGGGCCGGGGGCCGGTGGTGTACCGGGGGGGAGGGGTCCTCCCCTAGAAAATTTTAAAATTTTACCCTCATAAAACACGTTTTTATGCTTCCTAGAAGGTTAAATTTCCGTTTTGGTTTTAGCTGAAACACCATGTTAATAATTTTTTTTTCTGTTACTAGCCTAGTTTTACTTTGCAGAAAATAAAACACTCAAATATATATTAAAATTATTGTAATTAACCACACAAGTATAAAAATGCAACAATAACAGTATGAATTACAAAAAAAGGTAGTCTTTCATTTTACAAAGTTATTAATCAAAATATCAAGTTTGTATGTAACTCAGCTTCAGTGAGATGGTTGAAACTGCTTCGCACTTGTACTTAAAATGTCTTTCCACTTAGGCTCAAACTTGGTTGTACCAATCATTAATAACGATTTTAAGTGTTCATCTGTGAGGGAAGACCGGAATTTTGATTTAATGTAATTCATTTTTGAAAATGTTTGTTCGCAAATATAGGTTGAGCCAAACACTGAGAACATGGTACGAGCAAACATTTTTAAGTTTTTGAAATCTTCATTGGGCAAGGCGCTGTAGAATGGCAACAGAGCTCTGTTTTCCCCATTCTCCAATGTTGCTGGGCAAAATCAGCTGGGCTGTTCGGCATTAGGAAATTAATATATTATAGATTCTCTGAATGCTTGTAAATTCTTCGTTTTTATGGCAACACGGCGGGCCACATAAAATCAGCTCGCGGGCCGGACCCGGCCCGCGGGCCGTAAGTTGGGCACCCCTGGCCTAAACAATGAACTATAACTTAACCTAAAAAGTTTTTGAAAATAGACTTTAATAACATGCACGGTAATTACGTTTAAAAGGGTACGTAACTGGAAGAACAATCGGAATTAGCGCTAGCTCTCAACTGAAGGGTTCAGCTCATCCACTATCAACTGTTGCTAAAAAACCAGTGTTGCGGCATTGCAAAAATCTCTTGCCAATTAAAATCTCCCTGCCACAACCAGAGTAGGGTCGCATTTATATAATGCCACGGTAATTACATTTTTTTAAAGGACAAACTTTAACTTAAAGTTCCGTTTAGTAATAATTTATTATTTTTAATAACTGAAACATATTTTAATCCTACTTCAAAATTATCCAATAAGTTTTTGAATAAAATTATTAATGTATGAGCTAGAGTGAAGTGAATAAGAACAACTGACTTAAGGACAGCCACGGTTGTTACAAAATCGCCTTTTGAAATTTTTTGTAGGGATTAAAATTAAGCAGCGTATTATTTTTTTGCTTGGTTGTAGTTCTGTTAGCTTAACTGAGTTTTCCATGAAGAAAAATCCTGTCAATTGTGTGAAAAACGCTCCAGTTATTCATCTAGGACATGAAAATTAAACTTTAAATTAGTATCACCGACAAGTGATAACATACTCAACATTCGCACATAGGTAGCTTCCTCGCGTCCCATGTTGTATAATTAATGATTTTACACATCATTATTATCAAATATATTTAATTTTCCCCCCGAATTATTTATGACTGTCAAAATTGTTTTGATTTTTAAGTATCAATTTAGCAAAATTTAAAGAGAGCAGACGGTTGAAATTAATCTGGGTGCTATCTGCGGGCTACTTTTGACAAACCATCCAAATTTCATAAAAATCAGATGAGTACTTTTGAAGCTAAAGGTGTGAATAAATGTATGTTTGTGGGCGCAGTAGGTTGCAACTTATATGGGACCAACAATGGGCTAATTATGACCTACCATCTAAATTCTATTAGAATCAGACGAGTAGTTCTTAAGGTATGTTGGCTAGCAAAAATTGAGCGACAGACAGACGTACAGACTGACAGAGAGACACGGATCAAAAAGTGTTCCCTGATGTCAGAAACGCATTTCTGTCTTGGAATTTTTGAAACCGGAGATAAGAAATATTTCCGTTCTTCAGAACGATTACATAGGTTCCGTTACCTTCGGTAAAGTGGGAAGCAAAAATAAAGAGTGGACAAATAATAAAATGTCTGTCACATGGCACTTGACGAGGAATGTGAATCAAAGTGAGCATGCGTGTTATTGAATACGTAATCTTTATCCATAGATGGCCGAGCAGTCAGAATGACTTTAGGCACACGGGAACTCATGACCCCTTGATTAGAATTAAACACGTATGAAGGCTTTTACGTGTATGTACTGGCAAAATGGCCTGTATTTCTTGGACTTGGTTTATTATTTTACTTGCTGGTGAGGTACACATTTTACTATTAATTTTTTAACTGACTTTCCAACCACGTATAGAAGCTCAATAAATTTATTATGTTCAACACAGAGTTGAATTTAGCAGGGTATTAGTATTTTTCAAAGTAAACTTACAACAGTTACATGAACAACTTAGATCGTAGAAGGATTAATAAAACAAACTGGGTTAGCGCTCGTCCACCTTTATGTTTCTACAATGAGAACTTCTTCATCGTAGCAGCATTGCTCTTTCAAACACATACCTCTACTATTTTAATGCAATATGTACATAATTCCTATTATATTGTTTGAAGTATTTTTAGTTCCACGTGATAATTTATCACCGAAAACTTATAGTGTGGATAGAAAAGATATTAAAGAAGTAGAGTAAAAGAATACAAATTTCCTGGGGAGTATTTTTAACACCTTTTAAATCTTACTTTTCATGGTTGAATTCCTTCGACATTAAACAACACCCAAAGGAAAATCACTGTTGGTTCTTTGTTGTGTTTTTTTTTAGATAAAAAAGGGTCCTGGTGCAAATCCTATCAGTTTTCTTTTTTCTTTGGGATTGTGTTTTTTTCCTGTGGAAAATAGAGGAAAAAGAACCTTTTTTCTGGGCGAGATCATTTCGCCCTCTTTTACATACACGATGTTTACCGTTGCCCCCTCTTCCGTCAGACCTTGACGTTACGTACATTACCTTGGTTCAGTCCTAAACCCCGAGCAAAGAAATTCCACTGTTGGAAGCTCTGTAGACGTATCATCCTAAAGTAAATAAATGTAAATAGGACCTGTCTTACAATATATATACTGAATAAAATAACCCCTCCGTTCTATTTCTGTTTTTAACTTAACTTTGAAAAAACATAAGAAATAACAAAGGGTTTGCGAACAGCTTAAAATAAACATGCCAAGTTCAAATAAAGTCGCAAGAAAATAAAGTAAATTGAGAAGAAAAACAAACTAAGCTTATAATGTAAATCAAACAATGTTTTACACACGTTAAAACAAGTTTTAGTTTAAGTTAAAGGTACTATATATATATATATATATATATATATATATATATATATATATATATATATATATATACCCCAATAACGGTTATTATTGTTATTATATATATATATATATATATATATATATATATATATATATATATATATATATATATATATAATAACAATAATAACCGTTATTGGGGCTGGGCACGGAATTCATACAGGTTTAGGTTTAGTACAGATGAAATTTCTGCATCACTACTAAAGAAGAGGACATCTTATTTAAATAATGAAGCAAATTAATTTGTATGAAAGCTAAGTGTACCCTGTAGAATGATTATTATCATAAGTTTGGATCCTTGAAGGGTAGGAAGAAGAAGAAAACTAGTGTTGTTTCATGTTAAATGGCAACGTTTCGGCAAATCTGGCCATTTTCGAGCCTAAAAATTATATTCATTTATTTGAAAACATGACATACATACGAATAATTCATTAATTGATATCGTTACGGAAAAAACAATAATTACCTCTATCCTATACTTTAAGCTGTTAGTGAGGTGTAAAGGGAAAGTATTATTGTTAAGGTGGTAATATAGATATTCTTTTTTGGCTGATATTCTGCAGGATTGTATCACTGTTCGTTTGATGTTCCAAAAAAGACTATTCTCAAAACTTGAATTAAGAAATTTTTTGATTTCATCATCAAATTCCTTGATGAGTCTGGTTTCATTTAGGTTGCTGTTGTATGTCATGTTGTACTTCAATTTCTTAATTCAAGTTTTGAGAATAGTCTTTTTTGGAACATCAAACGAACAGTGATACAATCCTGCAGAATATCAGCCAAAAAAGAATATCTATATTACCACCTTAACAATAATACTTTCCCTTTACACCTCACTAACAGCTTAAAGTATAGGATAGAGGTAATTATTGTTTTTTCCGTAACGATATCAATTAATGAATTATTCGTATGTATGTCATGTTTTCAAATAAATGAATATAATTTTTAGGCTCGAAAATGGCCAGATTTGCCGAAACGTTGCCATTTAACATGAAACAACACTAGTTTTCTTCTTCTTCCTACCCTTCAAGGATCCAAACTTATGATAATAAGAAGCAAATTAATTATAACTTCATTTTGGTGTTGTATTTCATTTGCTTCTGATCTTAACGAAGCTATGAAATCGTTCTGAAAAACGATTTGTTATGTCTCCTATTTCAAACATTTCTAGACAGAAACCCGTTTCAGACATTAGAGAACTTTTTTGGTTTCGTGTGTGCGTCTGTCGCTCAAGTTTTGCGAACCAACATACTATATATACATAGGTAGTTTTTACCTTAAAAAACTACTCGTCCGAGTTTAATGAAATGAGGATGGTAGATCATTATTACCCTACTGTGTGTTCCATGTAAGTATTAACCTTCTGCGCCCATGAAGATATTGTTAGAGAATAATAATAATATATGCAACTATGTGTGTGTGTGTGTATTTTTATTTTTTTAAGTGTCGAACAACATGGTTTTATGGACTACAAAATTTAAACTCAACAGTAATTAATCAATGTGTATAAATTAATAGTCTATCCAAGTAATAATTAAATTCAAATATCAGTCTAGTAATTAGCGTCCTGTTAGCAATACATCAGTCTAGTTACGGTAGTCAAGTTGTCCCCAGGTTAGCTTCGCGGTGTTGGAGGTGGTTAAAAAATATTATATAAATTTAACTGGGAAGACTTCCACCACAGCACATAATCACGTATCCTCAAGTGGTGGGGAGAATTTATATTTTTATAAAAAAAAAAATGAATGGAAGAATAAATAAAAAATGTATATTAAAAAATACAAGAAATATTTAAAAAAAACTGAAATCTGAAATTAACAGAGTGAGACGTGGGGCAGGTAGCCGATTGTGAGGGGAAGGGTGGGTAGACTAGACGTTACGTACCTTAATAAAGATAGACTTGATGGCAACCTCCTGTACTTTCCTAACTCCCTGTCGCACGAATAAATCTTTTCGACTTTCTTCGGCCCTATGACATGCGGTGGAGGGAGGCCCAACAGCTGGAGACAGACTGTGCACACCTCCTATACCTTTCTAACTCCTTGATACACCGGGTAACGTTTTTTAGTAACGCTTTTCGAGTTATGTAACACAGCCTCAACATGAAAATGTCAAAAACCTACTACGTTATCTGATTAGTCGTGGGGAATTCTAAGTTGGTCAAGTAGTTGGCAATAAGTCAGTAGATGAGCCACAACACTAAGTGTCGTCACATAGTCTATACATCTTGTTCTTTGCCTGTCTCTGGTAAACAAATAACTGTGAGTAAGTCAAGTTTGCCCTATTCTCAGTCTGTAAGGTAGAGTTGTTTTCCTATGAGGAGGTCCAGTCCCCTAGGAAAGGTTTTATAGGTCGAAGTTTGTTGTTAATGGCGTCTGTCCAAGTCTGTTGTCATTTCTCTTTGATTCTTGTCCTGATATAAAAGTCAAACTCTCTAGGTATAACTTCCGTCTAAATAGTCAGTCGGGCAGTTAATGACTGTATCGCTATAAGTCAGCAGAGTCTGGTATTTCCTACACGGCTAGGTATCCAACAATATCGTACCTTTAATTTTGTCTTTACTATCAATTTATAATTTAAACCCCCCTTATATTAAACGGGTACATCTACTATACTTTTTAAATAGTTTAGGGTCTATCTCATCCATGGCTCATTGTATCATAGCAAGTTCTTATTTCTAGATCTTTCGATGAACTATTTAGTTAGTGAAGTAGGTATGCTATGTGAATCTGATTTCCTCAACCAGACTGCCGAACCTAACAGAGGAAAGGAGCCGAGTATTGGTTTCTACGCATGCCCAGTCTGAGATGCGCAGGAGTACTTTAGACTGGGCTTGCGCAGTGAACAATCCTGGGCTTGGTTTCTTCTGTTGGGTTCGGCAGTATGGACGAGGCTTTAAGTATTTCAAAACAGAATTTTGCCCACGTAATAAACTGTTATCATTCTCATGAAGGATGTGACCAGTCCATCTTCATTTTCTCTTCAACCTTTCAATCTTAATGAGTCTGGTGAAATATATGAAGAAGTTGCGAGTTTCTAATCCATCAAATATACAACGTTATAGTGTGCATTTATGACGTTTGTTCAACTAAAGACACGATTTCACGATTATCTCTTGAATCCTCTACATGTTTCGTAGGCAAAACATTTCGTTGTCTTTATACATTTTTGTAAAAAGATTAATAAAAACATAAAATATAACTAGGCATCGCGTGGCTCTATCATTGAAGCGAGCGTATAGTAATAAATATGTATTGAATATTGAAAAAATAGATTATCGTGAATCATGATGAGTTGATAGAAAATGGGTCTGGTAGTAGTGCAGCGGCTAGTAGTAAGGGAACAACCCCGCATTCTTACTATTCCTCTAACCACAAATCTCTATTTCAATATTTATAATTTGTATCTCTTTACTACAAACAAACTACTGCATGTATCAAATTGAAATTTTGCATGCCTGTTTCAATTGTGCATCAAATGGTGTCTATGAAGTTTTATTAAAATCGTTACGTTAGAACGTAAGATATCGGTAAAAAGGTTGTTTTCTCTATTTTAAACGTTTAGGTCCGCTTTAATAGTTTTAGCGATCTTTATTTATTCATAGCGGTGTCGCTGTTGGTTTTAGTAAAAAATGTTATTTGAAAAAAATGTTCGTCTCATCGAATAGATGATGATAAATTTTTTTCCCGTCCTGAAATTCAAATTTAATTTTTGAACCTCTCGTTTACGCGAGCGTTGCGCGCGAACTCTTGGACGGATCACGCTGTCCAACGAACTTAGCCTGAGTATTAGTAAGAGGATCATGTATACCAAATTTCAACTAAATCGGTCAACTTTTACTCAAGTTATCGTCACACGCGTGAACGTTACTGACAGACAGACAGACAGACAGACAGACAGACAGACAGACAGACAGACAGACACGGAGCATATTTCGTTGAATGTAGGAAGCTCGCTACGCTCGCTTCAATTAAAGTTTGCTTGGCAAGCGAATTTTAAGTTAGTTAATAAAGAGATATTCAAGGTAAAATGTGATTTATTTTGAAGGAACAGTGCTCAATTTGCCGTTTTAGCGAATTTTCAAAGAAAATTACGCTATTGCAATGGCTTCAAAATTTTTGTAATGCAAATTTTTGAAAATTTTTTCCATGGAAATCCGTTTTAGACCATTCTGAATCGATTCCTAAAATTTAACACTTTTTTAGCGAATTTTCAAAGAAAATTACGCTATTGCAATGGCTTCAAAATTTTTGTAATGCGAATTTTTGAAAAATTTTTCCATGGAAATCCGTTTTAGACCATTCTGAATCGATTCCTAAAATTTAACACTTTTTTTTATGTATGTATGTATATATGTATGTATATATGTATATATGTGTCACTCCAGACGATATCTCCCCTTAGGATGCACTTAAAAATTTCAAACAAATTTTAAAATGTCAATAATATCAAAAGAAAGGATGAGTTCGTTGGCCAGAATTTTTGGAGTACATTTAGGGGTCAAATTTTGACCATATAGGGTCAAAAAACGTTTTTTTCCATTTTACCCCCCTTTTATGTGAAAATATGATAAAAGTGTAAATAACAACAATTACTGTACTCTTAAAGAGCTTTCCAACGACATGCATCTTGAAGGGTAAATACTATTTTGACTTTTGTACCCCGTACCCCTGTGTACCAATTTTTTTTTTCACCCGAGCAAATTCTAAACTAAAATTTTCCTATATATTGTCATAAGCCAATAAAACGCAGATTTCTTTGAAAATTCGCTCATTAAGTCATGGTGCATGACTGGACTTTTTAGAAGTATAATAATATTTCTCCAGCAACTGCTTAAATTTTACTTATAATAATTTATCCCTAAGGTACAGATTATACCTTTGATATATTTCGTTTCGGCATAAATTAAAAATTAAAGCTGAAAACATTCATTAACAAAAAATCAATAGTAGAGTTTGCAGAATTAGCAAAGTACAGGTAGAGAGTTAAATATTTCATAACTAGGCATCGCGTGGCTCTATCATTGAAGCGAGCGTATTGCAATAAAATACTGAATATTGAAATTTATTAATCATGATGAATGTCATAGTTGAAGATAAGTGGAAGAGAGTAGTGGGGGGAAGAGTGGGGGTACTCGGTACAAAGCTTTACTTTAAACAAGCCTATACTCTATACGACTATAACAATCTTCACCACCCGCGGAAGCTTTTAAACAAGTATTATAAATGTATTTCGTCACTACGCAAAGAATTTTGCTTGTATCAAGTTGAAATTTTGCATACCTGTTTCAATTGTGCATTAGATGGTGTATAAGAAGTTTTATTAAAATCGTTACGTTAGAACGTAAGATATCGGTAAAAAGGTTGTTTTCTCTATTATAAACGTTTAGGTCCGCTTTAATAGTTTTAGCGATCTTTATTAAGTCATAGCGGTGTCGCTGTTGGTTTTAGTAAAAAATGTTATTTGTAAAAAATGTTCGTCTCATCGAATAGATGATGATAGAATCTTTTCCCGTCCTGAAATTCCAATTTAATTTTTGTACCTCTCGTTTACGCGAGCGTTGCGCGCGAACTCTTGGACGGATCACGCTTTCCAACGAACTTAGCCTGAGTATTAATAAGAGGATCATGTATACCAAATTTCAATTAAATCGGTCAACTTTTACTCAAGTTATCGTCACACGCGTGAACGTTACTGACAGACAGACAGACAGACAGACAGACAGACAGACAGACAGACACGGAGCATATTTCGTTGAATGTAGGAAGCTCGCTACGCTCGCTTCAATTGATTTTCCTAATAATAATAAAAATGTTTTTGACTTAATAATTATTTAATTATGTACTCTAAAAGATAAAAATAAATATGTTTAATGTATTGTGAACATGTTATTAACATTTTGAAGTATATTACATAGCTTCCAGAGAAATGTTTGAATTTACAAATTACAGTATTATTAATTATTAACACGAGTTTTAATTATCATAATTAAACGCTTATTAGTTACTGTTAATTTATGTACAAGTATGTAATATTTTTTTATGAGTAGATGTATGATTCCCCCCCCCCCTTTTCTGAAAGAATATTTGTGCAGAGTTTGGCTTGAATAATCCTCTCTGATATTAAACTACTGGAGGGTATTTAAGAAGAATAATAAATTACCCAACAGAAAAGCCCCTTTCTCGTGATATATTATGCTTTTACCCACTTCTACCTTTTTATAACCTCTTTCTCTCCTAAGTTTTAAATTTAATTCTAAACAAAGATTAAGGTTAATTAATGTAAATAAAACACTGCGAGCCCTTATTTTCTTGACTTTTTGTTTTCGGATATAAAAATTATTTTGTGGAAGGTAACAATGTTTATAGAGTAAGCTTGTTTTTATCTTGTTAAGGACCAGAAGGGATTACAATCTTGTTAATGTGGACCGACTTGTTTTCTGATTGTACGAGTCTTTTTGCTAAGTTGAAAGTCTGTGCAACTTTATGACTCTGGAGATTGTGGAGCAAGTTTAATCTGGCCGAGGGTCCAGACTCAGCTTCTCTTCACTCACACGACGCCCTCACTGCAAGCAGCTCTCTCTAATAAAAAAATAAATAAAAGAATTAACATTGTTATCTCTTAAGAGTTAATCTTCCTTATCACACTGGATAGAAGCAACAATATAAAAAGAAACGTTTCGTTTAAACCTTTTTTATGAATAAACATAAAACTAAAATACTTCATTTGTGAAATCAGATGATAAATTAAAGACATCGATGATAGCTTTGTAATGGCCTCAAGTAAATAAGTGTTATTTTACGTGGAGAGAATCAACGCTCTGAAATTCCTGAAATTAAAGATCAGTAGTAAGATGAGCACTTTGGGTGCGAAGAATACAAACTAAATCATTTGAATAGAGACGTTTCGTCCTTTTCTTTGGCCATCCTCAGTCAATCTTTATTGACATTTTCATGTTTAGGCTATGGAACATAAGTCAAAAACGTTACGTTACTTTTAGCTTAAAAACTGAGAAAAGTATAACAGGAAGTTAGAAATGTATAGGAGGTCTGTAATCCAGTCTCCAACTGTAGTGCCTTCCCCTTCCGCGCTTCGTAGGGCCGAAGAAAGTCGAAAAGATTTATATGTGTGACAGGGAGTTAGGAAAGTGCAGGAGGTTGCCATTAACTCTCAGCCCTCTCGGCCTACATAGTATGAAGGCATATTAACAATTCCGTAGAATCCGGCGCCTTTGAATTCGGTCGTTGTAATCAAGCCGCGGCCGTGCCGGTGTGGAGATAAGAATAAAAATGATCTTCAATCTACTTTTATCAATTACTTGAATAAATTACCGATTATATTTCATTTTATGACGGTAGTTTACGCAGAGCGAAAACATGAAAATGCCTCACTGTCTTGCGGACTCGTATGCAAGAAGTTTTTATTAAGAGTTTTTAATATAGCGCAGAATTATCACATCTTCATAAAGGAGTCATTATGTTTAATAAAACCTGTCAATCAAAGTTTTAATTTAAAATTTAATTTTAATTTATTAAACACTCTTAATTAATAATGATTGACTGAGGATGACCTTAAAAGAAAGGGTCGAAACGTCTCTATTCGAAGGATTAAACTTGTATTATTCGTACCTAAAGGGTCCATTTTAATTATTAAAAATTATTCAATAATAAATCATGCGATTATTTTCGACGTAGTTTGTAATTTTCATCGAAACACTAAAAATACACTGCCAATCAGAGTGGCACATAGCTTGTTCGCGTCCTATCGCGTTACTTTAATCATTTTAGGCTTTAAAAATCCATTAATGTCTAATTTATTTAATTTCCCCCCGTATGACGCCTTGTCGCCTGGTCTCGAGGTCCCTAGGCTCGCTTTGTTTGAAGAGATAGGTCAAATAGAAAGGTGGGGGGAACCAAACCACCTCCTATTCCCTTCGTCTATTTCCCTCCCCACGTTCTCTCCATTTAAAACATATTTAGTTTTAGCGATCTTTAACACTTCATCGCTGTTAGTTTTATTAAAAAATTGTATTTGAAAAAAATGTTTGTCTCATTGAATCGATGAAGTTAGATTTTTTCCTGACCTAAAATCCCATTTTTTAATTTGAAGCTCACGCTTACGCGAGCGTTGCGCGCGAACGCTTAGGCGGATAACGTTGTTCAACGAACTAGTCCTGGGCATTGGTAAAATGAACATGTATACCAAATTTCATCAAAATCGGTCCACTTTTACTCAAATTATCGGCACACGTTTCACGGTTCGTGGACACACAGACCGACAGACATACACGAGACCTAAAATGTTCTCTGATGTCTGAAACGGATTTCTGTCTTGGAATTTTTGAAATTGAAGACATACAATTTTTTCGTTCTCAAAAGTAAACACAATGCTTTCGTTACCTTCGGTAAGCTCAGAAGCAAAATAATTAGCTGGTTACAATAGTTATTTATGTAACTAGGCAGCAAAATGGAATTTTGCTGACAAGTTTATAAGTTTTAGTTCCGAGCCAAAGGCGAGGATAGGCTAAACAAATTTACTGCAGAGGCGAAGCCGAGTCAGGAAAATTACATGTTTACTGACGAGGCGAAGCCGAGGCAGGCAAATGTTAATTACCTGCTGAGGTGTAACCGAAGCAGGTAATCTTTAAACGAGTCAGGAATGTTTCCTTTGCTGCATAGTTACATACAATATTTTATCTATTAAAGGCAGAAAAAATACACTTATAATTATTATATTCCCTTTTTAATATATAAAAGATTTAAAGAAATTAAATTTGTAAAAAAACGAAAGTTTGAGTCATCAAGAAATCAAAACAAAGGCAAAACAATTCAGGGTTGCCACTTTTTTTTATTAACAACTGTTTTTTATCTCAATTTTTAGGGATTTTTTTAAAAATAATCATTGTAAAATAGTAAAATTTGTTTGTCACTATAATTATTTAAGTTATTTTCA
The DNA here is from genome assembly GCA_951217055.1 of Gerris lacustris. Taxonomy (NCBI): domain Eukaryota; kingdom Metazoa; phylum Arthropoda; class Insecta; order Hemiptera; family Gerridae; genus Gerris; species Gerris lacustris. The sequence continues at coordinate 74,369,055 of OX578281.1, read as the reverse complement.
AAAAAGATATAACTATTTAGCAGAATATTACGCTTAAATATATAAAAATAAACAATGTGGCAGTGTTTATAACCTGCGATGTAGTAACCTTTTTTTAGTAAAATTTTCTTAAAATGTGACAGCCTGTTTGTTATTTTGCTGACACTTTGAACTTTTGCTGACACTTTGAAATTTTGCTGACACTTTGATATTTTGCTGACACTTTGTTCAAAAGAATCAAGAAAAATGACATTTTGCAGACTAAAAACAGTACAACAATGCTTAATTTTGCTGCCGTGAGTAGATAAAATTATTTTTTTCACCTCTATTTTGTGGTACTCATTGTTAAAATCGCCTATGATGCCTCTGGTAGATAAGCATCTTGTAAAACCAGTAACTATGACTGTGGAAGCACTTCCTACAGATAGGCCACACGCTACACTAAAGCTTGAATCACCCCAAAAATAAGTAGATGTAGCAAACAGACCACATTTGAATGCTTTTTGGCAACCCCAGACGTTCCCTCACCCCTCAAACCACCTCCACCTCACTCTCAAACCTTTTTGTTTGCATTATGAAGGAGAGGATGTCTTGCTACTTCAGTGTTTTAAGTTCCTCTACCCCAATTGAATTCCCATTTGGAATTGGGCCAATTCCTATCTTTCCTAAGATATGAAAGTTCAATCTCTCATATCCTTGACACACTCCCAGGTAATGGTAAGCTGTTTCCTCCTCATCGCCATACACTGGACATATGGGGACCTCCTCTACCTTTAGTAATGACAGATGTCTACTGAGCCTGCAGTGTCCAGTTAGCACTCCAACAAGATGTCTCAGGTTGGTCCTGCTCAGTCCTAACAGCCATCTGTACACATTAATTATTGTTAAATTCATACTTTTATTTGTGTAAAAAACACCTAACAACTTTTACAAATGTTTTAAAAAAGGGGAACAAATCAATAAATCAGACAATAATTGATGTAAAAGCATATCATCAATAATGTACGTGATGTAGGGTGCGAGGATGCTATGTGCTACCTGATTGGCAGACTTTTTTTTATATTTTCTAATGCGGAATTTTGTTTGTTTTGTTTTCAGGGTGTAAGTGTCGGTCGTCAAATAGGAGCTACAACGTACGTGGAGACATCGTCTAAGACATCTGCTAAAGTGGTTCGGGACGCGTTTGAAGTGGCGGCTCTCGCGGCGCTGGGTAAGCTGAACAAGAACAAACCGCTGTGTCCCGGCGGAGGGGCCACCAGGAGTAAGAGCAAGGTCGACCTCAAGTCGGAGCTGAAGGATCGAGCCAAGAGTTGCTCGCTCATGTGACCGGGTCAGAGGGCCGGCTCATGAGTCAAACGGACTCAGAGCTGCCTGCTCATGTGATGATTCGACCGACTTTGAGTTGGACCCAACCAGTTGGACGCGACCAAGAGTTTCCTTAACATCTTCTGATTTGACTGCTCATGCAATTATTCACTCATTGACCAATATTTGACCGATTTCTCTTACCGGTCATATTCTCCCAACTTGAGATACAATGATCGCTAACTGTAGGTCATATAGTCATAACATATTATATCTTTTGGCATTCATAAAACCAGAAATGTCGTATTTACTCATATTATTTAGGCTGCACTCGGTCTTCAGTATAAGTTTAATTTTTTTTGTACCTGTTTTGGAATTTTTATTTATATTGAAAAGACTGATTTAAACTTAAATGGTAAACATTAAGCTGTTTTACTGTCTAACTACAAATGTAGATGTTTAATACGTCTATCATCTCGTTAATAACTGTTTATTACCAAGTCACTGATGATTGAGGTAAACAAATGATCCATCATTAGTCCAGTAGCAGTAGTAAGGGGAAAACAATTATTTATCATCGTTTACTGATGAGAAAGAAGGTAAATTACGGTGAGGGAGACAAATTGATCGAAGCAGGTCCGTAATAAACACTTGCTATTGTGATCTGATATATTCTGATCGTTTTGTCTCTATCGTTTTATTCTGCTTGGGATTTTTATTAACTCTGGGTCAAAATAACTAATAGTGAATTTTAGATTAAAAGCTAATTGCGATGAACAACAAATAATGATTTAATTTCTGGACTAAAGATGGATAATGAAAACTAATAATTAAGCTATTTTATATCATCAATCGTCCCATACCCAAGTAACTTCTTGTCCTTCCTTCCTTCTTCCTTCTTCCTTTCATCTTTCTTCCTTCTTCCTTCTTCCTTTCATCTTTCTTCCTTCTTCCGCCTTTCTTCTTTCCTTTCTTCCTTCCTTTCTTCTTCCTTCATTCTTCCACCTTTCTTCCTTCATTCATCCTTCCTTCTTCCACCTTTCATCCTTCATTCATCCTTCCTTCTTCCACCTTTCTTCCTTCATTCATCCTTCCTTCTTCCGCCTTTCTTCCTTCATTCATCCTTCCTTCTTCCACCTTTCTTCCTTCATTCATCCTTCCTTCTTCCACCTTTCTTCCTTCATTCATCCTTCCTTCTTCCACCTTTCTTCCTTCATTCATCCTTCCTTCTTCCACCTTTCTTCCTTCATTCATCCTTCCTTCTTCCACCTTTCTTCCTTCATTCATCCTTCCTTCTTCCACCTTTCTTCCTTCATTCATCCTTCCTTCTTCCACCTTTCTTCCTTCATTCATCCTTCCTTCTTCCACCTTTCTTCCTTCATTCATCCTTCCGCCTTTCATCCTTTCTTCTTCCTTCATTCATTCTTTCTTCTTCCGCCCTTCTTCCTTCCTTTCCATTTGCCTTTTATCAATCCTTCGTCTAAACTAGTTTCTCTTGAGATTGTTATCTCAAACAAGATTGTTTCCTCTCTCTAGTAGAATTAGAGCTCAATAAGTTGATATAAATCGTAACACAAAATACCAACGCTTCTCCCCAAATAATAATAAATACCTAATAAAAAAATTCTTTCGGCTTTTCGGCCATTATCTATCTCTTCAATGCACAATAATTAATTAATTAAGTAAATTTTATTGTAAAGGAGTGTAAGAAAAGTTAATAAATAAATTCTCTATTTTAACTTCTTTATTCTCTTTGATTTTGTGTATTAACTAATTATATTTCATTTGGTCTAACTTTTTTAATACCCTTGTACTATTTACTTTTCATATTGTAGACATGGTCGAATAGCTGAGAAACTTTTAGTTTTTATTTGTGGAAAAGCGTTTGTTTGTGATTTATTATGGTTATCTCTAGATTGACTGAGGGACGTTGCACTCCGCATGATTATTTATTAAGATTTATTGTCGCTATCTAAATCACTGAGTGATGCTCCTACTAATTGCTTACCTTCATCATATATCACAGTGTTATCAATTCAGTTAATATTAATTTAACAATCAATCTATCTGTTATCATTATTATGAAAAAATAAACCCATAATTTAATTGGTTAAAATTAAAAGTGTGAGTTAACATAGGCTGGAACATAGGCCATAGGCTCCTATTAAGTTAACATGAGAGATGGGCTCGAAACTTCAGGGTCCACAAAATCTCATATTCAGCCTCTCTCAACAGATTAAGTCTCCGGTTTCCAAAGCCTTTGCTGTAAAAATAAAATTTAAAATGTTTCACGATGTATATAATATATAATTAAGACTAATATTCGGCTATTAATTAATTCATTACTAATAATGTACTTACCCTTTATAAAATTGGAATCAATGGGCTGGAATGTCGTTTGACTAAATATTTAAATGTTGCCATTCCTATTGTAAGCTTCTTTTTTTACATATGACTGATATAAAATCCAGATGATAACGATTAACAGAATACGATAATAAATTTAAAATCTAATCAAACAATTTTATGATAACAAAGTAAGTGTGTGTAATAGTGGGTATGTGGGTATTGGGTAGTAGGCACTGTAAACTAAATTCGACAAAAAAGTATTTCAACAACTTATCTGTTCTTTTCATTGTTATAAAGCAAAAGCTATAGTTTATAGCTGTTGTGTAATTGAAGTTATGTAACCATATCGTTACGCTTCAATTTGAGAACTCAAATTATTTAGGTTTTTTTTTATCAAACATAATGCATTTAAAAATGGTTATTGTTTAAATTGCTATACAACTGAAGGGGAAAATTGCTATTGTTCTGGAGAGCTATAATCAGTGGCGTAACTATGGGCCCGCATTGCGGAAGGGCCCCCAAAATCAATGTAATAATTTCGATTGGGTGCCCCTCTAGAGCACAATAAAATTAATCTAACTTCTTGGAATCACATACCACTGTCAGGGGCCCGATTCAGTTCTCAATGCAAAGGGTTTTTTTTTTTTGCTCATCAATTTTATTTGGCGAGAGCATCCAAAAAGTTCTTGCGGGGTGGCCCTCAATGCCCTAGTTACTCCACTGGCGATAATTGTTTCAAAACAAGAGAGGAATCCCCCATCCAGTCCTGCAGCAATATTTTGTTGTACTCAATTATATGTAAAGGTAGAAGGAAAAGTCTCTCCACGTAAGAAGATTTGTATTAAAAAATTCAAAGCAGCTTTCGGCCTCTATAAGGCCATCTTCAGTGCCGAGAGAGGTGAAAAGTGAATCACCCAAAGGAACTCATGGGGTGGGGTGAGTCATGCGAAGCCAGACGCTGGCACAAGACTATAAGAGTCTTGTGCCAGCGTCTGAACTCCACTCACGCTCCATATCCTATCAATTATATGTAGTTATATTTTCAAAATCACTAATGATAATCTGGCTTCAAAAGAGAAAATTCAGGTATACCTAGTAAATAAATTAAACGAACGAATGTAAGGTTAAACAGTACTGGAATGTAAAAAAATAATAAAAATTATTAGTTTATAACAAAAATGTATAAGACTGTATCCTGTGAAGGATATAACTTTGCCTTGTAGAAGTTTGATGGACTAGTTGCTAATAACTAATAACTAACGTTATGAGTGAGTTCCTTTAAGACTCGCAGTGGTCCATGCAATTAGTTCTTCATCTTTAAAACTCTGACATAATGTTGCTAACCCTTGCTTTCACAATAATCCATAAATACAAATTATTAGAGGAGGTGAAAAGCTACAAAAATAAAAACATAGCTATAACTCTACTGCACCACATTTTTTACATTAATTAAATATAAAATGTTTGAAAAACCCGAAATTATCTCATAAACCAATATTTATAAGATAAATAGATAATAAATACACTTGAATAACTATGAGTACGATCAAGTTATAGGTCTTCCGGTGGCGGCTGCGTCTCCAAGGATGTACGACTCGACGTTTCACTACTAATACTGGAAGCTTTTTTATTTACAAAATTCAACAGAGAGCATATTTACGTTTTCAAATTTAATCTGGTCTTGCCATTGGTATAATAGAATTAGGGGTTCCCAACCTTTTTTTATGTCACCTAAAAAATTTAAAATGATCTCTCACCCGTCAAAGCAAGTTCAAGTGAAATCGAAGTAGAGTTTAGTTTTATGATTGCTTGGATTCTAATTGTATTTCCCATATTTAAAATTAAACACAAAAAGCAATTAGTTAGATTATAAAATGGTTTGGTTTATGTTTGTCCGTAACGACAGCCAGACCTCTGTTTATCTAAGAATGTACACTAACTCAGTAGTCGAAGGACAGATGATTATGTGATAGTCTTGTATATATCGAGTTAGTATGGCGTAAATCTAATATAAGAGCTTACTCATGCTAGATAGGAAACTAATAATTTTCTACATTTCGAGAAAATGTTTTCGGGCATTGAATCCACATATCGACATTTCAATGTTTTTCCATGAAGTGGAGAAAATCATTACACATTTGTTGAATTGATTTAGTAGATGGATCTTAAGGTGAGAAATTTTGAAAATTAATCCATTTTGATTACCATTTGGTCCGCTAGGAGCTCTGATATCATTTTGTATGAAATTTAGAAAGTACACCTGTACCTGTAGTAAGTACTCTATCAGCGAAATATAGTACTTCAAATGAATGCAAGTGAGAAACCAATCTACCTCCCATTATATTCTAACTTCCTGGCACTATAATAAAGAGCGCAACATTTTGCAAGTCGTTTATTGAAACTTGAGCTCCCCTATAGTTAAAATATTGTACTACTAGGCATCGCGTGGCTCTATCATTGAAGCGAGCGTATTGCAATGAAATACTGAATATTGAAATTTATTAATCATGATGAATGTCATAGTTGAAGCCAACTGGAAGGGGGTAGTGTAGGGAAGAGTGGGGGTACTCGGTACGAAGCTTTACTTCCTAAACAAACCATACACTATACGACTATAACAATCTTCACCACCCGCGGTAGCTTTTAAACAATTATTATAAATGTATCTCGTCACTACGCAAAGAATTTTGCTTGTATCAAGTTGAAATTTTGCATACCTGTTTCAATTGTGCATTAGATGGTGTATATGAAGTTTTATTAAAATCGTTTCGTTAGAACGTAAGATATCGGTAAAAAGGTTGTTTTCTCTATTATAAACGTTTAGGTCCGCTTTAATAGTTTTAGCGATCTTTATTGTCATAGCGGTGTCGCTGTTGGTTTTAGTAAAAAATGTTATTTGAAAAAAATGTTCGTCTCCTCGAGTAGATGATGATAGAATCTTTTCCCGTCCTGAAATTCCAATTTAATTTTTGTACCTCTCGTTTACGCGAGCGTTGCGCGCGAACTCATGGACGGATCACGCTGTCCAACGAACTTAGCCTGAGTATTAGTAAGAGGAACATGTATACCAAATTTCAACTAAATCGGTTAACTTTTTCTCAAGTTATCGTCACACGCGTAAACGTTACTGACAGACAGACAGACAGACAGACAGACAGACACGGAGCATATTTCGTTGAATGTAGGAAGCTCGCTACGCTCGCTTCAATAAATGATGAACCTATTGATCTCCTGTTAAATGCGAACTTGCTGGCTCGGTATATAAAAGCGTCACATTTTTCATATCTTTTTTTGCGTGAGAGAAAATTTCTTGTGTACCCTAGAGCTGAAATATATCCATGTTAACTACTTATTGCATTTCTTTAGACTGTTACTCCCCCTATAAAACAAATGTGTGATATTCCTTTGTTTATTCCTTGGACTAAATATCCATTTGTCTTAATTTTTATTCAGTCAAAGTCATTTAAGGTATATTCTTAAAAGAACATAGGGGAGTAAAATCTAAAGAAGTACCAAACGTAAGTTATCAGTATTGTTCCAAAGGTTATTAAACTTCGATAACTACTACACTTAATGGTCTAAAAAGGGTTCAGAGGTTAATAAAAACATTATGTTTTGTTGGATTCCTGGGATGCTATGTGAGAACCCCTAGGGGAGCGAGCAGCTCTAGTAGGGAACCTCGTGCTATAGAGAAACTTACTCTAATAATTAACCATTGCAAATATGTAACAGATCGTAATGCCATCAGAAGACATTAAACTTCATCATGTCTACAAACTTCTAAAGCTTGCCATCTTAATCTTAAATTGAAATGATTCACCTTTACTTCTTGTAAGAAAATAATTTATAAACTCTTAACAAAATATGTAAATAAATAAATAATAATATAAAATGTACAAATAATATTTTATAAATAAATATCGATAACATGTTGTTTAAGTAAAGCTCAATGTAAATTCTGCTTATTGAATTATATTGTAAGGATAGATTACATAGTGATACTGACGTAGGAATGTTAACTATGAGCCACATTCCCTTCACAGTGTCACTTAACTTTACCTATATATATGTTGCCTACATACTTTACGCTTGTCATTAGGTGTTTTAGTATTTCCTAGCGGAATTCCCTTGTATCAACTATTTATTATTAATAAATATAGGTTTATTTATTGATTACATAAGCACAACATCTACACAATTTCTGTTCTGTAAAATTATATTATAAAAATTGTAAAAACAAAACGAATTGTTGTTAAAACTTTTTGTTAAAAGGGGTTTTAAAATTATTTCATTATTTGATTTCGTGTTTTAATAACACGCTAATTTATTTTATTTATTGTTAAAGAGAAAATCATTTGGCAGTATTTTTGGCTGTGATAGCTTGTATAAAAATAACCCCAAAGATATGTGTAAAGAATTATTCATTTATTTGTTTTATTATTATTATTTATTTTGGTTCTATATATTTATGTGTGACGCTATCACGTGTTTAATGGAAAATTACAATTATGATATGAGATATTGGTTCACTTAAAATTATAAATGTAAAAAAGGAAGAAAATGATATTACTGAAAGACGCACAGATAGTAAAATCGGACAAGACTGATAAAGAGTTCTATATATCTATTAACTTAGTATACAAAAGACAAATACCACTAAATTTGCTTAATGATTTTTGGAAGCACTTAAGCAACATTATTAAAATTATGCGAGAAAATAAAGCCTTTGTGATTCCATAGTTATAGTTTACTGACATGTGCAGGCTTGACAAAGCCTCCTCAGCGTATGACTGTATCTTCGGACCTTGACGCTCCAAATTCATTCCAACTCTTCTTTTCTTCAACTTTCCAACAAGGGCACCTTGCTGCATGTTAACTTTCTACAAAATCATAGAAAACCAATATTCGCACATCATTCAAGGAAGACGTTACTTACTTTGTTGCTACGACAATATAAAACTAGCCAGTATTTGAAAGTGGCAGGTGTTGATTTGAGATACGGTTCCTTTTCTCTCTACTGATTTTTGGTACTCTGCTCCTCAGTTAGTTCTCCTGATAGCCTGAAGAGAGATTAAATAATCATTTTATTAAAATAACTTTATAAAACAAGCTATTATTCGTATTCTTCTCAGCGAACCCTTTCATTTGATATCTATGTCATGGGCGTGCTTAAGAAGTAAATAGTCCCCCATATTGGGTTTAGAATGACGTCACTTAGCTTACCATGCATTGCCATCCGAACTAAACTGTGCAAAATTTCAATTTAATCTGTTGAGAATAACTGCTTTAAAATTCAGTTGCAAGAATTGGCCTGAACATACATACAAACATTGCAAGTTAAATGAAAGCCTGTAAAAATGTTGCCTGGAAAGAAAGTTCTGTCAAATATAATTTTTACACTGTTCTCTAATTGTATCTTGACCCCCCAAACATTGTCTAATAAATTTCCATGTGTAAATTGATGTTTAAAATAAGTACCTATGTTCGTTTGAAAATGTTTGTTGGCGGACGACATGAGACATTGCATCAGGCCCGGACTGGCCCGCCGGCCGTCGGGCCGGTGTGCCTTTAAGAAAATCATTATCAACCCCTTCAACAAAATAAAAAAAAAAAAGTTCAATAAAAAAAAAATATATATATTTTTGGGAGATAAAAATAAATATGAGAGATAAAACAAATAAGAGTTTAATTCGGAGTTAAAAATGTTATGAAACGGTATGGTTTAGAGCTCAGTTTGGTTTCCAAGTTAGGTGTCAATACCTATATAATTATATGCGTGCGTAAGTATAAGTATATCCGAATAGAGATAACCGATTCTCCCTTCTTCATTTTGGACTGGTAGGGAGATCGCGGTTTAACTTAGATTCTAACTCTTTTCTTTCTTATCTAGGAAATTTTACCTTCCTTTGTAGTTGTTATCTTTTCTGCCCTTCCCTTAATTTTTGAATTGTTATCTCCTAATCAAATGAAAATATCTTAGCTTAGATCTGTACTGTTATAGCTCTCGTGCAAGGTAGTTGAAACTAAAAAGTTGTGCTATTTTTATTTCATATTGAATATTTTAGTTATTTTGAGTGTAACATTTAATTGTTTTACTGAAGAATTCAATTGAAAAGGTAAGTGCGTGAATTTATCAGACTATAGCTTGATAAAATATATTTATTTTATAAATTTATTATACTATATATATCGTGTGTCCAAAAATATGAAAAAATATTAAAAATATGCGGTCTGTTGGGCCATAGAAAAAATAAGAATAGCAATTTGATCTGATAACTGGGAATCTGGGAATCCAAAATGGCGAATAATTCATGTCACTCAAAAAAAAATATTGCTTTAAAATTTTGGGTGGAATATCTAATAAAAGGTGAAGAGTAGATTACAAATATATATAAAATTTAAATTACCTCGTCGTTATATAATTGCCATTTATTGACAAAAAAATGTTTACCTTTTTTTTAAAATCGGTTTAAAACCATGGCAACTGGCAACTTGTCGTTATTACTGATAAAAAACATTGTGAACCCCTTGGGGATCGAACCACAGACCCCTTTTTTTTTCGATAATTAATTCTATCGATAAATAATTTTATGTTCAGAATACAAACGAAACCCTTTCGATGTAAGTCTTCACGCGCAACCATCTTATTTTTTAGTTTAATCTGTTTTATTTTCCTATCTATTTTTAATACTCTGTAGATTTTAGTTACATACCTACCTCTCTGTAAAACTTCAATTTCCAAGTTAGCATGGACATATAAATAATGTCTCATATGTGATTAATATCGTTAGTTCATACAGGCTGTATTTTCCAATGCAAAAAGTTATAAAAACGAGTTTTTGTTTTGAAAGACAAAATTTAATAAATATAAGGCCCCCCCCCCTCCCTCCCAATCCACCAGGCCCCAATATGCGCCTTTTGGCAAGCCAAGGTGTGCGCCTTTTTGGAGGACCCAGTCCGGGCCTGCATTGCATCAAGATGCTTTACTGGATAATTGAACGAGCATTGCGAATCCTTGTATTTCAGAGACTCGCGGGCTTTGGAAAGTTGCTATGTTTCTTTGTATAACGATAACAGGCGTAAAAATAACCGATTTGAACGAAATTCGGCACACTGGTCCATCTCATTATTTGTGACAACTGCATAGTTTTTGGAAATTCAACACATTATTTTGAAAATGGTGGCCAATATGGCATGCTGGACGATTAATGAAAATATTTTAGTTATCATGACTTGTTATACATAGTTTCAAAGGCCTTGAAATGTAGGAAAAGAGAGTGCAACTATTGTTGCAAATATCTGATATTTTAACTGCATTTTCAAAAGAAATATGGATGACATGAGAGTCGTAAAAAATATGTTTTGCTAATATGGCATGTTTCATGTCATTTTAAAGCCTGTTTTTATGGTAGATTAATGATATCTCACTTTTTCCCCGAAAAATGGTTCCTGGCCGTATTAAAAACACAATACTTTATTGTGACCACCCTGATGACATTAATAAGTGTAACTAGTATATAATATTTATAGTGACCTCACTGATTATATCAATAAATGTAACTAGTATACAATATTTATAGTGACCTCACTGATTATATCAATAAATGTAACTAGTATACAATATTTATAGTGACTGATTATATCAATAAATGTAACTAGTATACAATATTTATAGTGACCTCACTGATTATATAAATAAATGTAACTAGTATACAATAATTTATAGTGACCTCACTGATTATATCAATAAATGTAACTAGTATACAATATTTATAGTGACCTCACTGATTATATCAATAAATGTAACTAGTATACAATATTTATAGTGACCTCACTGATTATATCAATAAATGTAACTAGTATACAATATTTATAGTGACTGATTATATCAATAAATGTAACTAGTATACAATATTTATAGTGACTTCACTGATTATATCAATAAATGTAACTAGTATACAATAATTTATAGTGACCTCACTGATGACATTAATAAGTGTAACTAGTATATAATATTTTATAGTGACTTCACTGATTATATCAATAAATGCAACTAGTATACATTAATTTATAGTGTCCTCACTGATGACATTAATAAGTGTAACTAGTTTATAATATTTTATAGTGACTTCACTGATTATATCAATAAATGTAACTAGTATTCAATAATTTATTGTGACCTCACTAATGGCATTGTACCAATAAAGAAATTTAGATTGTGATACAATTTTATGGCATCTAGTTGTCACAAATTGATCACTAGCTGGCAAAATAGAATGGTATAAGATTCGTTTAATTATAATTTTTAAATAATAACACGATACCAATTAGACTAACACTTATTTGAACAACTCGGTTATAACGTAGATACATTTATTAACGTACGAAAATATCATGATCCCTTGAAAAATGCAGTGAATTTAATAGAACGATTTTCTGTTTTAACAAATTATCTTGTATATTACAAATTCCAGACACAACTCTTCCTCATCTATTTTTCTTTTTTTTCGATTCCGTTTTGAAAAACTTTACTGGGGACTGCGAAAAAATAATAAGAAATTCTCTTGTGGGTTATCTTTTTCTTTCAGATATTAGAGAGAAGTCGTAATTGCAGCAATTTAGTTTCCAAGCCCTCAACTCCAGTTGCTCTTATACAGTTCAATATTGCTGTAATCTATTACCCATCTGCTTGCTTTCATACTCGGTGTCGTTTAGTCTCATTTCTACTCTTCTTTTAGATTTCGCTCTTTTCACTTTTTCGTATGTAGTTCTGTACCCTATATTATATGTATACATCAAGTACTGTGATGGCGTAAAAAATATATTTTAAGATTTTAGATGGATAAAACATTTTAGAGTCTCCTGAATCCAAAAGATTGTTTATAAAAAAAATGTCTCTCTATCGTCCACCAAAAGAAATGATTGTAAAAAGACGCTTTTAAGCATTATCGGTCATCTTCTGTGCCGGTGAGACGAAAAGAAAGTGTTTCAATTTTGTTTTTATTGAGTAAAGTTATTTTTGGTTTTGAGGCCTTGGTTCCTTATCTAAAAATCTATTAAACAAGAGAAAACAAAACATTTTAATAGACCCTTGATAAAATCAATATCTGATAACAAAGATTCTGTATTATAACTATAAATATATTTTGTAATAATATTTATTTATCCATAAAATATATATTATTATTTCTACCATATTTGAGAATAATGTATAAATTCTAACAAGCGAATGATAAAAAATTATAAATATGAATTATGAATAAGAATTATTTAATTAATACAATACTAATATGAGTTAAAAACTAGTTACTAGAAACTTAGTTTATAAATGTTAGATGTAGTCAATATAGTAGAGGGCGTCCCGTAAACAACGCCAATTTAAATTTGGCCATAATTTTTTGTTTTAAGGTTAGCTACTTATGCTTTTTTGTATGTCTGTAAAAAAGTGTATAAATCACAGACCAAGTGATCTAGTCGGTCTTAATAAAATATCATTTTCATGCGATGTCATCACTAATATCTGACTTCATGAGGTGACTAGACCTCCCAGCTCATACCATATCACAACATTCAGTTTTTTTACTATCTCATATAAAGAGAAAGTATTGTGATGGCGCGAAATTTCGATTTTGATGGATTTACACGTTTTGAGGCCCCCGGAGTCCAAAAAAGTGGTTTTTAAAAAAATGTCTGTCTGTAGTCTGTCTGTGTAGACGCCTGGAGACTAAGCTACTGGGGAGATTTTGACGAAATTTGGCATACATGTTCAGAAAAATCATACCCCGAGGCGAAATCGAGAAACAAATTTTAGCTCCAAATTTGGGGGCTCTACCACCCAAAAACTGATAAAAACGTGAAAAGAATTATTTCTCGAAAACGGTTCCGACGATTTTGATTAAAAAATTCTAAAATGTAGCCCATTTAAATACGAATCTATTTATATAAGCCGTTTTCCCGGGAAAAGTCTATTTCCTGAGACAAAAGCATAAAACGCGGACGGAGAGAGTCTGGGTTCGATACCCCGCCCAGGAGATGTTATTTTAATGATATATTTTGATCAAATGTTCAATAATAATAATTAAATGTACATATGAAAACTAATAAATGGAAAACACTGGGCCAAGTAATTGTGAACTCGTATATGAGAAAGTTTTCTCTGAGTTGTCTTGGACCGATTTTCATTTATGGGGCGTGCAAAATTGCAGATTTACATAAAAAAAAACAGACAAATAACAAATAGTACTATTTTCAGTTAATATACCGGAAAAATGAAGGGGAAACTCAGTGAAGAGTTATTAAAAACTGTATTGAGCGGAATAGATACAATAACAATCTGCAGTTTCAAACAGTGACCCTCCAAATAAGCTAGCTAGCGGTACAACATAACCTATTGGGCAAGGTTTCAAAGTCCATGTGTTATTACCTCCTGGGGACACTTGCCCCAGTATGACCATCTAGTTCTGTGGGTATAGTTTTTATAAGAGGCATGGATTGTGCGACTAAGCCAAGGGGATTGTATACATACTAGATAATGTTGTGTTTATTATTAAATCGAAAGAGATTTCAAAATCTAAAAATATAAATTTTTGACTGATTTATTACGGATTTAAAATCAGCGTTTTTTATAGGACAGCCTACTTAAGTGCAAGTGATTATTAAATAAAAGTTTTATAAGATATTTGTTTTATGATAATATTGTATATAATATATTGCGCCTCTAAAAAATGGTTACTAATGATGTTATAATATAAAATAAAAATATTCTAAAAAATATTTATCGTTATCATTGATAATATACTGAAATAAATTATAACATACTTTGTTAAGATTGTTGTCGAAGATGTTAAATTTTTATAAAAGTTACTAATGTGTTAATTTTATGTTTTAATTATAAAATAAAATCATTTATATAATGGAATAGTGTGCCGACGGCGACGAGTCACCTCGATATGATTTGTTATTGCTAAGCTAAGGCAACCACATTTATTCCAATAAAAATATATGTTTGTTTTGATTTGTTGGTCTTTAAATAGATATAATAAATTATCTAAATAGATATTTTAATTAAATGACTTAATTTTACTTTTTTTTCTAAATATAAGATTAAGGCCGTTGGCACGGGCTTATAACGTCTCGTTAATAATAATTAAAATAAGTAAATGTATCGAACTAAAATTGTGTAAATACATAATTATTCAAATATAAAAATTAAATAACAACAGTTACGTATTTCATTTAACTAGATAATAAATTAAACATTCTAAAATTTCTAAATAGTAATAATAAAATTATATAAAGTAATGTGGGTAAGTTTTAGTGGATCCGTATTTTCTAAGCCTCAACACTGCATCAAGATTCTAAGAACAATCTGCAAATTCAAACTATGACCATCCAAATGTGCTAACCTGTACTAAAGCGGTATAACCTATTCGAGAAGGTTTCAAAGTGTATATGTTATTGTCTTGAAACACAATATTTGGCACTTGCCTCAGTATAAGTATTCAGTTCAGTGGGTAGTTATTAGAGGCATAGATTGCACTTACCCCAGGGGTGGGCTTAAACAACATTTTTTTATTTTTGAAAACGCTAAATACATGTAATTCTTTTTTTCATGCATATCATGTCAGGTTTCCATTCTTCAATAAAAAAAGTTCAGGAAGAAATACTTTTTTTTTTTTTTTTTTTTTTTTTTATCCTCCAAAATCAGTGTTGTAAATTTTGACATGAAATTACCCCACATTTCCTTAAATAATATGAACAGTATTAAAGAAGATAAATATTTTAGATCATTTTTAATTTAAAGTAACAATAAAAAGTCAGATTAATATTAATATAATAACATTTATATTTTAGAGAAGAAGAGTAAACCAAAGTATATTGCCATAATATATCAACTGTGAGGAAAAATCAAAATAAATAAATATATATATTATATTAAGTAATTTATAACACCTTTTACATAATAAACTATAATAAAATCCAAATAAATAACTGTAGAGATTTATTTAATAAATAAAAAATTGAAAGAAATTAAAATAAATAAATGTTCTTGAAGGTTTTTATATCAATACAATAACCCATTTGATGTAGTAGTTATTTTAATACCTATTTCATATAGTAAAAAAAAAATAGTAATTTATATCGTGGCTATAATTTATATTACTCGTATTATATAACTGTAAATATTGTATGAATATATAATTTTTATACCAAGAAGTAAAATTAAATAACATTATAAATATAATTATATACTAACCAAACATAATGTATATGTGTGTTATGTAGTATGTATATAAAGAAATCGTGTCCCATGAAGTGTACTGTAATAATGATGTCACTCATGTATTGATTTACTGAAGTGCTGATAGTACTGATCAGGAAAACATTGTTCATTTTTGGTTTTCTAAAAAAAAGTTATTCTTTATAAAGTGTGTTCAATTTTTTGGAAACTTTAAAAATAACTAAGAGTAAACTACCATTCATGTTGACGGTATCGAAGATTTTAAAAAATTGAACACCCTGTACTCTGTAAAAAAAAAAAAAAAAAAAAAAAAAAAAAAATCAAGAAATTAATATATAATTTTCAGTGATTTCTGAACAAGCAGGAGTTGTTAGAGAGAATGTCTTTTCTCAAAAACCCCGTAATAATTATTTTTTCTCTCTCTTTATTACTTTGGAAGTTTTGGAAACATTTTGGACACATTTAAGACATTTTGGTGGGACACAATTGATATAAAAGTATGTTTTAGAATAATTAATTTACTAGTGGATTAATAATATGGGAATATAACAAGATGAAATTACCAATTTATTGTCAAATACCCTAATAGCAAACATTTAATACAGATAATTTTAGTTTGACCACTTAAGTTGCGGTCAAAACAAAATATATCCGGTCAAATTTTAATTTTATTCACCATGCCATTAAGTTCCAAAAAAAAAATAATAATCATAAGAAACAGTTATAGCTTCTGAAGGTAGCTGAAGCTATGTGATCGTTCCGAAGGACGAACATTTTTATATCACCGATTTTAAAAATTCTTAAACAGAAATTCACTTGACATCAGGGAACATTTTTTTGGTTCTGTGCCTTCTGCCGTTCTGTCGCATAATTATTACGAACCAATATATATTAAAAAACACTGGTCCGATTTTAATGAAATCTTGATGGTAGGTCACAATTAACCCTTTGTTGGTCACCTTCTGTACCCATTTATTTCTCTTCAACATGCGCACAAACTTACATTTATTTAGGTACAACTGTATCTTCAAAATTACTCTTTATTTTTTTTTAATTTGGATTGTTTGTCGAAAGTAGACCGCAGAAACCCCCAAATTAATTTCAACCGTCTGCGCTCTTTAAATTTTGCTAAAATTATACTTTAATTCATGTATACAAAAATAAAAAACAATTTGGGCTAAAATTAAATTAATTTGACAAAAATAGAATTTAAAAGCGTAAAATCTTTAAAGTGTTCGAAATTGTACGCGAGTAATCTATCTATTTATTTTGATGAGCTTAGAAGCAATTGCACTAATTGACAGACTATTTACTTATTATATAATAATTTTACGTGTTAGATAAATCGGTATTCTGTAAAAATTGATATTATTAGAAAATAATTTCCGATCTCAACGCCGTGTTAAAGTGTTGTACAACGGATTTTTTATATTGCACTGTTAACACAGGAAGACAACGTGACGAGCTGTCAACGTATCTCGAGAGGGATATTTTGATGTGACAGTGACAGTAACAGTCCAGTGTTTGCTTCTCTTCCGTGCTTTACTGTGAAATTGGAAACTGACAGACTCAATCAAAATTTGTTTTTGTCTCTTTTTTTTTTGTTTCTTGTTGTAACTTCATTTGTTACTACGATTTTGTCAATATGGGATAAAAATATGGTATTGCTCTACACGTGATTTCTCTTATTAAATACTCATCATATTACACAATATTAAGCACATATAAATAATAATAAAATACGGTTTAATATTATTGAAAATGGAAGATTTGAGGATTTACTAATGTTTTTGGGGAAAAATTACTATCTTCTAGATAAAACATTTCGCCATTATACTTTATAGCTTTACCTTCAAGTTAATTTTTATATCTCATAGTTATTAATTTTAATAATTATTTATTCTGATCTAATTAACTCAATTATACACCTACGCTCGTACTTTAACTTAAATAAATAACACATTCATGAAGTAGAAATAACAAACCATTCCTAGGAATTAAAGTCAATAATATTACAGTCAAATAGTATTATTGCAGGTTCGCCGTTTTATACACCATTTCTAGATAATGGTTATTTACAAAATTTATTGCAGGCTCGCAGTCCAGACAACTGGGCCTTATCATATTTTTCATTTAAATTTATTTATAATATGTCAATATTAAAAATCAATTTAAATATTTTGTTTAGTCGTCCACCATTTTGGCCGCCATCTTGAAAATATTTTGTATGACATTTTCAAAAACTATACAGTTATCACAAATTATGAGATGCGCTTGTGTGTCGAATTTCGTTCAAATCCATCAAATTTTACTCCAGTTATCATTAGACAAACGATCAAACTTTTCAAAGACTAAGTTGTTAAAATGAAGAACTTGACTATGCTTGTTGAATTACATATCTCACTATAGATCCGTATCTGCCTCGGCAATATATTGATGTGTCATGCTGAAGACTGAATTCTATAAGAGGTTAGTGAAGGCCGAAATAGGCTTGATTGCTAGTTTGGAACAAGTGGTGTGTCCTGCCCTTTCTATTCCTATAGCACTACGACCTGACCAGTAAAGCATCAGATCATTACAGGGTGGAAGGATCAGCTACTTCACCTATATGAGACTACAACTGTGTATGTGTGCATTGATATCTCGTTTTACTACCACTGCGAAGTTGTTATCAGTTGTAGGTTTACAATTACCAACGATAAATATCCAGCCTTATATAAATCTATTGAATTAATTAAAATTTAAACTTTACCAATTCTCATATATTTAGTCTAACTAGTTTTATAATATAGAGTACATTTGGCGCAGAATAATTGTAGTTTTACTTGAGGAGTTCTTAACACAAAAGTTTTAATTACCTGGTTTTCTTCCCAAGTATCTTATTCCTAGGAAGTTATTCCTAAACTTAGCAACGAAGGACTTAGCACGTTGCTCTTCAGTGTTAAATAAACTTCCTTCTTGGCGTAGAATAGAAAGCACCTCAAGTTCTTATTGGATTTGAAAATTAAGCATTCAAGAAACTTCAGTTCTACCCCTGAAAATTGTTATAAAATATAAGAAGAATTTAATTCAAACTTGATTTTAAAAATAAGTTATTTCGTGTAATAATTAATCCCAACAAAAACACTAGTGTAAAAAAATAGGCCAAGTCTCGAGTAAAAAGTTGTGAGATGATAGGTTTAGCCAAGTCTGCCACTGTCCGAGTTAGTTCTACTAGGTATAATTTATCCAGTGCAAGTACATGATGTTAGTCTGTCCCTCTCTCTATTCTCTTTACCAAATCACTCTACACGTTTAAATTTAAAAACATTTTCTGACTTGGCAAATACACACCACAAAATTAAATCAAATAATAAATATTATTTTTTCATTTGAGCTTCGCAGCACAAGAATACAAATTTGTATACGACACTGCCTTTAATTTTAGCCTCTTTGGGGTGCGTGTTGGCCAAGTCAGAAAATATTTTTAAATTTAAACGTGCAGAGTGATTTGGGAAGTGTGACTAGTGTTTTTGTTGGGATTTGACTTGATTTTGTAAGTAATCTATAATATAATATAACTGTAACAAAGGTATGAACGCGGCCTGCGGGCTGTTCAAATTGAACTAAATAAAATGATGTTGAGTAAATGTTTACACTTTAAGATAAAAGTCAATCAATACTGTCAAATTAACCTCAACATCACTTTTTAGTTTAAAAGTTCTCTACGAGGTAGCTCTAGTGAACATGCGGGTTTTCTATTAGAATAAACAATAAGTTATATCTTACCCATTCCATTGATAAATTTTTATACTATTATAAATAGATTAAAATTCTATTAGCCTTGAAAGGGACAAATATGATGTTTTCGTATTTCTAATTTTTTTCTTTATTTGTACAATAAACCCTACCTATATACAAAATTTCAAGTTTCTAGGATTGATAGAAGTGCCTTAGAATTATGATGAGTGAGTGAGTGAGTGACAAAGTAACAAAATTTCAGGCTCATATATCTTACTAACTACTGTGGGTAAAGGTGTGAAATTTTAATTTCTGTTTCAGTTTGTCATGAACTTTAAATTATTAAAAATTCTTGAGCTTTTAGGTTGTTATTGATTAAATTTGTATCTAACTAACTAGTGAAGTTAAGTAGAAGCGTATATAATTCCCACCAAAATCTGAAAGAAGTCCCAGACCCCCTCCCTAAAGTCAGCCATTCAAAGTATATCTACATTGTGGTTAAGTCTGGTCTTAGTTTAGTTCGTAACCTCACTTCACTCCTACGAGCAACACTGTTCTTTTATTTTGATTACTTAACTCAGTCAAAACTGAACATGTCTCTGTAATAAAAACAGATTTTTTTCTCCTTATTATTTATTAATCCACAAATAAATATATAATTGTTAAACATATGTATGCAATATATTACACACAAATATATATTATAAACAAATTAATCTAGCCTGTTAAATGTTTATAAACAATAATAATGAAACAATTGTAACAACAAACAAACAATAAGTTATATCTTACTCATTCCATTGATACATTTCTATACTATTATAAATAGATTAAAATTGGTGTACTGGAAAATAATTATTTATTAATATAATATGAAAAATATAATACCTATTACAATTTAAAATAAATAAATAAATAAATAAAGCAAGTGTACAGAAATGTTAAATATCTACATATAAAAACAATAAGCTAAAACAAACCTAATGATTAATACAGTTAACATTTTATTATATATTTATTTTTTGTTATAAAAAGAAATAATATATTTTTGCTAATTTATCCTCTAATGTAAAATATTTCTTTAATATAAAAAAAAAAAATTATTTACATTAATTTTTTGAATGTAAGACTAAATTATAATATTTATTATTGTTGCTAATTTATTCATTTTTATATAATATGATAATTATACAGTAAATATAATAAATACGCATACATTATGCATGGATTAACAACATAATTACGATTTTTAAAAAATTATAAAATCGATGAAACAAATTACAACAATTAAACAATAATAATGTTTTTCTCATTTATCTCAAATCGACAAATTTTTTGAATTTAATTTCTCCCTTTATTATAATTCATGAATGATCGACACAGAGAAAATATTTAATTTTTGTTGATAATTTACCTTGTTATTATATCATTGTTATTTTGTTACAAAATGTTATAATATAATTTTTAATTTACTCAAAATAAACAACATAATAAGTCATATCATTAAACTTACTTCATAATAAAATTAACATACATAATGTACACGTCTTTACATTCAATTTTTACTTTTTATTTATTATTTTATTTAAAATATTATTAATCATGATAATAATTATAAATATTTTAAAAAATTGTTTTTTTTTTTGTAAATTTTATTTTTTAAAAATAAATTGATTGTACTAAAATAAAATACCAAAATAATATAATAACAATAATAATAAAATATTTATATTAACTGTTATCAATACAATGTTTAGTCGTTATGTTCATATATAATAATTATTAATCAATATAAAAAACATTGTAAGGTTTAAGATTTTGAAAAGTAATAATGATTTAAAGCATGTTTTTTTTTTCATCTAAATTTTGTACACAAATGTTGAATGTTATTCATACCATAGTGGCCTTATATTGTTTGTATTTATTCGGAAACAAATAAATGTTTTAATTGGTGTATTAACGATTTCAAATGGATCTCAATTTTATTTACCTGTGATAAGGTTTTGTAGCAATGTCTTTTTCATATTATCAGATTCCATTAGTAATGTAAGCGCGAAGCAATTATTTATTATTTAAATCTAATTAATGCTTGTATTTTGCTATTAATAATGCTTGCTTGTGTTAAAAAACAAAAGGAAATTAGCACGTAAAAACAAGAGATATTAATTGCAGCTTCTGGTTGCTTCAAGTAAACATTCTAGTGGACGCTGCAAAATAACCAATATGTTGGCCTTTAGGCTAGGCGCACACTGGGGGCAAAACAGTCTGCAGGCTGTTTTGCGCCCAGTGCACGTCTAGCCTTTGTGATAAGTCCAACTATTCAACTACCCTTTCCTCTTTTCTACAAAAAGAAAAAAACGAACTAATAGTCTTTATCATTATTATTATTATTTTAACTAAAATTTTTGCCTTGATTGGTTATAGTCAGGGAATGGAGATATATTACCTTAAAAAGGTTAAGTTCTTAGTTCTAATTTTTTTATATTTTATAAAGGCTCTCTACTGTCTGTATCCAAGTTTTCGAGCTTCCTCTCCTAATGCGATCGATGTGTTGCGCCAAAAACCGACTAAATCCTGTCGTTCTTCAGTTTATTGATCATATTATCTTGTCACCAATGCATCTTAGAGAAAAAATTCTATTTTCAAGTTGTAAAGTATTAAATTTGCTACAAGTTTTTTTTATAAAAATATTACGTTCCTACTGAGTTACGCAGTATATATATGTTACACTTTCTTTTATAAAAAAAAAAAAATACTTTTTTAAAAAGCTGTGTCTAGTTTATTTTATTATATCTCCAGATCGGTAGGTCGATGTGAAATTATTGTCGCTGCTGCGAAAGGGGGAGGTATTTTTTTCTCCTAAGCCAAGTAACTTTGATGTATAATAAAATACACAATGTTAAAATTATAAAGTAAGGAGGGTTTCAAGGTGAAGTTTTCATCCTACAATTACTTATAACTATAACCTAAAAATCTACTTTTTCCTCACAATTTGAATTGGTTCGACACCGGGTTGTCCCTGTTCGGCAAAACCAAGTTCTGCTCTTAGTTTCTGAACAAGCCAACATTGCATGAGCTTGCAAGGATCTTCAGAGATCCACGTAAGTGTTCCAACCATTTCTGAAAATAGAAGAGCTTGTACTACTTGATATGCATGGTGGTGACGGGGCTACACCATTAGTTGCAGTTAAGTTATCAGCTATTTTCCGAATCTGCTATAAGCAGCCTGTTAATTATTTTAAATATGCTTGGAGAGTATACATGACTGCATCCATTCCGCACCTATCACCAAGTCAGGATGCATCCTGTGTCGTGGCATAGGATGCAACCATCACCAAGTGTACATAAAGAGGCACTTCTTTAGATTGTTACTCCCCTATGTTATTTTAGAATGAAAATGACTTTGACTAAATAATAACTATTAAGAAGAAGGGATGTTTAGTCTAATGTACTTTGGGACAAAGGAATATCACACTTCTGTTTTTATAAGGGGAGTAACAATCTAAAGAAGTGCCCATAATGATTTATGTGTAAGCCTTCCCCAACTGTCGGCTGTCTTGACGTGTTCGCGACACAGGACGCACCTATGACCAAGCGTACATATGTGCATACCTTTTGCACCTATCAACCAAGTTCAAACATGGATGGCCCAGCTGAAAAATCCTCTGTACTGGAGATGGGGGAAGGACAGTTAAGGAATTGTCCAGCTCCTTAATCAATCCTGGCCTACATATCCTGTCAGCGCTAGGAAGATTGCACTGAGACATTGCACTGTAGAAAGGCCGGTCTCAGTTGCTCCATATTTTGTAAAAACTGTTGTGGACAAACCTCATATCAAGCGGATATTCAAGCCAATGATAATGAAGATGATGAACCTGAACTATTAACTGAAGAACTCAAGTAGGAACTAGCTGAGCCATGGGAAGCTCTATTGTTATTAGTGCCAGATAATAATTTCATATTGACGCGTCGCCGACGTACCGTTCTGGAGATATAATAAATTAAACTTCTAAAGCTTTTAACAAAGTAGAATTTGTATGAAAATGTGTAACTAATAGTGTAACTCTTTAATGATTTAATAGCTCAATGATTAACACTTTGATGATTTGATGTAATATTTTTACAAACATACTTTGGATACAAAGGTTGTTGGAAATGTAATACTCTGCAACTTTGAATTACAATTTTTTCTCTAAGATACATTGTGGTGACAAGATAATATGATCAATAAACTGAAAAACGACCAAAATTTCGTCGGTTTTTGGTGCACCATATCGAACGCACAAGAAAAGGAAAGTTGGAAGCTTGGATTCTGCACCACGAGACCTACATATATATATATATAACGTAATAAATAATTAGAACTACTTAATCTTTTGTAAGGGAAAGTCACTTTCCAGTCCCTATTCCGTAGACCGAAGACTATTAGGTGTTGGTTAGTGCATCAGCAGGTTCCAGTAATTTGATGAATATTATTTTTATCACTTTGGTTTGTGTATGAGTTAGTTCTCCGGTGGAACACCGGTGAGATTATTTGATATCTTCACTTCTCAAGGATTTGCAGCATCAAAACAGGTATGTTGTGTTTAGTGCTTGGTTTCAGTTAAAATAAAGTAAGATAAGAACTTGGTTACGACCCAACACAATACGTCCTAGTGTGAGCAGGGACGTAACTAAGGGGGGGCTGACGGGGCGCCGGTTTTTGAGGGGCGCACAAGTGGCAATTTAGCAGAGCTGGTATTAGAAGTGAAGAGTAAGTACCACGCATTGGATTTAGGTCCTAATATGAAAACGGCTACACTATCCGATCTTATTACGCTAATATACCAAAATGGAAGATTAAAATATTGTGTATAGTGTATATGTATACTACTAATAATCTAAGTAATCATGGGTGAGCAATGTAAAATGTATAATATAATTATTTGTTATCTCAACTAAATGTTTTACTGGGCAATAACTAACAAATAAACTGCTTACCTTTGAAATCGAACGTTTATTTATCATCAATTTGAATTAGATAGTTTTAATGAGTAAAAAATACAATTAATTTTTGTGACATTATCGGGTGTTGTCTAGGAGGTTTTTCGTTTGGGCCTTGGTTGAAATGAAAGGAGGGGGGGGGGGCAAAGCGAGTTCTTGCCCCGGGTGGAAACTATCCTAGTTACGTCCCTGAGTGTGAGTAATCTAAACTTTGATATCACCGGTGGATTAACGGCACAGTTAATCCGAGTTATCTTTTTAAAATAGTAGGCACTCCTGGCATCTAGCGACAGTTTCAAGAACTAAGTAGATTCGATTAAGACTCGCTAGATAGCAGTCTTGCTTACAACACCTCTTCCCTGCTAACACCCCAATCTGATAATATACAATTATTGCAATCTCATTTGTTTGTTTTACTGCAATAAGTTTGATTGTATTGTGCATTATTTTTATTTTCATATATTTTATTTTTAAAGAAACAAAAGCGTTCCTTGGCATCAGTGAATTTTCTATTGACACTGAGAGCAGGGTGCTGAATCTAATGGATACTCGCAAATTTAAGCAATAGACTCAGTCTATTATTTAGAACTATTTTATCTGCCCTTTCTAATTTTTGTTCTATTATGTGTTCTTTCAAAATAAATCTCATTCACTTTGGAGAAATTCCATTGATTCTTCTTGGGATTTTGAATCCTGGCACTTTGCGAGTTCAATCAAACGGACTTCGGACTAATATAGAGTCGAAATGAATAGTTTAAATGTATGATGAGTAGAATAGAGATGAGAGTTCTGGGAATATCTAGGACCCCCGCTATAGGAGCTGCTCTTTGGAAGGTTGGTCTCTCCTAGAAAGCTTGGTCCCCCACCCTGTGTACAGGTATCTAAAGTAAATCGTGACCTTAGAAACTATGATGGGGATTTGATGATTTTTCAAAGGAGCAAAAAATCTTTTAATTTCAGCTGGCCCTATCATTAACATATTTTAGAAGTGGATAATTGTAAGATGAATTTTGAGTTTTATATTAAAGATATAAAACTTTATATTGTGAATTGTGAGCTTCTACAATAAGACTAGAGCATTTTTTATGGTACACAGTATCCCCCAGATTTTATATCATTTATACCTATAAAATGTTTTCTAAATTTGTAAATCATCAATTCACTGAAATGACCACTAAAATTATTAAACTCGGTTTGATTAATTTATACGAACTATTGTTTTTCTAACAATTAACTGATCAGTTTTGCTTTTTCTTCCGAGCTTGGAAAGATCAAAGTTCTGTTTATTCTAAAGAACGATTGTTTACTTTAAATTCAAAATTTCCACAGCAGACTTTCGTTCAAATATAAAGAAACATTTTTTTTGGTTTCGTGCTTCTCTAACGTCCGTATTTTGAAAACTACTTCTCCGAATTTAATTTCAATGTGGAAAATTTGACGTTGCATATAAATAAATGTGGCTCTACTGGGAATCGAAATCTCATGTTACCATTTTGTGCAATAATAGATAGGACTTGAGGAAGCTATGTGCCAGAGAGACATTTTTAAATACTACATAATTAACATACATTTATCATACACTAAAATCTTATTATACTTTATTGCATACTCAAGTGATCAATCTTCAAGTAATATGACTTAAGGAAGATCTATTCTACTCTAATTGGCACGCGATGTTTTATATTTATTCACGAGGAGTAAGCTGCATTAAATCTCCCGATTTGATATGAAGCACACACTGGCGAGAAGCTGAGTCGTTCAATTTACCGCACGGGTTATTTTATCGTTGGCTTGTTTCTCTCCCCTTCCTTTATTTGGTCCCAATCATCTTTCCTTCCCTCCGAGACCTCTGGAGGCTTTTTCTGCTGCTGATAAGTTGAGTGGAGACCCGTTGGTTCGAATCTGACCCGTTAGTATGAGACCCAGCTAACTTTAGGCCTCGCTCTATGTTATTGAAGCAGTATTTTGGTAAAGAAGGGATTACCCTCGCACGTGTCAATCATATTGAACGATATAATGTCAGTTTTTAACACTTCAATGTTAGTCAGAATAGTCAGGCCTGTCACTAGTTATGCTTTCTTCAAGTGATAGTGAATCTGACGTATGATTGGTTGTTTTGACTGAGATTTTGTGGTAGCACTTCATTAATTATGACTACAGAGGTTAATAGAATGTAGGACAACAATATTGTCTCCACAATGATATATTAATAATTAACATAAGCGTTTCGACATTTTATATCATGTTCAGTGTTAACATAGTAGAGTATTACATAGTAGACTATATTATCACTGAAGAAGATATAAAATGTGGAAACGCATATTGTTGATTATTAAAAAAAAAAAAAAAAATATATATATAACATTGTGGTGACAATATGGTTGTGTTACTTTCTATACATCTCTCTAGTCATAATTAATAATGTGATATGATGCTAATCGCGTGAGCTGTGACCCTCAAGAAGAAGAATACAAAGAAAATAATTAAAGTACATCAAGAGCTGGTTGGAAAAGCGATCTGGGTCATTTTCAAATAAAATGTACCTTTTCTGTCCCAAGATTTTACAATTTTATTGTAACTAAAAAAATTCATATTAATGAAAAATAAGAAAACCTTTAGGTTTATTGATCAGATGTCTGTCTATTATTGTGTTAATCAGGGTCATTTTTTGGCTTATAAGGTGAAAATTTATTGCTTCAAAAATGTTGATATTAAAAATTGTAATGAGTGTTACGTCCCACAGTAGTTTTGATAACATGTAATGTGATTTTTATTCATTTTTTTCATAAGTTGTTTTCATTATAATTTTTTTTTTTAACCCATAAAATATCCAAGTTTATATAAATAGGATAGGAAAAAATAAAACTTTAGTACAAAACGAAACAAATATATTTATAAGTATGTCCCAAGGGTTTTGTAATGAGTGTTACCGATAAGCGTTGGCAGAATTAGAGGGTGAGTATGAAAGAAAGAAGGAGGAATTAGGGTTTGTTTATGTTAAGAAGACATTTAAGTCAGTAATCAACGACTTTTTGGATTGATAGCACTTCATTCTTCTCTACAATTAATATTTCACTAAAAAATAATTGTGCGAATTTTTATTCATTGTAATGAGTGTTACCATCATTTTTTGTAGTTGTAATCAACATTAATTTATGTTATTAATATGATTTAGTAGTTATTAATTAATATAATCAGTACACATTAAATTGGTTTAATTAAGAAACATGGTTTCTGAGGAATGATTTTTTAAAGTTAAAAATGTAATGAGTGTTACTATAATGTTTGTTCTACTATACTGTATATTTTAAAACTTAAAAAAAATGATTGAGTTTAATGATTTTACAAAAAATAAATTTGCCGCATGTAAAACAAATTGTAAATCAAAGTTTAATTTTTAAAGTTTGTGTTAAAATTTAATTTTTTCTAGGCCCAATATTTAAATGTGTAATGAGTGTTACCATAATGTAATGAGTGTTACTTGAATAAAAACAGATTCTTATGGGTAGCCATAGGCCCGTCGAGAGGGGGCGGCAGGTACGGCTGATGCCGGGGGGCCCGGACCTTCCCTAAAGGGCCCCGCTTCTCAAGCCCCGAACACCCAATCACGCCAATATTTATGATTGAAATATAAAATAATTATATTCGTAATAATATAATTAAAAATAATATTAGTTAACATTAAAGTTGTCAGCCAGGTGTGGTGATTAAGTTTGAGAGAGAATTTCCCGGTACCGAGACTGAGAAGCGAAAAATTACTAACCCGTATCCCGATGGGTAAAAATCCACAGAGAACCCAAAAAATCGCTTCAAAGTTGAAGATTTTTATGTTTTAATTGACAGTGTGATTGGAAACTTGAGTGATCCATACCAAGTAGTCAACAAAATCAATGGTTAATGATTTGTTCAGTTTTATTTGGACATATCCAAATTGAAAAAATATTAAATACACCACCGTTCATTTTCAACCATGCATGGTTGAAAAATCCGGCATGCTAGCCAGAACGACACTACAATGGTTTCTTCAATCATAAAAATTCATATTTCCTACTAGTAGGTTTTGGAGGCAACCTGGAAACTTTTAGGGGCCCCTCTATTTCACTTCTAAGAGCCCCCGCGCGGCGGGGTCTGCGGGGCCCTTATTGCAGCCACTGTTTCCTACTTCCTACAATACTAGCTGGATACCCGTGCTTCGCTACGAAGTGTTATTTTAATTCGATAAGTTTACAAACTACTGTCAAGAGACTATTTTACTATGCGATAATATCTAGATTCTATCCCTCCCACTTATTTCTATGTCCCCTCGTCTTTGATAAGATAATTTGCAAATATCCCAAATTTACCCCCCTCCTAAATGACAATATGACAAAACTGTACATAACAACAATTACTGTACTCTTAAAGAGCTTTTCAACGATATGCATCATGAAGGGTATTCATTACTTTGACCCCATATTCATCACTTGAGTTGTACCCCGTACCCCTGTGTACCAAAATTTAAATTTCGAAAATTCATGTAGACAGTGACCTTCCCATTGCTTTGAAGGTCAAGTGTGAAAATTTTTATCGTTATCGGACCAAAACTGTAGATTTGTATATAGAACATACACATATACCTTGACGGCTAAACTACAGTATATGGGGCTCTTTCTGATAACACGTTATCTCACTATCGACCTCTTTCAAGACTTAATATATCGATATATCTTGTCTGTTAAACTCTTTTATATTTCGATTTGGAACTCTACCTGGTCTATATGCAGGAGGGTTGTTTTTCTATTAGAAATGAGCGCTCTGCGAAGCGGTGTGGAGCGGCGATTAAAAATTCTAGGGCAAAAAAAAATTAAGGTCAACAAAATTAAATTCAAACCCAAAACAAACACATTTTCGTTAAAACGTGTAAAATTACGCAAATCACACATTATTTGGATATATTGAAATATGGCGTCAATTATAACAATCGAATGTAGCGATTTACGATGTATAGTATAGTAGGGGCTTCGCATATACTGTAGTTCTCCTTTCAACTTAAAATACCATTTGATTTAACTTGTTTTTACAAACTAAGTCTTTTATTAATTTAAACTTATATAAACAAAATATTTTTTCACTTACCACAGTACAATGAGGTTAAACCAATAATGCGAACAAAATTATTAAAAAATAAAATAACTTAAACATATTTTGTTTCGGTTAAACTAAAAACATATTTAAAATATAATATTACCATGAAGAATAATTATTATTTATAATATTTTTATTTTAAATAATTTTTTATAATAAATTTTAGATTATTTAATTTTGATACGGTGGTAGTGTGGCAGCCCTGAAAAAGGCGAGTCACTGCGACGTTGCGGTTTCCCATAGTTTTAGTGTGTCGGCCATATTGTTTTTACTTCTCTAATTAGGTCAACAGTAATTTTAGTCGAATCTTACTTTAAATTCACTTCTTAATCGAGGAAAAGTATTTTAAATCGGGTAGCGGGTCTTTATATTTGTTCTGTGTGTTATAATTCAAATGTTTCTTTTTGATTTCTATACGTTTTTCTTTCGAAAAGTACATATTTCGTGTATGTAGTTTATATTATATTATCGTTTATATCTGTGTTGAAATCTTGTCTTTGGAGATTGATCGATTTGTTATTCAGTGTAATATCGACGATAATATCTTTGAAAGTTAATTCTACGTATATTTATAACAGCATTTAGAGAATATAATGGAATATTAAGATATACACAGGATGGATTGAAAGAACGAAGCGAAGCTATAAAGGTAGATTGATTCTTTCTATTTACCTATTAAGTTAAATTGAATAATTTATACACAATTTGTGAGAGACACCAAGGGATGTGCCACGCATGCGTGACACATAGGAACTGTTCCAACATCAGACATTACGTCATTAGGATGTTGGCTCGGCATTATGCCTGTCCTGCATCGTTTCGTCGCGTCCGACTCATCAGGGGCCCGACGATGCCCACCTGATGAGTCGTATGCCTTCAGTTATCAGTAATAGGAGTTTATTAGTAGTACTTACAATAAATATAAAATAGAACTTATATTATAAGAGTTGAAAAATTCAATACACAAGTTATTAGTGTAAAGTCCCAAAATGACGAATAAAAACGAGTAAAAAGAGGGGGCCCATATAGGTATAGCCGCGGGGCCCGCTACGGCTCTCGACAGGCCAACTATTTTTTTAATAAAGAAAATTTTTTTTTCTTCTTCTTTATAATAAAAACTTTTATTACAATGGACTGAAAACGTATCCTTTACATTTTTGAAGCTTTGAGGAAACATTAAAAGATAATAAATGTAACACTCATTACATTTTTTTAAAAATTGCAAATATTTTAGGTCTAAAAAATATTTATGGTGGGATGAAAGAGAATATTTACGTCATATATACAATTTAGTAACGTTTCATAAAAACAGAGAAATAAAATAAAAAAAAATACCGTTTTTATGATAGTAACACTCATTACGACAAAAATGTGATTTTTTATGTATATATGTTCATATATATGAATATGAATTTGAAAACTGACTGTTCTTGAACGAAAATGTCATCCTAAGTCCCTGATGAGTCAGAATAATCAATATTATCATGTCTAAGGCTTATTTTAATTTTCTATAAAGTAGCCAAATTGATTTCCCTAAAGGTACATTTTATTTGAAAATGACCCATCTACTCATGGATAAAGGTTCTACTACGAGAACTCTATAAATTGCCTCTAACCATCTCTAACCACCTCTAACCACCTCTAACCATCTCTAGCCATCTCTAACCACCTCTAACCATCTCTAACCACCTCTAAATTGCCGGATAAATACCGAAATCTGTTGCGAATGGATAAATACTGTTTCAGCATTTAGTTACATTAATTTCACCACTAATAAAAAAAAAATAAGACACGGTGATGGTGATGAGGAAGGCAATATCACCGGCAGACCGGCTACCCGTCACTCTTCGATTTCCAGTAACAGGCAACAGCTTTCAAGATTTGCAGATTTCGTTTTACATTGATTCAAAGACCATGAGTAAAATACAGTAAAACCTGCTAAAGTGACCACCCTCGTATATCGACCACCTGGTTAATGTGACCACTTTTTCATGGTCCCATCAGAAATTCAATACTTCCAGTACATTTTCTCCTGCCTATTTTAACCAGTGACCATCTTCTTCTGGTCCCTTGAAGGAAATTTATTTCGGTTAAAGTGACCAAAGTAAAATAAAATATAAAAAATAAAAAATATTTTAGTAAGAATATACCTATAATAATTTTGTAACAGTTGGTTTTTAATTTAATCTCTTTGAACTCAAATTTTTAGTTGTTGGAATATGAATAAACCCACTTCACTTTCGTTATGTTTTATAAGAATTATTAAGAAGCATTTTAATTCAAAGAAATTAGAAAAATTAAATAATTCTTGCTGGCTTTAAGAGTTAACCATAAAGAGTAGAGATACATCATTTCTCTGTATTTTATTTTTCTGTTTCATTCATCTCGCATCTCATTTCTTTGGAATTTCTCCTTCTTTTCTGTTAGCAATTTTTATTTCTTGCTCAGTTGTTAGTTTGATTTAGAAGGGGAAAGGTGTATATTATTTTTTTAACTTTGGTGTTTTTACTGCATTGAGCTGAAATGACTTCAAACAAATTTTAGATTTTTTAATTAAACGTAAGTACAATACAGGTTTTTTTCAACTTTTTATTGAAAAATGTCTCACCTTGTTTTTGCCTAAATTGTAAATAATTAGCTAATCATATATTTCAGAAATGTTTTATTTTTTACCTATTTACAAATTGTGTGCTTCTTTTCTATAAACGTTCCTTTTCACTCTTTATGTTTGTAATATTAATATAGTATAGAAAAACCAAGAATGAGCACTCTTTTTTAACTTATTTTAGGTATGTTGGCCACCTGCCTACCATGGTGGTATGGTGACCACTTTTGGTCGGTCCCTTCGGTGGTCACTTTATCCAGGTTATACTGTAGTTGTAGTTGTAGTTCTTCGGTTTTCTTCCTTTCTCTTTAATTTTGTATCTTTATTGATCTACCATCGCAAAATAACTGCTATTGAATACTTACCAATATAAATATTGAAATACATACTTTGTACACTGTAAGTATCACTGTGTGAGGATCATCTACGCCTGACCACGGCTTACTTCAGACTACGTGTTATGACGCAATATATTCCTCATACGTACAATAAATATTGAAAAGTTTCAATAAAAATTACATCGTTTTAATCTCCTTTAATATTATTGTTTAAATACCCCTCAGACGATCAATATATTATATATATTGAACAAAATTGATATTGTTTCGATAATGATAATGATGAGGTGTGTAAAGACCTATGACCGTCTGTTCAATTAAAGACAAAACCGGCTGACCCGTTGTTTTTGAGCTGAATGCGTAATGTGAGATAGAGGTGACTCATCTCTGACCCACTCCTTATCTACACATATATTTGACTACTTTCTTAGAACTTGACAAAACATCAACACAGCTGCATCTACTAAAAACACTTAAACCCTTTTAAATACATACATACCTTTATTTTCAACCTTTTTAATTAAATTCTAAGAAATCTTTTCTTCTTATTTTTCTCAATTCTCAATGTTCATTTTTAATTAAAAATATTTAAAAAACAAAATGAAAGGTAATAAAATTGTACATAGTTAAAAATATATTGTTGACATAATTAAATTGACAGTACAAAAGGTATATGTAGGCTATTTGTTTTAATTATTAAAATGAATAAAACAAATGAACTTTGCATTTAATTTGATTAATTGAACAATAGATCAAATTAATTAATGATTACTTTAATAACTATATAATTTATTTAATTGAGTAGGATGTTTTTGGAGAATTGATTTTAAACCAAACGAATAAAGCTTATCATCGACACTTACTTCATTTTTAGGGTTCCGAGGTCATCCTAAAAACCCTTATATGCTTTTAGTAG
This sequence comes from Gerris lacustris, assembly GCA_951217055.1. NCBI lineage: Eukaryota > Metazoa > Arthropoda > Insecta > Hemiptera > Gerridae > Gerris > Gerris lacustris. The sequence continues at coordinate 74,335,495 of OX578281.1, read as the reverse complement.
TTGGTCCGTCCGTCCGTCGCATCTTGGATAATATCTACTGACATATTGCAGCTAGAGATTTGAAATTTGGTACAACTTCAACCTTTTTGCCCAAAAACATGAAAAATGATGCAAATTTCTTCAATCATCGAGCAATTTTGCGAACTGATAGAAACTTTTATTTTTTTTGTAATTTTTGAGTCGGGTGTCATTTTAAAGGTTTTGAAATGTAGATCACAAATATATATCGCGTTTCTAAAATGGTTGCCAAATTAGTGCATGTCTAAGATGCTAAAGGGTAACATGCATACCTGAGTAAGGATTCTCTCAGACTCACCTGGTTCCTTCAAAGTAACTTTTTATACATGTTTTAGTAAAACAAAAAAGAATGTAGGAAATATACATTTTTATGAGCAAAGAACCCCTTTTAGTAACTTGCTGGCAAGTGATTTTTAAATATTGTGATTGTGGGTTCACTCCTGATCTTGAACTTTTTATTTTATAAGCTGGATCTGTAATTAGTTATCTTTAAGTCAGTGAGTCAATTGTAATTCTATTAGATTAAGAATCAGAAAAATGAAAATCCTTTATACCTAATAAAATTGTTTTCAAATTTGAAAACCAGAGATGTTGATCTTATTTCCACCTTATTAGGGATCGAATTTCGAAAATCCCGTGTTAGCAGTTTGTGTGATGATCTAAGAAGAAGGCTTTCCATAATTTGAACTTTCATGGAGAAGTTTTTGTTTTGGCTGCGTATGATCATCACTTCCCTGTGTTTTCTTTATAGTCTTTTATTCTCTAATAAAGCAATGTTTCCCATTTTTTTTTTCGCTCACTGCACAGTATAAAAAAATAGGCATTAGCCGCGGCACTCCTCTTATTTTATGCAGGGTTGCCGAGAGCCATCCTTTGCCCTAAGTCTACTGGGCCCTCCACTGACGGGGGGCTGCCCCCTTGAGAGCGGTAGCGGGCTCCACGGCTGTACCTATAAGGGCCCCCTTATTTTTACTGGTTTTTATTCGTCATTGTAGGAATATTAACTTCCTATAAGAAAAGTCCTATAACCATAAAATGTTGTTTACGTGCACATAATGTTTTATACAATGTGATGTAGTACATTATTGTTAAATATTTGAATACTATTTTTTCATATTTATACAATTAGGAGTAGGCTAATAAAGAGCAGCATTTCAATTTAATAAATAAAAACAAAAAAAAACTGAGAAAGACAAAGAGGACTAAACGAGTTATTTTTTTTTTTTTTAATTAAAAATTGGCTTTTCGTGCTTTTTTACTTGCAAAACTTAAAAATTTCACTTAAATTAAAACTTAAATTATTTACTTAAAAAATGGGCGAGTTCGCCCTTTCCAATACTCGCAGACCTGGTTGTCGTCCCTGAGTCATAGTTAGCCGTTGCACATTTTTGACTCTTACGAGCAAGCTGAATGATCTTTCCGCCTCCTCAACAGTTACTGGTAAAGTGCAGAAATACGTAATGCATACGTTAGGAAAGAGATCTGGTTTTAAGACGTCTTCGAAGTTCGCAGGATAAATACATTTCATCAATTTCATGTGGTCCATTTCCAAAAGAAGCTCTTCTTTATCGACATCTGTGTGGTATGGTTGAGACTATTTTTCAACCATGTCGTGTATTTCATATCTTTTCAACTTCAACTTTGGTTATGTCGAAATAAAACTGAACAAATCATAGATTTTGTTGACTGCTTCCAAGTTTCCAATCCCTCTGTCAATTAAAACATAAAAAATGTCAACCTTGAAGCGATTTTCTGGGTTCTCTGTGGATTTTTCTCGTGACCCATCGGGATACAGCTTAGTAATTTTTCGCTTCTGAGTCTCGGTACCGGGACAGACTCAGGGGAAAATTTGTGAAAATGACATGTCTGGAAATCGCTTTTACTCATCATACACAGTTACCATGGTTTTTATGGGAACACTTATTAAAAGGTTAATAAATACTTGATACTAATACTGCTCTGAGTGCAGGAGGCACCAGTGCTTCTCTACGTAGGAAACAGTGTGTAAAAACTATGTTTGGGTTTTCCTCTCTTCAAGTGACCGACCGTAGAAGGACACCCACCAATGCAGACACTTATACAGGACTGCCAGCATATTTTGTAATTTTGTAACAGCTTATGAACTAAATTAATCTCTTGGGGTCTCAGTTATAGATTTTTCGTCGATAAATCGTAAAAAAGACCACTTGTAGTTTATAATTTTTTATTGAGGATGCAGTGGCACACCTGGCCGACCTCGCGGTACACAGTTTGGGAAACCCTGCAATAGAGGGTTGAATTTCAAAATTCTCAGTGTTTAAACAGATGTTTACCATCAATGTTTTACACAACGGACACTATCTTCCTCTGATTTACTGTTTTTTGCCAGATAATAATTTACTTAAAACCGGAGCCGTTTAGGAGTTTGCCTTTTTGTAAAACGGGAGCCGTTTAGGAGTTTGCCTTTTTGTAAAACGGGAGCCGTTTAGGAGTTTGCCTTTTTGTAAAACGGGAGCCGTTTAGGAGTTTGCCTTTTTGTAAAACGGGAGCCGTTTAGGAGTTTGCCTTTTTGTAAAACGGGAGCCGTTTAGGAGTTTGCCTTTATGTAAAACGGGAGCCGTTTAGGAGTTTGCCTTTTTGTAAAACGGGAGCCGTTTAGGAGTTTGCCTTTTTGTAAAACGGGAGCCGTTTAGGGAAACCGGAAGCCGAATGGGTTAAGTCCGTATTTTAGTCCTATGAGTTAAAGATTCCCTGTAAAATGTCAACTTCCTTATTCCAGAGGTTTGGACTTGGCTTTGCATATCTGTTTAGGCTCCGAAGTAATTATCAGTTTTATTTTAAATTTATTCTTAATTCTGAATGAGGTAATGAATTAATTAGCCAGCTGCCTGATTTCTACCGGATCCTTGATTGGATTTGGCAGCCATTGCTCTCTTTCTCCTTAAAGCTTCAATGGTTGTCAAATCTGATTAACCACCTGCACCAGCCCTTGTACCACCTCCCTAACAGTAGTTGAGTTGCTTCACTAGGACGGTCTTGTCCACATCTTACCTTAAATCTTCACATCTTAAAAAAAAAAATTCTTCATTAAACACAGCCTTTCCCTGTGAGTTATACAGGGTGAATTCCTTTAACTGTTTTCAATTCTCAATCCACAATTTTATTTAATGATTGTTTTTTTTAACTGATAAAAATTGTGTTTTATTTTAAATCAGACAATATGATAGAAAGTATTACCAGCCTGAAGAAGCCCTTAGTTAGGGTGAAATATAGCTGCTTTAGAAGCTTTTAGAGCTTTTAGAAGGAGGAGTAAGCCATTTTTTTATTTTTAACCCTAACCAAAACCTAAAGAAAATATATATTTTTATATATAGTTTTTTTTACAAAACATAAATAAATGATATTAATTCACATTTTATTTTTCTGTGCCTACCATATATATTTTACACTTTTAAATGTGCAAGATTCTTATTTTTAAGAATTTATATCTATTCTTTATTCGTATTGGGAAATATCAAAAAAGCCTAATCTTTAATAGTAATTGCAGTTTAAAATAAATATGTTTACTATTTCTAGCATAAATATCTTCGCTCACCTAATTTCCATGAAATGATTTGGGTCCGAGCTGCCACTCGGGTCAAAAGCCAAAATTGATTCTTTAGATCCACCTGAATTCTGTAGGCAATGTATGGAACTAGATGCTTCATTTAAAATCCGCTAGATAGTACCACATGTAACCAACCCCGTTTTCTTATGAGATTTCTAAATTTAAAATTATTTATTCGCCTTTAATGATAAGAATTTTATTTCATTTATATCCATGTATTGCAATGTGTATTTGAAAAAAAAAAAAATATATAATTTATGATAATATGTACACATATTATTGTTTCATCAATTATAATATGAAGTTTCTGTTGTATCCCCACATTAGGTTATATAGGTAAAAGGATTTTTTTAATATTGCAAGTTTTAGACCCTATAATATTCTATATCTATTTATATTAATACTATTTAATGTTAGTAAAAAGTATTGTTTCAATTTCATTTTGCAGATAGTTTATTTGCTGCGGAAACATTTTTGCTTTTGCCCGTCTTAAATTCTCAGTAGTTGTAAAAGAAAATATTTTCTTGGATTTTTAGAGAATTTGCAGTTTACAGATGTTAAAATCCATTTGGTTAATTAAAACTCATTACGCCGTATTGGGCGGGGTTTTCATAAAAAAAAAAAATTGTGTTTCAAGATATAAATTTTTATAAATTTTGTGATCTGTTGGTGCCGCCCTCTTTTCTGCAGTCCTAGAAATAAGTATTTTATTTGTTTCAAAACTATTAATTATAATACCGAGAAGGCTCTCCACTTCACATTTTTGGCGGGAACTTATTAAAAACACATTCTTGTATTCTTTTATAAAGCTAAACCGAACTGTTTAGTTCCGTGATTTGTGTCTCCAACATTTCTTTGATATATAATATATTAAAGTTTTCATTTTGATTTATAGTGGCACAATTGTTCCCCTTGCTTGTGGCATCCTGAAACGTTTACTTTTTACTTACTAACTACTTACTAGAATTATTGTTTTAAAGAAATCGGTCCGAGACAACTCAGACAAACTTTGTCATATACGAGTTCATAAATACTTAGCCCAGTGTTTTCCATTTCCATTTATTAGATTTCGTTGGTACATTTAATTATAATTGAACATTTTATCAAAATTCATCATAAAAATAACTTCTCCTCGGCGGGGAATCGAACCCGACCTCTCTCCTTCCACGTTTAAAACTATTTTCTCAGGAACTAAATTTTTCCCGGGAAAACATTTCTCGGGACTACATTTTAAAAATGTTTAATCAAAATCGTCGGAAGCGTCTCCGGAAATAATTGTTTTTCATAGTTTTTGGGGAGTAGCGCCCCCAAATTTGTAGTTAAAATTAATTTCTCGATTTCGCCTCGGGCTATGATTTTTCTGACAAATTTCGTCAAAATCGGCCCAGTAGTTTAGGCTCCAGACGTCTGCACAGATGACTAACGACAGACTGACATTTTTTAAAAACCATTCTTTTGGACTCAGGGGACCTCAAAACGTGTAATTCCATCAAAATCTCAAAATCGAATTTTCGCGCTGTCACAATACTTCCTCTTTATATGAGAAAGTAAAAATGTATTAACAATAATTGTAAATAATTTTACAGTAAAAACTATATGTTGATTTTGGGAGAAGAATGTTTTGAAGATGAGAGTACAGTTTGTGCCAAATGTTTGTTAGTTCGTTGACAGCGCGGGAATGTAAAATAAAGGTGTGGGGAGCCAATGAGAGTTCAGGATTTTAAAATTCTGAAACATCATTGGCTCCCCACTCCTTTTTTCTTGTCTTCCCGCGCTGTTAACGCACTAACAAACATTTGGCACATACTGTGAATAAGGATGTCTCAAGACCATCACGGGGTTTATTTTGAAGGGAGCTTGCTCATGGTGTGAGCCATTAACGCACTCCCTATCTAGGCATGAGTCCATGTATTGAAGCTTACAGTTGCCTCTACTCTCCCTTGTACCATGTTATTACCTCATCTTAGCCCGGGGACCCTCAATCTCTTCATCCAATCATTATCCTGCTCTATTTCTTTAATGTTCTCTTGGACCAGTTTATCATTTTCATCATCTTTCACCTATATATTTGTATCTTCACTTCATTTCTGTGTATATCTGACCGAAGATATTATTTTTCCCTTGCTTATTATTTTTATTGTCTCTCAACATAATGTCTTCATTGAGTCCCCCCCCCCCCCCCCCCCATTATTCAGCTCTCCTATTTTACAATTTCGCAGTCCTATAATTCCATGGCTCATTGATAGGCACTTCTTTAGATCGTCATTCCCCTTATAAAAAGAACAGAGGGGAGTAACAATCTAAAGAAGGTGTCCGGAATGTTCTTCTTTTGACTGTTACTCCCCTTATAAAAAAGAAGTGTCATTTATAATACTATAGAAAAATTTTTGTTTAGACTTTGGATGGGTGAAAAAAAAAATTTGGTACACAGGGGTACGGGGTACAAAAGTCAAAATAGTATATACCCTTCAAGATGCATATCGTTGGAAAGCTCTTTAAGAGTGCAGTAATTGGTATGTACACTTTTGTCATATTTTTATATAAGAGGGGGGTAAAATGGAAAATACGTGTTTTTATGCTATTTTTGACCCAAAATGGGTCAAATTTGACCCCTAAATGGACTCCAAAAATTCTGGCCAATGAACTCATCCTTTCTTTTAATATTATTGACATTTTAAACTTTGTTTGAAATTTTTAAGTGCATCCTAAGGGGAGATATCGTCTGGAGTGACACACACACACACACACACATATATATATATATATATATATATATATATATATATATATATATATATATATATATATATATATATATATATATGTGTGAAATATATGTATGTGTATATATACAGATATACATACATATACATGTATGCAAACCTACATAAAAAATAATGTTAAATTTTAGGAATCGATTCAGAATGGTCTATAACGGATTTTAATGAAAAAAAATTTCAAAATTTCGAAGCCATTGCAATAGCTTTTTTCTTCGAAAATTCGCAAAAATCAAAACAGTTTTGACAGATTAAAAAACGGGGGAAATAATTGAAAAAAATTAGACAATAATGGCTTGTAAACGCATAAACTCAATAAAGTACGTGATAGGATGCGAGGAAGCTATTTTCCACACTAATTGGCAGTCTATTTTTAATTTTGATGACTCGGATTTTTTAAAAAATTGTATGCAATAAATAAAACAACACAAATTATTTAAAGCGACAGTGCAGCGTAAATTGTTTAATATATTAAAATATCAAAAAGTTAAAGTGAATTAAAAAAAATCACATTATATATAAAGGTGTAAAACGACTGTAAACTTGTACAAATATGATGCAATTTTGTTTGAATTATAGTTTTAAGTAGATAAAGAATGTTGTATGAACTCATAATAAATAGTTATTATAAATAAACACAATTTATCACGACTTAATGATATAAACAAATATGTATAACTAAACTGTGATTTTAATTCTAGTACTTAAATTATTTATAAATTCAATTGGCCAAATTTTAAGTTTTAGACATAAATCAGTGGGAGCTGTGATTTAATAAATGTTTATTATGATTCATAAATTAATATTGAGATATTTTTTATATTTATATTTTTTTATTTATTGTTATTAATTGTGTGATTTTGGCAATTTATTTAACTTTTAATAATTTATTTTTTATTCTATTTTTCATTTGATAATATTGTTGTTTGTTAGTGTTAATTAATAAAAAATAAAATTAAGATAATTTTTAAACATTTTTTTTATAAAAAGTTACATAGGTTTTTTGGGGTAAGGGAGGAAACTCCCCCCGTACTCGGTGCGTGGGCCCTTGCCTCCCTGGGCGGAGGGTGTGGCTCGCAGCATTTAGTCGATAAAGGGACTCCTGCACCACAGCATCCCCTCTTATGTAAGTACCCAACTCTGAAAATATTTTGTCTTTGTTTCAATCCCAAGAAACAACTGTAATTGATCAATTCATAATCGATTTTATCCCTCTACAACTGTATTCATTTCTTATTTAGTCAATATGAATAATAAAGAAAAAAAAAACTATTTCCTTGAATCACCTAAATCAAATTATCAAAACATATTTATTACCTCACAATGTAGAATCATAATTCATCAAGTTATTTTTTTTAAACTTATGTAGCAAGTTTATACACAGAGTCGTAAACAATTCACACTCTTAAAGATTACCATATAAATTAAACAGTTAGATTATACATCACCATTATGTTAAATTAAAAAAAAAATTAAAAAGTAACTTCTTTAAAATAAATTAACAACTTTGTCATTTCTTCTTCCTTTATATAAATGTTTATTGTACAATTTTTACACATATTTATGTATTTATGAATGATTTAATATGAATACATTTAATATTGGTATAAAATAATTATATCTTATTTTTAAAACATAAAGAATTATTTGAGTAGTATGCATTATATTTATTTGCATATAATATATAGTTTAACTGTCTAATATCATTGATTTCTTTTAATATTATTTATTTAGTGTGAAATGGTGAATAAAATTGTTGAATATTTTGTTTAGTTTTTAATTTCTCGTTTGGTTTTAAAAAAATTGATGAGGATAAAATCTTACTTATTATTATTCTGTAATTTCAAATTAATTGTTAATTAATAATAATTTATTCTTTAAATTATGCAGTTTTTGTTTTATTACATAATTGAGTACCTAATGAAACTTTATATGAGTAATTACGTTTTAATTAGTACGTAATTTGTTTATTTTCTTTTAATTTTTATATTTTATACTTGTTGTTCTTATGTTATTTTTTTCTCGTTTGTTTTGTTATTGGATATGTTAGTTGTTTATGTTTGTGAGAAGTGTAGTAAGTCGGGTGTTTTGTTATTGTGTAGCATGTTGTAATGAGAGGTGGGTGTGAGTGTGAGTGAGGCGTCCTTATCTGTGTTGCCACAAGGAGCTCCAATAAGAAGCCCTCAAACTGTTGATATCTCTTCAACGTAAACCACTTAATTACCAAAACGCTAATTAAATAACAAAATAAACAGTTTTCACTTCCCATGTTCTTAACTTGTGTTTATTAAGTAATTAACTCCTAAAAGTCAGAATTTACTCCTAACTTTCTGAAATAGAGATGGATTTTATTATATAAAAAATAATAAAAATAGAAGTGGAATGGTATTGGCTATATAAAGTAAGTAAACAAAAATTTTTAATGATATAATTTAATAATTATAATCCGTGGTGCAATATATAGTGGGGGGTTCCTACTTGTAATATATATATATATATATATATATATATATATATATATATATATATATATATATATATATATATATATATATATATATTATTTTATAAATAATTAAGACCCTATATCCCTTGCTATACCAAATGAAAAATTGTAGTTTTTACTGAATAAATGGAATAAAATTAACAAATATTATTACAAATCAGGACATTTTTATATATGAAATCTAACTTTTCATTGTTAAAATTACTATATAAATAAATGTCTGTCAGCTCCAGTATAAATGTTGCAATTTCATTATAAAAAGAAGATTCTGTGTATGACCAAAGGCTTATGACAGTCGTAATCAGTGATCTAATACATTATCAGTTTGCCTTTTAACAAACAAAATTAAATTAAATTTCATATACATTTTTATTAAAAAGAAAAGTTGTTTCCCTTTTATTGTTATTATTATTATTATTATTTTAGTTTCATCAGATTTTAATTTAAACATGTCACTAATGATTACAGTTTACAATTAATTACATTAGTTCTTTATTTAAGCAAATTATCAGTTCACAGTTATTTAAATTTTGGTTTCAATAGCTCATTACTTAAGCATATTATCACTGATAATAATATACTTTACAGTTTTTTTTTTTTTGTTTTTTTTATTAATTTCATTAGCTTTTATTAAATATATTACTTATGACCAGTTTACTAATGATTACATGTCTTATGTAATATGTTGTATATTCAAATACATTTTAAACTTCTCTTTGATAATTTAGTTATTTCGTTTTAATTATAAATAAATCAGTTATATGTATTGAATGCATTCAAGGACATTAAATTAAATCTGCCACCTTCTTTTTAAATTCTTTTTAAATGAATTAGAACGTTATATAATACAATATATTATATACAATAAACAACAAAGTGTATGTGTGAAGTGTGTAAGTGTGTGAGAGCAATTACAGTGAATTATTGTAATATTAACACACAATTTAATTAATATATTATGTATGATTTAGTTTTGAAATGTTTAGTTTGTTTGTAAACCATTTTCCATAAATATTTTGTTTTTAAGTACTGCGCGTGATCACGGGGTTTATACTCTGACGCAGCAGCCAAAAAATCAATATAATTTGCTTGCTTACATTCCCAAATACAGGACGAGCTACAGGACAAGATATCCATGTCCTCGTATCTAGTTAAAACTTAATCATGTTTCAACAATGTCCTCTTAAAGCTAAATAAATCTGATTAAGTACTATTTTTACTTTCTCATATAAAGAGAAAGTATTGTGATGGCGCAAAAATTCGATTTTGAGATTTTGATGGATTTACACGTTTTGAGGTCCCCTGAGTCCAAAAAAGTGGTTTTTAAAAAATGTCTGTCTGTCTGTCGTCTGTCGTCTGTCGTCTGTCGTCTGTGCAGACGCCTGGAGCCTAAACTACTGGGCCGATTTTGACGAAATTTGGCATACATGTTCAGAAAAATCATACCCCGAGGCGAAATCGAGAAATGAATTTTAGCTCTAAATTTGGGGGCGCTACCCCCCAAAAACTCTGAAAAAACATGAAAAAAAATTATTTCTCGAAAACGGTTCCGACGATTTTGATTAAAAAATTCTAAAATGTAGTCCATTTAAATACGAATCCAACGATATAAGCCGTTTTCCCGGGAAAAATCTAGTTCCTGAGAAATTAGCTTAAAACGCGGACGGAGAGAGCCCGGGTTCGATTCCCCGCCCAGGAGAAGTTATTTTTATGATAAATTTTGATGAAATGTTCAATAATATTTAAATGTACATTTGAAAACTAATAAATGGAAAATACTGGGTTATGTAATTATAAACTCGTATGTGAGAAAGTTTGTCTGAGTTGTCTCGGACCGATTTTTTATTTTAATTTATTTAAATACAATAATAGAATGATTAAATTGAAACTGCATTTTACAATGTAGTATTTACATCTTGTTTTAATTATATTTTATTTCCGCGGTTAATCTGATAAATCAATCAAGATGCACTTCCCGAATAATCAATACATTTCTCGTACTTCGATTCGCAATTATGCATTCCTTTCTTTACATTCTCTAAGTTTCATTTTGCTTTGGATTATACTAAGGGCAGATTAAAGTATATTAATTTATATTTAAGTAGTTGATTGTTGAAAGGATCAACGAGGTTTTATCATAAATTCATAAAAATTGTCTTTTTTTTAAATAAAAATAATCTTTATTACCAATCACGATTTACAAATTATTTACCATTTGCTGTATTTTTTTACTACCTACGTTTTTATTAGCTTGCTTTCTTGTTTGTTTGTCCAGTACAAATTTCTAACTAACTTCCCGAATAGCTAGACATTTGAAACTTTTAGCATAGCTCAGAACACGATGACTATGCATTATTTAATACTTTTAGCCATCTTACAGCAGAATTTAATTAGTTTTCAGCGAATTTTGCTGTGCGGAAAGTTAGTTCGGAAAAAATCCGCAAGTTATTTTATTTGTTTTGCCATATCCAATATTTACGCAATCTTCATTTTGACGGGTCTCAAATTTTTGATAGATAAACATTGAATGACAGCAAAACAGGAAATATCGATTATATTATTTATAGATTATATTATTTCAAATATATCGATGGCATGCTTTAGATTTGGTGTTGGGGAGATCCGTTGTACAAAGATTTACCCTTTTATAGGTTTAAGATCAGCTCACTCGATGGTTGTCATTTATGTGAAGTAAATAAATTCGGAACTATTTTTTTTTTCACTAACATTATATATTATATAACAATAACAATTATATTATCAACATTACATATGATTCAACAGAAAATTTAAAAACGTAGTATATAAAAAGTTCTTTTTATCTTGAAATTATTACTAACTACGTTTGTATTAGCTTGCTTTCTTGTTTGTTTGTCCAGTACAAATCTTGCAATCGATTTTTAACTGACTTCCCGAGTAGCTAGACATTTGAAACTTTTAGCATAGCTCAGAACACGATGACTATGCATTATTTAATACTTTTAGCCATCTTACAGCAGAATTTAATTAGTTTTCAGCAAATTTTGCTGTATGGAAAGTTAGTTCGAAAAAAATCCGCAAGTTATATTATTTGTTTTGACATGTCCAATATTTACAATCTTCATTTTGACGGGTTTCAAATTTGTGATTTTTTATTAAGAGATAAACATTGAATGACATCGAAAAAGGAAAAGTAAACAAAGAAATAAATTAATTGACGTGTGACAACCAGGTTTGTTTACAATTGTGTCCTAGGTATCGGTTTAATATTCAACAGAAAATATAAAAACGTAGTATATAAAAAGTTCTTTTTATCTTTAATTATTTTAATTTAGAAGCAACAAATTTCTATTATCAATATACCTGGTGTCCAAGGTTTTTCTATTAGGACTATAAAATCTTGCAGAAAAACTTATTTTAATGTGAGTTGCTCCAATAAACATAGGTTGTAAATTTCTGCTTTTATGAGATTCAGAGCGGTAAAGTTTTGTATGAATTTGATTTTTGGTAGGAAACATTGTATTTGATAATTTTAAGGATGAACGTGAAAAAATGATGATTTATCTTTTATTTGCTAATGTTTGTAAAATGAAACTGCAATACATATCCTATAAGATGCCGTAGTGGTGCGGACACCTCACATATATTTTTGGTTTGAGTTGCAACAATCTGATGTATTATATTTCTTTTTGTTTCTACCTATCAATACTCATGTATAAAGTATTATTTGATCCCTCAAATTTTGTTTAAATCCAAAGCAGTCTTAAATTGTTAAGTACCCAGACTCCAGACATAAACTTTTAACAGGATTTCTTTGATTAAAAATCTCAAAGTGGAACGCCTATATAAATGGGGCACCAGTATTTACATTTTAGAAAGGATGTTTGTTAGAGTTTATTTGACGAAGGAATCAGATTGGTTGTACTAAGGACAGGACTATCTAAGGACAGGATACTTATGGTATCCAAGGGGTTGCTTGTTTATCTCTGGAGTTAGATCAGATATTTGCAACTTCAAACCTTCTAATAAGCTCTAATCGTTGAGTTCATTTAAGCAAATTATTTTTCTGAATAAAAAAAACCTTTCCATTTTACTTTATACAACTCCTCTCCTCTATTTAGGATACTTAATTTGAGTTTGGGGGAGCCAGTGTTACCACGGTGCTAAAGTCACTTGTTTCGCCTGGCCGGTACATCTACGGGTTCTAAAGCAGCTCAAGGTCGTGTATTTGATCCTACACCATGGTGTCTATGGTGCTATGATTTACCTGGCTCCCTATTGACAGCGCCATACTCACATTGCAACACTGGTGTCTGAAATGGCTGCATTTCTTCACCTTAATAATAATAAACCACTCCTAACCTGTACGTGCCTCCAAGGAAGAGGATGGAAGGGCATAAACATACCTTTATCTACGATTGATACGAAATATAAACATCTTATCTCTGTTTAGATGCGTAGAAAGTGATTCTTTACGTACTCGTATTCATTGTACACGTGCGTTTCATAATTCCTCTTTTTTCCGTCCTAGTGTGGTAAAAAAGAAGAATTCTTCACCTTAACGCACGATTAGCGAGTTTGTTCACATTTAACAAAACTAATTTGCTGTTTGTTTAATTAAAGTAACTGTTTATATCGAGTTTTTAGTGAAAAACAATAAGTCATTTAAGTGATTATGACGAAAATGAGGTGAATAATACGCCTCCAAAAATAATTAATTCGGCACAAAATACAAGTAATGAATTAATGTCACCTTTATCAAAAGAGAAATACGAACTTACATACAGGAAGTTTATTTTTTTTTTTTTTTTTCCTGTATTTATTATTAAAATCCAACAATTGTGGATAAAGTACGGTACGCAACTCGTGCGAAAACGGCATTTTGCTTTGCTCGTGGTATTACTACCCTCGCTATCGCTCGGGTGCAAACACCACACTCGCATGCAAAATGCTACTTTGCGCACTAGACGCATAATGTACTATTTATTTACCTCAACAAGTAAACCACCTGATCCAAAATATTAGAACTTACAGGAAATAGAAAATTGGTTAAGAATGACTAATTGACAAGTGCTATGATGAAAAGTAAAATTGACGAACACCTTTCTGTATATAATCCGTATTCTTCATCGAATTAACCTAGGTTCCAGAAGGAGAAGGTGGCTTTGGATGTCATAGGATGGAGTTTGAGGGATTTGTGGAAAGACAGGATCTCCTTGTCAACTGTAAAGGTGGCAAGAACCGAGGAAAAATGTTGAGGAATATCGTGAAATAAAAATGGAGTTTAGGAGAGTTCCCAAGATAGGTACTCTCTCTGAGGTACCCCACCATTGACAGGGCAGATGAAAATGCGGATCGCGAACTTGCACGAAAATATCTGTCGGTGAAAAAGGGTTTAAAGATGAGTTAATTTGTAAAGGATGGGATGCTCTAAGTTTCCAAAGTAGCCCATCATGCCAAATACTGTTAAAAACTTGCGCCCAGTCCAGGCTGAGCAGTTTCTTTTTCTCTTGATGGTGGATGCAATGACATAAACAATACGATGAGATTGTTGATTGGTGGAATGATGGGTTCTAAACCCAAACTGATGATCTCGTAGGAGCGGTTTAAGGATGGGAAGAAGCCGGTGAAGAAGGAGTTTCGCCATCACTGAGAGCAGGATTATAGGACGACAGGATGAAGGAAGATGAGGTGGTTTTGAATGCTTTAGAGTCATAATAATGGTGGCGAATTTCCATTGGATTGGGAAGGGGTTGCTTTAAGGTCGGAGTTGAATATGTACGTGAGGAATAGGATTCCCTTCCTTGAAAGGTTTTTTAGGATTTCGGAAGTAGTAAGGTCGTAACCGGGAGATTTTCGAGGAGGAAGATGTTTAATAATGTAAAGGATATCTAGGGTGTTAGGAAGGTAGGGTTCATAGCAGTGGATTCAAGAGTTTTTGGTTTATAAGGATCAAGTGAGAAAGCTCAATTATGTCAGGAAGTGGAGAAAAGATTTTTAAGGTATTGTGGAAATTCGTAAACTTTTTCATTTCCTGACTTTTCCAAGGCGTTGTCGGAATTAAGGATGGGAGAAGCGATGGTTTTTTGGGAAAGGATTGATCTGGTCGCATACCAAAGTTGTCTGTCTTTGTCTGTAAGTTGAAAAGTAATTTTCCTAAATTTTTCTTGTTTATTGAGTCGCAGTTAGATTTCTACTGCAATATTGTACCTTTATTTTTCTGATGGGTCGGGTTTGTTTCCATAAATGTTTGTTCGTAATAAATCCCAATATTAAATTTCAACTTATGAAGTTCAGATGTTAATAATATCGATTATGTTCTTCATTTTATTTATATGAGAGTGATTAAATAAAACCTTTTTACCTTCAATACGAATTATAAACATTGTATCTTTAATTAGATGAGTAGAAAGTGATTCTTTACATAGTTGTATTCATTGCGCATGCGCGTTTCATAATTCCTCTTCTTTCCGCCCTAGTGCGGTAAAAAAGAAGAATTCTTCACCTTAACGCACGATTAGCGAGTTTGTTTGCATTTAACAAAACTAATTTGCTGTTTTAATTAAAGTAACTGCTTTTATCGAGTTTTTAGTGAAAAACCATGAGCGATTTAAGTGATTATGACGAAAATGAGGAGAATAATACGCCTCCCAAAATAATTAATTCGGCACAAAATACAACTAATGAATTAATGTCATCTTTATCAAAAGAGAAATACAATCTTACATACAGGAAGTTTATTAATTTTTTTTTTGCATTTATTATTAAAATCCGACAATTGTAGATAAAGTGCAGTACGCAACTCGTGCGAAAACGGCATTTTGCTAGCTCGTGTGGTTTTACTACCCTCGCTGTCGCTCGGGTGCAATCTCCACACTCGCATGCAAAATGCTACTTTCCGCACTAGACGCGTAATGTACTATTTTGAAACGTCTGAAACTTATTTTTTCTTACTAAACATTTTTGCATTGTTTCTTTATAGAAAACATTTGTTCTTGCTTCACTATAAAAGGAGACACGAGATTCTAATTTTTCTATTATTTATTTTTAAAATTTCTCAGAACTACGAATGTTTTTCTTTTTACTCCTCAAGAAGTAGCTCATGTAAAAACAACTTGAAAATCATAACAATCTTACGGTAGTTATAAACTTTATTTATTTTTTTGGCTTTACAAGAAAAACAGCGGTATTCTCTATCGGAGGACACTGCGCCAAATTCATAAAGTAAACTCGAATATATTCTCCTCTACTATTAGAAGATTTTGAAAAAAGTCAATACTGGATTCTGCGAGATTTGGCACTCATCCCAAGCCATTAACTGACTCCGGTTTTAACTCTGACCCACTGAGCTGTCATAATACCATACCAAATTACCGCTGGCAAGTAAATGGATCAGCAATAAAACAATAAATTATTAGGTTCCATTTATATTTAGTTTGTTAGTTAGAAAGGGACTTAAATATGATATATTTATTTTTGTGGTTTTATTTAAATTTCCTTGTTAAATTTTGAATTAATACTCAAATAAATTATGTTAGTATGAGACCCATCTCATCTGTAGCCTATTTTGAACAAACCATCCAAATTTCTGTAAGGGATGAGTACTTGTAAGGCTGAAGTACATGAGCTAGATAATTGCATCACTTAAAGCAAGAGTTGATTTCAGGGTTCGTGTAAACACCAATGAGATTAATCTTTTGACAACCCTTTAAGGCTCAGGCAAAAAAAAAAAAAAAAATGTTACAGTGAATTGGTGGTTTCCGCGGTTTACCATCTGACCATCTCTACACGTGTGTTTTGGATGATATGTCTCCAGTTTTTATTTTATTGTGGCTCATAGAAGCAATTTATTAGATCGAATTTTTGTCAAAATACTTATTATATTACCAGTTTTGATTTAATATTGAGTTTTTATAAGAAATAATTAGCGCTCTCGAGTTATTTGCAGATTTTTAGCTTGAGTTGTGAAAATTTAATTAATTACGCTGTCTTAGAGGTTTGGTAGTTCATTCCGTTAACCACCTACTTTAAGGTGGTTAAGGATGTAAACCACCAAACCTTACAAGCAATATAATTTTTGTCAAGGTCATCAGAAGTACAAATCCCAAATTGATTGGAGGCATCTCCTAGAAACCACCTAAAAACATTGATTTTTTTTATGGGAGGGAGGGGGCTAGAATTTGTTCAAAAATAATTTTCTGGGGCCATTCTTGATCCCACAGATGAGATTTGAAACTCTAATTTTAGAAATTAGAAAAAAACAGTAGTGCGCCATTCGGAGCAAAAGGGGGTGGTTTTCCAGGCAAACCACCAATCCTTAAAGGGTTAAGTCTGAGACTCGGTCTTCCTCAGGTGTGTACAGTCAACCTGTTCTTCTCTGAGAGAAGGCTTTAGTTTCCGTTTCTAGACGAGCCTGAAATATTTGCCGACACTTAACCCGGGCGCACATTGAGGTGCAAGTGACGCAGGGCAGAGCAACACAGTTTTTTTTTCAACCGCTGAAATATACGAGACCTTGTGAATTGAGACGCTAGATCGACTAGTATAGGGTAGGCCACGAGTGTCGTAGTACTGCCCTGCCTTACTCTGCGTCTCAATTCGCGTGGTTTAGTATATTTTAGTGTTTGGAAAAAACTGTGCTGCTCTGCCCTGCGTCGCCTACACCTCAATGTGCGTCTTTTGGCAATCGGCCAAAAAAAGTCAGGTGCTAATATTTGATATTTTATAAATGACAGCTCTCCATGACAATAAAAACAAAACCAACATAGAATTAGAGAATTTCTAGTGTCTATTCTTCAGGTTATTTCAACTCTCTCTCCCCCCCCCCCCTTCCCCCCCCCCCCCCCACCTCTATTTGAAACTTGAAACGTTTTTTGCATCGTCCTGCGGATCGTTCGGGAATCGTTTAGGTCAGGTTTTATACGCATGCTCTTACATTACACTGTAATAATATAATGTCATGTTGGAACAGGTTTAGGACTATAATTCGCTCTGTATAAAAAACATTTAAAGAAACCTTACTGTTTGGGAAACCTTCCTGTTGACATGTGTGACGATTCACATTACTGCGCATGTCATACGAACCAGTACATTGGTATTGTCAGAGGATCGTTTGGACGGTACAGTAAACGGTTCGCAAACAATCCCTGCGAGGATTGGGACAGTTTGGAGGATGGTACGAAACACTGTCACAAGTCGAGTTGGAACGGCTTTTATCCATAGCGCATGCTCGTGACGATCCCGCGGACGGTACACTGCTTGGTTGGAACAAACCTTTTGTGTGTACATTTTATTAAAAACTAACTTTGCATGACAACAAAACAGCAACGCTCTAATAGATAACGTGTAAACACTCGTGACATAAATTCTAAGGGAAGAAACGACTCTTCTCTCGGTATAACGTTGCCGGCAATAACTTGCACCAGATATTGCCTCAATGTGAACAGATAAGCAAGATGATTGTACAATAAGTGTCACAATTTCATTGCTCGTGTGTATCAGCCTTTAAAGATATAATTTTTTATCGAAAAAAGATAGTGTATCCGTGGAAAAAAGCAATCGGCGCAAGTGATTGATTAATATGGGACTAACGAAGAGCTAATTATGACTTACCATCCAAATTTAATTAAATTCAGACGAGTAGTTTATAAGATATGATTGTTCACAAAACTATTGAATGATAGACCCACCTGACAGCCACAGCACCAAACATTTTCCTTGTCGCTAAAACAGATTTATGTCTAATATTTTGTCAATTCAGAGACAAAAAAAACAAAAAAAAAAACGTTCTTCAGAATGACCCCAATGCTTTCTTTGCCATCAGTAAGTATTCGTACAATGTCATCACAGTGTAATGCCATTCACTATATCACTATAGTTATGCAGAAATGTTTCCTATACAAGTTTTTAGATAAAAATTCTTGATAAATTCAGTGATTAAAAAATGAAGTATGAATCTTGAAAATACTGGTAGTCAAGTGGGTATCTTGAGGATAAGAAAGTGTTGTATATCAAAGACATGCTTTTATTTATGACGCAGTTTTCTATTATAAGAAGTAGAACACTTTCAAGTGTTGGTCTGAAATGGAGTTAAACGATTCTATTTGGATACTTTAAATTCTTATGGTTTCTATAACTAGGTTACTTGTTTTTCAGATTTTATAAAATAAAAAATAGTACATTGTCGGAACATAATGGTAAACATTTTTAATACTGGTTTAAACTTATATAGTTCACTGATGTATTTGCCTATGAAAGAGGTTGAAATTTGTTGAATCATTTAGTATCATTGACAACAAAGTTATAAATTTTACATAATCTTACTTCCTTATGATCCCAATGCTGCACTTACTTAGGGCTTATGTTTGACTTTAGATTTTCTCCGCACTCATTTATCTTCTTTGCCCCTGATCTCCTCATTCTAACCTGGAGTATTTTTAGATACCTTTCCTCGCTGTCAATTTAACGTAACCTAGGTCTTCCTCTTAATCACTCTGTGACTTCCTCTTCATCCTTCTGCTTCTTCCTGTTCATTCCTCTTTTTCTTCCTCTTAATACCTCTGATTCACCTCACGGTAAGTACTTTTGTCGTATTATCCTCAGGCATGTCTGTCCTTCTCCATCCGTTCCACATGCCCAATGTCCAAGCCGTACCAATCTGAAAAATTTTGTGAATCTAACAATATCTTCTCCCTTCAAACATACGATTGTTCCTCCTCTCACCATTCTTCATGGTGGATTCTTAGGTTGGATAAATAGGATGAGGCATGAGGCGTTAACAGCTATTGAATTTTGGATTTGTTAGGAGTTAGACGGCTAGGTAATTCCCCACAGATCAAGTCCCTAAGCCCAGATAGGTTTTATATTTAAGTTATAGATAATTAGTTTGTTCTGAAATATAAGTGTAGATCTAGAGACAAGAAGTCGTAAAAGTAATTTTGATTTGTTTGTGTCGTGTGTGTGAGTTCCAGAGCAGTCTTCAGTCTAAATAGAGTCCTCAGTGCCTCAAGTAAATAGCCACAGGCACAACAATACTGTGCAAACAATATTGTGATTTTTTGACAATAAACTTTGACAATAATGTTTCTCTTTGAGTGTTATTCACCCTGATTTATTTGATAATCAGCTGATAAATGTTACTCGGCTGATTACTCAAGTTACTGCAATTGTTTTAAGATATCTCTTTAGATTACCCCTTTTTAAACAGTCATACTATAAAATATTGTAGATTTTTAATTGTGCATTTGTTTTGTTTCAGAGTGGTGGCGGGTAGAGGGCGTATAATTATCGCGTTACTTGAAAAACCGATCAGACAAGATGGCGCACTTCGTGGCGAATATCGAGCCGAGTCTGAGAGAAATGCAACACCACCACGATCATTCGGAACACCATCACGAGCATCATCACGATCAGCATCACGAGCATCATCTCAATCAGCACCACCCGCCTCCTCAGTCTTTACATCACAGCTCTGATCATCAGTCCAAAAGGCACCAACACCATCATCATTCACCTGACCAACACAATATCGCTGCCAAGGTATGTTCAATCCCTTGATCCATGTATTTATTGTTGGTTTTTCTCGTAGAAAAGTGAAAATAATCACTTATGACTGAAGTAACATGAGGGGTTTCATTGTTTGTACTTAGAGCGATGAGAGTCACTCCAAGAATCAGGACAGCAAATCAAATAAACGTCAGGCCGCTGCAACAGTAAATAACAATTTATTAATTATTTTCAGCTACATAGGCTTTAAAGACATTACAAAAAAAATGAATTGAAATATTATTTTTAAATCCTCTTTAATATTTTATTATTTCATATTAACTAGTTTTTAGAAAAAAAAATCAAACTTCTATCTAAATTTTTATTTTCTTTAAAAAAATGAAGTTCTACTTCAAAGCATTATTTGAATTTGTCTCACATCGAAGAAATGATACCTTCAAGAATCAGGGAAGAAGGACGTGGTAAAATTCCCATTCATTTTGTGTTACATGTTTTTATATAATTCAAAATTTACTAGAGGATTTAAAAATGATATAACAGTTCCAGTTATAATTCTAGATCATATAAATCGCATATTTATTTTTACGCTGTATATTCTGAATGAGCTTATGAATGCTATTATGCAGAATGTAAATCGCATTATCTATACCAAAAAACCAGTGTGTGGTAACAAAGAAGCAAACAATAAGTACAAGTAAAAAATACAAAGTAATCCTCGTCTAGACTGCCCAACAGAACAGAGGAAACGAGCCGTTGCTCTCTGCGCATGCCCAGTCTAAAGTACGCCTGCGCATCTCAGACTTGACATGCGCACTAATGCGCAGAGACCAGTGCTCGGCTGGTTTCCTCTGTTCTGTTCGGCAGTCTGGGCACGGCTTAAATCCTCAAACACTAAACATAAAAATATATTCAAAACACTATTGTTTTATTTCATTTTATAAACCATTTACTCTGTGGTACCAACAACAATATTAATAAATGTTCAAGCTCAAATGTAAATACCCAAATATATACGTTAAAACATCCAATTTTTCCCAGAACTTGGCAAAAAACCTTAAATAAAACAATAGTTATTTATGTAACTAGGCAGCAATATGGAATTTTACTGACGAGTAATTAGATTAGCCTCCGAGCCGATGGCGAGGACAGGCTATGATCATTAACTGCCGAGGCAAAGCCGAGGCAGGTAATTTACCTATTTGACGGCCGAGGCGAAGCCGAGACAGGCAAGGAATAAACGAGGCAGACATTTTTCCTTTGCTGCCTTGTTGCATACAATAGTTTATCTACTCACCCTATGCAGATAAAAAATGGAAGCTTAGGTAAGAGTTAGTTTGAGATGAATTGTCAACAAACTCAAACCAAAATATGTCGTGCTCCAGTGTTGCCACTTCTTACTCGAGATTAATTATTCAAAGACCTACAATTAAAATACTTTTTTGTCTTATAACTTTTTAAACTTTTAAATATTAATAATATAACACTGCTTTGTAATAAAACAAGTATGCAACTAAATTAAAATAACAGAGATTAAAATAAAACTAAACACAAACAAAATTAGAGGTTATGACACGCAGTGGTAAACTCTGTTACTTTCTATGCCTAGGCAGGGAAATATTTCCCTGACTGTTTTAACTACTTTCCGGCCTGTTTTTAATATTTTTATGACAAATCAGCAAAATAGTACTTTTCAGTCTAAAAACAGTTAGTAATGTTTAATTTTGCTGCCGTGAGTAGATAAATAAATTTACTAGACAATATTTTACCACACATTGGTTTTCATGTATAGATTTAAGTTTTTTGAAACATCTTTAGAATACGGTTCCCAAACCCGTAACACACTTTTACTTATATTCTTATCACTATTATTGTTGAAGTAATCTAAGTTGTAATATCCTATATATCTCCTTTTTAGGGTTTCGTTGGTAAAACCAAAAAAAAGAAACCCTTATAGTTTCGTTCCTGTGTCCGTCTGTCACTCTGTACGGTTCCAATAACTTTTGAACCAAAAAAGATAAAAACGTGAAACTTTCCAGTATAAAAGATCGTTCTGACGCGCACACAGGAAAAATATAGCGAACTCAATAATATCAGCTGTTCAAATTCAAAATGGCGGATAATTCACGTCGCGAAAAAAATATATTTTTTTTAAATTTTAAGTGGGGTATCAAATGAAAGGTATTGAAGAGTAGAATAGAAATATATATACCACTTAGGGATAGTGGTTAATTTTCAGCGCCATTTTGTCAAAAAACATCGAAATTTTGCGTGTCCCCCCCCCTAAAATCGTATTTCTGCTATTACTAAAAATATAGAAAAATATGCAAAATGTGTGGTCTGCTGGGCCATAGAAAAAATAAGATTAGCAGTTTGATCTGATTTACTGGAAATTCAAGATGGCGGATAATTCATGTCACTCGAAAAAAAATATTTTTTTATAATTTTGAGTGGGGTATCAAATGAAAGGTATTGAAGAGTAGAATAGAAATATATATACCACTTAGGGATAGTGGTTAATTTTCAGCGCCATTTTGTCAAAAAACATCGAAATTTTGCGTGTCCCCCCCCCTAAAATCGTATTTCCGCTATTACTAAAAATATAGAAAAATATGCAAAATGTGTGGTCTGCTGGGCCATAGAAAAAATAAGATTAGCAGTTTGATCTGATTTACTGGAAATTCAAGATGGCGGATAATTCATGTCACTCGAAAAAAAATATTTTTTTATAATTTTGAGTGGGGTATCAAATGAAAGGTATTGAAGAGTAGAATAGAAATATATATACCACTTAGGGATAGTGGTTAATTTTCAGCGCCATTTTGTCAAAAAACATCGAAATTTTGCGTGTCCCCCCCCCTAAAATCGTATTTCCGCTATTACTAAAAATATAGAAAAATATGCAAAATGTGTGGTCTGCTGGGCCATAGAAAAAATAAGATTAGCAGTTTGATCTGATTTACTGGAAATTCAAGATGGCGGATAATTCATGTCACTCGAAAAAAAATATTTTTTTATAATTTTGAGTGGGGTATCAAATGAAAGGTATTGAAGAGTAGAATAGAAATATATATACCACTTAGGGATAGTGGTTAATTTTCAGCGCCATTTTGTCAAAAAACATCGAAATTTTGCGTGTCCCCCCCCCTAAAATCGTATTTCCGCTATTACTAAAAATATAGAAAAATATGCAAAATGTGTGGTCTGCTGGGCCATAGAAAAAATAAGATTAGCAGTTTGATCTGATCTACTGGAAATCCAAGATGGCGGATAATTCATGTCACTCGAAAAAAATTATTTTTTATAAATTTTGAGTAAGGTATCAAATGAAAGGTATTGAAGAGTAGATTACAAATATATATACCACTTATGGATAGTGTTTAATTTTCGGCGCCATTTTGTCAAAAAAACTTTTCTCTCCCCCCCCCCCCCTTCTAATTTTGTGTTCACAATACCAACGAAACCCTTTTTACGTGAGACTTCACGCCTTACCAATTTATTTATATATTTCCTCTTGTATTATGTCCCCTACATAAAACCAAAATATCGAAGTGTAATGCGGTCATAACATTGTGTTGCGGGCTTGGTTACCGTATTCTAAAGCTTACCTACACCATTTTGTAGGCAACAATCATTAAACGTCACAATGTTTTGCAACTTTGAATTTAGTTAGCGCTGCTAATCTTTAACAAGTTTTTTTTTAAAACAAATCTTCTGCTTATTAGGATTATTAGATACTTTAGTAATCATTTGGATGATTAACTATTTAGATTGTAATCCTAGTATTCCTCACAAGTTGAGCAAGCTGTATTTGTCACGTACAGTTTGCATTACTTTAGCTAAAAATATACAAGAATTTAATAAGATATTAAACCAGATGTTAAACAAATTGTAAAAACATTTTATTATTTTACACATTTTAGATTAGTTTTGTAGAATGTTCTCTTGACTGAACTCATTAGTTTTCATTTGATTAAAAACCATTTTAGTTAGATACTATTACCATGCAGCTTTTTACTAAAACATATTTTTGTCTAAATAGAAGATAGAAAGTTGGAGTTGAGTTTGAAGTAGAGGTTGTTTTAATTGGTCGTTATGGTAGAAGGTCTTAAACAAGTTTAAATGGAAGCTATAAAGACAAACTTAATAGGTCAGAGTTTGCCCTTTAACTTGAGCCAATTATAGCGTCTTGTCTGCCATTTTTCTTACTGCTGCTTTCAAAACATCTTAATATCGACCGTGCATCATGCAGGGTAATATACAGTGTAACGATTGCAGTAAT
Source organism: Gerris lacustris (assembly GCA_951217055.1). Classification (NCBI taxonomy): domain Eukaryota; kingdom Metazoa; phylum Arthropoda; class Insecta; order Hemiptera; family Gerridae; genus Gerris; species Gerris lacustris. The sequence goes on along the minus strand of OX578281.1, from coordinate 74,310,845 downwards.
ATCTTGCCAACAATATTCCCAGCTGTGCCATTGCAAAAACAATTTTATAAATGAGAACCGCAATTATCAAAAATTAACAAAAAAAAACAACTTTTAACCCTCTGCCCGGAACATGATTTTGCACCCCCCCCCCCCCCCCAAGTTTCTGAACATCGGTATTTTTTACCGTCACCATAGTTTTCTTCATTTTTAGGTTTCTATTTTATTAGACGTTCAGTATAAGACACATGCTTAGTAGGAAACATAATTAAAGATCTTTATAAATATCCATTTATATAAATCATTCAAATGGTGGTAACAATTATCATTAGAGTGCTCGAACATCGGTAAAAATTACGGGTTTAGTGATAGAACATCGGTAATTCTTACGGACAGGAAATAAATCTAACGAAATGTTGAATACCGGTAAGATTGTAAAATATTATCAACAGACCTCAACGATACCGATGATTATGCCCATCAGAAAAAATCAGGTAGCGAAACGGCAACCGTCTCTCCTTTGTGGTAAGATGTCCACTGAAAGTGTCTTCGGGCCACAACCATATACCTTCACTTAAACTGCTACCGGCCAATATTTAGCAAACTATATTCCGGAGGGGAAGTTTAATATAGATTTCTTTTCTTCCTTTAAAATTTAATTCAACACATGTCTTAGCGATTTGTTTAGTAATATAGTTTTAGTATCTATAAAGAAGTTAAAGCAACTTAGAATTCCTGCTAAACCAAAATTGAAACATGCGTAATTCATTAAGTGAAGTAGTTGCAGAAATTAAAGAAAAAATATTATCAATAATTTTAAACAACTATTCATATTATCCAATTTTAAGATATGATGAAGAAATGTTGATGGTATTGTTTTTGCAAATTTTATTTGAGAAATATGGAGGTTTAGTTGCTGATATATTTTACCGATTCTGAACTCAAGAACTAGAAAGAATAAAATTAGAATTTTAACTGTCTGGAATATCAGTGCATAATTTGCACGCATTATAACACTCATGTGCTTTGTGGCAACTATGATGGCACATTACATGGAAGGAGGCGTTTGCACTATTATACTAAAATATCCTTGGTAAATATTTTTTGTATTTTAACAAAACGGATAGGTTCTTACTGAGTTTAATAGTATTATAATTTGTTAAAGCATACTCTTAAAATTAAGTATGCTTATTGGTATTTCTTAATACTACAGTACTTATCTGTCCCACTTTACATTTCATTTCTCCGATTTCATCTTTTTTTCTTAATTGTTCTGTTTTATATTTTAACCCTAGAACGCTAACCATACTTTTTAACCTCTTATGACTAACCTTGAGTCATATTGACTCCCTAATCTATTATACCCAGTTTTATTAAATATAATGGCCTAATATGTATAAAATTTTTAACACGTTGTAGTGCTAGTTGATGGGACACTTGGGTGCTTTGTTTGCCATAAAAAAAAACATTTTTTCCTTTTAATTCCGGTTTTTCAATCTGGACTACTATTACATATCCGGTATTGTTATCTACCGGAGTGGTTTTTTATTTACTTTTTTTGATGTAGCTTTTTTCTTTCCTTTCTTTTGGTTTTTCTATTTCGTAAATTGTTTCAATTAATTTATTATTTTCCTCATCATCGCTGATGGGATCAAAAAAGGCATTTTCTATTTTCAAATCAGGGTCCAAATCACAACCGTCACCATTATTGTCGAATACGCTCTTTTTCATAATCGGTATCTGAATCGGTCATTTCCTTCATCAAGCGATAAATGTCGTTTGGATCATTGTATTTTTTCTCCATTATTTGACTATATTCATATTCTATTAACTTTATATAATTTTGACATACAAAGACAAAAAAATATAACAATTTATACTTATAAATGAATAAATTACAATTATATTACCTTTAATTTGTAATAATTATTCAATTAAAAGTTATAAAATACCTAATTTATAAGATTTGAAATGGCCAAATAAACAATAACACTTATTAGATTGGGCTGTTAATAATATTCTGCGTCAAAATTACCTACAAAAATTTACGTGTAAGACTAAACAGGAGTCAAAATGACTCCGTGACTACAGAAAAACAAACGATATATCCTCTTTAGAATCTGAATGTGGAACTGATAGAAGTGTAGAAGGGTTATTCAAGGGTGGGAGGTAGTAGCATAGCTGAGATGTGGGAGTTCTGTGTTTTACAGCCACTGTGCATTCGTAGTTTTAAAAAAAATGGGAGTCATTTTGACTCCAGGTTAGCGTTCTAGGGTTAGAACGTCATTAATTTTGGTTTAATAATAAATTCAATGTTTTTCAAAGTACGTAATGCTTCCATAAAGAAGAATGTTTATATTTCTGTGTCTAAATAACTATAAAGACAAAGAAATATTTAGTCTAATGTACTAGGGGGAATTCCTTAGGGTCAAAGAAATATACAGTTTAATAATATAACGTGAACTCTACAATCCACTTTCAGTACGTAAAAGTAATAAATAATTGTAAGTAATAATAAGTATAAATAGCCTTTAGTCTAATAATCTATTAAGACAAAGGTGTATTATTACTTTATGTACAAAAGTATGATATTCCGTTATCCAAAAGTAATTGGGCCTAAATATTCTTTTCTGTTAATAGAGAGACTAAGGGATATTATTACTTCTACTCACAGGATAGTTTGTATTCCTTTGACTAAATTACTACTGACAAAGAGACATCATTTTTATTTACAGAATTCTGATATTCCTTTGTCCCAAAGTAAATCCGACTAATTGTCCATTTGTCTTTATAGTCATTTAGACAAAACAGTACAAAATCTTCACTATATGGAAGCCTTGCGTACTTAAGCGCCGAAACATGTGTAATTTTTTTAAAACGATTCCGGTAAATTCGTATTGTACGCCCCCACTTAAGGGATATAAACTCTCCTATGAACAAGTTATACATATATAATTTCTCTAAAATCAAGTAGGAAAAAGTACGAAACATTTCTGGGGCACGTACAATCCGAATTAGCCACGATTCCTTTTGGCTAATGATAATCGATGTATCAATTTTGATATCGTATTTACCTACTTAATCTTTATCTCTCCAAATTTATGATGGCCGATGTTTTTATTTTTCTTGTATTAATTTTAAGTGGGTTAAGATAAAACATATGTATCCGGAAAAATAATTTATAAACACAAAAGTTCATCTTGAAAGAGTTATAGTTCAATAACCAAAAAACGTCTTCGCACAACAAATTGACCGCTTTTCTAAAGCAGCTTTCTTCAGATAATCTAGAGCTTACTAGATTGACTTTTAAATTACAAGTGTATAAGGGATATCATAGACTTGTACTCTCAAAGTAAATCTAGAGAACTCTAGATTATCTGAAGAAGGCTGCTTTAGAACAGCTGACATCGGTCAATAGTTTATTCTATTTTTTTGTGTTTGGACGTGGTTTGGTTATTGAACTAAAGCTCTTACATGATGAGTCACTCTCACACGCTGCAGATAAACACAGTCGAGCAACAAAACTAGTAATAATTACAGTTTTATTATACCCAAATATATTTCATTTCTCTTTTTTAATCTAATTCTTCTAGAATAATAAATTTAATAAAAATTTGCCAATTTTGTTTTCCCTATCCGCGAATTTCTTCTCTAAGTTTTCATCGTGAAATGCAAAAGGCGAGTAGTCCGGTTCCTCGTCGGATTCTGGCGTCTCTGTTTTATTTCCTGGGTTGGATCTTCTTCTCCTGAGACTGGTGGAGTGATGGCACTGGTAGGGGTGGGTCTGCTCCTCTATCGTCGGGTCTCTTGATGAAGGTCCCTCCGTTTTACCACAAAACGACAAAGCCATTTCTTTCGGAGTTCTAAACATGCTTTCCTTTAGGTCTTGTAAGATACGACGTTTTGACTTTCTTATATTCTGAAAGGAAGCATTTATGACAGCGTCATTCAAATTAACAGCTTATATCATTAGATTTGACAGAACTAAATATTTTAAATTTTAATCCGACATATTTTGTAAAATTATTATTTGTTTGACTCTAATCAATCAACTCTAATATATCTCTGTTTAATCTCTAAGACAATAAATAAACTTGTATACTCGATACGCCAGGCCTGACTTATTAGACTGTACAGTGCGTGTAAAGGCCTGCTATCTGAGCGTGAGTAAGATACATTCACCTGAACAGTCACGACTGTTGAAGCGGCCGAATCAAGTATATACTCAGACGGACTGTTTAGTCCAAACTGTCAGGCCTGCGTGGTTGTTTATACCTGGATTATTCCTGTTGGCCTGTTAGTTATGCCTGATCAGATGGCTGGAATATCCACAACCTCAGGTGTTGGTTCTGCAGATGAAAATTGGTTCTTCAGTTTGAACTGATACCCTGGCATTTTATATTTGAAAATTTTTTATTAAATAATATTGTTAAACATTTATTAAAATTGTTCAAAAATCAAATAAATGTTAGCGTTCACTATGATTATATCTAGCTACTTCTAAATTTAATCCTTTTAAATCAAAATAAATCAATCAACATACTAAGCAAAAATAAAAATGCTTTAATTATTAATTCAAAAATATATTGATACATGTAATATAAAATGGCAAAATACCTAATATACATATTTTGTATATATAATTGTTATACAAACTACACAGCAAGGTGGTATGTAGTTGTTTCGAGCGGCCTAGAATACTTCAAATCGATTCAGTGAGACACGAATAGAATTATATTTATAGCTCTTTAATAAACCTGACTGAAAAAAAGTAATAATAGTAATAATAACAATAGTTATAATAAAAAACTATTATTTGCCGGAATCGGTGTATTTAAGAGGCTTAAGTAATTATTTAAATTAATAAAATTCGAAGCGTATATCTATTTATAAACATAGTTAGATAAAGTGGTAATTTTTAATCATCTTTGATTTTATGAGTAATTTATTATCAGTTTCAAAATCTTGCGTTCCTATCGCGTACTTTACATTTGCTTAGTCTTACAACCCAGTATTACTGTCTGTATTACTGTCCAGTATTACTGTCTGTATTACTGTCCAGTATTACTGTCTGTATTACTGTCCAGTATTACTGTCCGTACTACTGTCTGTATTACTGTCCAGTATTACTGTCTAGTACTACTGTCCAGTATTACTGTCTGTATTACTGTCCAGTATTACTGTCCGTACTACTGTCTGTATTACTGTCCAGTATTACTGTCCGTACTACTGTCCAGTATTACTGTCTAGTACTACTGTCCAGTATTACTGTCCGTATTACTGTCCAGTATTACTGTCCGTACTACTGTCTGTATTACTGTCTAGTACTACTGTCTGTATTACTGTCTAGTACTACTGTTTGTATTACTGTCTGTATTACTGTCTAGTATTACTGTCTGTATTACTGTCCAGTATTACTATCTGTTTAAGTGTATATAGGTATTAAAAAGAAGAAAGCTAAAGTGACAGAGAAATTGCATGTGGAAGAGAAACTAATGGTCGTAGAAGGTTGAAATTAATATGGAAACAACAATAGGCTATTTAAGATCTAGGTACCACCAAAATATTATCAAAATCAGATGAGACGATTTTAAGATGTTGATTTGCAAAATTGTTCAACTAAACTAAGTCACGAGACCGAATATATTCCCTGATGTCTGAAACGGATTTATGTCTCGGAATTTTTCAACTTGGATGCATACAAATAATAATTCGTTCTTCAAAACCAATTTAGTTCTTAAGCAAATTGCAATGCCTAATATTTTAGCAAGCCGATTGCAACCGTTTTCGTAGGTTAAAAGTAATAAAAATTATCCTGTAAAAATTGTTAGTTTATTGATGAACAAGTATAAACTGGTGGCAACCAGTCTGTATTTAATATAAGCTTCTGTTGACTGTTAATATCCCAAGCAATTTAAAAAATAAAATAAAATATATAATTTCTTATACAATATGTCCACTTAACATCTAGTTTCTGACGTATAGAAAATATGTAACGCTGACTTGTCTCTTTGTTTTGTTATAGCATCAATTTTTATTCATATTACCTTTTGCGAGCAGTTTTTCTGTAATAAATGAAGGAAATCTCTGCAGAGAGACACAAAGCGGTTAACGGCACGGAAAGGGGGTTACTTGGGGGCGGCATGAGGACGAGAAGGGGTTACTCGGGGGCAGACATGATGACGAGTTGCCTCAACTTGTTTGATTGCTTAACTTCCCTAGCAACCACTCCAGGCAGAATAAGGGGGGCAAACAGAGAGCAAGGGAGGGGGGGGGGAGCTAGTCGGGGAGTCTCATTTAAATATGAGGGAAATTTTACTTTGCTGCAATGGAGCTGCACTATACATATACCTATTGTGCAATTTAATTTAAAGATTTTATAAAATATTATAGTAAAGAAAAAAGAAAAATAACTCGTAGACAACTAGTCGCCTTTATTTTATTTTATCTTCTTAACCAGATTAGTGGCTCAAAATATACATATTTATACTACTTGAAAAAATAATTCTAATTCCTGTTCAAATAAACTTAATTGGACACACAGAATGAGATTAACAGAATATTTGCAGAATCCCAAGAGTTTACTGAGTTATAATAAAATTGTAATATAAAGTAGTGGTAAGACAGCAGGGCTTAGGCTTGCCCAATATTTTACAACTATATTATGTTTAACTAGAGTACACAACTATATATATGTAATGGATGATACGGGCTTGGTGATCCATCACCAGTATATATACACCTGATGTGCGGTCCAAGTAGTTCATTCCAACATAGTCTAAATTAGGTTTGTAAACTTCACTTTTTAAAGGTGAATTTGTGATTATGCACAATTATAATGCTTCTAGATCGTAAAAAATTAAGGGGCTTCATTGATGACTGAAACTCACGTGTTGAACATCACAGAACAAGCTTTTGGCTGACTGAAACGGACTAAAAGCTTTTTGATTTACTTCACTAATTGTCACGTGACGCTCGTGCAGTCTTGGGGAGAGTTCTACGAAATCAATAAAAAATATACCGTTTTTAGGGCAAAACCGGGAAAACCTTATAAATTCCTGCGTTGTCTGGATTTGTCTGGAGTCTTTAAGTACTTGTATCTCCGGAAGTACTTAACACAAGAAAGCCTAAAGAAAAAATTTCGTGTCCCCCACCCCAATTTTTTTAACGAATCTACCAAAATCTAAAAACTTCAATGTTACTTTTTCTCAAAAAATAAAAAATAAGGTATTTTCCATGCCGTATATTTTATAAGAAAATAAATTTTAAATCCACCCCCCCCCCCCCCACCCTTACAAAAACAAAATCTTAAAATGTATATCTTGTGAACATTTTATGCAAAAGTCTAGTTTTATTGTGTTTAGACGATAAAAATACATAGCATTTATAGTAAATTTATAGTAGTAGTTTGTTTGAACTAATTAGTATAATGAACTATTAGCTAAAACATGCCATTAAAAATTATAGGTAAAACAAACTTCATAAAATGGCCGCCATTTTGAAACGGCTCGGCCTTCGAATTATGGTTGATAACTTGCTTTGTGAGTACTGAAAGGAACCATGTTTATAGCAACTTTATTATTGATGTATTTTAACTATAACTTTGCAGTTTGTAATCCGATTTACACTGTTTTTTCCCCTCATTGGAATCTTCTTTAAGTCATGTTTAATAAGGTATTTAAAAATAACTGTCTCCATTGAAAATGTTTTTCAATTAAAAGAAAACTCGGCACTAGAGTCAGGTTTAGTGAAAAGCTCATAAGTGTGAATGATTATTGAGAAGTAAACAATGTCAAACACTCAAAGTTTGCTTTCTCTTAACTAATGCACAGATGTGTAAACCAATATTTCCTTTCTCAGTTCCTAAATCAATATTTGCCTCTTATTTTAGAAGCTCAGTAAATAAAAAAGTAATAAGCCTGATCATACTCGAGTTCGTTACATTACATTTTCTGTCAAATGTTTGTTTGTGTTTTGACAGCGTAAAAAAAAAATGACTAAGTCAAAATATTGGATGGGGAGCCAAAAAGCTGTATTGGCCCCCCTTCTCATTTTTGACAGTCATTTTTCGTTGTCAAAGCACAAACAAACATTTTTTCCCATCCCATATTTGTACATTTTCGCACTGACACACTAACAAACATTTGGCACACACTTTCTGTTGCATTATATAATACAATTCTTCTACTTTTGCGCACAATATAAAATCCAATCAACCATTCTGTATATTCTGCAATATTTAGTTATTCCATTATCGTATTTTAAAACCTTTGTGCATTGTGTAATCCATTTAAATATGAATATAATTATTATGTAAGTAGTTGTTCCGGGGTAAATGTAGTTTCTGAGAAAATAGCTATAAATGCTTTACAGGGGAAGAGGTTGGATTTGATTTCCCCACCGGTGGGGAGAGAGTTCTACTCATGATAAATTTTGATAAAATGCTCAATAATACTAGTAATTAAATTTAATCACTGAAGACTGTTATTTGAAAACAAATAACAAGTGGTACTTTGCTGCACTCGAGAGAAATGTTTATGCTCGAGCCGCAGGCTAGGACGGAATGGTTTCTCAAGTGCAGCAAACACACATTAAGCTCGAGTTGCACTTTAAATTTTTCCTTCAGTTGGTTTATAGTCTGTAAATAAAATATATATAAAAATAAATTGAGTGTTCATGAACATGTAATTATACAACTCGATAATTTCATTACGTTACATACAAAAAAGAAGAAGAAAAACATTTGATATTCGTAAGTTGATACACTGGAGTTTGGGAAAGTTAAGGCAAGAACCTGCTGTTTTTCATACCATTTTGAGTGTAACAACATCCACTTTGTCCATCAACTGTAGGAAAAGTAATTTGTACTGTTAAATGAGACATTTTATTACGATTTGTATCCAACACATCTTTTTCTCTTTTCCCAATTAGAACGATTTCCAGTTTCTGTTCCAGGTTAAATATTTAAAGATTTGTAAATAAAATTGTTAAATCATTTTTAATAAATCTATAATATTATGATTATTTAAAAAAAAAGAAGTGAAATAGTTACTAATAAATGAGTGCCGTTCGAATGAAAAAAAGATAATAAAATAAAACAGATGTAAGGTCATTGGACAATAAATTTAAATCTGATATTAAATAAACGCTATTCTCAAGCATCTACATATACAAATATATTTAAAATATAAAGAATAAAATCAATTCTTATCTAGGAAAAGATTTTTCTTTGTTCAAAGGGAATATTTTATTTGTTCTGTTGGCTGCCCTTGTTCGAAACACAGCTAAAACGCCTCGCTCCCCCCCTCTCGAATTCTATAAACCTTTGAAACCAAAGGGTGAAAGGGTCACATTTTCCTTTGTACTCATCGAGCAGAAATGTATTTAACCATACTTCTGTACCGTCGAGTAACTTCGTGAAAATATTTTATCGAGTTTCAAAAAAAACGTTTTATTTAAAATTAAAATAAGTATAATGTGTAAAAATGAAGTAATTAAATAATAATTTATTTCACTAATTTTTAATTATGAAATTTGACATTTTTCTAAAAATGTAATTCATTTTTGGTTTTTTTTCAAGTTTATTTTTTTATAGAAATTTAAATCTGTAAGAAATAATTAATTTCTTTTTAAATTAATTTAACTTCGATATAACGCTTTAATTGATTAAATAACAAAATATATAACAATCAGCTGATATGCAGAGTGCTCAGAATAAGGTTAGTACATCATTTCATGCTAACTCAATCATAATTTAGACTACAAATATATAATTATAGAAAAATATGATATAAACATAATACATTTTCATAAAAAAGTACCAAAGAAAAAACTAATAGAGATATTTACAATTGTTGTTATGTTCTTTCATAATTTTAATACTACATGCAACGTACAAAAATAAACATTGCTACAATATTATTCACACTTTAAACTAGGTATTTATTTAACTTGGTGGTTAGAGGTGGTTAGAGATGGTTAGAGGAGGTTAGAGGTGGTTAGAGGTGGTTAGAGGTGGTTAGAGATGGTTAGAGGTGGTTAGGGGAGATGCATACAGTCGGGGATCGATGTGGCTAAGTGGTGAAGCGATATCACAATTCCTGCAAAGGTCAAATGCTGACTGCAGACTGTCTCTGGGATTTGACCCGTACTAAATTAGTAGGGTTTGAAACCCAGAGAGGTGAGACATTTATACATGATATTCACATTAAGTGGATGTGTATAGTGGCTCATCCTCTCCTCTTCTGTAGGTTCACATATTTATTCAATGGATGCACCTACTGTAGTGCAGTAGATAACGTGCATACAAAAGTAACTTACTAACATCAAGCTAGTATTTTGCATTGAGTCAAATTTTGGTGTCCTCCCGGAATATGGGGGTCTGCAATGTTGGTCCACAGGAAATAGCTTTACCATAATACCGGTGGAGAGTGGCCATGTCCCACATGTATTAGTGAACAAGGTGATTTCCATAATCTTGGAGAACAAAATTAGTTAGTAGACAAAGAAACCAGGTGATGTTAGTTTGTCATTTAGTAGGTGACCACTTTGATTTGGATGGATATTTGACTAACTAACCAATCAAGCGACAAACTAATATCAACTTTATATTTAGTCTATTAACAAATTTTGTTCTCAGGATCATGAAAATCACCTTGTTCGTAATCATGGGTGGGACATGGCCGCTCTCCACCAGTTTTTTTTAAGGGTTCGTTGATAAAACCAAAAAAAGAAACCCTTATAGTTTCGTTCCTGTATCTGTTTGTCTGTCACTCAGTACGGTTCCAATAACTTTTGAATCAAAAGAGATAAAGAAAAATTAAACTTTTTAGTATTAAAGATCGTCCTAACGCGCTCACAAGAAAAATATATAACTAACTCAAATTCAAAATAGTGGATAGGTAATTCATGTTTCGCGATTTTTTTTTTAAATTTTGAGTGGGGTATCAAACAAAAGGAAGAGTAGATTAAAAAAAAAATATGTAATAATTAAATAAATATTTTATTTTATTAAAATTTGAAACGAGGCATCAAATGAAACCTACTAATGAGTAGATTACAAATTTTTTCTTAACATTTTTAAAATTGTTATTTCTTATTGTATTTATAAGTCAAAATATACCAGAAAAAAGTTCCCCCTCCCAACTACCCTATAACAGTATTCCTGAAATTTTTAAATATATCACGCTAATACTTTAACTACGTAAAGTAAGGTATTAGCATTAGCGTAAGGGCTATAATTAGCGTAAGGTAATTAACGTTATATTGAAGTTACGTATAGTTACGTATATTGATAATTTGTCAAGAATCTTTGTTAAGGATCGTATCTTCAACATGAAATTTGTCCTGTGATAGTAGGGGAAGTTAAATATAGAATAAAGCTTTAAATAAAACGCATATATTAGTAATTGGACAAGCGTAGTGAGTTCATCATTTTAGTGAATTAGGTTTTAAAAGTTTATGTGTTGATCTCTCGATAAGTGGCGTACAAATTGAACGGTTTGAACGAAATTCGGTCCTTAGCTTTTGTGACAACTGCATGGTTTGTGGAAATTTTACACTTAATATTTTATACCTTAAAAAGTAGGAAATTAATAGGGAACTACTGTTACAAAAATGTCCTTTATCTCCAGTAAGGAGAAAAAGTTATGATTTTGGATCAGTTTAGAGGAACTAAAGTAAATATTTTCTTCTCTGAACTCAAAAGTAAAACCAGGGAGTAAAAGAAGGATTGACAACTTAATTATTTTATAAATTGTAGAGAATGAATGGCTAATGTAATGAATGTTAAAATCAGGTTGGTGACACTGCTTTTTCGATCTTGTTTATCATTGTTTATAACCTGCATCTAAATAACCTTCTATTTGAGTTTAATTGCAATTCTTATTTGTTTTCAATATTGAATCTCTTGTATCTGCAATTAAAAGGGCGAACAATTATTATTATTTATTAAAATAATGAATAAAAACTGTGCAATGGATGAAAATGTGTATTTTCTTCCTACTGGAGATAAAATATATTGTATCGCGATAATTATCTCCCTCGGCTGCGTCTCGGGAGCTAATTAGGTTTATTCCCTCGGGATTTAGGGACCATGATGCCTTCGGCTTCGCCTCAAGGTCCAACTTCTTCGCTCAGGGAATAATGGCCTACTTTACTCCCTAGGTGCATAAATAACTATTTTTTTCCGGCATTTTGAAATTAAATATAGCTAACAAGAAGGTGTTAAAAAAGATTATGATTATATTATGGCATATTGCATGCAGTTGTAAAGCTCTTTTCGGTAGATTAAGAATATGTGAATTTGTCCTTAAATATTTTTCCGGTAGCCACAATAAATACAATATACCGATAAACGAGCAAAATGCAAATCGTGCTACAGCTTCACTCTGTAGTAATGTACGTATTTAAATTAATTGATTATAAGTAGAAGAGTAAGAGTCAAATAATGATAAATACATAAAGATTATTTTTATTAGGACTGTCCAAATAACTAATTTTAAATAAGTTATTTGTTTGAGGTGGGATTTCATGGAACGTTGTATGAGTAAAACTGCAGTCAAAGTGGTAAATGTCGGTTCATTATCAACAATGTTCTGTAGAGGTCGTCCAAGCTGACCTGTAAATTTTGCTCTTCAAGCACTCAAAATGTCTCCGTTCAAACCACAAATGCAATTTATTACAATATATAGTCTAATTCACGTAGAATCACCAAAACCTCAAAATTGTTAAATTTATGTTAAATGTTTTATTTTCTAATGGGACACCACTAATAATTAGAGAAAACAATATTAAAAGAACTGGTGGCGGCGAAATTTCATAATTTTATAGAGGCTTGTGACAATAATTTCATTTATTGTTTTTTTTTTTTTTTTAAATAAATCTTTGTTTAGAAAGCTTTTTTTGTTAAAAAAAACGTAATTATTTATGTATTGTTGGCCCTCAGAAAAAACAACCTTTTCCCTTTACTATTTCCTCTTGAAAGGAAGGCATGTTTTTCATTATTCCGGGTTAATGACAGAGCTCTTGAAACAAGCCAGGTTATATTTTTGTTAAAAGCTTCTTGACCTTAGATTTTATGTTAGAAATTCATTTACTTTCCTTTTAGAAAAAAATATCAATTTTTCACTTTGAGTTTTATTCAGTAAACTATTTTTTTTTTTCACTATGATTACTTAGAACAAGCTTCTATAAAGATAGTTTACCCAGTAGTGTGGCACATAGCTTTCTTGCTTCCTATTATACGGGCAAATAGTTTCCATTCCAAGTAGGGGATAACTTATTTTTGTCAAATATTATTTATTTTTTTCCCATAATTTTTAAATTAATATGGGTTCATCTGTGCGCTACTTTCAACAAACCATCCAAATGTCTTCAAAATTGGATAAGTACTTTTAAAAATATAGTTGTTTATAAAAGCAAGGTTATGCACTCTGCAAAAGAAAGCAGAAGGTTTAAATTATTATGACACTCAAATTCTGTCCAGGAATTTTTGAAATCGGAGACAAAGAAATTTTGTTCTTTAGAATTATCACAATGATGCTTCCGTTACTTTCGGTAGCAAAGGTCGGAGGCAAAAACAGATAAGAGTAAGATAAGAAAGGGAGCTTATGATATGGACTCCACCAGGTTTTGACTACTTAGACCTCATTATTAAAATTAAATCAGATTCAATAGTTTTCTACCCCTTGTGTACTCTATTATTCAATTTTTAGCAGCTTCTTGCACGGGTCGATCGGGGACCTCAGCCACATTAGACATCTAGTCCAAGTGATCAACAGTGTAAAACCGTCTTACCTAAGTGTACTACTACGCACTATCAACAGTTGTGTCGACGGTTAGTTAGATATTCCTGGTTTTTAAAAGAACGGTTTGAAAAGATCGGGTTAGCTGAATTATCCAATGATCCGGTTTTCTGAGATGAATACTTGAATGATCATTCTTTCCCTGAACCGGACCTCCATGAACGGGTCATAAATGAGCCGTATCATCATTGAACTGGAACTTCAATAAAGTTTTAATTTTTTATTTTATTTTATTAGATAATTTACATTATAATTATATGCAGTACAGATGTAGGGATTTGTGACTTGAAAAATGATATGATGTAAGGAACCATCCAGTGATTGCACTTGAAACAGTGCTGAAGTGAAACAGATTTATGTATGGGATTGGGATATAATGAAACAATAAAAACAAATAAAATCATGAAATTTTAATAAATATATAATTTGGTTTTCAAGAGGTCACGTACATTGCCTCTTCAGGCACCTTGGAAGGTTGTCAGGAATGGACCGGGAAAACAGAATATGGTCTGGTGAATTGAAATAGTGGAAGGATTTATATCTGGAAATGACTAGTTCAACGACTAAAGTTACTTTAAGATCATTATGTACGAAATTAGGAACATAGAAGAGGGCGTCAGCTATGTTTTTAGGATGTTGGATTGGAGTGATTGGAAGCGATAGGAGTTTGTAACGGAATTGCTCTATAAACAGGTTACAAATGATCCAAAGTCTCGTGTAAGAGTCCTAAATGAAGGGCTCAAAAATGAGCCGGATCCTCAAAGAACGGTGACAAATTAACCTAATATTTATCGAACCGATTGTCATGGTGGTTACAAATTATCCTGAGTCTCATGAACGAAACACAAATGCAACAGATCCTCAATGAACGGGCCGCAAATGAGCCGGATGCGGTTCCTCCGTGAACGGGTCATAAATGAGCCGGATCCTCAATGAACGGTGACAAATTAATAGCGTTGGGACAACCGACTAGAAAAAACAACCGAATGAATAAGTCGATTCGGGAAAAAAACAGTCGATTGAATTCAATCGACTGAAAACAGTCTCATAGCGGGTATAGGATATATAGACCGAGACTGAACCCGCAAGTTGAATGTTTCAATCGAATGGTTTTTTTTTATATAGGAGTAGTACGGTGGAGGCCGTAAAGGCCTCAGAGCTGAGGGGGGGGGGGGGGGGGGTGAGAGTGAGAAGGCGCTTGACACTCGTTATCTCGTCCCAAACTACAGCCTGCTACAACATCGTTTTCATTCGAATGAAAAAATATAGCCTGAGACTGAATCCAGTCGACTTTTTCATTCGAATGTTTCATTCGGATGTTTTTTGGTTTTAGGTAGGGGAAAGGAACGACGGTGAAGGGCTCAGAGCGGAGGAGGGGTGAGAAGGCGCATGACACTCGTTATCTCGTTATACACACGTCCACATATACACGTCCGAATTACAACTAATACAACTCCAAACTATAGACTGATATCATTCGAATGAAAACTAAATATCCACAACCGAATGAATGAATATTTTAAAACAACCGTTTAGTCGACTTTTTTCAATCGATTGGTTCCCAACGCTACAAATTAACCTAATATTTATCATTGTAAATTATAATTAATTTTTGATGGATTTTTAGGTGTGTATTTAAAAATAAAAACCATGTTATTATTGTTTTTAATGATTTTATTTTTCATTTTTTAATCAAAAAAATTTTTAAGTAGTTTACCTAATTTTATTATGTAATATAAATTTGACGAATCTTACAGAGGATTATGATTTTATTATTAATCTAAATATAATTGCCAAAAAAAAAAAATTCAATTGTGACTACACAACACATCAATTAATGAAAAAGGATGTGATGGGAAGATGACCTTAGAGGGTCGAAACGTCTCACAAATTAAAAAAGAAATGAAAATCATCTAGTTTTTATTTTTAAATACACACCTAAAAATCCATCAAAAATCCATCAAATTATAATTTACAATTTTAAAAAGGTGTTAATTTTAACAACATTTGTTGAAGAAAAAACACTAATATTTATCGATCCGATTGTCAGGGTGGTTACAAATGATCCTGAGTCTCATGAACGGGTCACAAATGCAACAGATCTTCAATGAACGGGCCACAAATGAGCCAGATCCGGTTCTTCCATGAACGGGCCACAAATGAGCCAGGTCCGGTTCTTCCATGAACGGGCCACAAATAAGCCGGATCCTCAATGAACGGTGACAAATCACCCTAATCTTTATCGAACCGATTGTCATGGTGGTTACAAATGACCCTGAGTCTCATGAACGGGTCACAAATGCAACAGATCCTCAATGAACGGTGACAAATTTAACCGAATCTTTATCGAACCGATTGTCATGGTGGGGTTTTTATCTAGATTTATAGATGAAAAACTTGGCCAAGGAAGGTTTCATGAAGTTGGGCTGAAAAAAGAACGGTGAATGAAGAGGATACCCCGGGCTAATTTGGAGAACAATGTTGCCCATCTCTGAGGTTAGTCTTTGTTTAGACGATTACATGTATACTTAACCCTCGGCTACTCCTGTTCCCCGTCTATATTATTACTTGGCTGTTAGTTTGTAGTTAAGAAAAGGTGAAGAAGATTGTTGTTAGTAAACAGGAAGTAAATGTAGGATGTAAGGTCAGACGCTCTAGAGGGTGTTAAGTTACAGGTAATTAAGTGAGAAGGGTTTGAGGCTGAAGGTAGAGGGCAGCGCGTGGTGTTTACAATACACACGCAGCGTCTCGTCAGTCACAGAGCATCGCTTATTTTAAAACGCTGCGAGTTCATTTCTAAAAGTAGAAACTTTGATTTTTCTTTTCCTCTCGCACTGATTCTATTTTTACACATTAAAAGATTGGACGCTCTCACGGGAGAGTTTGTGAGTCTTCCCTTTGCATTAGTCAGTTTTCGAGATCTCCGTCTCACAGTCGTACCGTTTCATCGGGTTCCTATACGTTTTTCGATATATTTTAAATTATAACTTATTATTGCAGTAATAGTATCATAAAAAAGTACTAACGCATGAAATAAACCCCAAGTGTCGGAATTTATTTTTATTTATTGCAAAAAGAAATTTGATTCAAATTGTTATAATTTTTATTTGTTTACTTAAGAACTTGCCGATTATAAATTTGTTATTAAGTCTCTGTGTTCAAAATTTTAAATGATTTTTTTAAAACGTTTTTTCCTCGAGAAAATGTTATAATTAATTTTGTCATATGACTCATTATGTTTTCAAGAAATATTCGTAACCATCTAGTTTTAACTAATAATAAAGTTAAAAGTCAAGTTTTATTTAAAGTCAAATAAAATTAATAAGTTGAGTAAAAAGGATTTGTTAGAGTTTTTATTGAAGAACTTTTATCTAAAATAATTCTATTTTATACTTATTTTGTTTTGTGAAATAGTGTATAAAATTGTGAAATATTCGAAATGATTAAAAAAATATTTCCATCTCTTTCCAGTCTTGGGGTAAGATCTATTTTTCTTATATTCTTCATTTTATCTTTTATATTATTATTATTGAATATTTCTCAAGTATTTGTCTTGAGAAATTCCTACTAACATAAAATAATAAGTATATTGTTTTCATTCTTAGAGAAATGTTAACTTTTCTCACTTTCTTCGTAAAAAAAATATATTTATTTTTAAGTGTTTGACATCGAGGAAGATTAAAATATATAAATATTTATTACCCTTTCAGTTTGATTAAAGAAATTGGGTGCAAAATTTAGTAATAAAATTGCTCGTCTCTCGTTCATATTAAAAAAAATTAAATATAAATATATTATTTATTACAGAAAGACACAAAATTACCAAATATTGGTTAAGACAAAACTTTATAACATACCCATTAATTTTCATATATTTATGCACTTTATTGTGAAAATTTATTTTGCTCTGTCTTTTATATTCCTATTGATTTGAATATTAGTAAACGGGATTCTAAAATGTGATTATATTATTCTCTAATAAATATGCAATGATTTAAATTATGCATGGTTTGTTGCTTAAGCAAATCATTTTGTAAATTTATGTAAATAATACCATATAATGTAAATTTAAGATAATAGACTGATTAAATTAGAAGCAAAATAGCTTTATTTGAATTTCTAATAATAATAATTAGGTACAATTCATTACTATTAAAACAATATTCATATTTAAAAAAAAAAAAAATTAATGATGATATAACAATTAAAACACCACTTCAAATGGCGGAGAGACTATAAAAATTTACAAGTATACTTCTACATTTAATAAACTTCCAGAATTTCTATTAAGTTTTGAATTTATAATTGTAGTGCACAGTAAAAAAACAGGGTCGAGAATGATGACACTCAGTCAAAACTGTAAAAATTGTTTAGCAGGATATTTGCACCTTCTGTACAATTTTAGAAATATGGATCACAAAATATCTCATTTTTCTAAAAACATTTAAAGGTAGAGTCTCTTTTTGATCTCTTATAAACAAATACTTATTTCAATGAGAGAACATACAATTCGGAAGGTAATTTAATGAGGCATAAAATTTAAATTTATTGTTATGTTATAACCAGTTATTGTCTTAGCATTTAATAAGCAAAATAGGCCCTTTATATATATATTTTAAGAGGCCACTTTATGCTTTCTGGTTTCTAAAGAGCTTACTTTGTGACAATAGTGAAAGTTTGAAGAGTTGCATTTTAGGTGGACTTTAAGAGACCACTTTTTGATTTATTAAGAGCTTACTTTGTGACAGTACAGATTTAAAGAGTTGTTGTTCTGGAGGGTGTTAGTTTAAGAGTACCATTTCAAATGATTATTTAGTTGAAATGGCTGTAAGGCTAAAGCCAACAATTTTTAATGGGCTTAAGATTGCGTTCATTCTAAATATACATTCTGGTATATTTTAATATTGCCTAAAGTTTGCGATGTTAGGTCATATGTTTTACTTTCTGGTTATATTTTAGTATTGCCTACTGTTTGTGGTTGTCTAAGGTTTAGGGTTTAACTAATTTTAATGCTTAAGTTTAGGTTATTTGTTTAGCTTTCTAATAAGATTTGAATGTTGCCTAAAGTTTGTCATAGTGTTAGGTTCAGGAGATATGTTTTTAGGGTCCGTAGGCAAAACCAAGGACCCTTATATTTTCTTGCGTGTGTCTGTCCGTCCGTCCTGTCGCATGCTCTCACGGCTACACCTTTCGTTCGATCACTTTGAAATTTGGCATCTATGTGTCTTGTACCTACCCACATATTTTAAAAATATATAGCGACTTAAAATAGTATATTATGTTACTAGGCTGTGAAGTGAGTTTTTTCTTTACCGCGGCAATTACATTTACTGTCGAGCGAAGCGAGACAGTAAACATTGCCAAGGTAAAGAAAAAACACTTCACAGTCGCGTAGCATATGCTATTTTTTCCGAGGTAGCAGACAATGAAAAAACATTAAATATTAATCACTAATCAATATATAATAATAAGAAATATTAGTACTTACTTAAGACTTAAAAAAAGAAACCTTAAAAAGAGGTTACACTATAAGAAAAGATAAATAAAACGCATTGACATCTAGCGGATTTTAATCGTACTAGAAGCATTTCTACAAAGACTGCAGCGGTACTAACGGAAGTTTTGACAACTACCCGCCGGACATAAAAAATCTTTTAGTTCCTAGGACGTAAAAGATTTTTTTCTTTACAGCTAGGAGTAATGAAAAGATTTTTTAAGTCCACGTAATGAAAAAATGGATTTTAGCTATGTTTTTTAGGCTTTAAAGTTACTATTTCACAGCCTACCACGGAAAAAAAATATTTTTCAAAACAATTAGGGTAAAAAAACTTAAGGGTTAAAATTTTTTCATTTTTTTTCGACACCGTGAGGGGTATCATATGAAAGGGTACGTCGAGCTGATTACAAAAATATATAATTATTTTGTTATAACTTTGATAGGGCGAGCGTATGCGAGTTTGAAGCGGGTTTGAAGCGTGTCCCCCCCCCCCCCCTCTATCTCGCTTCTTCGACCAAAAGTAAAGATACTGCTTTCTGGAAATTTCGAAAAAAATAGTATTTTATTTTTTATTGACAAAATAAGTTTTTTTATAACTATGGTCTTTTCGATGTATTTATATGGTTGCCGTCCGGTTCAGTGGCAAAATAAATACTTTATCAGAAGTTTGTTTATGTGTTTTGAGAATATCAGACCTATAGGATAGTTCAAAGTAAGCTTTTTAGCATTTTAAAAAACACCATCAATAGGGTACTACTTAAACTATACAGGGTTGCCTACGGACCCTCGCTGTGTGCTCACTAGCACACACTTGACCCGTTTATTTAATATATGGAAACCTTCCGTGCTTGAATCTCTTTAAAAATGAAGTTCCTTATGACGTGTCCGAAGTCAGACTAGCAACAGTACGAGCCACCTGAAAGTGTCTGCTGAACGTAACCACCCCGGCCCTTCTATAATCAAGGGTGATTAGGGTGGAGGGCTACTCGTATATCTGTACCTTAGTTCCTTTTGTATCAATGTACATAGACCTTTTGCATTTCACTATAAAGAAACTAATGTACAACCAGTATATGCGACTTACGAATTTAGACAGTTAACGCGTTATTTGTTAAGTCGAATTTTCGTCCCTACAAAAGTCTGAAAGGTTCGTCTGTTTGTCTGCCCAAGACATTGAGACTCCTGGGGTAGTTTTATTTCGCTATTTTCAAATCGAGTCTTATCACTTATCACGTGTAAGACAAAATCTTATACAGAAAACTGTAGGACAATGAGTTCTACAGTTTTCTTAACGTATTGTAACGGGGAAGCCAAGTCTAGAATATTCTAGGAAAGTAGTGTAGACCTTAGGCTAGCAAAGGCTGGAATTTCTGTCTAGTGGTGCTATCCCCCACCAAGAATCTATCAGACTAAGCCCTCCTCTCCTAGCACAGAGTCACATGGGGAGTCCAATCTTAGCTCTGGAGGTGTACACATCAACCAACAATCACACACACACACAATCATATACCCAATAAATATACATCAACCATTTATTATTCTTCTTTATTCCACTCACCAAATCCCCGTTACAGTATATTTAATATTCCTTTGTATAAATAACTATTAAGACAAAAGGATATAAGGGGGGGCATTCCTTGAATTCAAGTGCTATTGAATTAAGTGCTAAATGATGTTTCCTTGTCCCTAACTATGCTTTTAGTACAACGGTACACAAATTTAAATTGCAAAGTTTTCCCTGTTGAAGCACTGCACTTTTAAGTCTCGCCAAAAACAATTCACTAAACTTTCTCCTTGCTTTCTAAATTGCTGTGCTAAGTTCTCATTTTCATCAAAAATAAATGTTCGTTTTACGTATAAGCTGGATAATACTTGCTTAAGTGCCTTCTAAGTCTAAATCCGAGATGTGGTACTTTACTATTTTGAATGTTTGAACCCCTCTACACTTTCAAATGTGTTGGAAGTTTTCTTTTCAAGACATGGTATTACGATCTCTCTAAGCTTGTATCTCGGTTCCATCTCGAACCTGCGAAGTGTTCTCCCATGACTCTTGGGATCAAAAGGGTCGAAAACTTCGATACAATACTTTGATTTGAAATTGCATTCCCTTTTCCGTTGTCTTCCGCTTCCTTTTTCGTTCCTTTTCGCCTCAGCTTAACTTTATTCTCGTCACAAAATATTATAAATAACTATTCTTAACGCTAATAAAGAGTGGTAAACATATATTTATTCACATACTTAGACAGATGTCAGCATAACTATATAATAGTACATTACACGTCGAGTGCGGAAAGTAGCATTTTGCATGCGAGTGTGGAGTTTGCACCCGAGCGACAGCGAGGGTAGAAAAACCACACGAGCAAAGAAAAATGCAGTTTTCAAACGAGATACGTACCGTACTTATCTACGATTGTGAATTTTAATAATAAATACGGAAAAAAATATTTAATAAACTTCCTGTATGTAAGTACGTATTTCTCTTTTGATTAGGATGACATTTATTCATTAGTTGTATTTTGTGCCGAATTAATTATTTCGGAAGGCGTATAATTCTCCTCATTTTCTTCATAATCACTTAAATCACTCATTGTTTCTCTAAAAACTCGATATAAACACTTACTTTAATTAAACAAACAGCATTATTAGAATGTAAACAAACTCGCTAATCGTGCGGAAAGGTGAAGAATTCCTCATTTTTTCCGACCTAGGGCGGAATAATAGAGGAATTCTTCACCTCATTATAAACACGCATACGCAATGAAAACAGCTACGAAAAGAATCACTTTCTATGCATCTAAACAGAGATATAATGTTTATATCTAATCTAATCTAATCAATCGTAGATAGAAATTCTTGTTTGTTTCGATTGGCCTTGACAACAAAACCTTCTCACAGGTTAGCCAAATGCAAACACTTGATAACTAAACTAAAAATACAATATACTGTAATAATAATTACTTGGTCCCGTGTTCTCCATTTATTAATTGTTTCAAGTTTCCGTAAGCACGTACATTTAATTATTATTGAACATTTTATCAACAAATAACTTTGTCGCGATGGGGAATTGACACCGGCTTCTCACCAGCCACATTTAAAGCTTTTTGAAGTGAAACTTCTTTGGCGGCGGTAGAGTGAATTTTTTCATAGAGTGAAATCGTGTAACGAAGTTTGCGATTCAAGACTCGTCCAAGTGTAACATTTTTACAGATTAATTGTATTATATCTATTTAAAGACCAGCAAATCAAAACATACATTTATTTTTATTGGAATAAATGTGGTTGCCTTAGCGTAACAATATTTTTTTTTTTTTCAATTAAATTTCCCAAAACCATTTCTTAATCCTGAAATAATAAATTCGTCAAAAATGAAAGAGAGCAATGCATCTAGAACTAAAGTTTCACTTCTAATGCATATTTTTTTTCTCTGGAAATAGATTTTTCATGGGGAAAAGCTGACATGTATAATTTATCTTCGTGTTTAAATGAACTACATTTTTCAATCAAAATCGTCGGAATCTTTTTTGAGAAATATTTGTTGCCCCCAAATGTGGAGCTAAATTTAATTTCTCGATTTCTCTTTTGGGTATGACATTTGTGAAAATGTAAGCCAAATTTATTTGAAATCGGCCCAACGACAGACAACAGACAGATATTTCTTTCAGACAACTCTTCTGCACTCAGAACACCTCACAACGAGCAAATTTAACAAAATCTCAAAATTGAATTTTTGTACCATTACAATACTTTCCCTCTATTTACACTACGTTTATGGGAAAGTAAAAAGGCTGTTTTTTCTTACTCATTTTAGTAAACGAAATAAATTATTTATAACCCTAATACAAAACATAATAATAAATAAAACTAACAGAATTAAGGGATATTTATTCTCTGTAGATATTTACTTCGAGTATATGCGTTAGAATCTTGTGTTTTGTAAGTGGGAAACTTATAAGTAATAAATAATTTATGTATGTGAAACAATTTCAAAATAGATTATTTGCACACAGCTGATGTTTATTAACTAACTACTCTGTATACGTACAAACTACTTTACATACGTACTAAGTACTTTACAGACATACTAACTCCTTTAAGAATAAATATTTAGCTTTTTTATTAAAACATAAATATAAATGACACAATATAGAACAAACAGATTTTCGAAGTGTGAAGTGTGTGTTTAATTAATAATAATAATTGCGCGACCTCATTATGATTTTCATTTGAACTATTTGGTGCGTATTTTTAGCGGAGGCGTCAACACATGCCGATCTATTTCTATATTTAAACTATGTCGAGTTGAACAACTCGGGGCTGGCAGTTTGACTGATCTACGCTGAAAGCATCCTGGATCTGCTTTCAAGTGTTTCGTCTATTTCAGTCTTCAATCTTTTCAAACAAATTTTAATAGTCAGCTTCCCTTCAGAATTCTATAAACAGTGGAAACATTTTTAAACATGCTTCAGTTTCATGTATCTGTTGAAAATAGCTTCTATAGAAACAAATCATCAATTATTTTTTATCAGTTTAGCCGTGTGTTATTAAGTTCATTTAATATTGAAGATTTTGGGAGAATTTCATTAAATAAAATATAATTCAATTATTTTTAAGTTTTTGGTAGTTTTCATACTACGGAAAGTTAAATTTTAATTGAAATCAAATTATAATTATTATTAACTACGGGAAACAGACAGTGAAAAATACACTCCTGTGCCGGGATCCCGGCACAGGAGTGTATTTTTCACTGTCTGTTTCCCGTAGTTAATAATAATTATAATTTGATTTAAATTAAATAAAATATACAAATCTATTATTGCTTATTTTGTTTTTGAAATTAATGCATTCCTATAATAAAAAACAGTGTATTATATCAGATTTTAATACTTAATTAAATGTTGATAATTTATTACTTTCCTGTAAACAGAATACATAGACATTTTTAGGGAGTGAACGGATTAATATATAATTTGCGAATATATATTTAAAGTGCAATTTGTAGTGTATTTATACGATTAAAAACTCTAATTCCAAACTTCTTAAAAATATAAAAGGTTAAAAGAGTAGAGCCTAAAACGTTTTTATAATTGTTATCATAAAAATAATTGTTAATAAAATAAATAGATAAAAGCATCAATGCTGTAAATTCAGTAATTTGCAACACGTTTTTTTCGCTAATCCAGTGATCATGTAATTCCTTCGTAAACAATTATTTGTTTAAGAGAATATAAGTTAACCAAATTCTAATCAAAACAATTCATTTAGTTGTCTAGAAAAGTTGTTTAAGATAATTTCAGGAAATAATCTGTTTTGTTTTATGTGGATGAAGTTCGATAATGATGATATCTTGTTTAGTTAGAAAAGTTTCATTTGGGCTAGTTGAGAGATAATAATAATTTACTTTAAGTGTAAATAAATAACAATGGAAAATACATCAAATTAATTTTACATAATAATAATAACCAGTTTCGTAAATCTGTACAAGCATTTACCTTGGGGAAATAAAAGTTGCTTTACATAGTAATAAAACAAATAGGGTCGAGCTTCTGTTAAAGCCCTTACATTGGGGAAATAAAATTAATTTTACATAACAATAAAATAACCAGTTTCGAGCTTCTGCATGAGCTTTTACCTTAGGGAAATAAAAGTAATATATGGCATTTGGTTTATTATTATTATTATTATTATTAAAGTTATTTGTTTTATGTTAAGGAAAACAACACTTTTAACAAAAAATCCTAGATATATGTATTTGTAGTACAAGATCTTAATATATATATTTTTATATGTAATAACTTTATAAAATTAAATAGGCTATGATAGCATGTAGATTAAGGTGGTTACTGAATTTTTTGCTTTTAATATTTATTTATTTTCCTTATCTTACATTTTGAACGTATAATACAATTGAGCTATTTAAATAAGTGTATATTACT
Organism: Gerris lacustris; assembly: GCA_951217055.1. Lineage (NCBI taxonomy): Eukaryota > Metazoa > Arthropoda > Insecta > Hemiptera > Gerridae > Gerris > Gerris lacustris. The sequence continues at coordinate 74,285,631 of OX578281.1, read as the reverse complement.
TATTTTTCGCTCATTTTGAATATAATTCTAAATAAAATAAATGTTGATCTTAATATTATATCTAACAGATTAATATTTTTTAATTCTATCTTTTTTTCTAATTAAATGATGTCTCAAACGTAAATTTAATTTAAGATTAAAAATATAAATATGATTCGTCGAGTAGATATTTCCTCTTACTTCACTTTTATTTAAAGTGAAAAATAGAGGAGTCATAAGATTTTTTTTAAAATTTATTTGTAAAGAACATTACAAGAACTTTTACAGTATTACATGATTTTTCTTTTCTTTTCTCAACTACAAATAAAAAATACTTAAAAATGGCTTTTTGTATATTTAAAATTAATATTTATGTGACTGTTTTGTCAACTCTTTTTAAGATTTTAAAATCGGGTCAAGTTCAAGTAATTTTTTTGTTCTGGAATGTTGGCACTATGGATTTAGCAGGGAGTGGGAATAGAGTATTTTTTCTCCATTTTCAGTTCAAGGTCTGCCTGCACTGCGACACCAAAACAATCCTAGTCCAGCCAGTTTACCCCCCTCTGGCCCTTTCCAGTTAAAATTGAGTTAATGTCTTCCAGACATGAAATAGAATCATTTTCAATTATAATAATACCATGAGACTCTATTTAATCCTTATCAAATAATATAAAATTAGTTCATATATTTTTATGTTGGAAATACTAAACATTTGGTTTTAAATATCAAATTGAAAATAACGATAACTTATTGGAACGGAGTTCCTTATGGCACGTTCTGGAGCCCGGGAGTGAATCCGAAAAAAAACTACCAAAATCACCGTCACTCAAAATCCGTCACGAAATCTACAGAAGACGATAACTTGAGTAAAAGATCACCGAGTAAGATGAAATTTGGTACACATGTTCATTTTACCAATGCCCAGGCTGAGTTCGTCGGAAATCGTTATCCGCCCAAGCGTTCACGCGCAACGCTCGCGTGAAATATTGTAAGCATTAAAAGACGGGAAAAAGTGTAATTAGGGAGCCTGTTACTTGACTTGGTTTGATTATTTTTGTTATATATGTCAAAATGTCACTTTGTTTTGTAAATAAATAAAATATAATCATGTAAAATTTCACCCTGATACAAGCAGAAGCTGTAGAGTAGGAAAGAGATATAGGTACAAACAGTTCGTTACTTTTAATTCTGTCTCTTTTCTAACTCCGCCATGTATAAGTAGTTAGCAATGTATACGTACTTAGCAGTGTGATTTTAAAATTTATATTTAATGAAAAATGTAAGGAAATTCGTTCCTACCGAGTGTTCCGCGACACCACACCTATTTTTTTTCTTAATCTCATGGGAAATCATTGAATGGTGGAGATGTGTTTGGGCATTTAATCCTCATATCGACATTTCAATGTTTTTCCATCAACTGGAGAAAATTGACATTTGTCTAATTGATATAGTTTATGTATCTTAAGGTGTGAAATTATGAAACATTCATCCATTTTGATTACCGTTTGAACCACTAGGAGCTCTGATATCATTTTATATAAAGTTTACAACTTGTTTCGGTGAAATACAGTGCTACAATGAATACAAGTGAAAACCAATCTAACTCCTATTATATGCTAACTTCCTGGCATGATATTTAAGAGCATCATATTTTCCAAGTTGTTTATTGAAACTTAGAGCCGCTTATCGTCGAAATATTGTACTATAAATGAAAACCTATCGACCTCTTATTAAATCCTAACTTCCTGGCCCAGTATTTATAAAAGTGTCACATTTTTTTGTTGTTTTTTGCGTGAGGGAAATTTGTTCTGCACCCCAGAGTTAAAACATGCATTTATCCAACTTTCTCTTCGTGTGTAAGCATCGCACAATTTTGCGACAAACTGTTCTGTTGTTTTGTGTCATTGAATTAGATGAAATAAAATGTTTATGGAACTTAGTTTATTACTTATTATAACCCAACAAATGGAAAATAATAGGCCAAGTTGTATACGTTAAAGTGTTGTACGAGTAATGTCGAAAAGATGTTTGTATATATATTTATTCGCATTTTAAGATTAGAGTATTTTGATTACTCTTTACTGCTTGCGAGCTTACCGAAGGTAACAGAAGGTATGTAATCATTCTGAAGATTTTTTATATCCCTGATATCAAAAATTCCAAGACAGAAATCCGTTTCGGACATTATGGACTATTTTTAGTTCCGTTAAAGCTACATTTACACGATCCAACTATACTTGGATCAAGTCAGTTTTGACTCTACTTTGACGCTACTTGGATCGTACGTAAACAGTGCATCCAAGTTATGTTGTATGGGCTCTAACAAAGTAGACTTTGATAAAAACAAAAATGGCGCCCACCTGATAAATTTTGAGAACGAGCAGTCAAAAAATGACATATACGTGAGGTTGAGCTGGGTTTTGTTAACCAGAAGGTGATATATCATCACTGTTTTAAAACTTAAGAAGTACAATTTAACTGGGAAGTTCTTTAAAGGGAAAAACATTTCACACAATCTATCGCAACCTCTTCTTTATAGTGTATCAAAGTTCCACTAATTGGACCAAGTATACTTTGATCGTGTTAACCTTACTTTAAAGTTCCACTAACACTTGGACCAAGTGGATTTGATCAAAGTGACTTGGACCAAGTATACTTGGCTCGTGTAATCCAGGCTTAAAACCACAAGGGGATAATAAAATAACTATAATAGATTTTAAAGTCATAAAACCATTGTAGTATTCGAAATAGGACGCGAGGTAGCTATGTGCCACACAATTTGGCAGACTATTTTTATTTTAAATCTAAGTAATTGTATTGATTTAATGTATGAAATATTGCCTATAGTCTATTTATATTTGAATAGAATTACATAGCAGAAGATTGAACTGAGTGTAATAGCGATATATTTCACATCGCTATGTAGAACAGGGTAAATAATAGTGCTCTGTACAGAATAGATAAAGCAGAGAGCCCCAATATGCAGAAACTTATTTAGTTATTTTTGTTTCTAAGTTATTATGTTTGAACACGGCAAGCAAGCTATTATTCTGGGATTGTTAGTTACTTAAAGCGAAATACGAGTTTGTTATTGTAAGGAAATATGAAATGCAGGTTAGAAGAGAAATGTTGGAAGCTTGTTAGAATTTGGCATGTTGCCCTCTGTCTCTTAGATTCAGTGGCATTCTCTGAAACGCTTCCATTGTAGAGTCAACAACATACATTCCCATATTATTATGATCCGGTAAAAATCTTTGTGTTTATGGGAAAAAAATAATTCAATATATCAGTGAATTCCGCTATAACTATTAAACTTTGCAACTTTGGATTCCATAACATCTATGTTTATGATGAATAAATTTGGTCATGTATATTTAATAATCCAATGAGTTTGCTATTAAATTGCATATAGTTATATATTTCTGTCTTAATAACCATACTAATCTACTACTGAGGACTACAATATCTAAGGATTTGGTGTTTCCATTTTTTGTTTCGTTGTTATTTCTATTTTGTGAGTTTTAGTATAATAGTTTGTATTTGTAGGTGAGCATGGGGGTATTAAGGTGCTTTTTTAAATACTACTTCCTACCTAATCCTTAACCAGAATTTTATAATAGCTTTGTATTTAAAACGCCTTATAGACAATTTATTTGTTCACAATTTATAATGAAAATGTATAATTCAATATAAACACCGACTTATTAATCCGTTTAACACAAATGTTCTTTATTTCTCCTCTTCATAAAATATTTTTTTATACACTTAATTATTATTTTCAATTCGTTAATAACAATTAGTTCTCTGACGATAAAACAATTTTGTTTAATAATATAACAAATCTATCTTGTTTGACAACTAAATGATTTTTTCGTCCTCCAGTTTCATTGAGTGTAGAAGAAGTAAAATTGTACAAATTAAGCCTCGTCTGTCAATTTCGATTCGGTTGTTTGGATATTCCTTCAACGTTTAAAGGAATAGAAGAGTAAAACAAAGTAAAGACAAGTCTCTTCTTTTTTGACATTTAAGTATTTGTCCTTTTTAAACACCCTGCAGATATTGATTTTACTTTCTTCATTCCGAAGATCTTGTCTTTTCATCGCAGCTATACCAAGAAACAGGAAGTTAAAAGATCAATTTCTAAAATAGAATTGTGGAACCTCTTGAAATTCTTGTCAGATAAAAATGTTTCCTTAGGGTAGAATTGAAGCACTACTATATTCTTTTTACACTCATTTTATCTCTTGGCACCCCAAGTCCTTGGTTCCTTTGCAGAAGACAAAGGTGTGTATTCTATCATCTCGCCAAAACCCTCTATCAATACCCAAAGCCATATTCTCCTTCTTCAACCTTAGTTAAGAAAATGGAGGAAACGAGTTATTACTTTATGAATTATTGGCACTTTAACTCTTCTTTAACCTTTTCCAAGCATTATGAACCAAGTTATTGCTCCTCTATCCAACAACTTGGCCTTCACTTCAATCGACGACTTGCCTTGTAGCACCGACACAAAAGTCCAAACTGATATTTCAAAACAACACTAGTAACAGCATCGTCTAAAAGACGAAGGAGCAACACAGATTCGCAACGTCATTTCTCTCTTTGAATAACAAACTTTGAATTTATAGCGTCATTCTGAAACCATAAGCTTAAGCTCACAATATGGGAGTGTGGGTATTACACATACAAAGCCCTTCAATTTCCATCGGCTCAAACCGACTACACCAATTAGGAAAATTGGTATCCACGTATCTAATAACTTTACTCTGCACAATAATTTAAACGTACCCAGTGTCCGAGAACTATCTATTTCCTGCAAAAACAAATGAGTCTATGAGTCCTCAAGCAATCACTCTAATCTTCTTGATCAATTCGATTTTCCCAAACCATCCCAGATAGTCCTCTTCGACTCCTATTAAGGCCAAGAGACCAATGAAATATTTTTTTCATAATACGAATAAACAATCGTATAATTATTTGTATTTCAAATGTAATAAGTTCTGTGGTTGTAGCCCAGGAGATGCAGAAAAGTGTGAGACTGACATCAAGCTTACCATGTTAATCTTTCTTACTAACACGAAGTTCATCTTTTGGTGCCTTTTAAGAATATGTGGTTGGCTAAGTTCGTCGGTAAGTTCGGCTATGTTCGGCTAAGTTCGTGCGGGATATAGCTTGGCTATAGGCATATGAAACCACTAGTGAAGATAGGCCATGTCCCTCCAATTATGGTGGACAATGTGATTTTAATGATCCTGAGTACGAAATTAGTTGGCAGAACAAAAATCAAGTTGATGGTAGTTTGTCACTTAATAGGTTACCTTTTTGTTTTGGAATATTTGAATATATAAGCTACTGAGTGAGATAGGTGCCTTAGCAATGTCATTTGCCAAGCAATGACGAACTTAGCCGACCACATATTCTAAAAAGGCAGCAAAAGATTTACTTAGACACAAAATTCTACTTTGATGTTAGTCAGACGCTACCTCCTGCACTATTAAGGTATATTCTTGTGCTCACTAAAAAGGTTGTCAATGGACTTACATCTCGTCAAGCATTACCCGTTTTTTCTAAACGTCTAGGACATTGTAAGAATGTAGAATTATTTTATAATAACATTTTTTAAAGAAACATAAATTGTTTACACTAGATGTCGCATTTTTGGTTTTGACTTTACCACTGAGACTTTTACCTTAACAAAATTTTATTTTTTATGAAGCTAACTGTTATTAAAATACTTAATATGCGTTTGTTGAAGATATTATTCGCCAAGATCAATAATATATTAATATAAATCAAGCTTAAGGTTAGTAGTAGTACTAGTAGTAGTCTAGTACTTTCTACTAGAACAGGTAGGACGAACCACTTGTTCGAACCTTGCAATTAGGCCATCACTTAGGCCCTTTTTACTAGCCCCGTGGTAGAGAGTTCCAGCCACTTCACACATCATACCTCTGTACATAGTACCGCCGAAGCGAGTATGATGTGATCAATAGTGAGCCATATAAATCAGAGCGTTACGGCGAGGAATCGAACACCGTCTCGTTCCACTCATGATTCAGTGATGGCCGAGCAGACGTGGTTTAACCCACACGGCCACGCTGGCTCTAAAAGCTTAAGGTTAACTCTTTTACTTTCTTCATTGTATTATTTTGCTTTCATTGCAGTCATAGATAATTTATAAAAGGAAACGTGTTAAATATATCGATGTGGAAGTTGAAAAGATTGGTAAAATCGTCCAATATATGACAAAAGAGAAACCAAAGAAAGTCTTTAATAGGAGTTTGACGTGACCGCGTTATTATCTGCATAAATCCTAGGGGGGGGCTTATAATACTTTTTATATTACAAAAGGAACAGGGGGGGGGGGGGGGGGGGGTTCTATAAAAGAGGAAAGGATTGTAATCTAAGGAGAAGGGGAAGTCTGGAAGAGTGGGGGGGGGGGGGGGGGGGTCATGAAGGGAGGAAGTCACGCAAACTTAGTACAACTGAAGCTCCGTGTCAAGGACTCCTAGCGTCTGACTTGGGCCTAAACTTTTACGGTGATAAAACATAACAAAACTCAGCAAAGAAAATAAGAAATAATAAATAACGTTATCTCAGATAGTTACAGGATAACGCTTGCGAATATTTAGAGCAAATATAAACAACTTGAAATTATCAATAGAGATGATACAGTTGAACAATAGTCTTCAGTAATGAAGTATGGATCACAATTAGCCACACACGACGCACTATTTGTGGTACTTTAATATAAATAAAGTTTATGAAATTCAAATCAAATTATAGATACTTATCATAAAAAAGTGACGTTTAGATAAAACTTATTTTCTTTTTAAGATATGGGCTAAATGTATTATTATTACGTGGAGATTAAAAGTGCTTTTATTATATTCAATAGAATGATCTGCAGCCCTTATAAGAAAGCGATTACTTATGTATTTATCTGCAGATCAATGCAATAATAGTTTTATCGGTGAAAGTTGATCTTTTTTTAAAAAAATAAAAAATATGTGTGAGGCTCTCACGCATTAGAAGTGAAACTTAAGTTCTAGAATGCATTGCTCTTTTTAATTTTTTGACGAATTTATTATTTCAAGATTAAGAAATGGTTATGGGAAATTTAATTGAAAATAAATATTGCTATGCTAAGGCAACCACATGTATTCCAATAAAAATAATGTTTGTTTTGATTTGCTGGTCTTTAAATAGATATAATACAATTAATCTGTAAAAATTTTACACTTGGACAAGTCTCGAATCGCTAACTTCGTTACACGGTTTCACTAAATGAAAAAAATCACTCTACCGCCGCCAAAGAAGTTTCACTTTAAAAAAAGTTCCTAAGTATTTTTCATTATAAACATGGTATGGTAATATTCTTTTAAATACAATTTTTTTTAAATGTAAATGTTAATAAATAAAATAAAATGCAAGAGAGTGAGGAATGAATGCAAGATATTAGTTGTAGGTATTAAAGGATTATAATGAGGGCTTAGGTTGATCTTGCTGATTATCAACTGTATTTGTTACTTTTAAAATACTCAATATAACTGATGCTAAAACAAATAATCAGTCAACTAAAATTCATTTCTTGATTTCGCCTCGGGGCGTGATGTTTCTCAACATGTTAACTAACATTTCGTCAAAATTTGGCCGGCAGTTTAGGCTCCACGCTTCTGCACTGACGACAGAAAGACTTTTTTTGAAAAATTATAATAAAAAAATCATTTAGTTCAAAACGGTCACCTATCCAAGTACTGACCACTCCCAATGCTGCTTCCTCCTGCTGTTTCGTAGCAGGAGAGGTCACTTTAGGAGCCCCGAAGTGAGGAAAAGTTCCGAGGTACCCCATACCCGATTTTTATTTTTTTTTATTTTTATTATTAGTTAAAATGGTTGAGGTTATGCGTAGTGTAATCCTTTAATATGGAAGGGCATCAATTGATCAAGTCTTTCAGAATAAACGAAATACATACTTACTTTAACCGTTGGAGTTGTGTACAAGTAATGCATTAACAAGATTCTTGTAGAGATGAGGACGGAGACGATGCTTCAACTTTGATTTACAATTACTACTATCACGTTCGAAAATAATAAATTGGTTAACTTCACTTCATGTGTACACATTGTTGATTCAACACTTTATAGAGGGTGTTATAAAACCCTCGATTTATTTATTTACTCAGTTTCATGCAAGTGGAGGCCAGTGGCGTAACTATGGGCTCGCATTGCGGTGGGGCCCCCAGTTCTAAGTTTTTTTTTTTTTTTTTTGCTCAACAATTTTGTTTGGCAAGGGGCCCCCCAAAAGGGGCTACGCCACTGGTGGAGGCTGCACTCGGAACCCCGTAATCAGCTTCCTAACTGATAGTGGAACTAGCCTGGTTACCTTCCAGATGGAGCCTATATTGAACATGTTCTGATTCACAGTAATAATTTATCCAATTTATCGTATCAGCATTTTTATTCATTTAGTTTCCTTGATTTTAATTTTATCTGAAAATCGAGTTGAATGAATATATTTTAATATTCAGACTGTAGTGATATTTCAAACTGTTGTAGAAAATGTGTGACAGCAATTTGTCTAGTCAACTTTTGTTGTCGGGGTCCCTATTTTGCTGAGATATAATTAATTGGCGAAATATGGGCAGGGCTAATTTACAGTTCTATTGCCATCTGGTCATAATAAATTATTATAGGAGGATATTTGTCGAATAACATTTCGCATTGACGTAGATCTACAATTAGCCAAGTTTCGGTTGAAGGTGTTAAGAGAGGGGGCTGCAAATATTTAGATCAGCTGGCACTACCAGGCGGAGAGGTTGCGCTCAGGCGCCTCCATATTGATTTCAGCATAGCCAACATAGGGCACTTAAAATACCCTAGAGTCATTTACCTTGTTTTCCTAGTTACTATTCGCTTAGAAATGTTAACAGAAAATTCCTTAAATAATATCAAACAAACATTTATGTATAATCATGATAATCAAATAATTTGTCTTTGCAATTTGTCAGCCTTTCTATCAGCGAACCAAGCTTTCCCCATATTTTGATAAAAACAACGAAACAATGTTGTTTTTTTTACTTACATTTTTTGTATTTACGTATATATTTGTTTATTTTCAAGTATATAATTGTAAACTTGGTGAGTACGCTTCCGCGTAGAGACGGGGATTAAAATGGAAACCTAATTTTTATTCTAGATATAGTACGTCTGTGGAGTCATCTTAAAGAAATTCCGCTGTAGGCACTGATAGTGACCTGATAATGACCTGATAATGGCCTTTTGAAGGCTGAAAGCTGCAAGTTTTCCAATTTACGGGGAAGACAGTTAGTGTTATTCCTCAAAATTTGTTGGTTGTAGATGAGATTTAATTTAGTTTACCAAGTATAACTTAAATTGGTGAAGTAGTAATTTAAGGGATTCATGTTTTTACTATTTTACCTTCAAAAAATCGAAATCTTGATATTATGCATTATCAGTTTTGTCTTAAAAATTTCTCTCTGATCCTAAAATTACTTCTAGCTTTATTTTATTAGTTCGGTCTTTTTTTGTCTGCAAATTGTTTTTGAGATTATTGTTAAGCTTTTTCTTAGTAGATTGCTTAGACTATAGAATTAAATTATCCCATTAAAAGATTTATATCCCAACAAAAACACAGTGTAAAAAATAAGCCAAGTCTGCCACTGTCCGAGTAAGTTCTACTAGGTCTAATTTATCCAGTGCAAGTACATGATGTTTGTCTGTCCCTCTCTCTATTCTCTTTCCCAAATCACTCTACACTTTTAAATTTTATAAACATTTCTGACTTGGCAAATACACACCACAAACTTTATATCAAAGAATAAATATTATTTTTTTCATTTGTGCGTCGCAGCACAAGGGTACAAATTTGTATACCACACTGCATTTAATTTTACCCTCTTTATGGTGTGTATTTGCCAAGTCAGAAAATGTTTTTAAATTTAAACGTGTAGAGTGATTTGGGAAAGAGAATAGAGAGAGGGACAGACAAACATCATGTACTTGCACTGGATAAATTATACCTAGTAGAACTTACTCGGACAGTGGCTGAACCTATCATCTCACAACTTTTTACGCGAGACTTGGCTTATTTTTTTTTACACTAGTGATTTTGTTGGGATTTCACTTCTTTTTGTAAGTAATTTTTCGTTTTTCTTTCTTTGCTTCTTGTTAATCTTTCGTGTAACTTCTTCGATCTGGAGTAAATATATATACTACGTTCACACATCGTTTTGAAAGCGTTTCGGATCCAATTTGTTTTAAAAACGTTCACACAACAAAAAATACAGGTGATAGAAATATTTGTTTTCGATATTCATAACGGTGACGTCACGAGTAAAACCTTTTTTCTTGTTTAACTAATAAGTGCGTGAGTTTTTACAATTTATTTATAAGTTATTAAAGGTTTTTACAGGTTCTTTATAGCATTAACTTTTGTTTAAAAAAAAATAAACGGGATTTCACGAAAACAAAAAAACTTAAAAAGTGGAAAAGAGTAAAATTACCTGATATCTCGATCCCCTCCACGACCTGTTCATGCGAGCGTTTTGAATTTCGATCCCCCGTTCCGATCACGTATTTTTGGTAAAGCGGATTTAGCCCGATACGATCCGTCGGTCTCCGTTCGTACAGCGTTTTGAACTAGTGGATCGTTTTCAAAACCGTTTTCAAAACGATGTGTGAACGTAGTAATATTTGCACTTTAAGATAACTGTCAAACAATACTGTCAAATCAACCTCAACGAATGTTCTCAGCATCACTTTTTAGTTTAAAAGTTCTCCACTAGATAGCTCTAGTGGCGCTGTTTACCATTTTTAAATATTTTTACAATATTTTGATTAGGCGGTTTATCTATTAGCCTTGAATGGGACAAAGAACCAGATTTTTTAATTTTTCCTTTATTTGTACAATAAACTCTACCTATATACAAAATTTCAAGTTTCTAGGATTGTTAGAAGTGCCTTAGAATTATGATGAGTGAGTGAGTGAGTGACAAAGTAACAAAACTTGAGGCTCATATATCTTATGGACTACCTGCTATGGGTAGAGGTGTGAAATATTTATTTCTAGTTCAGTTTGTCATGAACTTTAAATTAAAATTAATTTTATATATCTTCAATAGAATAGTATAGGGGGGTCCAAATTGCCGTGAGTTAGTTCCAGTTCCAGTAAAGGATAGTACGGCTGAGCTCGACTTGGCCGGGGCGCCCCCAGATAACTCGCGTACTTATAATCAAATAAAATTATTTCTTTAGTAGTGTAAAATCAAGGTGTTTGAGAGGTTTAAATTGTTCTTGACGAAGGTAATGCTAAACGCTTGATTATTTAAGATCGATACCGATAGAGGATATTATCCATCGTGATAACATCTAACTCTAATAACATCTTCCGTTATAGATGTTTGAACCCGCTGAAATGCATTATACTCTTCATTTAGACACGAGGAAAACATATATCGCATTTATACAAAGTACCCAATATTTATTTTGATATCTAGGTAACAAAAATGTTATTGTTGTTATGTTGGCAGAAAATAGTTTATATTATTATCAGTTAATTAATATGAAAGTCACACATATCCGAACATAGTTTTACTAACCTACCCGTGTATGCGTCCAACCATTCCCCGAAGTTTCATCGCAATCGGATGAAGGGTTTAGGAAGGCATAAGAGACATACAGACAAACATTCGTTTTAATTTATATAGATAAGTAACCTTTAGTAAATAAAATTGTTATTTATAAAATAATTTGTTTATATTTGTTAATCCTGTTTAATCTGTTATCATGAAAGTGATTTGTAGATCTTTAATTAAAAACGAAAGAAAAACGGAGTAACTGAATTATTGAAGTCATTCTTGATTAGTCCAGCTGCTTTTCTTGATTTATACTATTTTTTTCTTTTCTTAATTTATTAAAATATTTGCAAAATACCTTTAATAGTTTTAGTAATTTGTTAGTAAAAAAATAGTTAATATTCTTTTATCTACGATTGATACGAAATATAAACATTGTATCTCTGTTTAGATGCGTAGAAAGTGATTATTTACGTACTTGTATTCATTGCGCATGCACGTCTCATAGTTCTGAAGAATTCCTCTTCTTTACTACCCTAGGGCGGTAAAGAAGAGGAATTCTTCAGCTTTACGCACGATTAGCGAGTTTGTTTACATTTAACAAAACTAATTTGCTGTTCTTTTATTAAAGTAACTGTTTATATCGAGTTCTTAGTGAAAGATAATGAGTGAATTAAGTGACTTTGACGAAAATGTGGAGAATAATACTCTTCCAGAAATAATTAATTCGGCAAAAAATACAACTCAAGAATTAATGCCATCTTTATCAAGAAAGAGATACGAACTTACATACAGCAAGTTTATTTTTTTCTGTACTTATTATTTAAATTAAACAATCGTAGATAAAGTACGGTACGCACCTCATGCGAAAACGGCATTTTGCATTGTTCGTGTGGTTTTACTACCCTCGCTGTCGCTCGGATGCAAACTCCACACTCGCATGCAAAATGCTACTTTCCGCACTCGACGCGTAATGTACTATTATGCATTATTCATTCAGAAGTTTTGTTTGTTATAAATACGTGTTTTGTATTTTGTTGTTGATTCATTGTTATAGATTCAGTTTATTATTCACTTATTGTTATAATACCAAAGCTTCTTATTTGATTTTTCTAATAGGTAAACAATTAATTTGATTACTATCTTATTATTATCTCAATATAAAATAGTTAATATTTAAATATGGTATTTTAGCAGTTTCATTTTACTGCCGCCCCTAAATAACATATTGTATGCAACAAGGCAGCAATGGAAACATTTCTGCCTCGTGTATTCATTGCCTTGTCAATTAGGTAAATTACCTGCCGAGGCAGTTAATTTTCATAGCCTGTCCTCGCCTCTAGCTCGGAGACTCAACTAATCCCTCGTCAGTAAAATTCCATTTTGCTGCCTAGTTACATAAATAACTACTAAACACTTTTAAAATCTTCAAAAATAATTAATTTTCTAATTAAAGTTTTTTAGTTAATACCTCCATACCTTTTGAGTTAACCTAAGGTAATAAATTGTTTCCCCCATAACACTTTTAACCAGGGAAGATGCTCTTATATATTGAACTTAATACCGGGGGTATTTTTTAGACCAGCCTCACTTCAATAACTGTTTTGCCTCTTTAGAGGGTTGGGGGTTGTAAGTAATGCGAGGTTGATAAACGCACCTGTTCACTTCTTAAAAAAACTTATTTAGAGTGTGCACTTGAGAACGATGTTACGATAAGTTCTTCTCCTTGTGTGCAACAGTTTACATTCAAGATATAAAAAACTGGTTGTTTTGATGTAAGACGGGGAATGCCTAAAAGCGCTAACGCTAGCCATCTGCGTCCATTGATTTTTTAAAAAAACGCACAAACTTTTCTTATTAGCAACCTTAACTTTCAAAGTACTTTTCATTTATACCGATATTTTAAAAAATGCTTGGCACATTAATTATTGCTACTATTGTAATAATCTATTATTCATTAAAATATGAAGCGTTAGTGGAGGTCATCATTAGATGTAGAAAGAAATAGTCACTCCACGTGTTTTTCACGTCGAGTGACTATTTCTTTCTACATTTAATCTATTATTGTTAAATTTATTTTATTCCCCTCCCCCGTTTTTTAAGACTGTCAAAATTGTTTTGATTTTTTACATGAATTAAAGTATCTATTTAGCAAAATTTAAAGAGCGCAGATAGTTAAAATTAATCTGGGGCTATCTGCAGGCTACTCTCGACAAACCATCCAAATTTCATAAAAACCAGATGAGTAGGTACTTGTAAATGTTTGGTGTATGTGGAAGGAAAACTATTGGGCGCAGGAAGTTGAAACATATATGGGACCAACAATGGGCTAGTTCTGCCTATCCCCCCAAATTTTATTAAAATTGAACGAGGAGTTTTTAAGATATGTTGGTTCGCGAAAACAGACACGGAACCAAAAATGTTCTCTGATGTCTAAAACGGATTTCTGTCTTGGAATTTTTGAACTCGGAGAAAAGAAAATGTTGGTTCTTCAGAACGATCTCACAGCTTCCACTTCCTTCGGTAAGCTCAGAAGCAAAATATTTAAGGAAACAGTAAGAAATCAGTTTTTTGTGGTCCTGAAAACTTCTGCTTTTTCTGTTAGGTTGGGTTCAAATCAAGCATTGTTTTAGCATTTGTTTCAATGGCTTAGTCTTACTTAAGTCGTAAGATCCAATCTTCTTAACCATTAACTGGTATGGTTGGGTCAAAATGGACTCAGCGTATCTCTATCTTACCACTAATTGGTGGCAATAGCACTAAGATGGTGGAGGCTCTGTGACTTCTCACACAATGAGCACCTGAATCCACACCTCAATTGTTAGTTCAATTCCAGCATTAGCGACGTCAAGGTCAACTTTGACCCAATAATTTGGTCAACTTTGACCGTTAAATTGATTATTTTTGCATTTGTTAAAGTGAGTTTATGCATGTTAGTGAAAATAAAGTTCATTTTTCAAACATTTTAATATTTGCCTTTAAATTTTGGAAATTATATTTTTCCAATATTTCAATGTCAATAAAGAACTTTTTTTAAATTAGGGCTACAACAATATGATTTCTTATAAATACTTGAAAATATTTATGAGCCTGTTGGAAACAGTGTCAAAAATAAAACATTTAAAAGTAACTATTCATTTAATTGCTTTATCATTGTTAAAAAGCCTTGGGTCCGATTTGACCCGACCATACCAGTTACGCAAGTAAAAATGACGATACCAGTCGAGGGTTAAGTTGAGATCCCTCAGTAAATATTTATTTAATTTATATCTGGTAGTTAGGTAATCAAGTTATTTGATTGTTTACCAATTTCTCTTCAAACAAGTTTTTTTGGTTGAGGTTTGTTTAATCCACCTCTTAATACCAAATAGCTTATCCTATAATTAATGCTAATCTTGATTCTCTTAAAGCCATTCCACAGTCTCTTTAATTACCGGTGATAAGTTTAGTAATATCTAAAGGCTTCTTCCTGAGTTAGATGCTGCTAGGAAATGATATCAGATGTGAGTGACATTGGCAAGGCCTCGACACAAGAGAGTTGTTGAAGGGGAAGTTCACCCTCGCTGTAATGCTTTCTATACAGCCCTTGCACCCTTCGTCCTACGTCATGTAGCCCCAGGCAGTAGGGCTGCAAGGACATCAGATACAAAGCAGGCAAGTTTACCCATGCGGGATGTCCCCTATATACCTCAAGAGAGGATACTTCACCACCTGTTGGTGTTTCATCTTGGTCCTTTATTTATTCTTCTTTAAGGTCACCTGTCACCATGGTTACCATGAGGGTGGTATCAAGGACTTGACACAAGAGTACTTTTCACCTGCTTGTATTTATCTAGAGTACATTCGTTCAGATAACCCTGATTACCCATACATGCCCTGACTTTATAAACATGATACTATATAGATAAATATCCCGTCTACATTTTCAAAACATGATTTTAACACCTCTACTTTAAACATATGAATTCATGTCTTATGATTCTTTAACTCTTTGAATTTTATTCTTTAGGAAATATCTTAATATAATCTATTTTGTATAAAATAATATTCATATAATCAACGTAATATAACGATCCGTTAAGCCAGTGGCAATGGGCTAAATTATATATTTAGAAAAATAATTAGAATTAATTCAATTAATATTGATATCTAATTTGATAAGTTATTATATCTATTTGAAGACCATCAAATCAAAACAAATATTAATTTTATTGGAATAAATGTGGTTATGCCTTAGCTTAGCAATAACAAATAATTTCGAGGAGCGTCGTCGGGACACTATACTTGATTAATGATATAAACTTTGTAAAACAATATTGAGTTTTAGATGGTTTTTAATTGCAGAAGAGTTGTTTTCATCATTTTGTTTGCTGTTAAATTTCGGTTAAATTTCGGAGCTTTTTAGATTTTTCCAAAGCTAATACGATTTAGTTTATACGAAACCATTTTATAGAGGATTTTGAACAAAATAAAACACTTTGAGATTTAGTAAGAATCAATAAACATTAGAAAGAGTTGCATCTGAGTTATAGAGCCTTGAAATACACCTTGATCAATAAAGCTCTTTTTAAAACAAGTCGGTCAAAGCTATAAAGGTAATTTGTTGTCTCTTGCTTGTATCTCAGAGATTTCATTTTAAATTTTCCGACAATTTTATTTATTTATTTTTAGATTTTACGACGTAAGTAACTGCGTTTTATTTACTTTACTTCGTAACATAACCCTTGCAGAGTACTTTTTCACAATTCATCCCGATCCAAAGTTTTTCAATGTCAATTGCGGATCCTCGGATTTCTTAGGCCGCTCCCTGACTTGTCGGTACGGTATCGGTAAGCTAGTATGCCGATGCGGTAAGATTCTTTACCGAGCACCTATATCTTTTACCGATTCGGTACAGATTCCTTACCGCCCGGTACAGAATCTGTACCGAATCGGTACCGAGCGAGAGCTTACCGATACCGTACCGATAAGTGAGGGAGCGGCCTGACAAGGCGCATGCGTGGGAGCGGTGCGGTAAGGAATCGGTATACCGAGAGTCGGTAAGAACAAGCAGTAAAAACAGAAGCGGTATAAAGTACTAGATTAATAAACTCCTACCATTCTATCTTTGAGCGTGGTCGAGGTGTCATCGCAAAATGGCGACGTAGAGAGATATTCATGTTATTTTGGTCTCAGAAATTAAGAAATATCCATTTTTGTACAATTATAAAGTACCGGAATATGCTAGAAAGGACCTGAGGGAGAAAGCTTGGTCGGAAATTTCTAACAAAACAAAAATTTTAGGTATTTACTGTTTATATTTATTAATTTTAAAGTTATAAATTATAATATTAAATTATATATTAAAGGATATCGCCAGTACTTCTTTCTTTTTCTACGGAATCGCAAATAAATGTAACACGCTATAAAAGTATCTTCTTCTGACGACGACATAATCACGCCCGCGACTGCAAGATTCTACGGAAAGAATTTCGTAATGTGGGGAGATGAAGGCGGTATCGGTAAGCTATCAGTAAGCTGTTGGTAAAGCAGAAAATACCGCATACCGATACCGTACCGACAAGTCAGGGAGCGGCCTTATTGTCCTTTTTTACTTCGTCCATTCACAATTTTCTAAGAAATCCTTTGATTCATTCTTAGGGCTTTCGTCGGATCTTTTTCACTCCGTATCCTTAATTTGTTCTCTCTGGACGGCCATCCCACCTTAGTATCGAGTTTTTAACAATGGAGACGATAAAGGGATCCTCATGAAGCTTGCGTAGCTCTCTGTTGGTGCGGATTCGCCAACCTCCCTGGAATTAAATTGCGTTATAAATTTTGCAGAGTAGCTTCTACTCCAAGGCAAGGTTTCAATTTAGTAAAATATGATCTCATTGTTTGTGGTTATTTCTCGTCCCTCACTACCGCACAAAACCACGTGGTCTTATCACGGTTTGTGATTAGGTGTAACGGTCCTTATATGTTTCGAAACACCTAATTTTATAAATCACATTTTAATGCAAAGTGAATAGAAGGGATTTAAGTCTAGATGTGAGGCCGTAATATTAGTAAAAAGTAACAATTCACTTTACTAACTAATGAATAATATCTTTATTGTTTTTAATAGCATTTTATGTGTTAATTTGTTTGCTTTTTGACATTTTCATGTCATGGCTATGGCACATAAACTCGAAAAGCGTTATTAAAAACGACACCTAAAAGCGTTAAGGTGGCCACAGTCGTCGTTCTTTTTTGGCAGTTTTAACCGTAAGGGTAAAACAATCGGTGTGTGGCTAAAAACCGTCCTTCTTGCCGGCGTTCCAAAATATCTGCTGCAGCTTGATTTTAAACCGTCCGTTTTGAACGTGCCGTTCAAATCGCCTCGTGTGTGGGACGACGCAGTTTAACCGTACGGTTAAAACTGCCAATAAAAAGAACGTCGTCTGTGACTACCTTCGTTGTTCGTATTTACCCGTACGGTTTTACCCCTGTGGATAAAACAGCCAATAAAAAGAACGACGTCTGTGGCCAGTGGCGTAACTATGGGCCCGCGCGGGCCCGCATTTCGGGGGGGCCCCATTGCCAGGGGCCCCCAAATCCCGAAATAACTGGAATTACTATTCTTGTACCAACGTCGAGGGGCCCCCAGTTCTTTTTTTTTTTTTTCTCATTGATTTTCTTTGGCGAGGGGCCCCCAAAAATTTCTTGCGGGGGGGCCCCCAATGGCCTAGCTACGCCACTGTCTGTGGCCACCTTTACAGTGTTACCAAGAAAACGACACTAAAAAGCGTTACACAAGCGTTACCAAAAAAACAATACCAAAAAGCGTTACATGAAAATGTCTCACTGTCTTGCAGACTCGTATAAGCAAGTATTTTTTAACTTTTTCTTACCTAAAAAGAAAAGTATTGTTTCCTCTCGAAAATTCGAAATCAAGAGTTCAATGGAATTATCCAGTTTTGGGTGTCTTTGAAAACGATTTAAGTGGTCTTTAGCTAGATGTCTGTCCGTCTGTTTGTGTCTCACATAACTCCCATAGTTAGTAAGCTAGAGACTTGAAACTTTGTTTAACAAAATCAGTCCTTACATGTTGTTGTTCTGCCCGGAAAATCATAAATTTATGACTTTTTAACCCATTTTGATGTGTCATTTAAACATTTAAAAATCGAACAATTTTCCGATTGCGCTGAAATATGCACCAATTATACCCCTTTATAAGGCAAACACTGAATAAATTTGGTTTAATATTAAAAATATTAAAAATAATAAAAAGATGGAATCATTACGTTAATAAAAGTTTAAAAGCTCATTTTCAAAATTAATTTGCACTTTGCTTTATTGAAAAAATAAAATAAAATAAATAAAGAAGTACGTATTCAAAACGCTCGAAACAATAGTAGGAAGCGGTGGAAAATGAGCGATCCAACAAAATACACCAACAATAGATTTTCTGGAGCTGTTGGATTGTTTCCAAACGAGCAGCGGTTCAAACCTCCATTAGCCCAGTTAAAAGTTAAACAACAGCTCGTCTTGAATATCTAGACTAAGACCAACTTTAGAGTAATAATTTCCCAAAAAAGATGTTTATCATTACGATTTTCTGGAAGGATTTGGGGTCATTAAGGCATTCAAACTTTAAGAGAAATTCAAAGAGGAAAATTCTCAGCCTCTTTTATATTTTTTTCATTATGTATTCACGTTATCATTTTTTTTAATATGTGTAAGAGTGGTAACACTGTATTGAACAAAGTTAGCTTTCAAATTAATTACACTGCATCTGTATGGATTTGTAATGCTATACTGCATACATAGATTTAAATCTTTTACCAGTAGGAAATTTGTTGTACTAAATTCATTACAATCCAAATTCACTGAATTCTTTTGTACTGAAATGACTCTCGCTAAAGAATTTATTTTGTTATTGGTAGGCCATTAAGCCGCTCGTGTGATTTAATTCTTGTGACGCCGTGACCAAAGCCTTTTCGTCAAATTTCAATGCGCCCTTTGAAACTTGGGCACTCTTTAACTTTGCTATTTTTAAATTGAACTTATATCTATAAAAGTGTGACATTCCTTTCCCAAAGTTCAGTTTGACTAAATATCCCTTTGTTTTAATAGTTATTAACTTTGATACCTATCCTAACATTCTATGGATATCAATACAGGTTGGTAACAAAGTAAAAGAGACGCAAGGGGGCACTTGTTTTACTTTGTTACCCACCACTTTCTTTTCTGTTACGGTGGGTACAAAGTAAATGAGTACCGAAACTTGAATTTCTTGAATTGAAAAACCTAAATTAATTTAAATACGAAGATATTCACCTTCTATGTTGGGGTTATTTCAATTCTGATAGCTTCAAGTAGATTATACTGCATTCGAATTGATATTTCGATCAATGATCTCCATGTTGTCATTTGTTGTCGTGGCAGTCAATGTCTGTCACACACATTAACTATTTCACATACCTATTAGATCTTAAGCCAACGTGACCAATATGAATGTACCGCATCATCACAAGTTTGAATTGTAAAACCTATAGTTTGAAAGTTTCATCTTGATAACTAGTTCCTCTTCATCCCAGACCACTCCGATGACGCAAAGATATTTATCTGATGAATATTCCACATCTACAAATCCGCTATATACACACTTTAATTTAAACAGGGATCATTGATTAGTAACCAGTGCATTTAACACAACAGCGCCAAGTTTTAAAAACGATATATTATCGTGTTGTGCATTGCGCTTGCATTCAGTGCACCAATATGCTTATTGATTTGTACATTGTCTTTACTTTCTAAATGTTAATATTAAGACTGACTGTATCGTTACCTTGCAACATCTAAACTTTCATGTGAATACTTTCCAATGTATTCAGACCATTTTAATTTAATAATTTATTTCAGTTTCGTAATGATTTCAATAATAAGCGATACTTAAACTTAATTTTTAAGGCTGCTATATCCGGGTTAATTTCATGTATATTTATTATAAACCTAGATATAATTTTAGGTGGGAACAGACAGCAATAAGCAAGCTGATACTTTACTTTCAAGACACAGACGTTTACGTTATTATTAGTAAATTATTACCAAGAATTACTTTTAGTAAACATTAACATTTGTATAAAGATCATTTTTTATTACTTATTAATAAGTCAGGTTAATAAATCACCTGAAGAATGATAGAAAGTCACCGAAACGTTGCCAGTAAACAATTCTTTGATAAATTCTGTTTTTTTTCCGAGAGCTATAATTTAAGAGTTACTTCTTATATATCTTAGATTGTTACTCCCCTAAGTGGTTTTAGAATATAAATGACTTTAACTAATTAACTATTAAAGACAAAGTGATGCTTAGTCCAATGTACTTTGGGACAAAGGAATATCACACTTGGTTTTATAAGGGGAGTTACAGTTTAAAGAAGAACATTTGTACACCTTGTTTAGATTGTTACTCCCCTCTGTTTTCTTTATAAGGGGAGTAACAATCTAAAGAAGTGCCATTTAAGACTTTCATACGTGTACTTGCGTGTAAATTTGATACTTTCTAGTTATACTCTTTTTACGATTAGTATTTACTTTTGACACTCAGATTGGCCAACCTAAATGAGGAAAAAATAATGCCACTAGGCCTGTGGGAGGGGTGTTCCCAGTCATATTTTTATTAGGGTCCGTAGGCAAAACCAAGGACCCTTATATTTTCCTGCGTGTGTCTGTCCGTCCGTCCTCTCGCGTGCTCTCACGGCTACACCTTTCGTCCGATCACTTACAAATTTGGCATCTATGTGTCTTGTACCTACCCACATATTTTAAAAATATAGCGACTTAAAAAAAAAAAATCATTAAATTAGGGTAAAAAAACTTAAGGATTAAACTTTTTTTTTTTTTTTTTCGACAACGTGAGGGGAATCATATGAAAGGTTACGTCGAGCTGATTAAAAAAATATATAATTCTTTGGATATAACTTTGATAGGGCGAGCGTAGGCAAGTTTGAAGTGGGTGTGAAACGTGCCCCCCCCCCCTCTATCTCACTTATGTGAAGTGCAAAAAATCTGAAAAAAATTCCTGAACATTCTTCGACCAAAAGTAAAGATACCACTTTTTGGAAATTTCGAAAAAAAAAATATTATTTTATTTTTTTATTGACAAAATACGTTTTTTTTTTATAATTATGGTCTTTTGGATGTATTTATATGGTTGTAGTCCGGTTCAGTGGCAAAAAAATATTTTATCAGAGTGTGTTTTGAGAATATTAGACCCTTAGAATGGTTCAAAGTAAGCTTTTTAGCATTTTAAAAAACACTGCTTATACACTTTACAGTTAAACTCTGTATAGTGTGGCCTGCGGACCCTCGCTGTGTGCTAACTAGCACACACTTGACCTGTTTATTTGCCTAGTTGGCCCGAAAGTTTCTAATTCAAAATGCAGTGCTCTCATTGGCTCCTTCCCACTTTTTCCAAAAGTTAATACTAATTGTAAGAAGAGGTGGTTAGAGGTGGTAAGAGGTGGTTAGAGGTGGTTAGAGGTGGTTAGAGTATAGTAATAAGTAAGATGAATTGATCTGGAGAATGAAGTCATTTGAAATTATGACATTTAGATTAAAAACTGATGTTTCAGTTTCTTCGAGTGTTCAAATACAAGATGCTTTCCTGTTAGGTAAACATAAACATTTTTTTTTAAGTTATCGATTAGTTTTAACCTTGGTTTTCTTTTCTATCTTCGAAAAAGGGATTCGTAATTAGTTCATAATCTGTCGGACAAACCTCGGACCTGTATCCAGTATAAAGACTTACTCGAAAATCGATTTTTATTTCGCGTCAGAAAAGGACGTGTGCCTTGAGCTCCCCTACTGTCTCCGTCGGCCGTCGTAGAAGCTGATCGATTGTTTTCATAGTGGGGCAGTTTGGAAAGGGCTAGAGTAGGGGGGTAAAGAGAACCCCCCGGCGGGGGTGTATAGGGCTCGAGTCCGCCGAGGGGTGCCCTAAGGCTTGAAGGGTTCTCTGCCACGTTCAGTCTCATATCAGCCATGGTAACTGATTCACAACAGAGAACACCTTCTCTTAAAACCATTTATAACTTATATTAATTAGCTTCTATTTAATTTTATAAAAAAGTAGTTTTATATTTCTAACAAATTATTACTTTTAAAAAAATAATGATATTTTTCCAATGAAATTATATATTTAATATTAGAGTGACTTTTTTAAAAATTGAAGTAAAAAAAGAAGCATTGATGTTCTAAAATCAAATATATTTTTATAACAAAAAATCAAGTTTATTTTAGTCGCTGTTCAATCATGGTGACTGAAGGACAACCTAATCAGGTCTGCAAACATTTTCCTATTTCTATAACTTATTGTTTTTATTGTGCTAATGTTATAATTCGATGATATTTTCGTTTAACATAGTTCGTGATTTCAGTTGTAAAGTTAAAGATCGATGAATCATTTATAAGATTACTTCTTGTCTTTAGAATAGTATTGGTTTTATCATAAAATGTAATCTTTGACTATGACAAACAATGAAAGTCAGCTTAATAAACTTTAAGTTAATTCTACTAAAGTATCTTTTAAGTGAGAGACTAAGAACTTAATAGCTCACTTGAATTAAAATGCAATTAGTGATCAATGAAATTTAGTGAGACCCATTTTAAACTTGACTATGTTAAGATTGTAAGTCTAGTACAATATTGTACCTGTAGTACAATATCCTAATCATTTTAAATACATTTTGCGAAACAACACAGTTGGTTAAACTATTTTTTTTTATTAAACCTCACTAATTTACCATTCTAATTTTTATTAATTTACTATCAAACCTTTATTTGTTTGGGTTTAAATATTACAAAAATAATTTCTCTTTGTGTTATGCAGAAAAAAAATAGGTAAACATACTATCAATTAAAATTATTAACTCTATACACATCAAAATTCAAAATGTATGCTCATAATATAAGTATTAAAAATAGTAATTAAAAAAATAAAAATGAAGTCATTGACATTTTATTCGTGCAACAAAATCACAAAAATGAATATATACAAAAGATAAGTATTCGATTTTGTGATGTTAATAATTCGATTGAATTGCTTAATGCCTAATTAATATATTGGCATTTTAAGTAAAAATTTTAGGATATTCTTCAAAAATATGGAGAAGCTTTTATCGACAAGCTCATATTGATTAAATGTATATTTATCGTATTGCTTTTTATGTTCTTCAAAATGCGATTGCTTATTATAAAAAACATTAAAATATAGTCCATATTAAACCATTAGTTTGTTGTATATAATAGTTCAAATATATGTTTCAATAAAATCTTTTAATTTAAAGATGAAACATAATATTGTCAATGGTGGGCATATATAGTTATGTAAGGATGAGAATGATAAATGGCATTTATTTTTTTTTAATGGCATTATTCTATTATACTCTATTCCAATATTGAATTCCTATAGCTCTGTTTTTCTATGAATGGTCGAAATATTCTTTAAAGATAAAGAAAGCAGAGAAAGCAGTGATATTCATTAGACGTCTAATGGATGTGCGGAGGTGGCGCCTGGGGGCGGTAGAACAGTAGAATTGGCATTGTCAAGAATTCTAGGATTCAGGACCCTCCAAAGAATAAACCACCATTGAGTGAGGCAAAGTTTTACAAAAGCAGAAGGAAGACAAAAGTCTCCATAAACGTACAAAGCTTTATTGTCATAAAGCGTTGTCAACTTTACAATAAGTTATCGTCATAATAAGTTCCTGTCAAGCTTCACTATTAAGTTAGACAGAAAAGGTTTTGATGTATTACTGAAGCATTGATGAGGACACTTATTTATTTGTTAAAAGTGGTTAGATGTGATTAGAGATAGTTAGAGGTGGTTAGAGGTGGTTAGAGATGGTTAGAGGTGGTTAGAGATGGTTAGAGGTGGTTAGAGGTGGTTAGAGATGGTTAGAGATAGTTAGAGGTGGTTAGAGGTGGTTAGAGATGGTTTGAGATAGTTAGAGGTGGTTAGAGGTGGTTAGAGATGGTTAGAGATAGTTAGAGGTGGTTAGAGGTGTTTAGAGGTGGTTAGAGGTGGTTAAAGGCAGAAGCAGAGTTAAGGAAAACAAAAATGATTGGTTAATGAAATTAATAAATGAAAATCTTCATAATTTTTATTTCCAACTAGAATATATTCAGTACGAAAGAAAACAATGTTTTAGAATAAGGAAAGTTGACGAGGGAGAATCAATATATTGATTTTCTTTTCTAAATGAATAAATAAATACTTCTGATAAAGATCCACTACTTCACTTTCTACTAATATTAGTTATATAATTGATTTAATCTCATTAAAATGCCAACCATTTAATGTCATTGGCCATATTATTCACTTTAATAAAAAAAAAACGAGTGAATTGTATGTGGAGATTAGTGGCTGTAAGTTGGTGTTCAAGTGGAAGACAGAAATAACACTTACCCAAGCCTAGATGAGACCAAGGTCCTTTAACATTTTGTCAAGTACCACTTTCCTCTTATAATAATGTAACAAACATCGACATATTTTTCTTATATAAACGGACCATTGAAGGAAAACTGGACTATCCATCTTTCTAAATATAACGTTATATTTGGTACCATTCTTGTGCGGTAAATTAAACTGGTAGTTGATCAATATATTGTCAAACTATACTAAAATATTCCTTAAAAAAGGTTACGATGATTTTGATTTAAAATATTCCAAAAATTAGTCTATTTAACTAAAAATCGAACCATGTATTTTTTTTTTTACCGGTAAAAATCAATTTTTTGAGATATTGATGAAAACAAATCTGATTTTGCTGATAATGGAAAAGGAAGTGTTAACAATCACCTGTTGAATACTTTTTAAAATTGATTAAATTTGATGTTATTGGTTTTAAATTCATTTTGAAAACTGTTTTGTTTTCAAACCGTAAGTATTTCCATGAGGAGTTTTCAGAACAGTTTTATCAACAATTTAGAAAACTATAAACTCTCAGACTATATAGTTATAGATAAATCAGGTTATCATATCTCTGCTTTGAGAATGAAATATGTGATAGTTTAAAAATCTTTAAAATTTTCCTTTTTTAAGTGGGAACGTGTTTTTGCTTGAGTGGTATCTAATACTGAAATTCCTAAAGAGTGTTGGAGAAGGTTAGTAGAATTGATCATCCTGTATTAGGTATGTTAAGTTGAAACCTCACTTACTTAGTCTTCCCCTTATACCTCTGTGGGTGCCGAGTTTTGCAAAGAGTGTGTCACTGTCTTCTGTCTTAGGGCTTTCTTTTTGCTTCTACCACGTGATTACCTTTTTAGGGCTTTCGCGACATTTTCCTTCCTCTTATATCTTGTTGGTTCTCTTGGTCTTGTTCCTTGAGGTCGCGGCCTCCCAAGCCATTATACATGGGAATCTTCTTCATGGCATCCTTGTCACTTGTCGACAGTGGTGATTTTGTACGATGAACTCACATACAGGCATGTTTAGATTAGCTTTGATATTTTGATTCTGTATGCAGTCTCTTATTGTTTTCCACTACGAAGGTATCTTATTACCACTGGACTCTGTTCTTGTGAGTGCTTGTGAGAAGCTAAGATTCAGCACTGTGGGTACGTTGGTATTTTGGACTTGTGTATCACCATCTTTGTGATATTAATGATTTCTTACTTACCCACAAAGCTTTTAATGATGGCATGTTAACAAAATCGGTTTGATGACAGACTATAAGGGTTCCTCTAATATACTTGAAGTATCGTTATGTTACCTTAAAATCAAAAATCACTCTTCCAAACTCAAAACTGTCTGCAATCTGTACAGGATTTTCACAGAGATTCTGTTAAAACAAGATTATTATATAAATACATGAGAATTTAAGGATGTTTAAATACAATAATTGAATTCACTTAATGGTTTGAATATTTACAATTATGTTTCTGTATTTTCTATTTAGAATGTTTCCATCTCTCGTTATTTACTTTGTCCAAACGTACTTTACTCTATTTTCGGATGTATTTTCTATTTGACTGCAATGTTTGCTCAGTCGATACCTCGCTAACTCAACATTAGAGGTCAAAGGTTGGTAAAGTTTAAAGGTCGTGGACTTAACCCCGATCAATAAATTCACCCGTTAGATATTTAACTTGGGTTTCAAATTTAATCAAGGTTATTTCACCACAAAATCCATTAATAAATTTGAATAATTAAATTATTTTTATACTTGAAAATAATGAAATAATTATTTATTTATTTTTATTTTTTTTTTTATATATTGGATGACTAGCGACATGGCCATTTACACCCAAACACAGTTAATTTATACAATTAATGAAATAATTATGTTATTACATTTGATCGATTAAAGATATTAAATATTAAAAAAAAAAAAATGTAATTAATAAAATAGATGAAAAAAATAAATAAAGTTGTTTTAAATTAAAAAGAGACAAAAGATAAAAGTAAAATAGAATATTACATGCTTTTAAGATTTGGTTATATTATTAAATTATATCCCTTTCGAGTCAAAAGAAACTAAATTTATTCATTGAAAAATAGGAAATAAAGTTGGTGAATTGAACTTTCTCCCACGGGTAAAAGAACAGCAAATAAAAGTATTCATGTATCTAATAAAATATATATTTGGCACTAGAATCAGGTCAGGCTTGTTTGAAATATTAAGTGCAATGCAATCAATATCTAGAATTTATTTTTATCCGATTCAAGGTTTGGTTCGTATGTGCCAAAATCTAGTTTAATATTGCATAAAACTGACCTACGACACCATATTGTCTAGTGTGTTGATCAAATGTTGTTTCAAATGAACCGACTCTGTAATATTTATCGTATATAAAATAATATATAAAATACTTAGTAGCATTTTGCATGCCAGTGTGGAGTTTGCAACCTAGCGACAGCGAGGGTAGTAAAACCCCACGAGCAAAGCAAAATGCAGTTTTCGCACGAGTTGCGCACCGTACTTTATCTACGATTGTTGGATTTTATTTTAATAATTAATACAGAAAAAAAATAAATAAACTTCCTGTTTGTAAGTTCGTATTAGGATGACATTAATTCATTAGTTGTATTTTGTGCTGTATTAATTATTTCGGGAAACATTATTCTCCTAATATTCGTCATAATCACTTAAATCACTCATTGTTTTTCACTAAAAACTCGATATAAACAGTTAATTTTATCAAACAAACAGCAAATTAATTTTGTTAAATGTAAACAAACTCGCTAATCGTGCGTTATGGTAAAGAATTGCTCACCTTATCGCACGATTATGAAACGCGCATGCGCAATGAATACAGCTGCGAAAAGAATCACTTTTTACGCATCTAAACAGAGATATAATGTTTATATTTCGTATCAATCGTAGATAATTTTTTTATGAAATTGTGGTGACAGCATTGTTGAGTTACTATCTATTAACCCCTCTAGTCTTAATTAATATTTTTATCGCTTAAAAGTTTTGTTGTAATGATTTTATAAATTTAGGGGTGAAATTTCGAAGTGATATATTGTTTTTATATCTTTATAAGGCTGAGGTACTTTTTTCTATATACTTGACATAAAACCAAATTCGGATAAAAATTAATTATTCATCAACGTGAAGAAAAAAGCAAAAATGAACTATTAAACTTTTTATAAAATATTTATAACAAAAAAAGGTTACAATTTATCGTTCTTTTCATTTTCGTTGTTCTTTTATACGTTAATAAAGTGCGGGGTTTCGAAGAGACGAACATGTTACTTTTTATGATGCCCGACCCTTTTGGAATTGAGGCAACGAAATGTTTACAAATTAAACAGAGTCCCAGAGCCTTCAAATATTGATCAGGACTTGCCCACTAAGTTACAATATTGTTTGTGTGCTTCTCTACTGTTTGCCGGATCTTTTTACGAGCTTAAACCCAAAAAAAGCAAATGATAACACTTCTAACATTTCGACTGACCAAAAGTATGAATAAATTATTAATCCTCTTTGGGAATTTCATCTTTTGAATGGCATATTCTTTTTTTAGATTTATGTGTCTATTTATAGTGTTTTTTTGTTTTTTTTATAAAGTTTTTGAATTGTATGATAATTCTACCTTAACAACCCTCGAGAGGGTGAGGAGCCTGACTTTTACTACTACTGTATTGATGTGTGAGACGGGGTTATGTGATGGGTTACTCCCATCAGCCAAATATGGCTGATGGGAGTAACCCATCACTACAATCAACTAGGTAATAACAATAACCTACTTCACAAGAGCTAGGTGCTTGTCTGCGTCACAAGAATTTTACGACCAAGATCCATAATATTTGGTATAAATTAAAATAAAATATCAATTTACTTTTATAACAATCAAATTCTTGCACATGCAATGTAATGTAGCAATGCAATGTAGAGATAACGGTAATTGTTATTATGACACTTAACTGTAATTATGATTTAATGAATTATTCAGTGACAGTCCCTAGACCGTTTACCTTCACCCTTCACACTTCTTATGCATTATGTGTTTTGGAATCCTGTGGTTATGAATTCTGATCACATGACCAACCACTTTTAGACTCATCCCAATGTGGTTTAAGTAACCAACTCGATCCATTCGTGTCCTCCCTGCAGTCCGTCTATGCATTTGACTGTTCTTTTGTGTTATGTTGGCATAGGAATCACATCTATAGGTTGAGTTAAGTGCCATTTTTGTTGTGGTGAAAAAATTTTTTCTCACCTCGAAAAATTCGGTTGAGTGCATGACGTATGTAGCCACTTAGTTGCTGCAATTCTTGCATTTAGGTCCATAACTGGTTTTCCATTTGCACCAAGCACTCAACCTTTTCAAACTGAGTGTAGTTTGACCTTTATTCTGTGCTTTCATCTCTTTTTTATGGATAACCGCATTGCCTCAGTTTTATTACTGTTAATTCCTCTCTCCAGAAATTCCACCGCTCATATGATAACATTTTATTGAAAAAAAAATCATTCTGATACACAAACATAGTAAGATTGAATTTATACCTAATATAACTATATCTAATATAACTACCTAATATAACTATATCTAATATAACTATATCTAATTTATTCATTTTTTAAACAAGTTTAAAAGTGATTTGTTCACACGTAGTTTTCGATTTTGAGCAAAATCAGATTTGTTTTCTTCAATATTTCAAAAACTATATTTTTTATGGGTAAAAAATGTATGTATATGGTTAGATTTTTTGAGAGTGGTTAACGCTCCTAAATTTAGAGCTAAATTTAATTTCTTTATTTCTCCTCAGGGTATTTATTTGTAAAAATGTATGCCAAATTTAATTGAAATTGGCTCAACATTAGTTTAGACTACATGTCTGTTATCTGCTCAGTCTATTCAGACAATAGACTACAATCTGGCAGATATGTTTTAGTTAATAACCACTGTTTTAGACTCAGAACGTGTAAATCCATCAGTTTTAAAATCAAATTTTCGCACCATCACAATATTTTGTAACTCTAAATCTACGTACATGAGAAAGTAACAAACAATGCTGAAGTAAATGTAGTTCATTCAAAGGTACTTCTTTAGATTGTTACTCCCCCATGTTTTTTTTTTTAAGAATATAAATGACTTTTATCAAATAACTATTAAAACGAAGGGATAGTTAGTCCAATGTACTTTGGGACAAAGGAATATCACACTTCTGTTTTTATAAGAGGCGTAACCGTCTAAAGAAGAACATGCCGTACACCTTCTTTAGATTGTTACTTCTCTTTGATTTTTTACTTTCACATATAAAGAGAAAGTATTGTGACGGCGCGAAAATTCGATTTTGAGATTTTGATGGATTTACACGTTTTGAGGTCCCCTGAGTCCAAAAAAGTGGTTTTTTAAAAATGTCTGTCTGTCTGTGCAGACGCCTGGAGCCTAAACTACTGGGCCGATTTTGACGAAATTTAGCATACATGTTCAGAAAAATCGAGAAACGAATTTTAGCTCCAAATTTGGGGGTGCTACCCTCTAAAAACTCGTGAAAAAAATTATTTCTGGAAAACGGTCCCGACGATTTTGATTAAAAAATTCTAAAATGCTCATTTAAATACGAATCTAACCATATAAGCAGTTTTCCCGGGAAAAATCTAGATCCTGAGAAAAAAGCTTAAAACTCGGACGGAGAGCCCGGGTTCGATTCCCCGTCCAGGAGATGTTATTTTTATGATAAATTTTGATAAAATTTTCAATTGTAATTAAATGTACATACGAAAACTAATAAATGGAAAACACTGGGCTAAATAATTATGAACTCGTATATGAGAAAGTTTGTCTAAGATGTCTCGGACCGATTTATTTTATAAGGGGAGTAACAATCTACAAAAGTGCCCATTTAAATAGTAATGATATTTTAAAAATCGATAAATAACCAACAAATATTTATATTTAGTGAATTAGATGTATCACAACCCCTAATTGAAACATGTGTTTGATTTATTATTATTATATATATTTAAAAACTACTGGATATATTAAAGTCTTTAACCAATTATTTCAATTAAATTAAATATTAAGGTTTCTTTGATATTAGCAAAGAAATATACATAATATTTGTTTTCATTTATCAGTAGAAAGTTGAAATGTTATAAAAGGTAAAGAAACTAAAGGTTGTATATCAGTGAGGTGAGCTGTAACTCCGACAGTAAGATCGATGAGGCCACCGAACAACACATTAGCTGGCTTCTGTTTCCCAAATCCTAAACCCATACAAAACAAAGTTGCAATGTGCTTTCGTATAAATTCGTCTGTATTAAATCAACTGTGGGGGAGAATATGGTTCTATTCGCGTACACCCTTCCTCGCTAGAACACTGTTAATAATTCTTTCACCCTTCAGCCGCACATAACCGACTTCCTCCCGTAGTTTTTCCTCTTCCTTTTAAACTCCTCTCACATTCGGCTTTATTCATATTTTTAGAGTAGTTATTCTGCTACCCGAGCTCTCCCCCTCCCTTGAAATATATCCGGTTTCTAAAAAACCCTCTTTTAATTTTTTTTTAAATGTTACAACAAAACCAAAATCATTTAGACTTTTTTTATTTTAGATTTTGCACAAATACCTCTGTTGTGTATAAAGAAGTGAACCTCTCTATTCTTGTTAAAATGATAATATATTGTATGTCCCAAATATTTTAAAAATTTGGGCATGTTCTGTTTAAAAAAGTTATTAGTTAAATACTAATTTTATTTGTAAAGGGTTGTTTATTCTGGATGTACAGTTAGAAATATATGTTGGGCTTTTAGAGGTAAATATTTCATTATTCAGAGCTTTTACGTTTACATTCCTCTTCCAGATTTATTTATTATGAGTTTTATAAACTTTAACCATTTATATATGCATTGTATGCTCGTTATAAAATACTAATTCCAATACATTTTTTATTTCATTATCAACTCGGCGTAATTATATAGATTAGCGATTACTAATAATGCTAGAGATCTCTGAGCGAAATATTTGAATAAATAAATCTATAGTGAAGGTTGATAAGAAAAGAAAACACTTTTACTTGTTCAATAATTTTATTGTCAAACCATAAATATATTTTGACTTACATACCGGTTTCGACTTATTCAGTCATCATCAGTGTAATGGTCTACCATTACACTGATGATGACCATTACAATGATGGTCACCATTACACTGATGATGACTGAATAAGTCGAAACCGGTATGTAAGTCAAAATATATTTATGGTTTGACAATAAAATTATTGAACAAGTAAAAGTGTTTTCTTTTCTTATCAACCTTCACTATGAGTAAATACCATAAAATCTCAATCAATACTACTAACTTCATAAATAAATCTATATCTTTAACACTAAACCGTTGCATGTACCGTTGTAACTGCATGTGTGTAAGTAACTAAGAAATTTATATTTAAAAAAATTGTTAAAATATTAATTTTATTTAATATTAATTAGTATACGATACATGGCAACTAATGTGTGTAGGTAACTATGAAATTTATGTTTAAAAAAATTGTTGTTAAAATATAAATAACACTCGACTCTAGAATTATTAAGTCTTTTCTTCTTTTGCTTCAAAGAATTTGGAAATAAATCAAACTTAATATTGTTGTTTTAAGATAAAGTATATACTTTTGTATATTACTGTCACTCTCTAAAAGACACCATAAAGTTAAGTTAAGCTCACAGTTTTAAGTTAAAACTTGACCCACAGGAAGTATTGATTAAAGCCCAGCTAGAAATATATTCTGTGCATTTTCTTTTTTCTCCTCGCAACTTGACTTGAGAGGCCATACTTTAACTGTCACGGACATGGAGAGCCCTAAATTGTTGAGACAGGAGCACACTCCTTATTCTTCCCTAAGTACCCGTGCTCAACTCGGCAAGGGCTCGTCCTTTCTGGGTCACATTTTTAAGCAATTTCTGGATCTTTTATCCAGTAACATTTATGCAATTTTTGTTACGAATTACAGACTTATTACGAGTGTTGTTTAACTTAAAGGTTGTATTTTACTACGTTTTTATTAGCTTGCTTTCTTGTTTGTTTGTCCAGTACAAATCTTGCAATCGATTTTTAACTAACTTCCCGAGTAGCTAGACATTTGAAACTTTTATAATAGCTCAGAACACGATGACAATGCAATATTTTAATACTTTTAGCCATCTTTCAGCAGAATTTAATTCGTTTTCAGCAAATTTTGCTGTGTGGAAAGTTAGTTCGGAAAAAAATCCGCAAGTTATTTTATTTTTTTTGATATATCCCATATTTTCAATCGTCATTTTGACGGGTTTCAAATTTGTGGTTTTTTATTAAGAGGTAAACATTGAATGACAGCCAAAAAGGAAAAGTAAACAAAGAAATAAATTAATTGACGTGTGACATCCAGGTTTGTTTAAACTTGTGTCCACCTAGGACCCTCTAATTAAACCGATACCTAATCGGTTTAATTTTTCTGCATCTGTACTTCTTTACTTGTACACATTTTTCTTGTCTTACTGTCCCTACACAGGGGCATATCAATGGCACGGTTTAGATTCGGTGTTGGCGAGATCCATTGTACAAAGAATTGTCCTTTTATAGGTTTAAGATCAGCTCTCTAGATGGTTGTCATTTATGTGAAGTAAATTTATCCGGAACTATTTTTTGTTCACTAACATTATAATATAACAATAACAATTATACTATCAACATTACATATGATTCAACAGAAAATTTGAAAACGTAGTATATAAAAAGTTCTTTTTATCTTGAAATTATTTATTCATTCTTATTAGTGCATTTATATTTAGAATTTTTTAAAATTTATTGTGGCAACATGAAGTATTTTGTTGTGCTGTTGTACTATTGGTGTCTATTCTTAACTTAAATATGTAAATCCTAACGACACTAGTTTTAGTTTATATTCAATTTTAGTTAAAGCTTGAATTACAGATCTAGTTATAGATTAATTGAAAAAGAAATAGTCGCATATTGAGTAGAACAGAAGTAGTTATAAATTGAATAAAACTAATTTGTAACTAACAGCTTTCTGGGTAGAATAACACAGGTCACATATTCAAGGAAACAGAATCAGAACTAATCACAGATTGAATTGAGCATAACTAGTCAAAGATTTAATAAAACTATTAACTACTGAAGGATTGAATAAAACACAACTAGTCAAAGCTTAAAAAGGACTGAGCGATTAGAATAGAACAGAGCTACTGATGATTGAATTAATAAATTACAGAACAAGTCAAACATTAAATGGAAAATAACATTTCAAAATGAATTGCATAAAACCATGTAAAGATTTAATAGAACATAACTAATTTCAGATTGAATAGCACAAAACTATTTACAGATTCAATAGAAATTACAATTTGAAAAGACTGAGTGAATTTATTTGACTCTTCTTTAGTTGGTTAATATCTATCCGTTCAAATAAAGTCTCGGTTAAATAAAGTAGTGGAATACGCTCTGTATTTTTGTATTAAACTATTAGCCATTAAAATTGATTTTACTTTAATACCTACAAGATTTTAACAAAACAACACAATATGAAATTGTCTTATTCTATGAGATAGAAAATAAAAACTCTTATGTCGCAATATAATTTTATTGTTACGTCAATGTTTAATTGTATTTCTATATTTTGTCGTCTATTATTCAAGAAATAATAATGTAAATATCTTTATCTACGATTGATAAGAAATATAAACATTATATCTTTGTTTAGATGCGTAGAAAGTGATTATTTACGTACTTGCATTCATTGCGCATGAGCGTCTCATAGAACTGAACAATTCCTCTTCTTTACCACACAGTGTGCGGTAAAGAAGAGGAATTCTTCAGCTTTACGCACGATTAGCAAGTTTGTTTACATTTAACAAAACTAATTTGCAGTTCTTTTATTAAAATAACTGTTTATATCGAGTTTTTAGTGAAAAACAAGAAGTGAATCAAGTGACTTTGACGAAAATGTGGAGAATAATACTCCTCCAGAAATAATTAATTCGGCAAAAAATACAACTCAAGAATTAATCCCATCTTTATCAAGAGAGAGATACGAACTTACATACAGCAAGTTTATTTTTTTCTGTATTTATAATTTAAATCTAACAATCGTAGATAAAGTACGGTACGCAACTCGTGCGAAAACGGCATTTTGCATTGCTCGTGTGGTTTTACAACCCTCGCTGTCGCTCGGGTGCAAACTCCACACTCGCATGCAAAATGCTACTTTCCGCACTCGACGCGTAATGTATTATTAATCTTATTTCGAGAATAAAGGAGGAAATTGATTCCCTATCGGCCATCAAGTCTATATTTTATTCCATACGTTCTTAAGCCTTGTCCACACTAGTAGATATGTTGCGCGATTTTGGTCTCAGAGACATGTCTAGCGATTTGTCTATAGACATCGGCGAGACATCGGCTGAGACAAACGGCGTCTACGGTCTCGTTGCTAGACCAAAATCGCATGTCTATGGTTTTCCACTCTAAATGGTAGACATGGTGCAACGTTAGGCATGTTGCGCAACGTGTCTACAAGTGTGGACGCTAGACCTAGACCATAGATGGTCTCAGCAGATGTCGATAGACACGTTGCGAGACATTTCTGTAGACGGTCTGTGAGACCGTCTATAGAAATGTCTCGCAACGTGTCTACTGGTGTGGACTAGGCTTTAGAATTAACATTTTTAAAATTAAAAAACGGTCCAAGACAACTCAGACAAATATTCTTATTGATCTCGGTCCCAGATCCAAGAAAACATGAATATATTGTTATCTATACATATGGATACGTGTCGATACGCTAGCTCTGACTGTGAGCAACCTTTAGGAACCTTCCTATAGAACCTTCCAAGTGAAGTGAGAGTTCCACCCAACACTACTGTCTACTGTCTACTCCAATCATCCTTTTCAACTATAAACTCATCATGATTAACTATTCATTTGCTTAATATTAAATATTTATTGCATTAAGCTCGCTTCAATGATAAAGCCACGCCATGTCTAGTTAATTTATTATTTAAAATGTGTTCAACAGGTGGTAGTACACTTTTTGTTTTCGATGTTCAACAAAATAAGATATATTTTCATGAATATCTCGGAAACTAAATTTGATCGTTAGATTCGTATTTAAATGGACTACATTTTAGAAGTTTTTATACAAAATCGTCAAAACAGTTTTGGAGAAATAATTTCTTTTCAAGTTTTTTCAGAGTTTTTGGGGGGTAGCGCCCCCAAATTTGGAGTTAAAATTAATTTCTCAATTTCGCCTCACGGTATGATTTTTGAAATGATGATATAACCCGAACATGTATGCCAAATTTCGTCAAAATTGGCCCAGTAGTTTAGGTTAGACACGTCAGCACAGAGACGGCAGGCAGAAATACTTTTTAAAAACCACTTTCTTGGACTTAAGGGGCCTCAAAACATGTAATTCCATTAAAATCTAATTTTCGCACCATAACAATACATTCTCTTTGTATGAGAAAGTAAAAAGCGACATGTATCGTGAGTACGTGCCATTTCTAGTTAGAGAGCATAAATAAACCATTTATTAATGCTAAGATTTATTTGGTTAACCCAGGGCCGTCCACGGGGGGGATGGATGGCGCAAGTTGCGCCATTGAAAAAAAAATTGGGGGGGAATTGAAAAAATTTGGGGGGGATTCGAAAAAAATTCTAGAAATCACAGTTATAAAATGTTAACTAGTTTGCAGTAACTCTCACACCTTTCGTACGTTTTTGATGATAACTATAGAACTAATATACTTTATAATCTTTAAAATATGCGAGCGATAATTATTTTAAGTAAGAAAAAAGTTGATTTCTAGGAGGTAGGTGTAATTCACAGAGTTAAACAGAAACCGGTTTCACAAGAGGAAGATTGTTTAGATAAACATTATCGTTTCAACTCACTCTCTGCCTTCTCACCCTTATTTCAAAGCCAACTAGGGCTCTTCCCTGAGCGTCTCATTTTAAGGGTTTTGAGGTCTTCCTAGAAACCCTTATGCTTTTGGTAGTTCATCCGTCCGTCCGTCGTATCTTGGAGTCCCCCAAGATCCCGACATACTGAAGCTACAGATTTGAAAGTCAAACTTTTTTGTCCAAAAACAGAAATAAGAGTTGAACATTTAAAATTTCTGCGATCAGCTATCAATTGCGAATTGATCGCAATAATTTTTATTATTTGTAATTTTTAAGTTAGGTATCATTTCAAAGGAATTAAAATTTAGATTACAAATATATATTACGTTTCCAAAATGATGGTCTTTTTACCCCCGAAAAAATAAAAAAAACGCAAAAAAATTCCTCACTACCCCATTAGGGTCCTAAAAATAAGGCACAAATATGCACATCACTTTGGTCCTATGATATTTCCGGGAGTTGATATAAAAGAGTCAAATTTTAGACATTTAAGGTGGGTGTAACTATGGAGACCTATCTCACAACTCTATCTCACGTTATGAAAATTAATATCGGTCTAGTCTTTGTCTTAGTAGAGAAGCTTTTTGCGATCATCATTAGCATGACAAAAGTTGAAAAAACGTACGTAGACCCGTGATCCGTGGCGTGTTGTTTTTGTTAAGATTTGGGAGGCCTATACTTACTAACTTTAACTTTTGTTTTTAAAACGAAATAATGCATCGAAAAAAAAAATCATTTAAATATAAATGCTTAGAGCTTGTGTGCAATACTTATATATAAATTATATATCGTGTTACAAAATGGGCATTTTACCCCTTTTTAGAAAAATAATGAAAAAATTCATTATAGGGACCATTCTTCATAGGGACCTTTACAAAGGTGGAATCATTTTTTTTTTTTATATATATATTAAACTACGCCTTATGCACTTCAATTTTTACCTGTAAGATTTTTCTGAATTTTTTTCTAGTTTAAAAGTTGTAGCCGTTTAATCCTCATATTCAATTTCACCTCAGAAATGCATAAAAGCGCTGTTTTGAAAGGTCTTATTTTCAAAATTTTCCGGGGGAGGACCCCCGGACCCCCCGCCATAAATCCCCCCAATAATTAACTCCAGATGACGGCCATGACTAACAGTAAATATTGTACTGCAGTAAGCATCAGCATATACATTTTCTAACGATTACGTTCTAAAGCATTTGAGATTTTTTATTCGTTGTACATTATTTTTTTTTTGGGGGGGGGGGTCTGGTTTGTTGAATAAGTAGTTTCCTTTTCTTGTTACCATTACGAATGCCTCCCCCCCCCCCCCCCCCCCTCCAGACCTAGCCGCTGGATACGCCACTGGGAGGTTGGTTTGTTTTTGGGGGGGAGTGCGCCATCATACTTGGGGGGGATGGACACCCCTGGGTTAACCTACTTTACATAATCTCTTAAGGAAATTGCATTTTATCATTTTATAATTAAAAATAAAACGAAGTAAAATACAAACAGCCATAAATTACAAAATGATAAAAATCTTAGTTGAATATTATACTTTATTAAGAAAAGTTGAGAAATTGCGTGAATGCATTTTCTAAATAAATCTCTATTTGCATTTTTTTAATTAATATTATCTCTTAAATAAACCTAGCAAACGGATATTTGCACTTTAAACTATAAACACGTTAACATTTCAATAATACCCGCATGCAGTTGACGGTGGTTCCTACGGAGGTATAATATTTTTCACACATTTTTTTAGATGTTGCTTAGAATTTTATTTTTTCATTCTTATTCGAAATAGATAAATACTTAAAAATCAAGTTACGTTGTCAATTAAGACCGAAATTAGAACGTTTCATCCAACATAATGGTGAACGTATAATTATATGTCATTTTGATAGTTTGTAAAAATAAGACCTAAATTAGGTCAGTGGTGCTTCGTCTCTCACGTGCACACAAACTATTTTTATTATTATCTCCTACATTTTCTAATGTGTGCATTTGATTTTGAAGAAATTCGTATGGTTTATTGAAAGTAGCCCACAGATGGTCCCCTATCAATTTCAAAATTCTGTGCGTATTTGATATAAATAAAAATAAATTTGACTCCTCTGGGATTCGAAACACGTCAAAACAAACCCACTTTCAAACCCCGATGGGATCATATTATTTTAATGGATTTTATTTAATGTTCACATTCAAATTCTATAGTATCAGTCATATTTTAAAAATCGATTTATTATACTTTATTTATACACATGTTATTTGGCCAATGATAGAACGAGAGGACAGTACATAGATCCCTACAATACATGTATGCCTACAATATCTATGTGGCCTATCTACCACATAGATCGGTGAACGTTTTATTTTCTAGAGTGGGTACATGATATAAAGACATTAGAGGTGATGTTTGTGTGTAATCTAGAGCGGGGGGGTTAACATGTTGACCATGTCATCAGTCATCCACTTGACATGGCACACAGCACACAGACAAGCTTTGCTTACCATAGCCTCATTAATATAACATCTCTTTAGTACTTGGGTAAACCTAACGCAACAAACTAATATCGTTTAGTCCGCAACACTGCATTCAAAATATATTACCCTGTATTAAAGTATTTACGTCACAATACTAATAATGCTTTTTTCCTTAATATTTTTATTACTTACAAACATTGATAATATTGAAGATTTAATGCCGGTATATGTATCGGAAGATCTGAATACTTCCGTTCCTACAATATTACCTGATATTATTTGATTCTTAAAATTTAAGTTGATGGATAAATAAGGTGTGGTAGTATTATAAAAACACTTAATTCTTCATTAACGAGACGTTTCGACCCTGTTTTAAGGTCATTATCAATCTTTAATTAATCTAAAATAACAACAAACAATAAATATAAGTTAATTAATAATGCTTAAAACATTCCAAAAAATTTTTTAAAAAATTATAACCAGTCACAATACAAACAATAAATAACAATATTATTTAGATTAGATAAAAACAATTAATTAAAACTTGATTTATTAATTAACAAAAATAATGAATATTAAAATTTTTTATAACTTACATATTTTACTGATATTATTTGTAAAAACATTGTTTAAATTATTTATACTGTTGGTTCGTTTAGAATTATTTATAGCTATATTACTTATTAAAAGCTCCTTATATTCCATACTCTAAATTTCCTTTGCTACCAAATTGGCTAATAATAATAAGAAAAGAAAATCTTTGGGAATTATTCATAATGTCTGTGTTATTTCTTACTGTGTGTTTCATTATTGTTTCCTTTATTATTAAAACAAAATTTCCAATTTTGGTATCTTTTAGGTATTTTGCCTTAAAATTTACATACCATAATATATATTTATTTATTTTTATGTGTTCACTATCTCTCTCTAAATTGCATCTAACTTTTAAGTAAACTAGTTTTAATATTACCATTTTGACACTTCTTTAGATTGTTACTCCCCTTATAAAAAAAAACAGAGAGGAGTAACAATCAAACGAAGGTGTACGCAGTGTTCTTCTTTAGACTGTTACTCCCCTTATACAAACAGAAGTTTGAGATTCCTTTGTCCGAAAGTACATTGGACTAACTATCCCATTATCAAAATAGTTATTCAGTCATAGTAGTATATTCTAAAAAAATCATAGGGGAGTAACAATCTAAAGAAGTACCATAAAATAAAATAAATAAATTCATTCCATTTATCTAAAGAATCGCAAAACAAGTTTCGATCACCTGCGGATTCACAGGCGGCTTCTCTCTTTTTTTAGTCTGAGAAATAAAGTTTTATTCCATTCTAAAATATGCGGAGTAAGATCCATCTGGTAGAAAAAACTAAATTTCAAGATAATTTCAAGATAAAAAGAACTTTTTATATACTACGTTTTTAAATTTTCTGTTGAATCGTATGTAATGTTGATAATATAATTGTTATTGTTATATAATATATAATGTTAGTGAAAAAAAAAATAGTTCCGAATGTATTTACTTCACATAAATGACAACCATCTGGAGAGCTGATCTTAAACCTATAACAGGACAAATCTTTGTACAACGGATCACCCGCACCAAATATATCGATATATTTGAAATAATATAATCGATATATTTCCTGTTTTGCTGTCATTCAATGTTTACCTCTTAATAAAAAATTACAAATTTGAAACCCGTCAAAATGAAGATTGTAAATATGGGATATGGCAAAACAAATAAAATAACTTGCGGATTTTTTCCGAACTGAAAAATTTGCTGAAAACCAATTAAATTCTGCTGAAAGATGGCTAAAAGTATTAAAATAATGCATTGTCATCGTGTTCTGAGCAATGCTAAAAGTTTCAAATGTCTAGCTACTCGGGAAGTTAGTTAGAAATCGATTGCCAGATTTGTACCGGACAAACAAACAAACAAACAAACAAGAAAGCAAGCTAATAAAAACGTAGTAAAAAAAATAATTATTGCCGTCGGGTACTACATTTGATGAGGAAGGAATGCGTTTCTTTGTTGTCGTTTTTTTAAAAAAAAAAAATCTTAGGACCAATTGAGTTTATGATGGAGCATAATTATAGAGCCTTGCATTAAAATAATAATTTGAATCAAATTATAATTATTATTAACAACGGGAGATAGACTGAGAAAAATAGACTCCAGCACCGGAACTCGAACCACGGGCCTGGTCTATATTTCCAGTATAGTGCTCTTGCCAATATAGAGGCCCTTGGTTCGAGTCACGGTGCTGGAGTCTATTTTTCTCTGTCTATCTCCTGTTGTTAATAATAATTATAATTTGATTAAAATCAAAATTTAAACTTTCCGTAGTATGAATACTACCAAAGACTTAAAAATGAATAAATAATAATTTGTTAATTAAATTTGAATTTTAAGTTTTCAAGTTTTATTTTTTAGTACTGGAATATCTTGTTACATTTATGAATTATTTTTGAACTCTTAAAACTAGCTTTATTTAAAAATGTATAAAACAGTAATTATATCCTAGTTTCAGATAAATTGATCCTTTCAGAGAATGCAGGTTAAAATTATTGGTTAATTTTATTATTTTTTGTCTAAACATTAAGTTAAATTATCAAAATTTATAGATACTTATACGTTCAGTAAAAATAAATAAAGATCAGATTTCATAATAACTTTAGTAATTAATAAAGCATAGTATATTTGTCGATATGTTAGCTTCTTAATTAGGAATAAGGAAGATATTAAACATACAATTAGGAGAACTATAATTAATAGGTTGTAGGGATCGTGAATTGTTAGGATAAATTTACAGCATTCTACTAATTATCTAGCATTAATTTATCGAGGTAATATTTAGATTATTAAAACCTTAATTATCTTCTTTACAACCAATGAACTATTTATAAAAGACGGACTTGCATAGTTGTTGGAGGTAATAACTAATAAATTAAAATTTGTTTTACAACATAATTACCTTACAATTTACTTCTGCAGTTAAACGGAGTTAATAGTTTGTATTAATAAAATCTTTATTAATATAAACACACTAAATCTAGATTTATGGACTTTGGAAGACTAAATAAGAACCGAATAACTTTAATGATAATCCGCAAATGTTTTAATTAATCAATATCACTTAGTAATACTTGTTATCTTCTCTAATGCACGATATATCCAACCAATAACAACTATAATTCTACAAACAACTTGTTGAATTGCAACTATAGTCAAATAGGGAAATATTTGTGGATTACATTTTCATTAAAGGTAACATTTTGAACTCATTGACGATTAAGAAGGTTGGAGCTTTTATGGGACCAACAACGAGCTAATTATGACCTACCATCCAAATTTCATTAAAATTGTAGTATTTAAGATATGTTGGTTCGCAAAAATTGAACTACAGACCGACAGACAGACACGGAACCAAAAATGTTCCCTGATGTTTGAAACGGATTTCTGTCTTAGAATTTTTGAAATCGGAGACCTAAAATATTTTCGTTCTTCGAAACGATCACATAGCTTCCGTTACTTTCGGTAAGCTCGGAAGCAAAATAAAATCATTAAAATATATGATATAATACCCGAAAAGCTATGTGCCACACTAATTGCCAGACTATTTTTAGATCCTACCTAACTTGGAGTTCCAAACCCCCTACTCTTGTTACAAATGTTATTGACCCGTTCATCGTTCTTTTCTACAGATCTATAGCTCCTCATAAATACACCTCAATATAGATCAGTGGTCGTTTAAAAATATCAGTTCAAATATGATCCATTAAGATTCAAGTCATGAGGGATACGTTTAATAGTAATTATTTCACTACTGATACATCTGGTCAATGTACAGGTTGTGGAAAGAACATCCGAATTATTAATAGATGAAC
Source organism: Gerris lacustris (assembly GCA_951217055.1). NCBI lineage: Eukaryota > Metazoa > Arthropoda > Insecta > Hemiptera > Gerridae > Gerris > Gerris lacustris. The sequence goes on along the minus strand of OX578281.1, from coordinate 74,242,315 downwards.
CCCGTCACCAGTACCAGTTACCGGATATTTGCACTGACCCGTTCAATCGAACCTGTTTCATGAAATCCTACTCATTTCTAAGAATAGTTGTAATATTTTCCACAGAGAATTACAAAATGTCACCATAAATTGTCCCGCTCTACCCTTTGGTTTGGTAAACATTTTTTTTTCATGATAGTCGGTTCCAGAAACGTTAACAGATAGTTTGACAACATGAATTGTATGACCTGTTAAAATTCAACATTGTTTTTAACAAAGAACAGTATAGATGCAATCTAAATCTAATAAAATTTGATTTTTTTAAATTTTCTCTCTAAACTTGTATGGGAATCTGTTAAAGCAATTCTAAGGATTAAAACTGATGAATCGTTTATTTATATTATCTGTTGAAGCCTTCGACTAAAAACAAATAAGAACATTTCAATTAAAAATCATTCCCATCGGACAAAATTGAGTCAGATTAAAAATAATTATGTTTTCTCTTCAAATTCAATTTTAGTAGGATTGATTTGTTTCGGAGCTCATCCAGTTGAAACGCTTCCATTTTAATGGAACCAAAATATAAACGATAACTCATGTAGTTCGATTTGTATTTGTACAACTAAAAGTAAAACTTCATTTATCCGGTCACATTGGGACCAATATATTTCATATTGTATTTGTTGTTTATTCTTGGATAACCGTTAAAAAGGTTTTGTCTCTTCTATTAAACAGGGTTGCGTTGGGAATCACTAATCAGATTACCGAGGGTTTGTGGTAGTTAATGTCATGACGGTTTTATATAATTTTAGCTAAGTAAGGGTCTTATGGAAGGCAGCAGACGAACAGGTTATAAATTTAGGCTTTAGCTTGTGTGTCAAGCTATTGCGAGTGCTCACGTTTAAAAACTTTTAAATTAAGGGTTACGAAGGTAGAATTATGGTTAAATAATCGAATTAACCGTATTCTGAACTATGTTGAAGCGGTCGCAACCGCTCCAGTAAACCGCTGAATTAACCGCAGGTTTACGAACGCTGTCGGTTGTTATAATATGTTATGTTGGTCTTTCCGGACACACCGGTTAGTGATTACAAACGCACTCTTAGTTATTATGCACTTCGGTCTGGGTAAAATCAGGCATTTTAAAGGAAAAACTAAGAGTTATTAACAAACAAAATCTTAAAGTTTATATAAATTAAATAAAAAAAGTCCAGTCATGCACCATGACTTAATGACCGAATTTTCAAAGCAACCTGGGTATTATTGACTTATGATAATATAGGAAAATTTTGGTTTAGAATTTGTATGGGTAAAAAAAAAATTGGTACACACGGGTACGGGGTACAAAAGTCAAAATAGTATAAACCCTTCAAGATGCATGTCGTTGGAAAGCTCTTTAAGAGTACATTAATTGTTGTAATGTACACTTTTGTCATTATTTCATATAAGAGGGGGGTAAAATGTTTTAAAGCTATTTTTGGCTCTAAATAGTCAAAATTTGACCCCTAAATGGACTCCAAAAATTCTGGCCAATGAACTCATCCTTTCTTTTGATATTAATGGCATTTTAATTTTTTTTGAAATTTTTAAGTGCATTCTAAGGGGAGATATCGTCTGGAGTGACACACATATATATATACATACATACAATAAAAAAAAGTGTTAAGGAATCGATTCAGAATGGTCTAGAACGGATTTCCATGGAGAAAATTTTCAAAAACTCCCATTACAAAAATTGCCATTGCAATAGCTTAATTTTCTTCAAAAATTCGCTATTATAAGGTAGCGTTAATACTAAATTTGTTTCTGCTTCAATGAAGCTACATTGATTTCTTGCTGGTTCGGTAACTAGGGAATTTTACAATTCCACCGTCATATTTAGAAGATATGGAATTAAATTTAGTGAAAACTGAGGATTTACGCAACTTAAAATTTATTTTTGTGGTGAAGTAATGAATTTGGACAGTTTTAAATTATCTCGGATAAGCAGGTATTATATTTAAAGTTAATATAGATTTTTCTTGTCATAGTAGCATCCAATCGGTATGTCAAAGAAAATTAGCTGTCCTCTACATAATATTTGCTGTCAATTTCTCTTACAAATGTATTGCAAAAGAAAATGTTGTCGGACAAAATGATGTTGATTTGTACAGCTGTGAAGTTGTGTTCGGTATTGAATGAAGCAAGGTCAATACTCGCATATTCAATTACTGATTCCCCCTCAAGTCTTTTGGCACGCTCAGCTCGCCTTTCTTCCCATTGTATTCTAGTGGGAAGCAGCCGTACAAAGACATGTGCCTAGTTAAAGTGCATTACTAGAACCTAGACATGTCGATATATGAGTCTCATGGGTTATAGAGGGCGAGGGTCCAGACCTTAGGGTGACTGTTTAATCCTATTTAGTATCGAGCCCTTTTCTCTACATCTGGTACAGAATGCATCCGAGAGAGAGTCACTTCCCTTCCAGAAATATTTCAGCGCTGACCTTATTATTATATTATATTGACAATGTCATAATAGTTGATATAGGTCAAGTTGTTGCCCTTTTCATTGGATTTTTAAAAAGCATTAACATCTACTCTATGTACCTCGTTTTAACAGATATGAAAATTAGAAATTATATTACAAAAATAACAGTGCAGGAGATAGCGAGCAAAAAAGTGTCGGACTAACATCAAGCTAAAATTTTGTGTATATGTTAATCTTTCCGTGCCTTTTAAGAATTTGTGGTCGGCTAAGTCCGTCGGTGGACATAGCTTGACTACAGCTATTTGAAACCACCAGTGGAGAGCGGCCATGTCCCTCTAATTAAGGTGAACAATGTGATTTTCACGATCCTGAGTACAAAATTAGTTAGTAGACTGAAAATAAAGTGGATGTTAGTTTACCTCTTGATGGAGATCACTTTGATTTCGAGTAATATTTAAATAACTAACCTATCATTTTAAAAACTTGACACATCAACTTGATTTTCAGTCTAAAGGCCCCCATACACGATCAAACATTTTGCCCAAACATCATGTTTGCGCAAACTTCAAACAGCTCCATACACGGTCAAAATGTTTGCGCAAACATTTTGACCGTGTATGGGGGCCTTAATAACTAATTTTGTACTCAGGATCATGAAATTCACATTGTCTTCCATAATGGGGCGGGACAAGGCCACTCCCCAGCCCAAGCTAAGTCCCGTGAACGAACTTAGCCGACCACATATTCTTAAAATGCACTAAAAGATTAACTTGTACACATTCTATAGCTTGATGTAGTAAGTGAGACATTTTTTAGGGTCCGTAGGCAAAACCAAGGACCCTTATATTTTCCTGCGTGTGTCTGTCCGTCCGTTCGGTCACCTGCTCTCACGGCTACACCTTTCGTCCGATCACTTTGAAATTTGGCATGGATGTGGCATGTATTTTTCAAAAAAAAAAGGGTAAAAAAACTGAAGGGTTAAGATATTTTATTTTTTTTTCGACACCATGAGGGGTATCATATGAAAGGGTACGTCGAGCTGATTAGAAAAATATATAATTCTTTGGTTATAACTTTGATAGGGCGAGCGTAGGCAAGTTTGAAGTGGGTGTGAAACGTGTCCCCCCCCCCCCTCTATCTCGCTTATGTGAAGTGCAAAAAATCTGAAACAATTCCTGAACATTCTTCGACCAAAAGTAAAGATACCACCTTTTGGAAATTTCGAAAAAATATAATTCTATTTTTTATTAACAAAATACGTTTTTTTATAACTATGGTCTTTTCGACGTATTTATATGGTTGTAGTCCGGTTCAGTGGCAAACAAATACTTTATCAGAAGTTTGTTTATGTGTTTTGAGAATATCAGACCCATAGGATAGTTCAAAGTAAGCCTTTTAGCAATTTAAAAAACACCATCAATAGGGTACTAATTAAACTATACAGGGTTGCCTACAGACCCTCGCAGTGTGCTGACTTGCACACACTTGTCCTGTTTATTTGAACGCTATCTCCTGGTCTATAAATTAATCGCAGTTAAGTTTTTCAAAACTATAATTGTGGCTCATTCAATTTTTTTACTTGGTTTAATACATTTTTGTTTCTGGCATAACCAAATGGTTCTTTCGCATTCATCAAAAGGTTATAGCCAATACCAACTGCTTGCAAATGCAAGGTAGGCACATATTCGGGGTTTTGGCACAACTTAAATTATAAAACAAGAAGTCCAACTAGCTGATACACCCAGAATATGAAAACATACTTATTCATGGTTCTGGCATAATAGGGTAAGATATCTTCTTTCTATCTATAATGTAAGTTGCATCAACCATCTTAATCCAGTTAATAGGATTCTGGAGTCTAACGATCAAATTGCTCATCTCCAGTCAGTAATCTTTCAAGCTATCGGTTAACCAATTAATCTTACTTAAAAATCCTTCATGCATCCAGTTTATTTTTTAATCAGGGTGTTTTAAACATTTATGATTTTTAATTTCACTCATTAATATTAACCATTCATGTATTCGATCAATATTTTTAAGGTAGTTGAACCTTAGGTAGTTAAGACCGCATTATTTTGCTTCCGATTTCAAAAATTCCGAGACAAAGAAATCCGTTTTAGACATTAGGAAACATTTTTGGTTCCGTGTCTGTCTGTCGATCTGTCTGTCTGTCTGTCGGTCTGTCGCTCAATTTTTGCAAACCAACATGCCATAAAAACTACAAGTCCGATTTCAATGAAATTTGTATGGTAGGTCATAACTAGCTCATTGTTGGTTCCATATAAGTTTCAACCTTCAGCGCTCATTTTTCTTTCTTCCACATGCGCACAAACATTCATTTATTTACAGCTATAGCTTCAAAAGTACTTATCTGATTTGTATGAAACTTTTATGGTAGGTCGAAAGTAACCCGCTGATAACCCAAGGTTAATTTGAACCGTCTGCGCTCTTTAACTTTTGCTAAATTGATACTTTAATTCATGTAAAAAATTAAAACAATTTTGACAAACAAAAAAAGGGGGAAACAATTAAACAAATAAGACAAAAAAAATAAAATCAATAAATTACGTCATAGGATACGAGGAAGCTATGTGCCACACGATGTCTATTTTTTAGTTAAACTTCTTACGTGAGGGGAAAGACAGCGATATCGGCTATATTTTCTGTAACGGAGGGTGGGCTAAGGAGAAAGCGTGCCGGAAATGTTCTGGCACGCTGGCTAAAAATGTGTCAACCTGCTGCTTGCACCTCCTAAACAAATGTTCTTTTAATAGTCCACTGCTCTTTACTAATTATCTAAATTGGAATCCTTGCACAGCTTTTCAAGGTTATGACAATTCCCTCGGCTTATTATAAATCCAATTTGTTAAGTGTAAAAAATTATTTTAGGAAATTAATGAAAGTTAGGAAAATATGATATTGTTAGTGTTAAGTACATAAAATTGAAGTAATGTTATTTTTTTAATAAGAATTGTAATATAATAAAGTGCAATAATAGTAAATAGAGGAAAACAAAATAAAATACTTTAGATAGTCATCAAATCTAAAACTTTATTACGTTTCTAATATTTGTTCCAAAACAATGTTTTGGGGGCTTATAAATGTTAAAAAAAAGACAAAAGTTAAAAAGAGACATTGTGAAGCAATTGGTTTTATTTTTCAGACAAGATAATCTTTAAAAAAAAAAATTTTTTTTTTTTTTTGCTTTATCTTTAATCTTTAATCTATATTAAGTGCAAAAGCTTTTTAAATCCTCGGGTTTTTAAATTTTCATAGTGTTATAATTCTTGGATCCCACTTGTTACTCACATTTTACCGAACTTACCGATGGTTGTGGTAATCGTTAAACGTTTTTTTTTTTTTAAAGAAACTTAATTTGATCTCACACCATTATTAGAGGAATATATCTTCAAGATACCGGTACCGAAACTTGAATTTTTTGTATATTTGGTTTCTCCATCGGAAGTGGATTCCCATAATACATAATAAAAGGAGGGAAGACTCCTAGTTTATTATTTTCTTATTCAGTAGTTTGCCATGCTGAAGTTTACAATAAATCTAATCATGAAAACCCTATAGGACTTAAAATACCAAAAGAAGTTACAATCCGTAAAATTAAAGACATTCACCCTTTTTTCCTTTTGATATGGCAAAATGATAGCGATAAAGGTATATGTCATAAAAGATTATCATCATTTTCAAAGGTAAGATTGTATAATGTGATATGATTTTCATGATAGTAATGTGGATACATGAGGACCGAGGGAAATTACGAGGACGTGTTTTGAATTTCCGATTAAACAGGGGTTGGAGGATGCTGCTCGGTGGTGTAGATAAAAAGTGCGCGCGTACAGGTTCTGTTATTGACAACGCCATGGCGGCGCTGCCTCTGCGGCGGCCAGTGAGTCAGGGCTCGGCGTGCTCCCAAACCTCGGGATCAATACCGCATTCATCCCCTCCACCTCTCCCATACCGTCTACGTGATGACGTCATTAGTCCAGACAAAGCGGCAACATACCCCCGTCCGTTCCTCGTACCACCTTCCAGGGAAATTCCCTGCAAGCCCTAACCCTTGGTCCGTGTCTTCGATAACAAGGGTGAAACAGCGACATGGTCTGAAGAATTTGAACGAGACTAATCCGTCTTGCAAACAAAAAAGAGCCCTCTTTTACAGCTGAACCTCTTTATTCTTACAGAGAATCCTCCCGTCTCAATGTTGAATTGATTTCATACAGGCAATTCCTCCATTGTTTGCATTTCAATACGCACTGCAAGTAATAATTAAAAATCTACCCTCACATCTCTAAAACCAGCCCCCTCCCAGTTAATATTTGAAGAGTAATGGATTCGAGAAGGACTCTTCTGAACTTAGGGAACCAAATAAGTTGCTACTACCACTTTTACAAATTGCTGCCTTCATATTCATCAACATAGGAGAGGATCAGAATTGCGGGAAATACTAATGGTTTTGGCCTTCATTGTATTAGTAGCAATTGTTTTTAATAGCACTTTGTCGTTGGAGGTCATACAGTTTCTTCATTTTATATTTGTATTTTTGTAGTAAATCAAGGCTACATAGTGTCTATTATCGAAAAACATGGTTGATGCAGTTTAGAGAAAACGATGAATATTTTTCATGGTTTAATTTGTAGAATTGCAAATGATGGACTCTTCAGATGGGTAGATGTTTAAAGGCGCAAGATGTTGTGCTGTCTCTTTTGATGGGGAAATGTTTAAAAGAGCAAGATTTATTGTCTCTTTAGATGGGTAGATTTTTAAAGACGCAAGATGTTGTGTCTCTTCAGATGGGTAAATATATAAAGGAGCAAGATTTATTGACTCTTCAGATGGGTAGAGATTTTTAAAGACGCAAGATGTTGTGTTGTCTCTTCAGATGGGTAAATTTTTAAAGGAGCAAGATTTATTGACTCTTCAGATGGGTAGATTTTTAATGGAGCATGATGCGTTGCGAGACAGTATTCTCCAGGTCTTAGAATAGAAGTTGCTCCAGGTCTCTTTTTGGTTGTTTTTCACAGTACATGCATATTTTCCCTATCACTTTATTGTCCATTTCTTATCAATAAACTTCTTTGATGGAATATTGGTTAATGGGAAGAGTATACACACATATATTTATCCATTTAATTTATCCCTTAAATAATGTTTTCTTTGTTTAGTTAATGAAAACTTTCTTTGGGTTCTAAGCGATACAATTTGTGATGCTGATTCGGTATTTTTCGTAAGCCTTTTAAACCCCTTTTTACAGTTTGTTGTTTTACGATTTTCTTTCTTCTTAAGTATCTAATTATTAGTTTAGGTATGTACTAGCGTTGAGTTAAGCAAAACACATGTAAAACTACATTACGTTCTATTTATTTAAGTTTTGGAAAAAGAAGAAACCGTTTTTTCAAGGCAATTAGTTCTATAACTGTACTCGTTGAAAAGCATGTTATCTTTCTCTTGCGTGCTTTCAAATATAATTAGATTTGCGTGTTTTACAAAAAAATTGAAGCCTGAAAACCACCGTTTTCATTTTCCGGTTAGGTGAAAGCAAAAACACTCACCAAGTTAAAAAAAAAGGAACTAGGACAGTCTATTATTTTATAACACATGTCACGATATTTCTATGCTACTCTTTCCATTTGTAATTTACTTACTATTAAGGGCTTTGTTTATACAAACAACAATAACAGAAATAGGTAATCAAAAGTTTCCCTCCCTAAGGACATTTTAACCCAAAAACGGATTGTAATCTCATTTTTTTTAACCACCTAGGCAATACCTTCTTACTAAATTAATATTTACTTTGGTTAAATTTGCTAAGAATACACTAGTATCTAAAATAATGGCTTGCCTTCGCTGTTCTATATAATTTGGTTAAAATAAATTTATTATACTTAGTTTTCCTAAGTGGGGTGAGGAATAGGTCTTGGTGAGATACTACATAGATAATGTAAACCTGTTAAATGATTCATCTTAAAAATATATTTCATTTTTACACTGTATCATTTATACATAGATGTATAACAAGATTATATCATATTTGCATTTACATACAATTTGTGTCTGTACTTATAATTTTATATTGTATAAATATTTTTAATATCCACCCATTGATATAGTAATATAATAATACACAATTATATGTATATATAATAGGTGAATTATTTTTTAATTTATGTGGATATGGTTAAGCGTCTACTATTTCATGTTATATGAACAGCATTGAGGGAGGTGTCAAAGCATTCTAGATGGAACGGGCTCGTGAATTTGAGAGGAGGAAGAATTAAGGATGTAGAGTAATATAAGGATGTATTGTTTATTTTGGAAATTTGTTTTTAATCTTCTGTGAATTGTATGGATTATTGATTTTACTGATGAGAAACTCACGATCTATTTAATCTATTATGATTTTATCGAACTAATCTAGCCAAAATAAACTGCATTCGTATTGTAACATTAAAAAGTAGTGGTCATTTAAGTTGGTTTGCTGCTTGAATTTTATCCAGTATAAAGCCGAGTATACACCGGTTATAATAACGGGTTTCTAACAAAGTTTGCAAAGGATAGCTGACAGCAAACGTTTCCATTACTTTGTATCCACTCAAAAAACATCCACAAACAAGCAAATGTTTGCAAACATTTGTCTTTTGTCTTTTTCTCGGTTGAGGTGATAGAACGTTAACAAGCACTAACATTTGGTGTGTTTTTGTGTGATTTTAATCGTTCCATCTTTGGACCAAATATTAACTGGTACTGGGGACAGCGTTTTTTTTCTGGAGGTGCTTGCGTGAATAAAATCAACTGGAACTGGATTTTTTTTATTGATATCGGAATACTTTTTATGGTCTGCTGGCAAAAACCTTTATACACTCCACTCTGAGGACCCTTATATGTACATTCCAGCTTAGTCAGTCTGTTTGTAACGTACCTGACCTCTGAAGTACCCAACAAAGAAATGTGAAACATTCGCAGTTTGGTGAACCCAAAATTATAGGGAATACCCGAAAAATCTATGGGTTGAATTTTAACAGCTGACATGTTTTTAACTGAAATAATTCATGTGAGTTAAATAAAAGAGGAGGACGCCCCGAATACAAATATATATTTGGTTTTATTTGTGTATCACTTCATATTTGCATTGTGTCCTTGAAAATTTAGTTTTTAATCCTTCGCCCTCTATTTTTACTTTCTCATATAAAGAGAAAGTATTGTGATGGCGCGAAAATTCGATTTTGAGATTTTGATGGATTTACACGTTTTGAGGTCCCCTGAGTCCAAAAAAGTGGTTTTTAGAAAATGTATGTCTGTCTATCTGTCGTCTGTCGTCTGTGCAGACGCCTGGAGCCTAATCTACTGGGCCGATTTTGAAGAAATTTGGCATACATGTTCAGAAAAATCATACCCCGTGGCGAAATCGAGAAATGAATTTTAGCTCCAAATTTAGGGGCGCTACCTCCCAAAAACGCTGAAAAAACGTGAAAAAAAATTATTTCTCGAAAACGGTTCCGACGATTTTGATTAAAAAATTCTAAAATATAGTCCATTTAAATACGAATCGAACGATGTAAGCCGTTTTCCCGGGAAAAATCTAGTTCCTGAGAAAAAAGCTTAAAACGCGGACCGAGAGAACCCGGGTTCGATTCCCCGCCCGGGAGAAGTTATTTTTATGATACATTTTAATGAAATGCTCAATAATAATTAAATTTACATACGAAATCAAATAAATGGAAAACACTGGGCTAAATAATTATGAACTCTATATGAGAAAGTTTGTCTGAGTTGTCTTGGACCGATTTTTTAACAAGTCAACGGAAAAATAATCATTGTTGTTCTTTGTCAAAAACAAAAGAAAAATCAGTTTTTAATGAATTTTTTAAGGCGGAGATACACTAGAGCATACGCCCCCGAATGAGCATGCGTTTGCCCCTGAATGAGCAAGCGTTCGCCCCGATTTGCTTGAACGGAATCGCATGCTCATTCGGGGCGAATGCTCAAGTACATCCCCGCCTTTTATACGTCGCATGTTTTGAGAGAAAAACCATGTTTCCTTCAAAATCTTACAACTATATTATCTTGGTAACGGAACGAGCTAGATTCTTCAGAGTAGTTGCATTGCGTTTGGACAACAAAAATGCTTATAAAGGCGTTTGTTTCACATCATTATAATACCTGGTTTAAACACTGAACGTAAAATGAAACTTTCAAATGGCCGCCATCTTGATAACTGATAAGACTGTCCATATTTTGCTTGTTAACGAACGCGTCCTTTTTGTTAAATAAATTGCATACGGACACATTGGGTGAGCTGAAAGCACATACGTAATACGTGGCAAATTTATTTGTTTATAACATGAAGTCATTAAATGTAATGACTATACACTATACACGGTAACAAGTATTATTCTGGCTGAATGTTTTAGACACTTTTTGGTTATGACTAGCTGTTTCTTTTGATTTTTTTGAAGGAACGAGATCTTTGTCTGGTTGCTTTAGCTGTTTTGTATGTATTACTCGTTGTTTATAACATGAAGTAATTAAATTTAATGACTAAACACTAAGTATTATCCTGGCTGAATGTTTTACAGAGTTTTTGGTTATAACTAGCTGCTTTTTTGAAGGAATGTGATGTTTGACTGGTCGCTTTAGCTGTTTTGTTTATATTATTTATGTATATGGAGTTATATTGGTATGATATTGGATTTTTTCTGTTCTCCCCTCTTGTTGTTGTTGTTGTTTATTGTTATTAAAATAAATTGTTAGTGCGTGAAGTCTCACGTAAAAAGGGTTTCGTTGGTGTTGTAAACATGAAATTAGTAGTGGGGGGGGGGGGAATTTGGATGTTTTTGACAAAATGGCGTAGAAAATTAAACGCTTTCCACAAGTGTTATATATTTTTCTAATCTACTCTTCAATACCTTTCACTTGATACCCCACTCAAAATTTTGAAAAAATATGTTTTTCCCCGTGACAGCAATTAGCCGCCATCTTGGATTCCCAGTTAATCCGACCAAGTTGGTATTCTTATTTTTTCTTTGGCCCATCAGACTGCACATTTTGCATATTTTTCTATATTTTTAGTAAGAGCGGAAATACGATTTTAGGGGGGGGGGGGGGGACACGCAAAATTTCGATGTTTTTTGACAAAATGGCGCCGAAAATTGAATACTTTCCCTAAGTGATATATATATTTGTAATCTACTCTTTAATACCATTCATTTGATACCCCACTTAAAATTTTAAAAAAATATTTTTTTCGCATGACGTGAGTTATCCACCATTTTTGATTTGAACAGCTGATAATTTTTCTGTGTGCGCGTCAAAACGATCTTTAATATTTGAAAGTTTCTATCTCTTTTTATTCAAAAGTTATTGGAACCGTACAGAGTGACAGACAGATAGACAGACAGACACATGAACGAAACTATAAGGGTTTCTTTTTTTGGTTTTACCAACGAAACCCTAAAAATCATTGTAAAGTTTTGCCCCCAGATTTTCAGCCTTATTGTTTGTACACAGCGTCCCCTATCAACAACATCGCCCTTCTAGTACGAAATAATTATATTGGTTTACTTTGCTGCTATGAATGTCACGCACCCGTTCTATCTAAAGTAAATTAGACATCTCTCTCAATGCTTTCACTGTCACTTCACATCTTTGCTCAAAAAATGCTGTTCAAATAATAGTGGAGAGTAGTCCTGCAATTTAGTTTGTTGTTTTTGAAGTGAAACTTCTTTGGCGGCGGTAGAGTGAATTTTTTCATATAGTGACATCGTGTAACGAAATTTGCGATTCGAGACTCGTCCAAGTTTCCAACATTTTTACAGATTATAATTGTAATGAAATTTGTGTGACGGAAGTAATGAAACGGAAGTTGTGTTTCGAGACTAATCCTGGTGAAAGATTTATCTGTAAAAAATCTTTCTCCCAGGCGAGTTGCGAACCATCGACCTTCTGATCATGAAGCAAACATGCTATCCATTGCTCTAAATACATTGACAGGAAGTGAGAACACAAAATTGGTATATAAGCGTAATATTAGATATATTATAATTAGACTAGCTTCAAGGGAACGGGGTTAATCTTATACTTACAAGAAAAAAGTAAAAACTAATTAAATTAATTTAAATAAATTATTATATCTATTTAAAGACCGCAAATCAAAACAAATATTTATTTTTATTGGAATAAATGTGGTTGCCTTAGCGTAGTTTTTGTTGGAATAAATGTGGTTGCCTTAGCGTAGCAATAACAAATCATTTCGAGGTGAGGGACACTACTCGATTGTATAAATCATTGGTTCTTAACCAGGGGGCCTCGAAAGGTATTTAGATTTAGGTAAAAGGATTAATTGTATTATATCTATTTAAAGACCAGCAAATCAAAACAAACATTTATTTTTATTGGAATAAATGAGGTTGCCTTAGCGTACCAATATTTTTTTTTCAATTAAATTTCCCATAACCATTTCTTAATCCTGAAATAATAAATTCGTCAAAAAATGAAAGAGAGCAATGCATTCTAGAACTTAAGTTTCACTTCTAATGCGTGAAAGCCTCACACAATTTTTTTTAACGATATTTGGTTGTTTTGTTTTATCAAAACACAGATTATAGATTATCTAGATAATCCCAACCTATAATAGAATCATTAACATCTCATAGAAATCTTAGCAACTGATATTATAATGTAAATATATTTCAACATGGATAAGTTGTGGAGTACAAGACATTTCCGTCACTCAAAACACAATCTGACGTGCGAGTGACGCTTTTAAATATCGTGACAACAAGTTAGAATGTGATAACAGGTTGCACTTAATTCATTCTAGAACCATATTTCACCGACACAAGTTCTAAATTTTGTATAAAATGGACCAAATGCGGTAATCAAAATGGATTAATGTTTCATAATTTCGCACATTAAAACCCATCAACTATATCAATTTGACAAATGTATTCTGTTGTACGACGACCATTGTAAACGGTAAAGAAAACAACAACAAATAAATAAGAATAGGAAAGCTACGTAATGAGAATAATCTGTGAGCACAAGTTTTCCGTCAGTTTCAAATAATAATTTATTAATAATATTAAAGTAAATATATACAGTTGACTAAGTCAATTATCGTTAGAATAACAATAATAATTACAAATAGTTTCTTAAGATATCAACTTTTTTGGTGTAAATAGTTAGATGATAAATGATCTTAACCCTAGAACGACTTATTGGGGTCCCACAGACCCCATACAAACTAAAATCAAGTTTTTTTTTCTGTTTTATATGTATTTCTCTAAACCTAGACTCCCTTTTAATTTACCTTTTAACCTTTCTGTGTTTATACTGATAATTTACAGTTTTCTTTCAGTATTCATTAGAACTAGAGTTGGGGCATAGACTCATGTGTGGCATTTACGTAATTGATTTATATACCACTGTTAACTGACTTATTTTTTTACTGTATTAAAAAAGTTATTTTATATTTCTTTTGGGCTGCTAAAATGTTTAAGTCTGTCAAAAGTTCCAAAATAAAACGTTTATTACTATTAGTAGACGTATATAACTTCATTTAAGTTGAAGGTTTAGTGAATTACAGTAAGGATTGAAGGCCAAAAATGCTTAACTTTGACAGAGTATGTAAGAAAATCTATAATTTGTATTATAATTTTTGTTGCTGTTTTCAGTAAAACAACTCTTAATTAAAAATAAAAAATATTAACCAAATCGAACACAAAATGTTATATATATATATTTTTTTAAAGTACTACAAATTTTTCTAAAAAACGTTTGATGAAAATAATATGTATACTATTTAATTTTAAAATCCTTACTTGTTTGGATCAAAATTAAATGGAATTTTTAGTATGACAAATTATATTTACAAAAATATATAAATAATTGAAAAAGAAAATCTTTAATTAATTAATTTAACCCCTTAATTAATCGGGGTCTCACTGACCCCTGTGTGGAGTTTACGTAAAAATAATGTGTGGGTTGTTCTAGGGTTAATAGATAAAATAAAAGGTGAAATTTTACAAATTAAGGGTAGGGCCCAAAAGATAAATAATGTAGGTAAGACATAGACATATGTAAAATACGTGAGGGGGAAAATGAGAGAAAGCTTGTTGTGCTACAATACCAGATCTGTATTTGGTTTGATGTTTGATGAGTAATTAGATACATAGATATATTAAACTCAATTCTTGGAATCAAAACAAGAACTACTATGTTCACAATGATTCTCTTGGATTCTCAAGTACGCTTATGTACTTTGTTTATAAATTATAAACCATTGCAAAGTCAACCACATTTATTCCAATAAAATAAAAGGTTTGTTTTGATTTGTAGATCTTCAATTAATTCTACCTAAGAAAACTAAACTTATTTATAAATAGCTGTTTGAAAGTTGCTTGTTCAAATGTATAGTTAATGCGAGTCAGCAGTAGTTATTTAGTAATTCATTGAATTTAAAGTAAAGGGTTAAGTACTCGCACTTTTTATTATTTACAAAGTAGTTAAAGCGTAGGTAATTTCAGATTTCAGTCCAGCTTTTCTCTGCGCTAAATTTGCATTCAGTCCATATACCCATAAACAAGTAATTCTTAACTCTCTTGCGGGCAATTAAAGTTTGTTAGTTGTTTATTTATTTATGGCGGTTATTTATTTAAGGTTTCTAGGCTGCGGAGTATATATCTAGAGAGTGCTCTAACCCTAACCGCACATATAAATTTGATTAACTACCAGACTGCTGTGAAAATAACGTTTAGAAATTCACAAGATCGATATGCACTCGACTCTTTAGTGCAGTTTATTACTAATTCATTCTATAGCTCATTACAGCTTCATCTGGTTCTAAAAAAAAACCTCTTGATCAACGTACATAGTACATGGGTTTTTACTTAGGGATATAATAACGTATTAACTTATATTTTTTTCATTTATTTTTTATAAAAATAAACCTTTTTAGATTTAATTAAAGATTCAACGTCAAAAAAGCTAAAAGAATTTTTATTTTGAAGCGCTTACCCAGGTGCTGGTTTTGTTCAATTATGAAGAAGAAGGTATTTATACTTCTTAGATTTTTATCTGAAAAGAAAAAAATATGATAATAAATAATGTGTATCAGTACAATGTAGTATCAACAGAAGAATACATATACATACTGAATGGAATTAGAGAATCAACACCGATCCTCCTGTTGACAAACGAAAGTACTAAATGTGTACAAAAGTACTGTCTAGTTACATTAATTTGTCATTTTCTGTAAATTGAGACCCAGATATTTTCTAATGAAATAAAACTTATCGTAGTTATTTTTATGTTTTATTATGTTCATTATCATTAGATGAAAGAAATAGGTTTTCATTTATAATTCTATTGGAATTTCAAAGTTTTGATGTATAGGTTTGTCGTTTGCCTATTTATTGTTTTGCTGCTGAGCAAATAGAAATATATTTTCTGATAGTAGAATGTAGTAATTCAAAGAGATAATAATATTGCAGAGGAACTGGAGTCCAGTTACATTATCTGTCTACAATTTATTAAAATTTCTTTATTGTCACTTTTCACGCCGATTAACAAACTTAAGTGTTGTGAATAACACCAATAAATCTAAAAATAGCATAAAAGTTTTAAAACTTAGCTTATATTGCCGTGTAAGATATTGTTTTATCTATGCTTGGCTTGGGTAGGTGAAGTGAGGACTTCTTTCTACGAAAAAATAATGTTCATCGAAACACCAGTGCCACAGCCCTATACTCTTTTTCTAATTAGTATTGTTTTTTGACACTCAGGTTGACCAACCTACGTGAGGGAAGAAATAAAAAAAAAAAAAAAAAAAATTTATAAAAAATGTAGACTTAAAACTACTTATGATGAAGAATAAATTTAGGTACCCAACAGATTATGAATTATAATGAAAGGAAGTGTAAGAAGCTTAGTTAATTCAGTCGAGGTTTACATTTTAATCTATCAATTTTGAATTAATGTACAGTGTGAAAAAGTTGTAGTTATTATTTATCGGTAAATAAACAATAGAAGTACCAAGTAAGAAAGTAGAAGTAAGAAAGTAGAAGTAAGAAGAACGACTAAAAAGACGGTGATATTATTTGCTTGCTGCACTGTTGATATATGTAATTCCAAAAATTGGAATTAAATATTTGAGCAGATAATTGATGGCGTTTAGTTAATAACGGGAAGGAATAAAAGCAAGAGAGAAACGATGTTAACTAAACGGAACAGTAAAAAAGTGTAAAAATTCAAGCGGTGGAGGTTATAAAGTCTCTTGGAACGGTTACCCGTAGGTCCGCGCCCCTCCACAAGGGAAATTTTTATTTGCCTAGTTGGCCCGACCTTCTAAAATTCAAAATCCAGCGCTCTCATTGGCTCTCTCTGGATTTTCCCGCGCTGTCCAAAAACAATACTAATTAGAAAAAGAGTATAGTCGTTTCTCCGAAAGTGGAGAAGAAAATCCAACGATCTCGACATTTTCATCACAATAAACGTAAATTTTAAATGCATTGGCATTGCTTGGGCCCGTTCCAAGCTATTTTGATCATATTAAGCGGTTTAAAACATTAACCGTGATCACATTATCGCGTCCACTGTCTCATAAATCCGATAGAACGTTTAAACACAACTAGCCAACTGTTTACTTGCTACTTTTTGCTCCATATTCGTTATTGTATCATTTTTTTACGTCTTAAGCCGCATCTACACATTCGCACGAGTGACGAGGCGAGGCGCGAGGCGAGCCGCGAGGCGATTGTGTAAACGACTCACTCGTCATTCGCCTCGTCAATCGCCTCGCGACTCGTGGCGCTCGTGTCAGGAGCGGTTTCCGTAGCGCGAGTCAAAGGGAGTTCCTGGAAGTCAAGGGTTCAACGAGTCGGAAGGCGAGGCGAACTCAGTGTTTACACACTCGCTCTTCATTTCACAACCAGTCCTTCTCTTTATCACGTGTTTTTTTCTTTTTTTAACTTTTTCCTCTTTAATTGGAGAATGGAATGCACAAGTTTTTGAATTTTTGGAAATATACCATGGTTAACCAGCTATTTGGGACCCAAAACATCTACTATAATATAAAAACAAGAAAAATGTCACCGATTCATGGGTTCGAATATCGTCCAGCTTTTATTTTTTAATATAACGATTAAAGAGTTAGTAAAAAAAAAAGAATTCTCCAGAATTTATGTTTTCATTCATATTTTCCCCACCAAAGCTTAATTTTTTAATTATATAAGTATAATTATGAAAGTACAAAAATAAAATATAGGTTAATATTTCTGTAATTAATTGTTTGTATTAACCGATATATTGTGGTAATCAAATATAATGAAGTGATATTTAGTACACATAAATAAAAACACACTGTTCAGAAATAAATAATGTTATATCAAAATTATGTATAAACTTAATATGAAGTTTATATACAACTAATATGAAACGTATATACAACTTTATATAAATTTTATATATAACTAATATAAAACTTTATATAAAGTTTATATATAACTAATACAAAACTTTATTTATATAAAGTTTATATAATATAACTAATATATAAAACGTATACAAAACTATATAAAGTTTATATATGACTAATATAAAACTTTATATAAAGTTTATATATAACTAATATAAAACGTATATACAACTATATATAAAGTTTATATATAACTAATATAAACCGCATATACAACTTTATATAGTTTGTATACAACTAATATAAAACGAGTATACAACTTTATACATAGTTTATAAATAAAACGTATATTAAACTTTTTATGTTTATATATAACTAATGTAAAAGTATATAAAACATATATAAAACTTTATATAAAGTTTATATATAACTAATAGAAGACATATATAAACTTCTATTTTCATTTTCTTTTAACTTAATTTGTGTGTACTAATTGCCTTTGATTGCGTTAGTAGTTGAATTACTAGCGAGTGCCGGCGAACTACGAGGCGAGTTGCGAGCGCGAATGTGTAAACGGCTATTCGCGTTGTGGGGACGAGTGGAAAAAGTGGACTTCGAGTTCCGGCGAACCACGAGGCGAGTCACGAGCGCGAATGTGTAAATGCGGTATTAAGGTTTTCGTACACGTAGTTTGTTTTCTGAAACAACTCCTCTCGTCTCGTATCAAGAGAACTCAATCTTATCTATTCTTTGAAGCAATCTGCTTAACAACCTTGTACACCATGTCTCTAAAGAAACGCCAACCACAAAGTTGTTTTGATAAATTATAAAACACTGTCTTTGTAGTTCTTATGATAAGGATAAGGTGTAATTTAATCAGCTGATATACTCCGTATCATCTGCTTCATTTTGACGAACCTTGTTCTAATCTTATTTCTTAATTGTTGTTGCGGGCGTCTGTAAGTGGGTAATTCTGATGGCTTCTAATGTTCATAGTACGCAGCCGATGCAAGTGCCTAAAATATTCTTAAATGTTTTTTATGTTTGCTCTAACCTCGAATTTTCTGATTTTTAAACCACATGTATAGTGAATCTTGACAGCAATGCTTAAGGTTATAAAACGCTGTTGAACGTGTCGTGTTGTACGTCCAACTCAAAGAGATAATAGATACCTACTTACCGTCCGTAAAATATGTTGACTTCTACTCGTGTCTTCAGTAAAGAGATCGAATGAAAATTTAATGAATAATTAACTTAATTATTATTTGAATAAGGTTGAAGTTTTAGATTTGATCTTTCGTTTTAGATTATAAACTATTAAAAACCCAGATGTTTAACATAATACAATAATTCTCGTATAAATAAAAGCCGTTTAATTTGTCACTTTACTCTAGAGATGTTCGTAGTGAAATGGAATCGAGCCAAGACCGATGATTTGCCAAAGTTCAAATAACCGATCTACTACTCCTCTACCTAGACATAACTGTGCAATATGACTAATGTATTTGTGTACTGTAAATATAATTCGTGCCAAATAAAATGAAGTGTTGCTTCTTAGATGCTCCGTAAAAATCATTCTAGATATATAGTTAGTTGCATGCTGTCATTTTTAATCTTAATTTAATTTAAACCGTTGTTAATATTTTATTTAATTATGTTTTGGTTTTTCTGTTTACAGTCTGATGGCAACACTGCCTTTTTGCGAGCAGCCCGAGCGGGACACTTAGACAAAGTTTTAGATCACCTTAAGAACAATGTAGATATTAACACAAGCAACACTGTAAGTCGATTTAAAATTAATAACTATGTAATTAATTAATGTAAATCACTATTATTAATTTTATTCTTAGTTACATTAATGACTAAATGACTTACAAAGGGTGTACCAAAATTAACGCAAGATTTGAATAAAATAAAAAAAACACCGCTTTCCAGTGGCGTATCCTGTGGCTAGGATACGCCCCCCCCCCCCCCCCCCAAAAAAAAAAAAACAAATGTACAACTAATAAACAAAAAACAAATCTCTGCGCCCAAATAACAACTGTTTTAGAACGTTACGTTAGATAATGTTATGCTGATGCTTACTGCAGTACATATCTTACTGTAAGGCATGGGCGTCGTCTGCAGTTAATTATTGGGGGGGGGGGACTTATGGCGGGGGGTCCGGGGGGAGGAAATTTTGAAAATATGATCTCTCAAAACAGCGCTTTTATGCATTTCTGAGGTGAATTTGAATATGAGGTAAATTTAAAAAATATGAATTAAAAAAAAAATGCCGTGGTATATTTTTTTTTTTTTTACTCTATTGGGTCTGGGGGGGGGGGGATGTGCCCCCCCGGATACGCCATTGCCGTTTTCAGTCTTTAGAGTTTTTTATTTTATTAAATCATAAAGTACATAGGATGGGGTTATTTTCCAGGACCATTTTGCATAAATGTGGCTGAATTTTGTTGATGCAGCGTTTAATTTGCTTATGTAATGCACACGGTGGTTGTGGGATAATTGACGTAGACATTTCACTTCAAACAACCCCATCTAAACAAATCTAATGTGGTTAAATCACACCATCTAGGGGGTTCAATTAAATAAATTAATTAAAAAATGTGAATTAAAACAAAAAAAAATAAAATAAAATAAAATAAAGGAAATAAAATTGTGTTAAATCGCGATCAATAATGAAAATACGTTGTTTTATCGGGTAACGCTCCATTTTTACTAACCCTAAACACTCAGCTGTCAAACTGGTTTTCTTTAGAGTTGCCAACAATTTACTGAAAAAATGGCAGCAAATTCAAATCTTGCGTTAATTTTGGGACACCCTTTAGAAATTCCCAAGTTATGACCTTGTTTCAAAACTGTGAAAAAAATATCTACTTCTACTGTGGCATCAGGGTTTTAGCTTGCGTCGTTTATGTTATGTTAACACTTACAGTAATTTTATCAACAATTCTTCAGTCGTAAATAAGAAAATGATTGAAGACAGAAACAATGAACCCTTCTGAAAATCTAATCACTTCTCTGATACTTTGACTTAGGAAAACAATTATTATCTATAGAATTTTAATGATAAGAGAGCATCAGATTAGAAAGCTAGAAATGTATGTGGGTTCGCTTCGCAGCGATGGAGTGTATTTCATCTCTTCCTCGCTACATTTTGAATAATAATATCTATAATTAACATTTTCTGGTAGCTATTAATTATGGTTATAGCTATTAATTTCTACAATCTTGTATCAATGATTTGGTGAGAAGATTACCTTTCTTGGAATGATATTTTTTAAGTATAAATGTACTAATTTATTATCTTGTCAACTTGAGCGATTTGATAATAAATCCCTGGGAGCAGATGTTAGTTATTAATATTAGTTTGTCAAACTTTATGCACTTCGTGTCTCGTATATTTTTCTTTTCTCTCAAATAAACATATTTTCAGTATGTAATAAATCATTTCAAAGATAGGGTTATTTTTCTTGAAAATCGCGGGGATAAAATCCATGCTCGAGTTTTTATTTAAGAAGTTCGTGACTAGATAGTGTAATAACAAGATGGGTTCACGAGTTTCCTTCGAAATTAAAAAAAAAAGGTTTAATTTATCTACTAGTTTTTGGAGGTTTCGTGTTGCAGATAACACCTTGAACAAATAAAGGTCAAAGAGCAAAGAATATACAACATGCATTGCAAATAGCATTCATTTTAAGGCCCCCCGGCCCCCATACACGGTCAAACATTTTGCGCAAACATCATGTTTGCTCAAACAGAGGCCATACACGTCAAACATTATGTTTGCGCAAACATTGATATAAATATACACGTTTCGGGATTATGAAAACCTCAGTTTATTTTGTGAAATTCTTGGGACAAGATGTCTGACTCGGAAGCTGCTTGTGCCCAGTTCAGGCAATTCACGACAAACGGCGATGAAGTCACGCCAGAATTCTCTATATTTAACATTTGTTATGGCCATGATAATAATCTACAGATTATAAACGGAACACAGGTCGAGAATGAAGCACAGATAATAAATGCATCATCGGTGATACGATATATGAATAATTAGAAGAAACCGGCGGGAAATAAAGAGCGGGAACCAATGAAAAGTCCTGATTTCTAGCGCGAATAGTTAAAGCCCTTTCTTCCCACTTTTGGAGAGCGGGCATTTCTCCCAGTAGGAGAAACTGGCGGGAAATAAATAGCGGGAACCAATTAAAACTTCCCCTCTGAATATTTCTCTCTCCATGAGCAGCAGGAAAAAATTATAATAATAATAATAATATTACTCAATATTATAAATAAACGGTGCAAAACAATTTTCACTCTTCCGAGGTTTTTTTTTTTTAAATTATATACTTTTACTGTATTACAGTCTATAAGATTAGAGTTGGCACAATCGAAGGCGGGAAAATTTGGAGAGGGAAACGATTCTATTGGTCCGCCATCTTAATTGCAACTTCGGAAAAAAAAAATCCCTTTTCTGCCCCTGTTCCACAAAAAAAATATAACATGAAAACAATTATTTTCCCTTTTTATAACCCCAAAACTACCTCCACGTTTGTTTGTTTACTTTTCGTCCATTGCTCATTTTGATCTGATCGTGTTAACTTCTTTCATTTCATCTTGAGCAATTTTTACATAATTATTCTTGTTTTGTTAAGTTTTATTTAACAGAGATAAGGTCTTTGTGTTTGTGGAAATTTTATAGTGTAATTTTAAATACTTTTTTATTTCCTGTGCTTCGCAGATTTCGTCTCTAGCAAACCGGTAAGTACTGATATTTACAAGTAAAGAATTTAATAATATGTAAAAATTGTCTTGTATTTATATTATATAATTAAGTTGAGAGATTGCATCTACAAAAAAATTAGATTTGATGGAAAATATGTCGTATCGGTCAGATACGACATATTTTATATACATACATATTTTATTATTAGGTTGGGTCACACTTTGTCTAAATAACTACAACGATAAAGGGATATTTAGTCTAATGTACATTGGGACAAAGGAATATCACACTTTTATATACAAAAGTGTGATGTTCCTTTGTCCCAATGTACATTAGACTTAACATCCCTTTTTCTTAATATGTAGTTATTTAGTCAAAGTGGGTCAGACACGACATATTTACCGATTTGATTTCATGTTCGATCTTTACAAGTATTTCTTTCTTTTTGCTAATACTTTAGTTATATAGGTACTTTAGTTATATACTTTAGTATACGTTAGTTTTTGCTTTGCATATCATTGAGAAAATAAGATTTGCCCTCTTTTGTGGCTTTTGGGACTCATTTATTAGTTGTTCGAGTTACGTTCTAAACCAAAGTAGTAAAGATCTACTGTATGCGATGGTTTTACTTTTAAAGCTTAAATTATTTTGAGAGATAGTGAAATTTTAACTAGTATGGTGAGATTTGTAGTCAACAGAAAACAATTCTATAGCATTGCCAGTGGAAATTTAACCATTAACATGCTCATGACTGATAAAGATTATGAATATTCTTGATCAGCAATTTCTTAGAATTTGTAAAGCATTAAAGGCCGATTGAAGCCACTTTCATAAGATAGGTTAAAGAGTACAAGCTACTGTGGTGCTGTTCTATTAATTGTTGTTCTTAGTGTATAGATAGTACTTAAGTTCCGCACTGTTGGTCTAAATCAACAGTAAGCAATCTTTAATAGGGATTGCATTTTTCTGTTGTCCTATAATCATTTTGGGGCTAAAAGGAGAGTTGAGTGAAAGCTTGGTTGAACATAGGTTTGACCCTGATGTTTTTTGTCAATTAAACTTAGACAACTTAAGAAGTTTATTTATTTTTCTTATTTATTGTATAGGTCATGTCTGCTCCATCTGAGGAAATGCCTAGCCCTGGTAGATGCGGAATGCCTGTGTCTTTATGCAGGAGAGCTAGAAGAAGGATCAGATTATCTTTTGACTCTTACTTAGAACCTACTTCTTCTTCTTCAGGTTTGTATTTCTAAAGATTCAAATATTTCTTTACTTAGTACTTTTTTCCTTGCACCAAGAATGCTGTGTACTTATGTTAATGCAGTAAAAAAAGTATTAAGGGACCTAAACTGAAGGTAGTAAAAGACTTATTAGTGTAAGTATGCTGTGGGGGGGGGGGGGGGGGGGTTAACAATTATTATTTAAACATTAACAGTAGGTATGTAATCTTTTGTAGTAGGATTAACTCTGTGCACTTCTAATCTCATCAGGTCAAATCTGAACCCATGGTCTTTTTAAACATTTCCCCCTGAAGTGAATATCCTGAATTTCATCCCTATACCAGAGTTTATTATTTAGGTTTGTACAAATCAAGGAAGTCTAAATTTAAAAAAAGGACAAAGCTTCTAGTAGATGCATTTTATAAATGAAGCCTCGAAGCAAAAACAGTATGATAATAATAAGTAGGATGATGTAAAACATTTCTTATCTAGAAAGTTCCAAATTATTCTTAACGGCCATTCATTCATTCATTTATTTTTTTTTATTATTTTTTTTTTATTATTTTTTTTTTTTTATTCAAGAATATGTTTCTCTGCTCTCTGCAGGTACTACAAGCTGTGAAATAAGTAGAAGCAGTTGTGGGGGTAGAGGTGTTGTGCTGAGAAGCCAGATTAGAGAAATAGTTGACCGAGTCAGGCAATATTTTGAGAATGAGAAGAAACTAATTAATCGAGGAGTCGAGGACATTAGAGAAGCAATTCCTTTTGACAATGTCCTTAAAAGAACCAGTGAGGCCACTGGAATCAGTGTGAGGTCCATCTAAAGAGTGCACAAAGAAATCAGTGTTGCTGAAGAGCAGGGCAAATCTATAGTCACCCCTGGAAAGAAGAGGCCCAGGGAAAGTTTCAAAGGGATGGATTCCTTTGCAGAGCATGCCATCAGAAGGCATGTTTACGACTACTTTTCAAGGAAAGAATATCCCACGCTGAATAAGCTGAAAGTTTCATTAGCTGATACAGGCTTATTCGAAGGATCTGTTTTTACAGTTAACAAGTTAGTATTAATTTGATGTATTAAAATAATATACTAAAATATGATATGGAGCAAACGGTGTTGTTAGAATTATAATAAACACAATAAGTCTCACCGCAAACATACAAAAAAAAGCATAGTATCATTCAACCTAAATAGTAAGAGTGGGGAATAAAACATGCAACAAATTTAACATATTTGTATACAGTTATATTTTTCTATAAAATTTTCAGGCTCATGCATAAACTGGGGTTTGAGTATAAAAAAAACAATAGCCGGAAACTCCTGATGGAAAAACCCGAAATAGCTGCTGCTAGAAGCAGGTTTTTGAAAGAGATTGTAAGGGAGGATTGCAACAAAATAGTTTGGCTTGATGAGACCTGGGTCAATGCTGGTCATGCCAAAAGTAAAGGCTGGACTGACAACACTAAAGCTGGCACATCAGTTGTTCCAGTTGGAAAAGGTAATGTTCTTACTTTCTTTTAAAGTACTACTAAGTGAATTAGTTAAGTAAAGTAATATGTTTATTATTAACAATAATAATAATAAGAAAGATACAACAACTATAAGAATAAATGTGGAGCTGAAGGCAGAGAAAGCTGTATAGATCTGCTTCAAGAACAGATTTATGCAGTTGTTTACAGTTTGTAATTTTTTAATTAAGTACAATTAAATGTAAGCAATTTCATGGAAAAGTATTATTTGCATGTATGTGACTTGGAAAATCAAACAAAGCTCATACCATTTCAAATCATAGACTTTGATAGAATGTTGTTGATATTTTAAAATTATAAATGAGATTTAATAACTAATACATTATCTCTTTACTACATGATCTCTAAAAAAAAATAGAGCTAAAAATATTGCATGGCATAAGAAACAGTTAATTCAACAGTGAAATAATTTGTGAGGATACTTTCAGAAACGGGCCTCCTCACATTTCCTGAAAATATGACTTCTAGTCCTTCTTATAATAAAATAAGCATTAGCTGTAGTGAGTAAACTTTGTCGGGCATTGTTGTAGTTGTTGAAACTCGTTAATTAGCAAACTAATAGCTGATAGAGACTGGCATTGTTGTCAATAAAAGTTTTCGATTAAACATACCCACTTTCTAATGTTGGAAAAAGTAAAAAAAGAAATCTGGTTATAAGATTTGAATCTGAGAAGCTTGCAGATCCTCACATCTTATATTCTACATTCTGTAATTATTCATATTATAATTTGAAACATATTTCTTCTGTTGCAGGTAAAAGGCTTATCCTCCTGCATGCTGGTATGGCATCGGGTTGGGTCTCCAACTCCTGCCTTTTATTTCAATCTAGTAAAACTGGGGACTACCATGAGGAAATGAATCACGAAAGATTTTATGAGTGGTTCAAGAAGCAACTGTTGCCAAATATTCCCAAGGAGAGTGTCATTGTTATGGACAATGCACCATATCATTCAAAAGTTATGGACAAATGCCCCAAATCCACCTCCTTAAAAGCACAAATGCAAGAGTGGCTACGAGAAAATAATATAGACTTTGAAGAGAACTATACAAGGGCCCAACTTTTAAGTTCATAAATTTACATAAACCTGTAAAAAAAAATATTTTGTGGATGTTAAGGCCGAGGAAAGAGGACACAAAGTCATAAGACTGCCTCCTTATCACTGCCACTATAACCCTATTGAACTAATTTGGGCTCAAGTGAAGGGTTATGTGGCAGATAAAAATAAAAATTTCACCATAAGAGAAGTGGAAGCATTGACCCGTGAAGGTATAGAGAATGTCACGGGTGAAAACTGGTCGCGATGTGTCTGTCATGTGTGGAACGTCATTAATGAGGACACTAGTAGAGAGGCCAGACTTGATGAAGACATTGACAGGTTTATTATAGGCCTAGGAGGAGGTGACAGAGAGACCGATGGTTCAACTGAAGAAGAAGACAGTTCAGAAATTGACGAACCAGAAGATATCTCTGAAGATATAGAAGGAGTGTTTCCTTTATAGTCCAGTGCAATTAGACATTTCACTTCGGAAAAATTAGGGGAAAGCTGAATTTTGGCATGAACCATGATATTGCGGTTTTAAACAAAATGTCAAAAGTCCCCATTGATCCGAGTGCCGCTAAAAGAACTACGCGGGGTCAAAGGTGATCAAAATAGTTTTTTTGATATATATCTCAGTAACGGCCACGTTTACAGAAAAAATACAAGTAAACAAATTTGTAGCTTAGAACATTTCCTACAAAAAAGATCTCATGACTTTTATTCTTAGGTGTAACGGTTTTGGAGATAACCTCAATTTACCTTCGTATTTATCATGCAAAGTGCACTCCATTCAACACCACCTTAGGCTCCCCATTCACACACGAGTGGCGTGGCGCTGGTTTGTGCCGCCTCTATAAGCAAACTTATGACCCAATGTACACTGTTATGGCGTGGTAGAGGGTGTCAAGTGGCGCCTCCACAACGCCCCTCCGACGCCAATAGTGACCTCACACACAATAAGACAGAAAGACACAGGAAGAACGTAGAAAGAAATGAATGGTTTGCAAGTGGCGAAGGCGCCACTTAAAACCCTCTATACCACGCCATAACAGTTTAAATTGGGCCATAAGTTAGCATATAGAGGCGGCACAAACCAGCGCCACGCCACTCGTATGTGAATTGGGCCTAAGGTGGTGTTGAATGGAGTGCACTTTGCATGATAAATACGAAGGTAAATTGAGGTTATCTCCAAAACCGTTACACCTAAGAATAAAAGTCATGAGATCTTTTTTGTAGGAAATGTTCTAAGCTACAAATTTGTTTACTTGTATTTTTTCTGTAAACGTGGCCGTTACTGAGATATATATCAAAAAAACTATTTTGATCACCTTTGACCCCGCGTAGTTCTTTTAGCGGCACTCGGATCAATGGGGACTTTTGACATTTAGTTTAGAACCGCAATATCATGGTTCATGCCGAAATTCAGCTTTCTCCTAATTTTTCCGAAGTTAAGCATTTTTTTGTCTAATTACACTGGACTATTATAAATAAAATTGATTACTATACTATATATAAAAATAAAATTCAGTTTTCTGTTGCTTATATTTTCTTTCATTGTTATACTTACAATGAATTTGATGTAACACTTTTTTTGAATTTTTCTACATCAAATTTTCTTACCTTATATATGAATTCAATTAATTACTTACATAGTAACTTCTGTAATAGAATTGACCCTTTCAGGACCAGCTTCTTTTTTTTTTAGGCTTTCCTTTAATTAGTTTTACAGGTCTGTAAAAAGTACGCACATAAGCATAATTGAAAGTATTGTAAGTATTAAAATCTATTTTTTCTTCTGCATCATTAAAAGTCAAGTAAATAGTAGTGTTTATTTGCATAAGTTGGTTAGTAAAAAACCATTTGACAGAGACATTTCTGTTATCTTATGACTATTGATGAATCAATAGTTTTTAAATAGAAATATGAAATACAATGGGATTACAACTTATGCTTGCCTCCCTCTATATTTAAATGTAAAAAGAATTCAGGCACTATAGCTCACGGCAATCAAAGCTGTAATCATAGACTTGGTTTAGGAGCTCTGACATGTGAGGTGTAAAAATATTATTCTTTATTAAAAAAAAGACTTAAGTAATTAAATAACAAGTTAGTGTGTAATGTACCCTCCTCAATGCTATATTATTTCAGCATAGACCATGAGGAGGAAGTTCTGGACTAATAACATTTCTTTCCTCAAGAAATGTGGCATCACCAAGGCCATATAGACATATTTTAGATTTGCAACCATGTTATGTACTCAAGCTGCTAAACAAAGACATGCTTACTGTCAATCGGTTAGCTAACAGATAATAATTTTATCAAAAATGCAGGAATATGCTTTAAATTCTCTATTTCCAATGCATCCTACTTTACTTAGAACCTAACATTTAATTGGTTCAGTGACTGACAGGGCCAACCAGGGAGGGTTCCATTATCAAAGGGCCCCTGAACCAACGGTAAAATGACCCCAAAGTCTTTTGGGGTCCCGAGGAGGGTTGCTACCATCACTGGTCAATCCGCCCCTGAATTGGTTGCTTCCCTCACTTAAGATAGATGCATCATCCATATCAGAGGGTACAAGTATAGTGAACAAATGCAGAGAGATCTGTTTAAAACCTAATGCAAGGGAAAATTTTAATGAACCCTTAGTTATTAATCTCTGTCAGATAAGCAAACTTAAAACTTCAAGCTGACCCCAAGTTAGTAGTTGGTCAGTCCATAGCATAATGATTTCTCCAATAGGCTGCAATTGTTTGCTTTTATCAATTCCATGAATATTCCTACTACTCTACTGATAAATATAGTAAGACACTATTTAACCAAGTTCTTATACATTTTAAACAAATATTAGCACATTGGGAAGATTTTAGCGGTAACATAATTAATAAAATAATAGCATTGATTTACAAAATCAATTATTATTTACGTTGAAAGCCGGTTTTGCAGTTATTATATGCTTAAAAAGTTATTGGTGGATAGACTTTTATTTATATCCTTATAAGATCGCATCCATTGGCGCCAACACTTCACAAATTTACTTATTTTTTGTTTTCCACAATTACAAGAACTTGTAAAATAACAGATTTATTGAAGATACTTCGAAAGAAACAAATTCCATTTTAATTTTTCTAAAAAAAAAAAAACAAAAAAAAAGAAGAAAAACGCATTGGTGTATTAGATTATTATATTATATTAGTCTATTAATTAGATTTATATTACATTTTTAAATTAGTATATTAGGTATTATTTTATTCTAAAATTGCATAAAAAAATATTCATTATTTTTTAAACAGTACAAAAACAAAGTACAATTAGTAATGTAACCTGACTCCCAGGGTTGCCATAGTGGAGGGAATTTTTTTTGTTTCTATTAAAGAGGGATTTTTTTGTTTGAAACTAACGGTTGCAACGTCAATATTTTCCCGCCTTCGATTGTGCCAACTCTAATCTTATAGACTGTAGTAAGTACACATATAAAATACACATATAAATATGTAGTAGTAGTACACATATAAAATTAACTTCTAAATGAAGATCCTGTCTATAGCAGTTACTTGTACAGTTGTCACATTGCTGTGGGGACATTAAATTGTAAATAATATAAATGTTATAAAATTAGTTTGCTTGTTAAAAAAATAATAAAATGAAATAATTTAACTGGCCATTTTTTAATCTACCATGGATTCGGTCCCAAGGCAACCAGTTAAAAAAAGGTATCTGGATTTAAATCCATCATTTGGGATATAATTTTTCTGAACTTGTAGGTATTCCAAATTTAATAGTAATCGGTTCAATCGAATTTCCGGGCTATTACTATACTTTCTCTTTACAATAATAGGTATATACTGATGCGTATATGAGAAAGTAAAGAATAAATAATCTCCATTCTAGACGGGATTCGAACAGGAGTACTGGAGTACCTTGAAAAATATTCGAACACTGTCTACAAATAATTTATATAAAAATGCAATTTTTCAAAACTGGTCTTATTTTCAACTTTTTTTTTTTTTTTTTTTTTTTTTTTTTGGTTTCTGAATTCTTTACCTTAGTTGTATCTATGTGCAATATTTGGGGAAGATTGAATTACGGGAAGTGGTTCAAAATTGGGGAAACGGAAATGTGCGATGAAACTTACAAAGCAAAGTAATATAAGACCAGTAAAAAGGCTATGAACGTTCAAACCGCGGTGTTCCCGCAAAAAATTTCGAACACGACCGATCTGCTTTTAAAATGTTTGCGCAAACACTCAAACAGCCCCATACACCATCAAAATGTTTGCGCAAAACTTTCAGTCTAGACTGATTGTCTTCAAAATGTTTGCGCAAACAGTCAAAAATCGGTCAAACAGCCCCATACACGGTCAAAACGTTTGCTCAAACATCATGTTAGTTTGCGCAAACATTTTGATCGTGTATGGGGGCCTTTAGATAAGATGGACAAGGATGTGGTAAAGCTTAACTTTCCATTTAGATATATCTATATCCTAGGTCTTTGACTAGAATTTAAGACTAATATTAGATTCTAGGCTACATCGATGTATCGGTGCAAAAAATATCGATGTTGGAGTTTCGACGTATCGGCAAAATCTATGTCGACCCGAAGAAACGTCGAAAAAAAGACGACGAAAACTACGAAATGGGCGAGCTTTTCTTTCCTCGGGGAAAAATAAAAGTAAAAACTGGTAAAGTTGAGAGGTCGATGTATCGCAAATATCGATGTTTTGGCTAACAGCGATGCCCCAACCCTATCTTATATTACCTAATACAATTGATTAGCTGTTTGAACATTTCACTGTTCAAATGAAAAGTTTATGCAGTTAGCAGTAGTTATTTAGTAATTTATTAAATTTAATGTAAAGGTAAAGTAAAGGGTTTAAGTACACGCTCTTTTTATTAATAAAAAATTAGTAAAAGTGTAATAATTATTGTAGTCCAGGTGTTTGACATGACTAGTTGGAAACGAAGCGGAATTTATGTACTTGAGCATACCCCGCCACAACTGCCAACCTTTTGTTTACTTTCTTTTTCTTTTACTTTTTCAAAAATGTCGGTTATTTTATTTGTTTTTCACACAAAATTTGCAATTTGTTTACTTTATTTTATGTATGTATGCCTTTGAACAGTGGCGCAGAGCCCCTTGAACTGTGTTAAATTCGATTTTTTTTTAATAACTTAGTACAGAAATTTTCTTTGCTACCTATAATAATTATAATACTAAGTTTCAGCCTTTCGCCTCTCCCCCAGGAAAAAATCCAGGGTGCGCCACTGCTTTTAAAAGTACTTTTCTGCTAATAATAACAATAATTTATTACACGGATTTTTAAAAAGTGAAAATTAAAAGGTATATATTTGATTACTAAAAGTTAGTAGACGTAGTCATAACTTATTCAATTTTAATCTTGAGTTTCAATATTTGATAAGAGTTGAATTTTAAGATTTGTTGAGCTGGAAACTCGATTATAAGTTTGTTAGTACTGAGTTAGAATGAAGCAGGGTTAGAGGCGAAGTTGAACATCGTTAACCTTCATTAGAGTTGGTAACTTGCTCAGAGTTTCAGGTGTAAGCTTGCAAAGTAGAGTTTTAACTTCGCAACTTGATATTTAAGTTAGGTAACAGTTTGAGCAGAGTATTTCCTTTTACTAGTGTTACCGTAAATGCACTTCCATGCTCCATATTTTTCCTTTAGGTTTTCACGTACCATAAAAAAAAGTTGTACTTTGATGTTACTGAGATCTATTTAAAATATTTAATTAAAAAATGTATGCAAGTGGATTCAGCTGAAACAAGGTTGTCTAAAGGTAGGAAATGCATAAGAGTTTGCTACTATTCGTAATAGATTTTATTTATAAATTTATTACATATACATAATGTCAAATTTATAATAGTGATTTTTTTACTTTAAATTATTGCTAGGTAAATTCGGATTGTACGTGCCCCCACTTTGAGGTTAGGTGATAAAATCCCTTATATTATATTAAAAACCATAATTTTGTGTACTCCAACATATTTTTAGACAAAGGGATATAAACTCTCCTATGAACAAATCATACATATATAATTTCTCTCATATCAAGTAGGAAAAAGTATGAAAAATTTCTGGGGCACGTACAATCCGAATTAGCCTTATTGCTATTTCAGTGGGAAGACTAAAGAATGTGCTACAATAATAAGTAACTTCTTACATCCCGATTATTTACTATGTTCACACATCGTTATGAAAGCGTTTCGGATCCGATATGTTTTTAAAACGATACATGTTCACATAACAAAAAATACAGGGGATCAAAATATTTATTTTCGATATCTCATGACTTAAGACACGAGGTGACGTCATGAGTAAAACCTTCTTTAACGTAACCTAATATGCTGCAATTTTTTACAAGTTATTAAAACTTTTTACAGGTAATTTATAGTATTAACTTTTTTTGCAAAAACAAAAGAAACGGGAGCTCCCGAAAACAAACAACTAAAAAAGTGGGAAAGAGTTAAATAACCTGATATCTCAATCCCCTTCAGGACCTGTTCATACGAGGGTTATGAATACGATCTACCGTTACGATCACGTATTTTTGAGTGGATCATTATCTCCATTCACACTGCGTTTTGAACTAATGGATTGTTTTCAAAACTGTTTCCAAAATTATGTCTGAATGTAGTAATTAATTAATATCAACTTTTATTAATAATATAAATTGAGTTAAATAGGAACAAGATCTAATAATTAAGAAAACCTGATAACAAGGATTTACTGAAGGGAATTACCTCTATCCAGTTTTAAATGAAACTTTGGTTATGAAGCACTGTAATTTAGATTTCGGTCACTGAGAAGTTTGCTTTATTAATTTTATTAGCAAACCAGTAATTATAACCTAATGAAACTACTCTTTGTAAAGAATTGTTGAATTACCTTATCAACAAAAATGTTTTTTCTTATAAGATAAAGAGTAAAAACAGTAATATAAAAACATTTTTGTTTGCAATTTGTCTTCTACTGCTTAGTAGTTTGTATTTTATATTTGCTTTGACTGAGCATGAATTGATTTGTGTTTTTATATTTTTACAGAATGGGCTGAACGCCCTGCACCTGGCATCCAAGGATGGCCACATTGACGTAGTTACCGAGCTTCTAAAACGAGGGGCCAATGTGGATTCAGCCACTAAGAAAGGAAATACTGCTTTACACATCGCCTCACTAGGTAAGCCAAACCAAACTTTCAATGATTTTTAAAAAGTTATTACTGTAATACATTAAGAAAACATTTTTTTTTTTTACCCCTCTTTTGGTAAAGCATTAAAAGACACTTATAATCCATTAACAATTATAAATCATTATTGTTCTTGCTAATTGAACAGTTATCGAATAATATGGTTTAAAATTAAAGTTTTATATACTATAAACCCTGGAATGTTAATGGTAGTCGAATCGACGAGCACAGTTTGAACCTTAACCTTTTACGCTCGTATGCATATGGTTATGGGTATCCCAACCTTCTGCAGTGCTTGCACTGGTTAGTAACGCACCTGCTAGTGTAGCAGTAGAAGTCCTTTTGAGCATACACTCGTTTGCTGGCAAATTCCCGTCAAAGCTACTTTGTTGATTCGACTAACGTTAACTAAGTAATAAACGTAGGGAATTAATTGGTCGTCAAATGAGCCTGTAGCTAACTTACTACAATAAAAATGAACGAAAGCCAAGGGGAACGAATTCCGGTATATGTTTTAACTGTACAAAGAATATCAAAAAAACTTCTGTAATAACAATTAAATATAAAAGTAAATAAACAAAGCGTTACTAAGGTAACTGTCGTGGAGCTCGGGACAAGCCTATAGCCTGGGAAAATGGGCCTGGGGTAAGAGGCAATAGGCCTAGGGGTAAGGGGCAATGGGCCTAGGGTAATTGGTGTTGGGCCCGAGACCAGTGGCCAATAATCTGGGGCCTGGAGTACTTAGCAAAGAGCTTAGGGCTTTTGGCCTGGGGCATGGGACCTGGTGCTTTAATGTTCACTCAATTTCAGAGATTCATCTGATGTTCCTACTAAGTTATTTGTTATAAAATGTTTGTATATCCCACTAAAAGATTTAATAATGAGTTCTTAATAGTTTTCTCTTTATAAAAGTGTAGTTTCAACTCAAAAATAGTTATTTATGCACCTAGGGAGTAAAGTAAGCCATTATTCCCTGAGCGAAAAAGTTGCTTCTTGAGGCATAGCCGAAGGAACCATGGTCCCTAAATCCCGAGGCGAAGCCGGGGGAATTAAAATTTTTAATTCCCGAGGTGCAGCCGAGGGAATAACTCTAATTAGCTCCCGAGGCGCAGCCGAGGGAGATAATTATCGCGAGGGGAATAATTGCACTTTACTCACGAGGTACATACAATATTTTATCTCCAGTAGAAAAGAGATTGATATTTTCGTCCATTGAACAGTTTTTATTTAATATTTTAATAAATAACACTCATTATTAGCACTTTTAATAGCAGATATAAGAGATTCAATATTAAAAACAAATAAGAATTGGAATTAAACTCAAATAGAAGGTTATTTAGATGCAGGTTATAATGTTGTAAACAAAGATAAACATGGTCAAAAAAGCGCAGTGCCACCAACCTGATTTCGACAACTTCATTACATTACCAATACATTTTCTACTATTTATAAAATAATTAAGTTGCAATCTTTACTTTTTTGCCCTACTTTACTTTTTCGCATTACTTTTACTTTTTCTCCCTACTTTTTGAGTTCAGGAATGAAAAGACCTGTTTTAGTCCCTCTAAACTAATTCAAAATCATAACTTTTTTTCCCTACTGGAGATAAAATGTATTTTCTGCATATATGTTAATCAAATCGACGAAGGTTTAGTAATACCAGCTATCCAATTACCACTAGCTTTTAAGGGTTAAGAGGTGTACATTTTTGTTTTACTATTGGTACCAATTCCACTTGTTCTACTAAGTATTAAGTATGAATACTATTGAAGCAAGTATGAACATAAGAAATCTAACACTTCTATTTCGATACTATACCACTTCTTGGTAATATCCTTATATGAATTATTTGTTAATGTAAATTTTTAAAAATATCTATGTGTGTTGCAGCGGGACAGGAAGACGTAGTAAAATTACTGGTTGAAAATGGGGCCTCCGTCAATGTTCAAAGTCAAAATGGATTTACACCGCTGTACATGGCTGCTCAGGAGAATCATGACTCAGTGGTCAAATTTCTTCTCACCAATAATGCTAACCAAAGCCTTGCCACTGAGGTGAGTGACACAAACTTTCACTGCTATAAATAAAATCTGTAGCAATTCTACGTCTGATTACATAAAAAAGTTATTGCATTAATCATTACACCTTTATCAGGTGAATTCTGATTTTACAACCCTATAGAGCCGTGGTAAAAGAAACATCTTTGACTTCTCTAAGGCCCGAATCATATATGCTTTGACCTAGGTTTAAGGCTTGTTCCAAGAATGCTAAAAACTCCGCTATCGATCAACTAGATAATGAAGAGTATACCTTCGTCATTTAAAGGCCACTTGGTGATAAATGCAGCACTGTTAAGGTGCAAGGTAAAAAGGGAGGAACATTCTCTTTTGTTTATAGGTGTTATTATGTGATAATGTCACATTGTCTGAAGAAGGGTTGAAAGGTACTTCATTTTTCCTATCTATAGAGGAGATAATGTCGAGCCTGCATCATTGTCAATACTTTAGCATTGAAAGGGTTGACAATGAATAGACTACGAAAGAATACCATGATAACCTTCACCAAGAATACTCTTTTTGTATCTTAATTGGAATTAATTAAAAAATATGTATTTCACCTAAATATTAAGTAATTATTTACACATTGTCAGTAAATTCGTATTGTACATGCCAGGCCAAGGTATAAAGCCACCTCTAACCACCTTAAACCACCTCTAACCACCTTAAACCACCTCTAACCACCACTAACCACCTTAAACCACCTCTAACCACCACTAACCACCTTAAACCACCTCTAACCACCACTAACCACCTCTAACCACCACTAACCACCTTAAACCACCTCTAACCACCACTAACCACCTTAAACCACCACTAACCACCTCTAACCACCCTTTAGGAAATTTCTCTGGCATTTACAATACGAATTAGCCAACTTTGTTAAATAATTATTTGTAATTTGTATCCAATTTTTTTGCATCTGATAAATTTTGGTGAACTACAATTTCTAGTTTATTAAGTTATCAAAACTAATAAATAAATCTCTCTCTAATATTAATATATCTTTCTTTTTTTCTCTAAAAGGAAAAACAAAATCAATAAAATTTTAAATCATTGTCTAAAAATAAAGAGAAGAAAAGTGAAGTATAAGACTTTTAGTTGTGGCAGGAAAACAAGGGTTGTAAAAAGGCTTTTATAACGTTCCATTGTTCTTATGTTTTCTACCTGGAGTCATGGTATTGATCCAACAAGAATGGCATAAATAATTGATTGCATCATGAGTGAGTTAAGCCGTTAAACCAGATGGATTAGATGCATTTTACGCACTTATGTCATGCAACCCTCATAACAGCTTACTTAGACTTATACAGTAGTCTGTACTTAACGATCTGTAACCTCTAACCAAAGAGATCTTGCTGATATCAACATTCATTGGGTTATACGCTTATTATGGAGATCAAATGATTTAAAAAAGAAAACTGCATTAATAATAGTTATTGATTTTTAGAAGGAATGAATTGTTCTTTTAGTATATCACATTTCTATTAGTGTACCCTTTGTTCTTTGTTCAATCAAATAATTTGATTGAACAAAGTAAGAAATAATATTGCTGCCACATTTTCATCTTTCTCTGAATGTTTCTAAATGTTTCTATTTCAGTCTAAAAACCCAAAGGGTTTTTGTGGTGACAGTTTTCCCTTTTATTTTTCAATATTAATAAAATCAAGATGAAACCCTTATAATTTTATTGTTAATAAATATAATTTATATTAATATCGTTCTTAAGATGAAAAAATCATGTTGTTTGGTGATGAATCTCTAACTAGTTTATATAAATAAACCTTTATATTTTGATTGTAAAGTTTATTCATTACATTATTTATATTTTTGATTTAGGACACCTATATGTCTTCTTTATTCTTTAACATGACCAATTCTACTTTCTCTACCCATTTTGTCAGAGAGGAAAATATATTTATTAAATTTAAGTAATTCATATAAATTATTTACCCACAATTTGAGGTTGGAATTTTTTTTTTTTTTGCGTAAATTTCATCAATATTTAATTTTGCTTTAATGTTCCACTTTACAACTATTTTTTATAGTAAGTAAAGAATCCTAAGATATAAACACACTTAAGTTTACTGTTACATTTTGGAATTATTTTACCTGCATTCACCGTACCAATTTCTTTTAAATTCATTTGTGTTTACATCTATGGTCACAATATGCACGTTGGCATGTGTCAATTCATAAACTACTAGAATTCAATTCATAAATAGCTAGAAACATGAAATTCGGCCCACAGGGGCATCTCGGAATTTGTGACAACTGTACACTTTTTGGAGTTTTCACACTTAATATTTCAAAGATGGCGGCCAATATGGTGGGCCAACTAAAAAAAAGTTTTTTAGTTACCATGACATGTTATACATCAATTTAAAGGTCTTGAAGTGTAGAAAAAGAATGTGCAACTGTTAAAATTTTCACTTGATAATTTTAACTCAATCGTACAGAAACCGGGGATTATCGCCTCACGACTTACGTGAAACACGCCTTACTTGTTTAAGAGAGATATCCTTCTGTAATTTAATTATGAGATATTGTTGAGCTATATTTATTTATGAATAAAAAGAAACTGTCTCCATGAAAAATAATACTTTCTTATTTATCAAAGCAGCTCTTGGCTTTTATAAAGCCATCATTAGTGCCGACTATGAAGGAACTAGTTATATTATCAAATAATATGAAGTGTGTCCTATTTTTGTATAATGTAGCTCTAGTTCTTCCATTATCAGTCCTGATGATGGCTGCTTTATAAGTATTATTTTACACAGAGGACAGTTTCTTTGTATTCATTACGATGACCTCCATCAGAACTCTTATTCCTGAAGTATATATATTTTTTTGTAAATAATATTGATAACATTTTTTATGTGTGTGTTTTAGGACGGATTCACACCATTGGCTGTGGCGATGCAGCAAGGACATGATAAAGTTGTAGCAGTTCTACTTGAAAATGATTCTAGAGGCAAAGTTCGACTTCCTGCACTTCACATAGCAGCTAAGAAAGATGACTGCAAGGCTGCTGCCCTTTTACTACAGGTGAAACAAATTCTATATTCTCACGATCAGGTTGTGACCAATGTCTCGAAGGGTGAACATCCCGACGTTTCGCTCCTAATACTAGAAGCATCTTCAGGGGTTTTCATGGTGTCCTTAGCTTAAGACAGGCGTCAGTTAGGACAATATGATCACCCCTCAAGATACTTATAGCATTAGGAGCAAAACGTCAGACGTATTCCCTTTGAGACAGTGGTCACAACCTGATCAACTAGAACTTCATTATAATTGGAATTTTAAGTTTTAGGTAGTATTCTTACTACGGAAAGATAACATTTTAATTTAAATCAAATTATAATTATCATTAACTATGGAGACATACAGAGAAAAATAGACCCCAGCACCGGGACTTGAACCACGGGCCTCCTATATATCCGTTACAGGCGCTCTTACCAACTGAGCTATACTGGAGAATGATCTTTCTCTGTCGTTACCGATACAAAGTCCCAAAATCCAAGCTTTCAATCTTTTCTACAAATCTAGCAAGCCAATATTCAAGGCAATAGAACTAGACCGAGAATTAACGCTTATAATTATGAAGTAGAGTTACATTATCAAATAATACATAATACATCTGTTCTCTATTGCTTCCAACATCCGACTCTGCTCTATCTCTCTTGTGATTTCTTCTCATACAATCCCAGCACTCGCAATATTAAATATGGATTTATAATGTACGACGTGTGGCTTCAAATTAATTTATAGCTATTTAATATATTAATAGAATATCTCAAATTAAAAATTGAACAATATATTAAACAAATACTCTCGTATTTGATGCATTATTATTATATCTTTTGTGTAAAATAAATGTATTTAACAATATATATTTGTTTAAATTTCAGAATGAACACAATCCAGATGTTACATCCAAAAGTGGATTTACACCACTTCATATTGCATCTCACTACGGCAACGAGGGAATAGCCCAGTTGCTTCTTTCTAAATCTGCTGATGTCAACTATTCGGCAAAGGTAATAATAAATAATAATTGAACATTTTATTTTATGACGAAAAAATAAGTGCATCACAATATTCAAAGGAAAAGTGTGAACAAAATTTGTAGAGTTAAAATGTTATTGACAAAAAATTCCCAAAGTTTATAATTTTCAATTGTTATACTAAACTAACAATTTGTAATCATTCTGAAATAAATATTTGATTTATAAATCATAAAGAAACTGGGTTTTAGTCCCAATTAAAAAAAAAAATCTTTTTAATTTGAATAGTTAAAAAGTTTTAAAGTTTTGTTTTAGTTAAAAGTTTTTAGTGTTTTAAATAGTTAAAATGCAGATGAAGTTGATAATTTTGGTATTCAAAGTATAATTGAGGCAACTAATCACCAACACTGTGGATGTTACTAATACTATGATTTCTTGACTCTCACAAACCTTGTCAGACAAGAGCATTTTCTTGTGTTGTGTCAAGTCTTGCACTGTACATTCCATATGCCTTAAGATCATGCACTCAGTGCTCAAACTTTGACCTAAAATTTCTCTAATTCTGTTTAAAACTAAAATCTTTTTTATTTGCTTTTTAGAAATTTGTTATCTATTGGCAACTAGTTCTCAATAGAGTTTGTTTTGGTACTAAAATGCAACTTTTCTTTCTTTTCTTGGTTTAGAATAGAAATAATTTCTCTTCACTATTATTTACCTTATCACTCTAAACATTTGGTGTTGGATTTCTTATTAAAAATGATTGTAGTGCCTTAATTAACCCTAGAATACTTATCTTTAAAAAACAACCTTTATTACTTATCATACGTCAATTTGACGTTCAACTAGAAAATGATTAGTAAAAATCAATTTTGAAGCCACCAGATGAAAAGAATGATGGGTATGATGAGTTTGCATGAGTGCAACATCATTAGACATCAAACCCTACCACTTACACAGACGAGTACACACACAACACTGTTTTTTGTTCACACGGGTTTTTGTGAGTATGAAGCATGTAAATAGAAACTATGACAAAAGTGATATTTTTTATTAGCATTCAGGGATTTATTTTCAATCAATTTTTAACTTCTATAGTTATATAAAAACGAAAGAACAAGAAAAACTATTTCTTTTTTTTTTATTAAAATTATAAACAATGTATATTTGACCAGTTTTTTGGACAAATAATACAGACTATGTGGTATAGTTATTACCTATACCACCAAAAACTAAAAAGACAAAACTATTAGTAACATTTGCCTAAA
Organism: Gerris lacustris; assembly: GCA_951217055.1. Classification (NCBI taxonomy): domain Eukaryota; kingdom Metazoa; phylum Arthropoda; class Insecta; order Hemiptera; family Gerridae; genus Gerris; species Gerris lacustris. The sequence continues at coordinate 74,201,400 of OX578281.1, read as the reverse complement.
GTAGACTAACTGAGGAAGATAACTTTAAATATGGGCGAAAAAACAAGTGGTGGAGTTTTCTTTCTTCTAGTCCCTAATGTATAACACTTATTTGGAGTAGTTGGGTCTTTTAGGGTATAATAAGTACAAATTTACTTTTCAAGTGGTGGAGTCAATACCACCTTTTTTTCAAAAGCATACACGTCAAAATGACTTAGATAAGCATTCTAGGGTTAAAGAGTTGTATCAAATATTTATTCTCTATTTTATCACAATTTTTTGTGTTGCAGCATAACATCACGCCCCTACATGTAGCTGCTAAGTGGGGTAAGGCTAACATGGTAGCACTGCTCCTAGACAGAGGTGCCAACATTGAAGCCAAAACCAGAGATGGTCTCACTCCTCTTCACTGCGCCGCTAGATCAGGCCATGAACAAGTTGTAGATATGCTTTTGGAGAGAGGAGCACCTATTTCATCCAAAACAAAGGTAATACGTTATGTTTTATTCTTGAGTTATTTAATAGTGACGAAGAGTTCTGTTATCTTAGACAGATATGTATCTTGCTTATGGACACTTGACCCAAGCAGAATTCCAGGGAGAGAGCAAATATTTTCTGTGATAACACTTGTTAGAGTCTAACATCATTTAGCAACCTTCTTCTGTCCTCATCAGATACCACAGCGGTGTTGTCAGCGATAGATCATTTTTGTTAAGTGTCAAAGGGTAAGGGAACCTCCCCTACTGCTGCAATAGTTATTAACTAAAAGTTCAGAACTCATTTTAAAATTTTACTTATGGATGTATACATTAAAGAAAATATTGTTTAATTGGAATCTGTATTATTTTGCAGAATGGTTTAGCACCGCTGCACATGGCTTCCCAAGGGGATCATGTCGACGCTGCACGTATATTACTCTATCATCGAGCTCCGGTGGACGATGTCACAGTTGATTACTTGACAGCGCTGCATGTAGCTGCTCACTGCGGTCATGCAGCCGTCGCTAGGCTGCTCTTAGATCGCAAAGCAGATCCAAATGCAAGAGCCCTAAATGGATTTACACCGCTTCATATAGCCTGCAAAAAGAATAGAATTAAAGTAGTTGAATTGCTTCTAAAGCACGGAGCTTCCATTGAAGCTACTACTGAGGTAAGCTTTATCATAACTTATGTGAGATCCTAAAGTTCTCAATAGAGTTTGTTTTTATAAGAAATAATAGAATTGTAAGATGTAAATATCTGGTCATTGGGGGTCACCTCCAGAACTTACCTTTTTCACTTTTTGTTTAATGGAGTCTTCACTATAATTTAGAAAACAGGTTGTGAGAATGTTAGCAATCAACTATCTCATTTTCAACCTGTAGGAAGAAAGAAAATTAAATCACATATCATAAACAGTAGCCTGTTAAAATGAGTGTTTCTACTCAAGATTTCGTGTAAATTACATATGATTGGTTGTTGTGACTGAGATTTTGTGGTACCACTTGATAATTATGACTTGAGAGGTTTAGAAAGTAACAACAATATTTCCACCAGAATTTTATATTAATTATTAACAAAAAGGTTTCAACATTTTACAAATATCATCTTCAGTGTTGTGTGTTGTGTTAAAATAGTAAGAGTGACAATTTTGCTAGCTACATATTTACTTTACAAACTTTAATGACTTAAACTGGGCGTACAAAGTTGGGATAGACTAGCGCTATAGAAGCATTAAGCAACCAAATGTAACACTTAACACTGAACATGATTTAAAATGTTGAAACACATTTGTTAATAAATAATATAAAATTGTAGTGACAATATTGCGTTACTTTCTATTAACCTCTATAGTCATAATTGTAAATTACATATTAAAGAGCAAAATTGATTATATTTACTTTAGCTTAAGGCATTTTGATTTCTGGCTCACAGTGTTTTAGCTCTATTCAAAATTGGTGGTATTTATAATTAATCACTCAACCAGTTATTAGAAGGGCCGGACCATGATCAATTACTGTTTACTTTCTCTAATTTACTTTGTCTAATTGGAATAATTGATGTGGTGCCAAAAAACCAAAAACTCTAGCCTATTAAATCCTCTGAGAGGTTTCTGCCACTGTCTGCTCTATTATTTTCTATATACCCACTTAGTGCAGTTGACTGTTACACTTATAGATATATTTTGTTTAATTCCTTGCAGCGTAAGTCATAGTGGTTTTTAGCTCACTCTTTTTCAAACCTATTTAATTCTGGTGTTTATTATAATTCTAATGCATTCTCCAAGCTTATAGATTTTATGAATTTCCCCAAAGATTAGTTTTTCCTTCAAACATTTCATTTTTTTAAAATGATAATTCTTTGAAATTTATCTTTACTCGGTCCATTTACAAGATTAAATGTAGCCTAAAGTCAAAATGATTTTCTTAACATCTGGCAAAGGCAATATAGTTCTAAAAATATACACTACGGTGACTCACTGGACTTCCTAGTTCTCTGAAATTTAGTCATACCGTAGAATAAACAGAAAAAAATCACACTGCCAAATGTAATTTAATAGATTAATCCACACAAGTTTTTTTTCTGAACAAAATAAAAAAAAAGTCTTTTACAAATAATCTTAAATCTCTAAAAAAAAAAAAAACTTTAATTTTTCTAGCTAATTTAAAATCCTCATCAAATGAAGTAATATATATTCATTCAGTTCAATTTAAATGTAGTTTTAAAATGATCAGAATCAAATTTTCATGTTGGAAATTATTCATATTTTGGATTGTTTTTAATTTATCTCATTCTCTTTGGCCTAACTCAGTGGCCCTTACATTTACCAACGTACATTGCATTAATTAGTGATTAATGAACTGAGGGATCAACCACTTTACTCATCTGCAGAGTGAGAATATCAGTTTGAAACACGTCTCACATCTCTGCCACTCAAACTAGATCTGCAAGTGTTTCTAACTTCAATTCTCATATCGCCGTTCTAGAGAAATAGGGACGTAATTGCAAAAGTAGTTATTTTTCAGGAGAACAGTAAAACAAACTAAGATTTCTTCAATTTGTCATAAATAGAAGGATATTTTTTTAATCAATATGAAAACCAGGCAATATACAGTTTACCCAAGGCCCTTTTAAGCAGTAGTATTTTCAAAAATAATGTACCCCAATTTACCCCCAAATTTAGTTAAAACATCATTGTTGCTCTAAAGCCCTAAGAGTGTACATCTCACTTAGGTCAAACATTTAGGCTATATTAATTAAGTATTACATTTGCTTTTTTAATATTTGAAGAATTATTGAGTTAAAAATAACTTAAAGTGCAATTATGCCGTTGTAATTAAATAAGAAATAGCTAAGCACGTGACGTATAGTACAAATGCGTAAATTTTGCAATTAAGTGGGCAGTACTTTCTCTAATGCAAACGCGAAACTGAACCATGCGACGTTGTTATCTCTAAAAACCTTGCAGATCCACAACGACTTTTTAGCTCTTTATCCGTTAAAAGTAGCAATTTCAAAACGGACGTTGTAGCATTGGATAGAACGTACTTTTTTGTACCTACTCATGTGTCTAACTCAAATTTACAAAAAATTGCACTTACCTCTATGTTTCTCTAGAACGGCGATATCTAATTTTAATGCTTAGAGTTGAATGAATATTTTCATAGAAATAGACAAGAAGTTTTTTTTATAAAGGTCTGAATCCAGTAGTTTTTTTTCTCTCAATTTCGTACATAATAAATAATTTCTACAAGTAAAAGTAAAATTAAGGCTTCTTTAACCATAAACTTATTTACTAATAGATAGATTTTATTGTGTGTTTTAGTCTGGATTGACACCGTTGCATGTTGCAAGTTTCATGGGATGTATGAACATTGTTATTTACCTGGTTCAAAATGAAGCCAGCCCTGATGTAACTACAGTCAGAGGTGAAACTCCTCTCCATCTCGCTGCCCGAGCTAATCAGACAGATATCATCAGAATTTTGTTGAGGAATGGAGCCCACGTTTCAGCAAGAGCAAGAGTTAGTTCTACTTCCGACATTTATTTATATCATTTATTCAAAATAACTTTAGGATGATTTGTTTGTTGAATTTAATTTCCTCTGTAACATTTTATGGCATTTATATTGCAGGAACAACAAACGCCACTTCACATTGCATCGAGACTTGGAAATGTGGACATTGTTATGTTGCTACTTCAGCATGGTGCTAATGTTGATTGCACCACCAAAGATTTATACACACCTTTACACATTGCAGCCAAGGAAGGACAAGAGGAGGTTAGTCTTTAATTACAAACTTATTTATAAATTTAATCTGCGGTTAAAGAGAATAAGTAACTCAAATTGTTACCCTTCCTTTTTGAAGGTGGTATTTTCTGTTCTACTTGATCAGTGGTTTGTTTCTACTATGCACTCTCATTAATATTACAAAGTATTATTTGACAAAGAATAAAAAAACTACCCTACAGATTAGAGAGTTCAGTATCATAAATAATTACAAGATAAAAAGAACTTTTTATACACTACGTTTTTAAATTTTCTGTCATAAAGCATAAATTTGAAACCCGTCAAAATGAATATTGTAAATATGGATTTGTCAAACTTGCGGATTTTTTCCGAACTAACTTTCCATACATCAAAATTTGCTGAAAACGAATTAAATTCTGCTGAAATATGGCTAAAAGTATTAAAATAATGCATTGTCATGGTGTTGTGAGCTATTCTAAAAGGTTCAAATGTCTAGCTACTCGGGAAGTTAGTTAAAAATTGATTGCAAGATTTGTACAGGACAAACAAACAAACAAGAAAGCAAGCTAATAAAAACGTAGTAATTAATAAAGAAATATCTGCTAATAAATTCTAATGCCAGAGTGCAGTAGAAAAACACTGAATATGTTAGAGAATAAGTTAGTTACTTCCTTTGAGGGTAGTTTGCTAAATACGAGTGTTGGTCAATGAGTAAGGTCTCCACATTTTTTAAAAATTGAAAAAACATGTGTTAAAAATAAAAATAATTTTATTTTGTAGGACAACTATCATCTATTTCTCAACATAATCACCCTCCAGATCCAAGCACTTTTGGAGTCTTTCAGACAACATTTTAATACCAGTGTCGAAGAAATCTGCTGCCAGCTTTGCATCTCTTCCTTGACTTCTTCATCATTATCAAAGTGTTGCCCATCCAAGTGTTCTTTAAGGGAGGTGAAAAGGTGTTAATACCTAGGTGTAATAATTGAATCTAAAAATTGTTCCCCCTCTACAGCATAACAAGCAAAATATTCACGAGAAGCCTCCATTCGTTGTCATTCATGTTCTTCCGTCAACATTCCACAACCTTTTTTTCTAGCCCACCTTGCACAAACCTTATGAAACATAAATTTTTCATTCAAAATAATCTGTATGGAACCTTTAGGAAAGTTAGGAAGCAATTTACAAAGTTGATGAGTAGTTAAACGTCGATCTTGTCGCACCAATTCATCACCATCTCATCCGCAAACGGATGTTGTTGGTCTCCGACTTCGCTCTTCTTCGTGAATATTTGTCCGGCCCTGTCGAAACTCTCGATCCCATTTACACACATTTTTATGTCCATATATCCCTCTCCATAAACTTCACAAAAGTATCTGTGAATTTCAGTCAGCGGAACATCTTTTGTTGTAAGAAACTGTATGTCTTTGCGGAGGCTGCACTTGGCAGGGACGGAAATCAGGAGATCCACTTCAAACCACTTCAAAAACGTACGAACTTTTGTCCACTTCAAAAACTCTAGTTGGCAAACTAAAAGGATCAGAGGATTCAGCGATGAATCCTCATCTCTTTTCATGATAAAAAAAGGGAGGATGTCTCTCATCCAACGTTGACAGCTTAAGCTAGAGTGTTGGAGACCTTACTTATTGACCAACCCTCGTATATTTAATCCAAAGTTGGTTCCTTAATTTACTTTTAATTCTTTAATAACCAAGATGTTACGTTTTGTTTTACAGGTGGCATCTGTGCTTGTAGAAAATGGTGCCTCTTTAGAAGCTCAGACAAAGAAAGGATTTACTCCGCTCCATCTCGCTGCTAAATATGGAAACATGAAAGTAGCCAAACTCCTTCTACAGAAGGATGCACCTGTTGATGCACAGGGAAAGGTACATCACAAATCCTACTGTATCATATTATTAAATTATATTATTAATTTATACTAATTTATTATAATTGTTTATTAAAGTTAAGTTATTAGAAAAAAGTAAGGTATAAAGGTATATTTATTAATCTTACATTTCTTTGTGTATTTATTTTAATGGTTACGGTAAGAATTTATAGTTACCACGTAACATATACTATTTGCTTCTGTTATTCTGTTTTTAGAATGGAGTAACATCTTTACATGTTGCTAGCCACTATGATCATCAGAATGTTGCACTTTTACTTCTTGAGAAAGGAGCTTCACCTCATGCTACAGCCAAAAATGGGCACACTCCTCTTCATATTGCTGCTCGCAAAAACCAGGTAACGTGTGCTTCGCATACACAATGTAAAATTTAATTTAATTACAGGTAACTTAGTTGTTTCTACTGAGATTTGGTGTCTTACAGTGGATAAAATTAGACTAATTCACAATGAAAGTTTATCTTGTTGTTGCTTTGATGTAGCATCACGATGCTCAATACCCCTTAAGATGTTTCCAGTGTTGCAAACAAAACGTGTGACTTCAAACCCTGTGTTCTGCAGATTTCACCGGCAAACCAAAATATTTATTAATTCACTATGGCTCCAATTAAAAGACACCAAATTTAAAGAGTAGAAGGATTAGGGAACAATTTGGTTGAAATCAAATGCAAAGTTGAATCACAATTTATCATCGTTAAATTTGATTGAAACTTGTGGGGGCTGCACTATCTAATCAGCTCTTTCCACAAAAACTTAATGTTGAGGTGTTAAAGCATCCTCCCTACTCTACCTGACTTACACCGGGTTGCACTTCTTATTTGATAAGGAAGTGAAAAAACCGTGTTGAAACATTTTATATTTGTCTTTTCTAACAGTTGATTAACCCTCGGGAACGCGCGGTCCTGTGAGGCCTAAATTTGAAATATAACTGTAAAATTGAGATAGATGTGGGTGCGATAGGAAGCTAGGGATTTTTCTAGCTACATTTCTTACTTTTATCAAGAGAATCAGTCACTGTTTGACATCATACGTGATTATACTTCAATTCTGTGCCCATATTGTCCTGACAGGGGACCCGCATCACTTTCACTTAAATTTTAGTATTACGCTAATTTTAGTGAAATATATACATATAATACAAAAGAAATTAATATGGTACCTGAATTTAAAAATAAAATAATAAAAATATGCAGAAAATATTAAAAAAGTGAAAATTATAATTGAGACTGACTAATTTTGAGCTTATAAACTATGAGACTAAACAGCGCTATTTTATAAATTAAAAAAATAATAAAACAATAAAACCAATTTAAATATGTTTCATAATATTTTACCAAAATGATTTCAAGTTGATATTTATTTTACCTGTTGTGTGGGCATATAAAACAGATTAAGTGCTATCAGGGGTCTGTGCCTCCTCGTGTCTGTATTAGACCGCACCCACCCGAGGGTTAAAATAAATTCTACAGCCAGAGTGCGGATAATGTTTGACTGGACAACATTCTGTGCAATATTCAAAATCGTTTTTATTGTTAAGCACTAGAGGGAAATTCCCTATGCTTTCCCCAAAAAATATAAAGCTATTTTAGGGTCTGTATTTTATAGATTTAGTTTAAAATGTTTAGTAAATTCTTATAAATGCACTTTTGTTATAGCTTCCCAATTCTGTACCAGAAAAAAAATTAGGAAACTAAAATAAAGCTACACTGTGCCACTCCTAAATAACTTCTCATGGAAGTTAAAATCTTAAAGCCTCGATTATACAGGGCAAGTTTACTCGCTACTCGCTGGCGAGTTTACTCGCAGTGAGTAAACTTGCGATAAAGTGTTAACTCCACTAGCACTGAAACGGGGAAATATGGCGAATTTACTCGCTACCCTCTCGCGATTTTACTCGCTGTGTGTAATCAGCTGCTGCAGAGCAAGTAGCGAATAGGTACTCGCTCTTGGTAATTGAGGCTTAACAGTGATAGTTTTACAATTATATAATTTGTGGTTTTTACAGATGGATATTGCCACCACATTACTTGAATATGGTGCAAAGGCTGAAACTGAATCTAAAGCTGGATTCACACCACTTCACCTCTCCTCTCAGGAAGGACACACCGATATGACCACTTTACTTCTCGATCACCATGCTGATCCTAACCACAAAGCTAAGGTATCAAATTATTAAATTCATAAGTATGGAAAAAAACAATTAAATTTAAACGAAAAGAGTGAAGGCGTTGTTTTATAAACTCAAAGATCCCATCCCTCCTATGCAACAAAGTAACGTCATATACCAGATAAATTGTAAACAATGCCCTGTCACATATATAGGAGAAACTTCACAACAATTCAAAAACAGATTTCATCAACATGTCAAAGACATCTCAAACAACAACACTAACACAGCTATATCAGAACACGCACACAACACTAAACACACATTAGCACAGATAAATATAATATTCTACACACTGAAAAACACCACCAAAAACGACTTACACTGGAAATGTTATAATCAAATAAAAACAACATAAACTTGAAACAGGACACCAATAAATTAAGCAGCATTTACACAAATATTATATCTAATACATTATATATTATATTTGATTATGTCAATTATAAAAAAATTTAAAAATTCTTTACAAAAAAATAACAGCTAAAAACAAATCAACATTTTTACAAACATTATTTGGTAAGATTTTCATTGCTAATTTCCCTAAATTTATTGTATTCATATAATTTAAAATATTCATATAAATTTTTTTGGTTGTACATAATCATTGTTCTTATCACTGAAGAAGCTCAGGCTCCCTGAGCGAAAGCTTTGAAATAAATAAAGAAATCAAATTATAATTACTATTTACTAAGGGAGACAGACAGAGAAAAATAAACTTCAGCGCCGGGACTCAAACCACGGACCTCCCCCTCATTTCCAGTGTGCAGGAGCTCTAACCTATGAGAAGGAGGTCTGTGGTTCGAGCCCCGGCGCTGAAGTCTATTTTTCTCTATCTTTCTCCCTTTGTAAATAGTAATTATAATTCTATTTAAATCAAAATCTAAACGTTCCGTAGTGTGAATACTACCAAAAACTTATAAAAATTGAATAAATAAAGAAGTTAACAAGACGGACTTTTATTCCAAACAACGCCTTCACTCTTTTCCTTTCTACTCTACAAGTCCACCTAAGAAAACCTCTTCAATTACAATTAAATTTATTTGAAATTATAGATAAACATGTATTGAGGATATTAATATATTTATTTTGCATTTTATAGAATGGACTCACACCATTGCACTTGTGTGCTCAAGAAGACAGAGTTGAAGTAGCATCTATTCTTCTGAAGAATCAAGCTGAAATTGACGCCACTACAAAGGTAACATTAATTTGACGTTTTGTCAAATTTTGCACCTCTTTATCTGAATTTTAGAGGAAATTGTTGCTATGGTCTAACAATTTATAAATCTTAAGAAATTGTTTCTATGCTCTATCAATTTATAAATCTACAGGTCTAAATTCTTTAATTTCATAACTTTATTCTTGTAAAAAATAGTCTGCCAATTAGAGTGGCATATAGCTCCCTCATGTCCTCTCGCGGACTTTAAACATATTTTGCTGTTATGACATTTTATGGTAAAATTTAATTAATTTTCCCCCTTATTTGTAAAAATTCTGTCAAAACTGTTTTGTTTTTTACCTCTATTTAAGTCTCAATTTAGCAACATTTAATGTGCGCAGAAGGTTAAAATTAATATCCCATAGGATCCCTTATAGGGCCACTTTTCTGTGGCCCCATCTGTGGCTTACTTTTGACAAACCATCTAAATTTATTAAATATCAGATGAGTACTTTTAAAGGCTTATAGGTGAGAATAAAAACAAATGTTGTGAGCATGTGGAAGAAAATAATCTGGCAATTAGCACACGTCCCATTTTGTATATGTACTTTAATGATTTTATGCTTTACAACAGTGGTTCCCAAAGTATTTTTTACCACGCCCCCTACAGTCAAGAATAAAACTTCCCACGCCCCCCCCCCTTACACAATTGTATGTGGTAATAAAAAAATTAAATAAACAAGTATTACATTGAATAACCATACATTTATTTTTATTACAATTTTTTATAACATTACAAGTTGCAATTTAAACTGAACAAGTAAGAGACAAGATAATCAGTGAGATGGATGAGCTTCCATTTTGTTTACAAGATTCCCTATTCTTGGATGAGCATCAGAATGTGCACAGCAAAAATCATTAGCAACATCAAGTTTGCCCCGATACTTTGTTTTCATTGCAACAAGTGTTGAAATAGATTTTTCACATTAGACGTTCGGTCAGCAAATCTATCTCGATCTTGAGGTCCCACGCCCCCCTTGACTTGTCTTTACACCTCCCCTGGGGGGGGGGGGGCGCCCCCCACTTTGGGAACCAATGCTTTACAACCTATTATCGACAAATTTATTTAATATTCCCCTCATTTTAAAATTGTTTTGATTTTTTTACATTGATTAAAATATCAATTTAGCAAAATTTGAAGAGTGCAGAGGGTTGAAATTAATCTGGGGCTATCTGCAAGCCACTTTCAATAAGCCATCCAAATTTCATACAAATCATATGAGCACTTGTGAAGATATAGGTGTAAATAAATGTATGTTTGTGCGCATGTGGATGAGAAACAAATGGGTGCAGATGGTTGAAACTTATATGGGACCAACAATGGGCTAATTATGACCTACCATCTAAATTTCATTAATATCAGACGAGTAGTTTTTATAATATGTTGGTTTGCAAAAATTGAACAACAGACAGACACGGAAAATTGTTCCCTGATGCCTGAAATTGATTTCTCTCTTGGATGTTTTGAAATCGGAGATATAAAAAAATGTTGGTTCTTCAGAACAATCACATAGCTTCTGTTACCTTCGGTAAGCTTGGAAGCTAAACCAATGGGATCAGATGGTTGAAACTTATGTGCAACAAACATAAGGCTGATCGTCACGTATCATCTAAATTTCATCCAAATCAGACAAGTAGTTTTTATGGCATGGTGGTGATTCACAAAAATGTAGTTAAAAAATAAACAACAGACCGACCGATAGATAGGCCATAAAAATGTTACCTGATGTCTCAAACTGATTTCTGTCCAAGAATGTTTGATATCGGAGCCGTATAATATTTTACCTCCAGCGGGGAGAAAAAGTGAACTTTCCTCCCTAGTTTACAGGGAGGGAAGTTACTCATTGCACCCGGTCGGGTTAAACAGGGAGTAATGTAAAATAAGGGAATCATGAACTCTCATGGTTCCCTCCAGTATTGCCCTAGATAAAGCACAAGTAAATAAGCTTGGTACTAATACACATTTCATTTACTAACTTTTGTTTAATGTCTAAATCTAAAATGTCATCTTCACACATGTCATGTAACCACCACAACGGTTGCCATAGTGATTCATCAGTAAAAAAAACAAACAAGTTAAAAGTGGAAACATAATTTCTAAATGTAGATTAACTAATCCATATTTAAATACATCAGTTGTCAACACCATTCAATACACGACTCAGCTTCCAGCTGATTCTCCAATTTAATTGTAGCATTGAAATTCAAATAATTATTATCTATAATTCATTTTTAACTTGATTAAACTTATTTAGAGAATTGTTAATATTATATCTAACTATATTTTTTTAAAAATAAATATAAACCTGTGAATTTTATGTTGAATAACGTAATTTAAAATGAAAATCTTTCCATATTGTTTTCTCCCTTCTGGAGGTAAAATCTTGTACGTACCTTGGGAGTAAAAATCACTTGCACCCTAGCGATAATTACCTCCTTCGGCTCCGCCTCGGGAGTGAACGTTATGGTTCCCTCGGCTTCGCCTCAGGAACCAACTTCATCGCTCAGGGTGCAATCACTTACTTTCCTCCCTTGGTGCATAAATAACTATCTCTCTTCAGAATGGCCACTGTGCTTCCACTACCTTTGGCAAGCTGGGAAGCAATGTACAAATAAAAGGCTCCTGTATCTTCTTGTATAATGACAGGAGGGGTCACCAATTGTCAAACTTTACCTCAGAGGGTCCAGTAGTAAATAAATATTAATACATTTTTATTAAATTTTAAATGAATTTTGTCCAGATAGAAGATAGTTTACTGTAGTTTGAGATCTAATAAGTTATTCTTTAAAACTTGCTGATTTTTTTCATTTTAATCTGATGAAGTTATTGAGATTGTCTATAATTGTATTTGTTTGTTTGCAGGCCGGTTACACACCACTACATGTTGCCTCTCACTTCGGTCAGGCTAATATGGTGCGGCTTCTCCTTGCTGAAGGTGCCAGTGTGACCAACACCACCGCTGTCAACTACACACCGCTGCACCAAGCAGCGCAGCAAGGTCACGCCGCCATTGTCACCACTCTCCTTCAATCAGGAGCCGACCCTAATCAGACTACTAATGTGAGTTATTTTTCTTTCATCATTATGATTTAAGTAAAATCACTTTGACCCTCATCGTGAATTCAATTTGAGTAAAGTCAAGCAGCACTTATAGAAACCTAACTTACCTCAAATATATCTTAACTTGAAATTATAAATTAAACTGCAAATCTAAATGGGGGTGAATGTTATCTCTAATAAAAACCTATGAGAGAGCAAGAATTAAGGTAGAAGTCATGTTGAAATCAGAAAAAAATAACACTATTTTTTTTCCATTCAATGGAAAAAAATTGAATCATGAATATGTTTTTGACTTTGAATCCACGTATCAACATTTCAATGTTTTTCCATCGAGTGGAGAAAATCAGTAAACATTCTGTCTAATTGATGTAGTAGATGCATCTTAAGCTGTGAAATTATGAAACATTAATCATTTCCATTTTCCATTAATCATCATCCATTTTGGGAAATCTATTCTTCATTTGGGCCGCTAGGAGCTCTGATATCATTTTATATAAAATTTAGAATTGTACTCTAGTGGCAAAATATAATAGTAATACAATGAATACACAATCCACCCCGTTACCTGAACAGACAGTCGCTTAGAGGTCTACTATTTCATTCATAAATCTATTAATACATTTATCTATGTACATTTTTATAAAACTATTTAATCCTATATAATTAAGCCAGGCGAAAGGAGTAGTCACTGGACTATTTGCTTTCTCATGTGACTCAGGGCCAATAAAACAGATCAGTAACACGTAACATATTAAATTATAAACTTGTCTTATTCAATAAAGAGAGAGAAAAACAACAATGAATACAAGTGAAAAACCAACCTACCTCCTAATATATTCTAACTTCCTGTCACCATATTTAAATTCGTTTCCGAGTGTCACATTTTGCATTTCATTTAGTGAAACTTCAGCCTGCCTATCGTCAAAATATTGTACTATGAATTAAACCCTATCGAGCTCCTGTTAAATCCTAAGTTCCTGCCACAATATTTTAAAGCGTATCGTCTTTTTTTGCTTGATGGAAATTTCTTCTGAGTCCCAGAACTAAAAAATATCAACAGATGATTTTTAAAAAAGGGTCTTCAGGGGAGTTTTAAATAAAAAACACTAAGTTTTTTGCAATATTTCATCCCTCTTTTGGGACATTTTCAAGGCTGAAAATTTTTTAATTATAGATTAGAAAAGAACTTTACATATCAGTAAAGTAAAACATATCAATATTACATGGAAATTAAGGTGGATATGGTGAAGGGAGCTTTATGACAGAGGCCACAGTAAGTCACTCGGGATCTGGCTATCCCACAAAACACTTGTGTAATGCAGGCTAAGCAAACAGTACAAAATTAAGGGTTTTACAAAAATCCAGGTTTACAGAGGATGTACCTGGATGTATATTGAGGATGCATTATATAAGCCATAACTAATTTTGTTTGGTTGAAATTCAAAGAATGAAACAAAGGGGGAGCAAGCTTTAACCCTTCGTTACACGGGCTGGCGCATTGAGTGCACCAAGAGTAAAAATGTTTCTGCGTATCACAAATTCACGATGCAAGAATAATAAAACCTCACTTTACCCTACCACTAGAGACCCCTAAAACAGATGAAACAGTCTGCTTTGATTATTGCTTCACTCTGCATTGTTTTGCAGTGTTTATTTGTCTTGGTGCACTGTATACGCAACCTGTGCCACCATGTCCGTTATAGAGAAATTATGCCTTCTGATCAATATTTTTCAGTTTTGCATGAGTTGTCAGATTAGGATGATGGTTGTGAGGAGTTATCTTAGGACTTTGACAACTAATAATAATTAATAGGGTTGATAATTAAGGTTGAAAGCCCGATACTAAGTCAGAACGCTGAAGGAATTGGTTTTTTTTATAGTAATTTTTATTTTTATAATTAAAGATGTCATTGAGAAATAAATATAAAATAAAATTAATTGACTTTTTAGTTCAACATTTCCAAAACGCAATATAGATAATTTGGATTGGACCTATTTATGGTTGGAAAAATGCAATGGCGCATAAAGTACACCGCCCGTGCCTCCTTGTTTGTCCACTATAGCCGTGCAACGAAGGGTTAAATGATTTTATTTGTTGTATTTACTGAGAGGTGCGTTTAAATACATGTAAGTTTAAGCAAACTGTTTATTTGTTTGTTTGTTTACAGCAAGGACAGACTGCTCTATCCATAGCACAGAAACTTGGCTACATCAGTGTTGTAGAATCTCTGAAAGGAGTGACAGAGGCCCCCGCACCTCCTCCTTCAAATGAAGATAAATACAAAGTTGTCGCACCTGAAACCATGCAAGAAACATTCATGTCTGATTCTGAAGACGAAGGAGGTACGATCATACATTTTATTTATAAATATTTCCTGTTGTTTTGATGTTTTGTTTTACAAATAATTTTTTTATGTTTTTTTTTTTTTTAAATTTAGTAATAGAATTACTACAGTTATAAGATTTTTAGTTATAAGATCACTTCGGTTATAAGAGTTTTATTGAAATTAAGAAGAAATAATTTTACAAGTAACAATTCTATTTATCATTTTTAATAAGTTTAGTAAACAAACATTTTGAAAAATAAACTATCAAAATATTAAACTTGATAATTTGTTATATAAATTAAGTATATTTGACATTTCCCTTTACCATCATAATTTTTCAAATGTTATTTATTCGACATTATGTTATTTTATTTTTATTAAATAACTATTTCTCGTCCAAATGATAATTAAGCTTTAGGAAATTATCTTTAATACAAGAAAAAACTTTTAGATATTCTTTTGCTACCTCTAAAAATAATAAATAAATAAAAATAAAATAAAAGTTAAATTTATAAATAATATAAGAAATTAAAATAACTATGTGTGCAAGATAGTTACTTTACAATAAATTCTTATTATTATTTTAAGAAGGCTTTCATTTTTGTCATAGTTAAGTTAAGTATAAATTGTTTATAGGATATTCATTCTTTAGTTTTTGTCCCCCCCCCCCCCCAAATTAATCAGTTTGTTCAATGTGTTTAATTAAAACCTTTAATATTGCTTATTTAGGATCATTTACTATTAAATGTTCTGTGTTTTACATAATGTGTTCAGGATATAATACAAGTAAATATATTTTATTTTCGAAAAGTACATTTTCCTCCACCTACATTTTCAGTCATTCATTACATCCTTAATTTTATTTTTCATTTTTTATTTGAAATAATAGAAATAGTTTTTTATTTTTTATATTTAAAAAAAAAAAAAAAAAAAAAAAATCAAAAGAAATAAATCTAAACAGTCATTAGTTGGGTTCATAATTTAAGAACAAGTGTAGATATGTTTACTAATAATTGAGAAGTTTTAGTTAGATATTTATATAAGTTAAATTATAGTTCTTTCTTGTTTAGTTCGTCTATAGATTACTATAGTTAATTAACATTTCACTTGAAAGATATATAAATAATAAATAAAATTAAGTTTATATTTTTTATTTTAACATTTTTTAATAATTATTTGTTATAGTTACTGAAAACATTTTTAAAATGACATTTGTTTTAATTTGTTTCTCTTATTTTTTTTTCAAAGAAATAATTAATTCTATGTTTTAAATAGAATAGATAGTTAAAACGCTAAACCAAAAATACTTTAATGTGGCTGGATTTTTAAAAGTACCATAGCTAAAGAAATAGCCGTTTAGATTTATTTAGCTCATTGCTAAGAGTGCTAGAGCAATGTTTGCAGCGATATAGTGTTTTAAAACAAATGTTTAAGAGATATTAATAAAAAAAAAATGTAATTATTTTTTGGAAAGACAAGAATGTTATGTGCTCTGAAATTTACACGGAAACAAAAAAGTTTTTTCTTTATATAAGTTTTACCCTTTATTTTGGAAAATATAAAAAATTAGCCCTTTTTAGGGTTCGTTGGTAAAACCAAAAAAAGAAACCCTTATAGTTTCGTTAATGTGTCTGTCTGTCTCTGTACGGTTCCAATAACTTTTGAATCAAAAGAGATAGAAACATGAAACTTTCCAGTATTAAAGATCGTTTTGACGCGCACACAGGAAAAATATAGCAAACTCAAAATTATCACCTGTTCAAATCCAAAATGGCGGATAATTCACATCTCACGAAAAAAAAAATGTATTTTTTTTAATTTTGAGTGGAGTATCAAATGAAAGGTATTGAAGAGTAGCTTACAAAAAATATACAATACTTGGGAAACTTGTTTAATTTTCATGCCATTTTGTCAAAAAACATCAAAATTTTGCTCCCCCCCCCCCCCCCCTCTCTTCTACTAATTTCATGTTCACGATACCAACGAAACCCTTTTTACGTGAGACTTCATGCCTTACCCATTAATGTACTTTATCAAACACCCTATGTGTTGACAGACAAAGTATAGTGAAACTAAATATTGAAAAAAAAAAAACACTTTTTGTAGCAGTTAATAATATTTATATTCTTTCCTATTATGTCAGATTTTTTTTTTTAAATTATTAATCATCTTGTTAAACATTTGTTTGCCAGCTAATATGTCTAAACAGTGCAATAAATTATTAATATGACATTGGTTTATTTAACCCATAATGTCTTAATTTTTTTATTTTTTTTATTTTTATAAAAAATAAATAATATACAAGCTAGTAATGATTATTCGGGAAAACAGATTTGTTTTTAGTGTTATTTTGTTTTTGAAAGGGCTGCTTGTGTTTGTATGTGATGCAAAAAAAAAAAAAAAAAAAAAAAAAAGCGGAATGTGTGCTATTGTTTTTTTGTTTTTATCCGTTCTCTATCTTTCCTCTTATCTTTTTGCTACTTCTATTTTTTCTGTTTTTTTGTTTGTTGTTTGTGGGTGCTGAAATAATTAAACAAAAAATTGATAAACAAATCCCGAAATCTATAGGTGATGTACTTGGAATGGACTACTCTTTGATACCAGGCAGGGCCCACGTCTATCTTCCATTTCAGCCTGACAATATTACCAATAGTAAGTCAAGACGGAAATGCACAGAAAAACCAAAAAAAAAAGTACCAAAAAAAATTATAATCTAGCGCAATTTTCTTATCACTTTTTTTTAACGGAAATTGCGCTAAATAAATTGAACAGACCAAGGACATCAAAAATTCAATTATTTTTCTTATATTTTACTTTTTCTCTTTACATATTACGTACAGAAATTTCATCAGTATTATGCTTGACCCACGTAAATAAAATTCACCTTTATTTTATTAACATTATTTCATTTTTATTTATTTTCTTTCTCTTTAGAACTACACTAAAAAATATTGATTTATAATTTATTTTATTTTATCTTGATCAGTGATGAGGATTACAGATGGACAATTACTTGTTATCTGACAATAGTATCCAATGTAAATGTATTGTATTTTCTCTCTAACCCCTTTCTCATAGTTTCACTTTGTAGTAGTAGTAAGGGGTAGGAAGCAAGGCTTATCTAAATAGACCATTTTTTGAGCTCTAGTTAAATAAATATTTTGACTTTGATCTGTATATATATGTGTATTTAATATCTTGATGGGAAAGCTGTAGCTGTTAATCGAAGCTGATATAATGAAAGCCACTTTTAAGGCTGATGGTGGTACTTTGCTCAAAGTGCAATCAATAAACTGTCTTCTGCTTGGACAAATATAAAGAGTCAAAGTTAAGGTTATAATTAAAGTTTTTTGGATACATAGTGCACCCGCAGTCACAGTGCACCCACACTGTGACTGCTGGTCACTGTTACTTCTGGTCACTTTTGACTGCGGGTCACTGTGACTGCTGGTCACTGTTACTGCTGGTCACTGTTACTGCTGGTCACTGTTACTGCTGGTCACTGTGACTGCTGGTCACTGTTACTGCTGGTCACTGTGACCCAGGTCCTCTGTTTTGTTGTTTAATTCTTATGTGAGCCACCAGAGGCCGCCTAGTTCCTTTCGTCACCGGCATTGGAGGACCTTCCCTTCCCTGTCATAGTTGAGTAGTCATTCATGTAACGCCTCACAGTGGGTCGCATAGTTGGCATTTATATGTACGCTGAATCTTTAATTATTTGGTAATTTTATAATACCGTATTGCTTTGAATATAAGACGCTTACCGATTTTATATAATATCCTGGAAAAATTCAGAGAATTTAGAAATAAAAAGAAAAACATGATGTTAACTATTTTTGAACGAGAAGTTGGTAGAATAAAGGTTGCTAGATCACGCAACATTGCTTACAGAAGCAAATCCTATTTTAATGTGTTGCACTTGAATTCATCGATTGTAAGACGCACCCCAATTTTTGCTATGCAAAAACAGAAACAAGTGCGTCTTATATTTGAAGCAATGGGGTATGTATCAAACAAATACAGTCCATTTTAAACCTCTATATTTTCGTTATTTATTTGACATTCAACCTTCGTAATACAAAACAAAGTGAAGAGAAAGAGAGAGAAATCTTTATCTTCGTCCTTTTAGAAAAAGGCTCTAAAGGCCTATTCCATCAATCATGGCATGTCTCCGGACTGTCAGTTCCAAGACGTATCAGTCACAAAAAATATGTTATCTTGAAAGTTAAATGGCACTGTCTACACTGAGCCAGCGCTGTTCCAAATCAAACCCATCGGTCCCGTCTCCATCACTCAACATTTCTCTTCAATCAGAAATTGTCGATAAAGGTTTTGACTCTTAAAAAGTTGAGTCTTGTTCCACCATAATGATAGCTTCACATTGGTGGACTATGTGATGGCTTCCATCCATCCTGAATTTGTCAAATACTATTTTATAGCTGTCTCTTAACTTAATGGACATTCTAAATTAGTTACGTTACTACTTCAATATGTTAGAGAATCATAAGTAAAAGTCTGACACTCTGACAAACATTCCTCATAAGCTGTTAAATAAAACCCATATTTCATTTTATTTGTATCATCAACATTCATTTCTAATATTTTACAACATTTATATTTATATTATTTTTCATTAATATATATATTTTTTTTTACCACATTATATTCTTCTTTTAATCAATCTATTTTATCAATATAACATAGTTTATTTAATTATGAATGACATAATAAAAATCATACTTTTCATCATAGATATCATCAAATTAATAACAATAATCTTGAGTAGAAATTCACCTCAGTTCCCTTAATTAAAAAAACAAAAACAAATGAGGAGCCTAGTATTATAGATGGATATTCGACAATTTTTCCGAATTTCAGTTATCGAGTGTTTCTTATAGATTTTTCGCTGCATCAGATTCTGCTATCCATTTGCACCAAAAAAGAGCAAAAAAGGGGGTAAAAATGCAATAATATTTGTAGTTTTGTTTCAAATACGGACAAGTCAACACGCGTTTTGCTTCAAAAGTGGACATAACATAAACAGCCAATCAGGAGGCTGCATTTTATTAACTCATTCCCATGATGCACTGCGGACTTTAACATCAGAATACCTACTCCTATCGTATTTGGCATAAATGTTTAGAAAAATGATACCTTGAGGGGAAATTTGGGAGCACTTCCCCCCAAAAACTCTGAAAAACGTGGAAAAAATTATTTTGCCAATATTATTATTCTAACAATTTTTTTCCACGCCCTTTTGCTTCAAAATCGGACAATACCTAGTTTTGGTTGCAAAAGCGGACAACTCCACTTTTTTACTCCATTTTGCAGCTAAAATATCAAAGAAATTCACGTTTTCAGAACTTCTAACTAGATTTGGGTCTATTAAGAAAGTACAGAAAAAAAATAATAGCTCTAGCACCTGTAGAATTTGAGCTACAGTTTTTTGGCTCTCCTGTAAAATGTTGAAATGTGCTCTTGTCTGTCTTTGATACTAAGCTCCTCAAATAATGAATACATTTCCATAGATTATTTATTTCTTAATTTACAAATAATATAGATTCTCTATTTCTTGCTTATGAAATTAACTACATATTTAAATAATAAATGTTAAAATGCTAATACTTGAAACAGGTGTAGAATAATTTTTATAAGACTTGGAAAAAAATACAAATTTATCCAAATATAAAATTAATTTGATACATTTATTATATACTAATAATAAAAAGAACAGAAAGGGTTTTAGTTTTTGAATTATATTTTCCTGATAGGTAATAGGTTTGGATGTTAGCTGCTACATTGTAGAATGTATTAAACGAATGCTTTTTACTGTATATTAAAGCTATGCATGATATTAATACTATTGTATCTGCTCCAGATGTCTAATCTTTTATATTTTTAATTAAATAATACAATATTTATTTTTTAAAAAAATAGGGTATCCAGGGTAGCCTAGGTGGTTAATTATCTTGAAACTTATTGGAAAACCAAGTCCAGACACCAATATAATATTATGACAGTAAATCCCAGGGAGATACCTAGTTCTATACTGATGAGCCTGCCAAGTGGATCTATGAAGTTGCTGATCCCTTCTCATCCCGAATTAAATGAGACAAGCTCTGGGTTTGCTCAATGGAGCCACTTACATGATCTATAGCTTCAGGTTTAGAACCCAAAATATCAGGTATACAAACAATAATGTATACAGGGTTACCCGTGATATAATGTCATAACCAGACTGGTGGATTCTATGGGTCAAATGCAACAAAAAATGTCGACTAAGCATATGCCCATTTCTCAATAGTTGTCGAGATATTAATTTATTTATTTTTTCAGAGTTTCACAAATATTTTCAAAAAATGCATAATATCTCAAAAACTAAATGAGATAGAGAAATTTGGTTAAGGGAAAATTTTAAAGAGCGTAAAAAAAACCTACCTGGGAAGGGTATCAATCAACAAAGAATTGTATTCTTTACAAGGCTTCCTTCAAGGTGTTTTATGGTAAGGAGTGTAGCATGGGAATTTCTAGGATAAACGTCTAAAAATAGTGTTTTTTAATGTTTTTTTTTTTTTTTTTTTTTTTTTTTTTTTTTGTGAATATCACGTAAAAGGTACGTATTTGACCCCCAGAATCCACCAGTTTGGTTATGGCATTTTATCATAGGTCACCTTGTATAATTGATAATGAGGTGATACAAACAACAGGATATCTCAGTATAAGTACTAGAGAAATGAAAAATGTTTTTCTCATACAGATGAGTGAATGTTTAAGGTGGCTCATTTATATTTAAAAATATTTTGTTTAGGGGAAATGTAGATTGTTTTTTTTTTTAAAGTTTACTTCTCAGCTTGCTATTGCTATTGAGAATATTTTATATTTTCAGTATATTGTGCTGAAAACATAATAATACAACAACCCATCAATATACTGAGCTTGTTTCAATTAAAATCTATAAATTGTTATTTTAAAGGATATTTTGATACCCCCCCCCCCCCACCACCCTGTTTGTACTCATTTCCTATCATCGTTTCCAACCATAGTAATAAATCATCTTCATAGCATGTATAGTTCCCGCATGATAGCATGTAGATCATACTTATTACATTTACAAATATAAATATAAAAAAAAAAGAAATGCAATTATAAAACAATTTTTTTTTTGGTTTTACTATATTTTAAAAATTATTATCTTTCTGCCCTGTTTGGAATCAAGGAGTAGTTATTTAGAATTATATTAAATTCCGTTGTTTTTTTTAATTTATGCTTGCTTTTTATATCTTAATATTTTCTTAGATTTATTTCTTACTTCACTTGTATTGCTATTGAAAACAAAAATAAATTAAAAATCAAAATTATCTTTTTTCAAAAAAATTAGACATGTTTGTTAATAAAATTGTACATCTCTATTGATTTATTTAATGTTTATTTTTTTTATTTTAATAGTAATGAAAATAATTTGAATTTAACAATTTAAAACCAGATATCATTGTTTATTCTATCACAAAACCAAAACTGTTTGGATTCTTTTGTATGAAAAGTTTTTTATAGAAATGTTTTGTTATTAGTTATTAATATTTTTTAAGTTCAGACAACTCAACGAAATGTAGTTTTATTAAATAAAAAAAGAAATGCCTTATTTCACAAAGCAGCAAAATATTCAATTTGCTAGATGAATGCAAGCATTTTGAATATAGATAAAGATCAAATTAGAGCACATCAAGATTAGGTAAATTTGGGACTAAAAGTGAAATGTTGTCTTATAGCATCAACATGTTGAACTAAAAGTTTTAATAAGGTCCTGAAGTTGTTTCAACAATATCCTCAAAGTTGTTTTGTTGTTCATGATTACCTTGAAAGAAAAATATTTACTTATTAAAACATAAAATCACAATTATTATTTTTTTTTTTAATATCTCAAAATTACATATTTTTTCTTAAAGAAATAATTAGTATAACATTTTTAATCAAATTCTGATAATATTGTGCCCATAGTTCAATTAATTTTCATTTTCTTCAAATAATTCCTTAAAAATGGAATTAACAATTAAACAAATCTTAAAGGTGGTAAAATTCACTTTTAGTCTCGAATTAGTGTAGTGTTACATATAATATAATATTTTATTAATTGTTTTGATTGTATAATTTTCAGAATAACAATAATGTTTTTATGTTTAATTATTGATTGAGAAAAGTTTATATTTACTGTAGAACCTCGATAATTCGGACCTCTAAAATCCGGACTGCCTACTGAAAGATTTAATAACTAGAAATTCTATAAAAAAAAAAAAAAAATTCCGAAAGGTGAAAGTGAGACATCTCTTGCAAAAAAGTATGGTGTGGGGTCATTTAAAACGAAAACGAGATAGCACACTGCGATACGCGTCAAAGCTAGATTGTGAAGAGGGGTCAAAAAACCGGAAAACGTTACGAACGGCAAATGATACCCTTTAGAAGATGCGATGTACATATGGTTTACCCAAAGAAGAAGCTCAGGTGCACCTTTATCAAGTCCTCTCATCTGCGAAAAAGTTGTTTTACATCATATTCAAAAATTCGGACAAATCGGTAATTCGGACAGTGTCTGGTCCCAATTAGTCCGAATTATCGAGGTTCCACTGTATTAGCAAAATAGGTATTAGGTTTAAAGATATACTACAAAGAAAATATGAGGTTTAAAATAAGTGTTAAATATGAGCAAATATCCATGGTGTTAGTGTTATATGGTGTTAGTACCCAAGAGCCTACCAAACAACTTTTTACTACTATTGTGCTGATGGGCGAAAAAGGTTAAGCATGTTATCCAAAGTTGTTCAGCCAAATTATCTGGTTAATGAAGCTGGAAGATGGAATGTTAATTACTATTAAAAAGAAGGAGAATTTAGTGTCAAAATTGATGAGACTCAATACAAAATTGATTGATTCCTTTTTGAGCTAGTTTTTCATCTACATAATTTTTATAGTATAATAAAATAAATTAATTACTTTTTTTATGTGTGTATTTAAATAAATTTATTAAAAAAAAAATCACTTAAGTTTTATCATTTTGGTTGGTCAAAATTAGTGAAATATCTAAGTGATCCAAATTGCTTTGTATTAAACAATAGTTGTTTAGTAATATAATGATACATTTTGCTCATTGAGCTATAATATTCAGTATATGAGTAAGTTCCAAATAAATCTTGGAAATTCATTCTTTTTGCAGATTTTTAAGGTATTAAATATGTGTGTTTAAGGCCTTAAACATGTATTTTTATTAAAAAGCCTAGAATGAATTTTGGTCGACCCACGGAGTCTAGTTTTAAGTCTTATGAATAATCTCACATTCTAATGCGATACTTAAATTTATTTGCTGCGATGGTTGATGGATGATAAGGTGTAAAAGAATTTCAACGAGTTTTATACTTAAATGTATTACAGTATCTTCTGATCCGTTGAGTGGGCATGCTCTAAGCTCGCAGGTGTTCTTCTAAATTTCAATCAAGGGCTGTATTAAATAGTCCGTAGTATCTCACTGGGCCGACTAAACATTGACAAAATTGGTTCATTATTGTCGCAGATCTAGTCACAAAGCATTTAGTTGTAACATAGCTAATATTTAGACTCTAGTATATAGAGTCTCTCCCTGGGAGTTATACAGGGAGGATTCATTTTACTAGTAGTTTTTATAATTGTTTTTTTCATATATTTTATAATTGTTTTGTTTGACAAAGTTTTTAAACTGCAAAAGATTATGTCCTAGAAAATATTACCAGCCTGAGGAAGCCCTTAGTTAGGGCAATATAGCTAGGGGGAAATATAGCTGTTTTTTAAGAAAAGGAGGAGTTTATTTATAACCCTAACCAGACCCTAAGAAAATATATATTTATATATAGTTTTCAATCATTTAGCTAATATTTAGTTTGGCTAATTTTTAACAAAATTGTATTATTATTATTCACTTGTTAATGAGTTACTCATTTTGTAATCAATTTTGAATTTTTCTGACTTCATAGAAAACTGAAACTTTACAGATTATGTATTTCCGATGAAAATGAAAGTAAAACGAAAATCTACATAAAAATCTTTAAAAAAAAAAACAAACTAACATTAGTATTTAAGTAAAAAATCAACAACCGCCATTTATATGAAAAATCATAATGCGTGATTAAAAAAAAAAAACATGTTTTATATATTTTTCAATCCGTGTTTGATTATAAAATATTAATCATGGAAATATATTTATTTATTCAATTTTACATTCTATTTGTGATTGGTATCTTATAGTCCAGGAGATAGCGTGCAAAAAAGTGTCTGACTAACATCAAGCTAGAATTTTGTATACAAGTCAATCTTTTGGCGCCTTTTAAGAATATGTGGTCGGCTAAGTTCATCTGCGGGACATAGCTTGGCAATAGGCGTTTGAAAAAAAAAAAAAATTGTGGAGAGCGGCCATGTCTCACCAATTATGGTGGACAATGTGATTTTCATGATCCTGAGTACAGAATTAGTTAGTAGACCGAAAATCAAGTTGATGTTAGTTTATTATCCCTTGACAGGTGGCCTCGTTGAATTTGAGTAATATTTGAATAACTAACCTATCAAGTGTGAAAATAACATCGACTTGATTTTTGGTCTACTAACTAATTCTGTACTCAGGATCATGAAAATCATACTGTCCACCATAATTGCCGGGACATGGCCGCTCTCCACCATTTTGTTTTTTTCAAATGCCTATTGCCACGCTATGTCCCGCAGATGAATCTAGCCGATCACATATTCTTAAAAGGCGCTAAAAGATTGACTTGTTTACAAAATTCTAGCTTGATGTTAGTCAGACATTTTTTGCACTCTATCTCCTGGACTATTATGATATATATTTATTTTTTACTTTCTCATATAAAGAGAAAGTATTGTGATAGTTTGAAATTTTGATTGTGAGATGTTTATGTATTTACATGTTTTGAGATCCCCTGAGTCCAAAAAAGTGTTTTTTTTAAAAAACATCTGTCCTCTGTTGTCTGTGCAGAGGCTTGAAGCCTTAACTACTGGACTGATTTTTGAAAAAAATCAAAATAAATATACATTTTTTGATGAAATTTAGCATACAAGTTCAGAAATAAAAACTCTGAAAGATACGTAAAAAAAATTATTTCTCAAAAACAGTTCCGACAATGTTTGTTTAAAAATTAGAAAATGTAGTCCATTTAAATACGAATTAGCGATATAAGCCAATGGTGCCAACAATAGCACCAAACGCAGGCCAGGTTCGATTCCTTGCCGAGGAGAAGTTATTTTTATGATAAATTTTGATATACTGTTCAATAATAATTAAATTAATGTAGCTACAATAACTCGAAAACTAATAAATGGAAAATACTGGGCTAAGTAATTATAAACTCTTATATGAGAAAGTTTGTCTGAGTTGTCTTGGACCAATTTTCTCTTTATGAGAAAGTTGGAAACTCTTATATGAGAAAGTTTGTCTGAGTTTTCTCGGACCAATTTTCTCTTTAATTGTAATAATTTTTAATCTACATTGAACTTATTCTTAATAAAATTTATTGAAATTTTATCTGTTTTTACGATTATATTATAATTAGTTAACATATGGTTTTTTTCTTTTTCATTTTAAGTATTTAAACCAATTATTAGCATTACAGTTATGTAATTATAAAATAATTTTTTGCGTACTGTCCTCATACTATACTTTTCTATCTTTCCATGATATTATCTAACCTTTCCCATTTTATTTCCATAAATAAATTTACAAAAAAAGAGAATACCCAGAGATTGTATTTGAAGAAAGATGTTAGTCTGGTTTTTTGAGCTCTGAAATACCCTTCTCAAAATAGAATCTGCCTCGTCTTGTAATCTCAATGAATTCTGTGCTTATTTTTAAATACAGTCCCTCTTCCACTATCCCCCCCCCCAAATCTTTGCTGAAAAAAAAAAAAACAACTAAAATCAACAAAAATACACCAGTTTACTTTAGGATCTTACCGACATAGATTTTACTTTTAAATTTGATCGTTAATTTAACATTTTTAATGTTTCATTTAGAAAACAAAGTTTATGTTCATTAAAAAAAACTTTATACATATAAAAATAAACAATCAGTAACCTACTAATATCTTGCATTTTATATTTTATAATTAAAATTTACTTAATTGATTAGTTATTACATAATATTACGTCAGTTAAAAAAAAAAATTGTGTTTTTCTTTTATTATTTTGTTACAAATTCTGTTGCAACTAACGAAAGTTAAAATTAAATTATAATTTTGCCAAAAAAAAGCTTTTGGAATAAGCACATTTGTTTGTTTATAAAATTAAATGTAAACAAGTGTTAATTAGGTGATAAATAATTAAAAAGTGTTTAGTCTAATCTCTCTGAATTTAGTATCTAGGGTTTTAACAAATAAGGTTTCATTGTGTTAATTTTCAATTTAAATTAATCGGAAAATAAATTTGTGTTGCCAGTTTTCCTTTAATTGGTTTTTGCAGTTTTCTCTTGTGATTTTTTTTTTTTTTAAATTATTCAATACTTTATTATTTCTACCCTGCGTTGATGTATTTATATTTATTTGATAGTTTTGTTTGTTTTTTTTAATTAAGATAGTGAGCAATTTGGCTATTTAGTTATTTTTTAAAATATTTAATCGAAAGTGACACAGTTTCAATTTTGAAAAAAAAAAAAAAAAAACTGTTTAGTGAAGGTTGTTTTATAAAACGTTTTTAAACAAGGAAATTAATTAAATGATTTGTGCTAACTTATATTTTTATAAGTTTGTAATTAAATTGAAATAAAAAAGAAATTACATAGTGTGATCAGTTTTATTTCTTCGTGTTTTTGTTTTTATTAAATCTAATATTCAACTTTTATCAAAAAGTAATTTTTAACTCTTTGTATCTTAAAATAAATTCACGAGCTTGGGTATCCTGCTTCGCTAATTAGGTAATTATACAGTATTACTGTTATAATAATTTTATTTTCAACTAGAGTTACTGTTTAAAAACCTCTTTATAGAATTTAAAATAATTAGAGCGAGAAATTGAAGTGAGACTCCTTTGTTAAATTCTGAAATAGAAATACAAATCTTCAGTACTAAAATATTCATATTTTTATTTTTTCTGTGACAATAAAGATATGATATTAAATAAGGGAATTATATGGGGCTCTTTATTATAATAATAATTTAAACTTTTTATAAACAAATAAATGTTATTTGACTCATAAATCTATATATAGAAATCAGACAACACTTAAATAAACAAACATTTTACTCCAATTATAATTAGGTCGTCTGCCTGGGGTAGTTTTACAAAACTAGCTTTAAAAATATTTTATAAATTATATTCTTATTTCTTAAAACAACATTTACAAATAAAAAAATAGATATTCTAGGGGAAACTGAATCAGAGATTTTTGAACACCAAAGTATAGAAACTATTTCAAAAACTCAATCTATTGCTAACAATTTGTTCTTATGATCAACCCTGTCAAAAAAGATCTAAGCAAATCAAAATGTCAGGATTCACAAAATTTGTGAAGTGGTGGTTGTGAAGTGAAACTTGTTCAGTTAGATTGCATCTTAACAAACCTCCATGGTGGAATAAGCTTAAAATTTACTGTTTCCACCAAAATATCAAGGAACTTACTCATACTGAATCAAAATTCTAAAGCCTGATGCACACAGAAGAGGTGACATGCGGAGGCGAGGGGCAAAGCACCACGATTCTATTCCCCCTCTATGTAAACATATGGGGAAATGCCCCTAAAGTGACGAGGCACGGGCGCTCGCCCCTTCTCGAATCATTTTAAAGAAGCGTAGCTCCCCTGTCACCTCTTCTTTGTGCATTAGGCCTAAGAGTAAACTATATGTGTTTATTTTGCTCAATCCATAATTTCCGGGTTGATTGGAAGGTAGTAATCCCATTTAAGTAGATGATCTTTTAATTTATTAATAATTATATCACAATACAGTTGTCCTCTTAAATTTAGTTATTGCAATTAAATGGAGATGTTAGAGTCAAAGTCCCCATCTTAACCCTAGAACGACACACAGGGGTCAGTGAGACCCCAATTAATTTATGGGTTATATTAATTAATTATTTATATATTTTTGTAAATATTATTTGTCTTACTAAAAATACCATTTAATTTTGACCAAAACAAATTAGTATTTTAAAATTAAATAGTATACATATATATTTTCATCAAAAATTTTTTAGAAAAATTTGTACTTTTAAAAACATATGTATAAAATTTAGTGTTCGTTGGATTGGGTTAATATTTTTTATTTATATATATTAAGAGTTGTTTTACAGAAAACAGGAACAAAAATGATTACAAAAAATTATAGATTTTCTTACATACTCTGTCAAAGTTAAGCATTTTTGGCCTTAAATCTTTACTGTGATCCACTAAACCTTCAACTTGAATGAAGTTATATATGTCTACTAATAGTAATAAAAGTTTTATCTTGGAACTTTTGACAGTCTTAAAAATTTAAGCAGCCCAAAAAAATATAAAATAAGTTTTTTAATACAATAAAAAAAATAGACAGTTAACAGTGGTATATGAAACAATTACCTATATGGCACACAGGGGTCTGTGGGACCCCAACTCTAACTCTAATGAATACTGAAAGAAAACTAAAACTAATAACATAGGTATTGTTATCAGTATTTACACAGAATGGTTCAAAGGTAAATTAGAAGGAAGTCTAGGTTTAGAGAAATACAAATAAATTTTAAAAAAAACTTAATTATTGTTTACTTAATTATAGTATGGGGTCTGTGGGACCCCAAAGTCGTTCTAGGGTTAAACATACCAAACTCACTCTTAAAATTTTATTTTTAAAAATAACAAAAATGTAATATACTTTTTTGTTTTTTATTAAATTGAACAAAACAGGTCTTACCCATTTATTCCTAATTTATTTATTTTTTTTATTTGTTTGCTTTTAAAATTATATGATTAAACTTTTTTTTTGTAATTATAATTTATAAGTAAATATAAAATTTCATAAGAGATAAAAATGTATTACTAAGATCTATTGAATGTTTAACTACTCAATTTGGGGTCAGTATGGGATGCTTAAGGCACATTTACCTCATATTTGAACCCATGCCAAACAACAATATATTATCTAGTTCAATTCAGTGTGAGGTGGGATTTGTTAAATAAAACAAATTGCACTGGTAGACTTGTTGAGTGGTCCATCTCATTGCCGTAGCATACTCTAGGAGCAGCTTCCCTACCTCACTGCTAACTGAACCAAATTTTTTCAGGGGTGGCTTAATCCCTAGAAAACAAATGAATTATATAAACAGAATAATATAATAGAAAATAATAGTATAAAACTACAATATTCTACAGTACAGTTATTGTAAATTAAGAAGATGTTATTTTTCTTACACATTGTGGTTTTCAGAATTAGTCCAAAGCAAATGAAAAGTGTTGTTTTTGGTTAAAGGATTATTTTGTTTAAAAATTATTAATTAATAGAAAACATTTTTTTGTTGTTAAAAACTAAGTAATGTGAGTTGTTATGCAATAAATTTTTCTATTAGGTATAATAATAGTTTTTGTCAAGGTAAATTGAGTAAGCGTTCATTTATAAAATTTTGTTTTTGATATTTTAAGATTCCATCTATGATTAACCCCTCGTATATAGTTACAATACATACTGTATTGTATGTAATCTTAAAAAAAAAAATATTTCAACGGTATTTATTTCTTCATTTTCGTATTAATGTGTTTATAACTTTGTTTTCACAATGTTAAAATTATTTCTTGTATAAAATACCCATTGTTAAAACCACTTAAAAGTGGTCAACCACCTTTGATGGCTTAATATTAATATGTATGGTTTTTTGTAAAAAATAAATGTATGTAGGATTATAAATTATTGATTAAATGTTATATAATTCATCAGTAAATTAGGACATTTTTTTTTATCTTTTGTTTCATCAGGAGAGGATACTGCAATGGCAGAACAACCTTATCACTATCTTACTGTTGATGAAATGAAAACTCTTGGAGATGATTCTCTACCTATCGATGTGACCAGAGACACTGAACAGCATGCTGATAACAGGGATCTAACAGGTTAGATGTAACATTTTGTATATACTACAGCAACACAAGGCTTGTCCAAACACTCCTGGTTTGGGAAGAAGCAATTGCTTACACACATTACAATTGCTTATATGTAACACTGTGTAAGCAATACAGTACTCATGTAAACTCCAAGCAAGTGGGTACTTATGTAACACTCCTTCAAGAAGTGTTAAGTGTGTACCCCCATTCAGCCGTAGGTAATTAGGTGCTCATCTCTTACCGTACTTATGTATATAGCTTTGTACGATATAATCAGCTTTATACTTTTTAGGGTTTTGTAGATACTTCTCAAAACCCTTATACCGAGGGTGATGTGTCCGTCCGTCCGTCGCTCTTTGGTTCATAGGGCCCGAACCGTTTAAGCGAAAGTACTGAAATTTGAAACACTGGTGCAACTTTTTGACCCAACCACAGGAAAAATATACAGAAGTTCATAATTAGATTTGCGCATGCGCAATTCGAAAAAATGTGGTAAACTCAAAAATTTATATTTTTTTTAATTTTTGAGTAGGGTATCAAATGAAAGCTGCTGAAGAGTAGGACACAAATATATATATCCTTTTTTAAAATTTGCATTCCTTATTGGTTAAATAAATCAAAATATACCAAAAAAAAAATTCCCCCCCCCCCAACCACTATAGATTGGCTGGCGCTAAAATTTTGAAATAATTCATGCTAATATCTTATTGTGAGGCGATGAAAATTCCAGGAGTTCATCCCAAATTTTCAAAAATTGTAAATTTTGGGCGCGAAAAAGTGAAGTGCGCCCAAAATTTTATTTTTTTAAAATTTTGAGTTGGGTATTAAATGAAAGCTGCTGAAGAGTAGGACACAAATATATATATGCTTTTTTAAAATTTGCATTAGTTATAGGGGAAAAAAATCAAAATATACCCCAAAAAAATTTCCCCCCCCCCAACCACTATAGATCGGCTGGTGCTAAAATTTCGAAATAAATCATACTAATACCTTATAGTGGGGCGATGATATTTCCGGGAGTTCATTCCCAGGTTTTAAAAATTACCAATTTTGTGCACGAAAATTTGGAGTGCGCCCTAAATTTTATTTTTTAAAATTTTGAGTTGGGTATCAAATGAAAGCTGCTGAAGAGTAGGATACAAATATATATTTGCTTTTTTAAATTTTTAATTCTTTATTGGTTTTATAAGTCAAAATATACCCCCCAAAAAATCCCCCCCCCCAAATTTTATATAATGGCTGGTCTTAAAATTTTGAAATGATTCATGGTTACACCGTATGGTTGGGCAATGAAAATTTCCTAAAAAAATGTAATTTATCTTGTCGTTATTACCTATAAAAAACATTGTGACCTCCCGGGGGATCGAACCCGGGACCCTTAGGATCGAAGAAAAAAAAATCATAATTTCATAACGGGTATGCTTCATCATCTACAAAACCCTAAAAAGTACTTGGAATCAAGTACTTCCCTGTGATTTTTTAAATTTATATTTATTATGAGATTTATAAATATAAATATCTTCAAATTTTTAAGTCACTACGGAAAGATTAAAGTTTACTTTAAATCAAATTATAATTATCATTAACTACGGGAGACATACAGAGAAAAATAGACCCCAGCACCAGGACTTGAACCAGGGGCCTCCTGTATATCTGTTACAGGCGCCCTTACCAACTGAGCTATACTGGAGAATGATTTTCTCTGTTATACCAAGTCCCGAATCCAAGCTTTCAATCTTATCTACAAATCTAGCAAGCCAATATTCACGGCAATAGAACTAGACCGAGAATTAACTCTTATAATTATAAAGTACTCAATTAGTACCTGTACCTAGTACAATCAATTAGAAATTAAAAAAAATGTATGTCCCCTGTAGTTTGACAATTATAATTTGATTTAAAGTAAAATTTAATCTTTCCGTAGTAAGAATTCTACCTAAAATTTAAAAATTTGAATATCTAATTGATTGTACTAGGTACAGGTACTAATTGAGTACTTTATAATTATAAGTGATAATTCTCGGTCTAGTTCTATTGCCGTGAATATTGGCTTGCTAGATTTGTAGAAAAGATTGAAAGCTTGGATTCGGGACTTGGTATCGGTAACAACGGAGAAAAATCATTCTCCAGCATAGCTGAGTTGGTCAGAGTGCCTGTAACGGATATATAGGAGGCCTGTGGTTTAAGTCCCGGTGCTGGGGTCTATTTTCTCTGTATGTCTCCCGTAGTTAATGATAACTATAATTTGATTTAATATAAATATTTTGTTATCTTATACAGATAAACAATCAAAACAGGCAAGAGGAATTAATAATATTTTTTAAAACTTCTTCTCCCGCTGCAGCAAGCACTACTTCTCTGTTTAGCAAAATGCTCTGCTACAACTAAACGGCTCAAACATGAACCATTAAGTGGTTTCTTTTATTTGTCCCTTTTATATTATCTAATGTTGTGGAACGGACATGCATTAAGGGTTAATAATAACTTGAAGATGTTTATTTCATCTTGGTTCTGGCTGTATTTGGCCTCTCTCCAACACATAGACCTAGTTAGCGTCGGTTCAGTGAAAGTCTGTGAACAAGTTATTTTTTTTTAAAAAATCTGAACAGGAAATCACATCTCTAATTAAATTGGTTCCGTCACATACATTGTTCAATGTTGGAAGAAAATGTACTTAAAAATTCATGTGACGAAAACAATTTTTAGTAGATGTGATTTCCTACTCAGATTTATTTTCTTGTTCACACACTTTAACTTGACATACACGTGTATCCCTCGGGGAGAGGCCAAATATTGCCTGAATGTGTCTAACCACCCTTAATGACCCCTTATAGAATATAAGACCCATTATGATTTTGACAGTGTTAATAGGAGATAAGTTTATAATCAACAACATGTCTGTTGATAACCCCCGTCCTGTAATGACCTATAAGCTGTTGAACAGGACTAAAACTGCAAAGAAAAAAAAAAAAAAAAAACATGTTTTATAATATAAATATAGTTGATGGATCTTTAGGTGTGAAAATTAAAACATTACTCCATTATTGTTATACGTTAAATTTGTTATGGTTTTGGTTATAAAATATTTTTTAATTAAAACAAAATTAATGTAATTGATATAATTATTGACGCTCTCTTATTGAGATAGAAATTTATTCCCATTGTACAGCTGAATTGTAAGTATTACCATTAACACTAATCATATGATCAAAAATGTTATTGTTAATTTTCATCAAATTAGCGTATGTAAGCATAGGGCATTAATGTAACTGATTCTTTTGTCATTTTAGAAATAAAGACTGATGATGACCTTAGCATTACGGGTCGAAACGTCTCTTAAAACAATAATGGAGTAATGTTTTAATTTTCACACCTAAACATCCATCAACTATATTTATATTATAATTACAAAGGTGCTGACTTCAACATATTCAACAACCTGTTTTACTGAAACTCAACTTGCCGACATTAAAACTTATTTGTAAATTGGTAAATTAATGCTTTACTGAACCAAGCCCTGTTACTAGGGTGGTGATATATTAGGGGAACACTAGAAATTCTTTATACATACAGAAGGAATATAATTATTTATATTCTTTGCTCCTTGCTTAGTGATTATTTGTTTACTGTAATTATTATTTCGTAGGATTTTTGTGTGTTGTTGAAGGGTTGTGATTAATTTTTCGTTTATACTTTTGTCATTAACAATTGGCTATATTTCTCCTCTTTCCGAGGCATAAACGTGCCTGAAAACATAATTTCTACATTTGTTTAGGTTGTTTGGTAACGTTAAACTATTACAATAGAATAATAATATACATTGTAACAAGAAACATAATAAAAAGAACATCAATCAACCGTCAAATAAAAAATCTAATCGAAGAACAGCATTATCGTGTTTTAAAGACTTCTGGAATATTAAAAGATTTGTTATAAAACTTTGTAAATTAAAATCTAGAATCGCTTACCTCCACGAACATGAGGAAAAAATGAACGCCTTACTAAGTGATAATATTTATACAGAAAAATGAGGAACAACCCAGAAAACAAATTAGAAGAAATTAAAAAGGAATACAAAAAAATAATACAACGTTGCAAACCCGGTATGTTTTCCTTTTAGGTTTCTGTACAAAGTAAAAAAATGAACCTTATATAACAGCTTTGTCTGTCTGTCTGTCCGTTGGTGTCTGTCCGTTGCTTGTTTCAATTCATAAACTACTATAGCTAGGAACATGAAATTCGGCACACAGGTGCATCTCGGCATTTGAGACAACTGGACACATTTTGAATTTTTCACACTTAATATTTTCAGAAATATAGCCAATTGTTAATGACGATAGTATAATAAATTATTCACAACCCATCAACGACCCACAAAAATCCTACGAATTTCATACAATAAGGACAAATAAAACAGACCATATGTAATAAGTACATTTTTTTTTTTTTAATTTCCACCCTTCTATCGACTCCTATAAATTTATTTTTGTGTCTTAGTTTGTAGTCATATCTTTTTAATAATTTCCTTTTGTTTTATTTTATTTGTTTATACTCGATCGCAATTCAGCAATCAAATTATACAGCCCAGGTAGACTTGTAATAAACAGCTTGGTTTTCCAGTGAAATATGTGTCCCGGAGGGGTTCAAGTCCAACTTAGGACTTGAACCCCTTTGTGACGTGGATTTTACCTGAAAAGCAAGCTGTTTATAACCGTGGATATGTTTATGAGTTATTTTATTTTTATTTTGGAATATGATTTTTAATATTTTTCTAGGTCCACCTGTAGCTATCGATGAGCAACCCAGCCCAACTCATGTGAAGGAGACTTACAGCCAGTACACGGCCATGGATAACGTTGAGATAGCCAAGCATGCTCAACATATTGGGTAATTTAATTATCTATAATAAAGTAATAAACAATCTATTTTTTCCACTCAAATAATGGAATATGTGCATAATAATTAAAAAATTACTTTTAAATTGCTTCAATTTTTCAAAGACCATTAATGAAATATATGCTATTTGTTTAAATAAGAACTGATCTGACTTCTATACTAGTGAAATTCACTCATATAAATTGCCAATATTCTGTGTATTTTTTTATTGTATATAGATTTTTTTTGTTGTTGAATGTTGGTATTACACAACTGGTATTAATTATTATTATACATTTTTGCTTACCTTTGGATGATGATAGAAAACTTCAGTGGAGGAAGTAAGTATATTAATTACATTATAATGCATGCTGGTTAAATAAAAAATTAAAATTGAGAAATCTTCAACACATTTGGTGTTATACGCTTCAAATTATTTTGAAGTTTTAAGAAGCCTAAAGTACTGGGCCGATTTTGACAAAATTTGGCATACATACACCCCGAGGTGAATTCAAGAAATGAATTTTAGCTCCTAATTTAAGGGTGCTCCCCCCCCCCCCCCCAAAAAAATGGGGGAAAATGTGGAAAAAGAAATTCTCAATAAGGTTCCAATTATTTTGATTAAAAAATGCTAAAATGATATAAGCATTTTCCCTGGAAAAATCTAGCTCCTGAGAAAATAGCTTTAAAAGTGGAGGCGGGTGAGATGGAGCTGTATCCTAATTATTACTGGAATTAATATTATTATTTCTGAACTTATATTTTCTAATTTTTTTTTTTTTTTACTGTAGCTAGTTTTTTTCCATTTTTAAAGTTGGGTCAACAGATAATCTTGAAACTAATTGTAATACTTACATTAGCACTTTGGTTAAAATTCCATTCACAAAAACACTGTATTAATAAACTAAGATTTGTGTTAATATTTTAAATTTGAGCCTGGTTTGATTTGAAGGACCCAATGCTTTACAAAAAATTGAACATGCATGCAGATTTTTTATTTTTATAAAAGCATAAAAGTAAAACAAGAAAGCTAGCAAATCATTAAGCCATGGCAAATCAAGTTGAAACTTGACTTGATTATACAAGTAATTCATAATATTTGCATAAACTTATGAAAAAAAACCCTTTGAAATAAATGTATAATATTTTCCACCAAGTAAATTCTTCTTAACAACCCTGTTAAGAATTTCTTGTGATATAATAAATCTTTTAGAAAGTGTTATAAAATATTACTTCAAAGTTCTCATCATTTAGGCTAGGCACACTGGCGATTTTTTGCCCGCAGACAGTTTTGTCGCTACCTCAAGGCCTTATAAACTACATGGGAGTGCGCTCACCGGAGACAAAGACAGATGAAAGACAAAAGTGTCGACGAGCCTAGGAGACAGACGGCGACTTTTTTGCTCGCAGACTGTCTTTCGCTCGACCTAGGCAATTGAATAACATGGAAGTGAGCACACTGAGGGCAAAACAGTCTGCAGACTGTCTGCAGGCTGTCTGCCCCGGTACAAAAGTTTTGTCGCCGGCGACAATCTTTTGCACCGGGGCAGACAGTCCGCAGACTGTTTTGTCTCTAGTGTGCGAGGGTGCAGCGACAAAACTGTCACCCTTTGGTCGTCTTTTGCACCGGGAGACTGACTTCCACAGACAGACCGCAGACTGTCTGCGGGCAAAAAGTCGCCAGTGTGTGCCTGGCCTTAGAGTTTCAAAATAACATCCTGAAATGTTTCATCTAAAACTCTTTCAGAAATACAATATTGTTGTACATTTATTATGATTTTATCATTTCTATTTTTTAAAAAAGAAAGAAAAAATCGACACCACCTACAGTGGTGGCTCTGCTATAAAACACAACCCTCTTGGGTATAACTAATGATTTTGTTTGTTTGTTTTTAGTTTCCTGGTAAGCTTCCTGGTGGATGCGAGAGGTGGAGCGATGCGAGGATGTAGACACAGCGGTGTGAGAGTTATAGTGCCGCCACGTCGCGCTCCGGCTCCTCTCAGAATCACGTGCCGATACCTCAAGAGAGATAAGATGCCTCATCCTCCACCGCTGATGGAGGGGGAAGCTTTGGCATCCAGAATACTTGAATTGGCTCCTGTTGCAGCCAAATTTCTTGCGTATGTACTTATTTGTATAATAGTACAAGTGATAAGCTTATGTGACTGAAAGCTGTCCACCTCATATAGGCTCCTGGCAAATCATATCATATATCGTGACCGACTAATTAGAAGAAACTACTTATTCATAAATTATTTCATAGTTACAGAAATATATAGAAATATTTTAAAAATTGAATTTGGAATTAAGATTTTTTAATGCTTGAAATGGACTTGCCGACTTTCATATTTGTCTTTGTACAAAACTTAATAAAATTAGCTTTTTCGCCTTAAAACCCAATAGTTATCGGTTGAAAAATTTAGATTATACACAAAGGTGGGATTCCCAGAGGACACTGTAAACTACAGATATTATAAAACCTTTCATCCATGTTTAAATGATGTGTTGTTAAGTTCCACTGGCTTAGTTTTAATTTAATGCTTGGGAACCCCAACCAAGGTAGGTTGTTTTAACTAAGTGGGCTGAACCCTCTGACAGGACTGAGGTATATACTGTAAGGTTGTTACCCTGGACTGAGGTTTTTTCTACCTTACACACTAAATGTATCACACTTTTTTTGAGACGTCATTTGTTTTCTCCGCCTATAATTAAGCTTATTTATAATATGAGGAGCCTAGTATCAAAGACGGACATTCGACATTTTTTCAGAATTTCAGTTATCGATTGTTTCATTAGAAACAATCGAGAATCTGATGCAGCAGCCAAAAATCTTTAAAGATTTTTGGCTGCTGCATCAGATTCTGCTATCCATTTGCAGCAAAAACGACCAGAAAAGGGGTAAAAATGCAATACTATTTGTAGTTTTGTTTCAAATACAGACAAGTCAACACAAATGTGGACATAACCGAAACAGCCAATCAGGAGGCTGCATTTTACTAACTCGTTCCTATGATGCACTGCGGGCTTTAGCATCTAAACACCTACTCCTACCATTTTGTCATACATGTTTAGAAAAATGATACCCCGAGGGGAAATCGAGAAATCAATTTTAGCTCTAAATTTGGGGGCACTATTCCCTAAGAACTCTGAAAAACTTGAAAAAAAAAATTATTTCTCCAATATTATATTATTCTAACCATTATTTTCAACGTCATTTTTCTTCAAAAGCGGACAACTCCACTTTTTAACTCCATTTAGCAGCTAAAATATCAAAGAAATTCACGTTTTTAGAACTCCTAACTAGTTTTGAGTCTATTAAGAATCTACAGAAAAAAAAAATCATTGCTCTAGCACCTGTAGAATTTGAGCTACAGTTTTTCGGCTCCCCTGTAAAATTTTGAAATGTGCTCTTGTCTGTCTTTGATACTAAGCTCCTCATATATTATTATACATATACAATTTATAAACCCCATTTTCTAGTAATACTTTTATAAAAATTATATTTATTAAAAATTACAGTTGCTAATGAGTATATATATGCATAAGAATATATAGTACCTAAAACAACGTGTAAATATGTAAGAAGCATGTATAAAAAAAAAGGATAAGGAAAACTGGGTAAAGTCTAGATAGTATTATAGTAAATTAGGTATAAAAAGGTTCGTAATTTCATAAATGGGAAAAACCCCTAAGCCTAGGGGCTAGCTACAGGTTTTACAAACCCTAGATGACAAAGTCTTTTCTATCATTTCTTTACTTGCTTCAACCCTTGCTCTATATACTGGGCACTTCTGTGAACATTCGTAATACCCTAGGCAGCCAAGGGATAGTGCTAAATATACTTAATTAGATTTACACTGACAGTACCATGCCTCCAAACAGAAAAAAACTTGAAAATGTAAATTTATGCCCATAGGGCTTAAAGGGTTTTATTGGTTGCCTGGTCCGACTCTCTTTGGAATGGGGTTTTACTAGTGGTAGCAGAACAAATGTAGTAGAATCAGCAGGAAGTGGCATAAATGGTTTGCAGGCCAATCAGAAGAGTAGAAAGTTAGTTTATTTAGTGGTGATGGCACTCTTCACCCCTTCACTAGCTCTCATTTGTTGTCAAGACTAAAATCACTCTTTCTCTCCATGGGAAAGTTATAACAAAAACATAAATAATGTACTTAAAGGAATTAAAATAAATCAAATTAATTGCAATTAAAATTTTTTGTTTTAGTCCAATCATGATCGAGGTTCCACACTTTGCATCACTGCGAAACAAGGAAAGAGAAATAGTAATACTGAGGTCTGATAATGGTGAAACGTGGAGGGAACATACCTTCGAAGCTTCCGAAGAGGCTGTACAGGAAATCTTATCACACAGCTTTGACAAAGAAGGTGACTTATTTACAATTAAATGTTAGTTTCAATAACAAACAAAAGGTTATAAATCAAACTGCCCAAGCCATAACTTTTCCTTTAATTTTCTTGTGACATTCATTTTGATTTGCTTTCTAACTCCCTTATGCTATATTTTTTTACTAAAAAAATATTTGTAAAGCCTGTACATGGCTAGGTATTGATAATTAATGATCAAAGAAGCAAGGTTGAGAAATTGATGCATTTTTAATAAAATGGCTCATAAATCAATATGTGTATATATTTATATTTTTTTACTTCCTCATATACGTAGCATATTAAAGAAAAAGTATTGTGTTGGCATGAAAAATAGATTATGAGATTTTGATGGATTTACAAGTTTTGAGGTCTCCTTAATAGGATAAGTGTTTTTTTGTTTTTTAAAAAAATGTGTGTCCGTCGTCTTTTGGCTGTGTAGACGAGTGGAGCCTAAACTATTGGACCAATTTCAATGAAATTTGGCAATCGTGTTCAAAAAAATCATACCTCGAGGCCAATTCAAAAAATGAATGACCCCCTAAAACTCTGAAAAACATGAAAAAATTAGTTCTCGAATTCAGTTTTGACAAATTTGCTCAAAAAATCCTATAATTTAGTGCATTAAAAATTGAATCTAACAATATTTTTAATGGGGAAAATTATTTTCTGAGATTTTGACGAAAATTAATCTGATTTTATTGAAAATAAAAATAAGCAACCACCTGTTGAACACTTTTTCAAAATAAATAAATTAAATGAGATATTATGGGATTTAAATACACTACTATATATATATGAGAAAGTTTGTTCAATTCATCCGACCGTTTTTTGTTTTTTTTAAAAGAGAAAATAGTTAAACAAAGTTTAATACTACTCTGTCCCATAAATACGTATGAAATAATTATAGAGAGTTATTTAGGAAGTAAGGAGACTTGACAGTGAGCTCTCCCCCCCCCCCCCCAACAAGCGAAGCAAGCCTGAGCTAGGTGGAGGGCGCCCCAGGTATCGTCACTCATTCTCTACAGACTGTTAATCCAACCCCTTTCCAAGTGTCACGTTGCCATGAACAACAAAAAACGAACAATGAAAAACACACGGCGTTGGTTGTGCATGAGTTTTTGGCGCGTAGCTCCATTATCGTGACTGACCACCCCCCCTGGTCACCTGATTTGGCACCAAGAGACTTTTTTTTGTTTCCAAAATGCAAAATTTTGCTTCCGGGCGCCATTTTGGGGGGCTTGGATGGCATAAAAGCAACGACGACGTTGCAGCTAAAGAGCCTTAAAGTAAAGGACTTTCAAAGATGTTTCCAATAATGGAAACGGCGTTGGGCCAAATGCGTTTTATCAGGGGGGGAGTAATTTGAGGGAGACAAAATTGTTTTAAATGATTAAATTATAAAATAAAAAAAAATATGATTTTTTTATATGTATTTTTGAGACAGACTACGCATATTATTTATAAATATTTACAATTGTTCAATAGATTGTTTTTGTTAATGTGTCACAGTGTTATTTTATTCCAACTGCTTTTAAATATCTACTTTAAAGAATCTTATGTTATTATTTTGAAAGATAACAACCTTAAAGCGTGTGGAAAACTTGCTCCCCTTTCAGACTTCCTGTGAAAGACAGCGAGTCTCCTGTGGAGTCCTTTCCTGAACTTAATAGTTGGTTCATTAAAACTTGTATTATTATTTTTCTAGAACTAAGCCAGTTGGAAGAGAGCCCGAGGACGTCGAGAATCCTAATGACAGAGCTGCCGCACTACTTGGCCGT
Organism: Gerris lacustris; assembly: GCA_951217055.1. Taxonomy (NCBI): domain Eukaryota; kingdom Metazoa; phylum Arthropoda; class Insecta; order Hemiptera; family Gerridae; genus Gerris; species Gerris lacustris. The sequence goes on along the minus strand of OX578281.1, from coordinate 74,159,382 downwards.
TGTGTCCCGAGTCAAGCAAGAAGTTCACGCTATCGGACCTGAAGGTGGCATGGTCTCGTCCACCGTCGTGCCCCAGGTTCAAGCCGTCTTCCCTCAGGGCGCCCTCACTAAGAAAATTAAAGTCGGACTTCAGGTAAATCTATTTAAACCGAGGAAAAATGCAAATCCTTCGTCGTTAAAAAAGATCACTGTCAATCATATACCAAAGAAGAAACGATTTTCTCTTATATGGTAAACAATCAGTTATAACCCACCTCCCCCCCCCCCCCCTCCAAAAAATAAATAACAGGGAAGATACAATACGTGTTACATTCTGCACATAGACATAAAAGTACAAATCTTATATTTAGGCCTAAATAACAAATTAAGCTACAAATATATTTTAATTAAAAAAAAAATAAAAATCTAAAAAGATCTTGGATTGTACATTCCTTTAGAAATATCTATTTCTTACAAATAGAAATAATCATTTGGACACTTTCTTGTACATTAGACACTATGATGCAGAATGTTCATTTTTTTACATTCCGTAAATTTATATACCATTTATAAGTAAAATTTAGTCAAAGGAGAAGAAGAATATTAATTAATTACGTTTAACATAGATAAACCAATATTTTTAAGCTTAGTTAAATAAAATAAAAATCATTCCTACCTACTAATTCCTTTTCTAAATTTTCTCCGATAATATTAATCTTTAATTTTTAGCCGTTTGATTTATAACGTCTTCCATAATGTGTCCTTAGTTAAACATCTTCTATCAAGTATGGACTCGTTAACTTTAAAAATATTACCTTTAATATGCTGCATTTCTCTTTAATATTTTCAAAAATTGTGGCAAATTATTTAACAAAATAGAAAAATTTAATATCCTTGACAACCTTTATGACAATTCTGCCTTAGAAATACTTTAATATCGATTCTCTTGTATATAAAGCTTTTGATTATCTTGACCCACTCGTGTCAGCTCACTAAATAATTATTTATGACTGATTTCAAACACTTTGGTTCACTAAAAGTAACTTAATATTTAACTAAGGTTAAAATTTAACTTCACTATTGATATTCAGGTGATGTATATACACAGGGTTATATCTAATCATGTTCATTCTTATTGGAAGATAATTAACTTTAGTTCTTTTATATCGTATAACAAATATTAATTAATTACAAACGAAAATAACAAAGTGTTTTTATAAAAGAACACTTTGAAACTTTTGTGTTGAAAAGTTTCAAGAGGGAGAAGTTCTTTATGGGATTGAATTAGGTAGTGTGAAGTGGTTAGTGCATTCTAAACTCACCTAAAACTAACAACTAAAATATCAGATAGTCGTTTAAATAACAGAGTTAAGACATAATTCACACTGATGATCACATCAAAAAGATGTGTAGAGTGGTTGATACCCTGTCTTGTAATAACCTAATGTTGTGTTATTAGGACATGAAAGAAACAGTGAAAAATGTTATCACGAGCAAATATTTTCAAACCAGATCTGATAATCATACAAAAGTAATTTAACTATTTATAAAAAAAAAACCTTTTTTATATTTTGAAAGCTTCTTTTGGAAAACGAGGTGTAAAGTGTAATCAATTAAATGGCGGTGAAAGGAGAAATAAAAAAAATCAGGTTCATGAAGTGTCCAAGAATCTGGTTTTAATCTCTTGTGTCCCATTATTTTCTTTTCGTCTGCACTTTTTTTCTGTTCCATTGTCCATACCAATAAATTCCCCCATGGTCGACTAAGATTAGATCTGAAACTTCTATTGATGTTTGTATACCTCACTATCAATGCCTTTAAAACCTCAGGTAGAAATACTGTAGAACCTCAATAACACGACAACCTCAATTACAAGTGCAATTTTCAAATCCCCTTGAGATTGCCATAACACATAATGTTAAATTAACCTCTATAACTATTATTATCCAAACAACCTCTATAAAACGGATTTTTTCCAATTCACAAAGTAACTCAGAACCTCTATAACAAGTTGTTTTGAGAAGTCAACCTCTATAACGCGATTCTATACAGGAATGGGTCGACCTTGAACAATTCTAGACTTGAAAACCCCGCCCTCGAATCTTGATAACACGACTGATAGCCAAAATAACCTTGATAACACGACCCTCAACAGAAAGAGCACCTTGATAACAAGACTGTTTCCATAATCCCCTTGAGACACTTCATATCAAGGTTCTACTGTATTTATATCAATCATACCTTCTTATAATATCCTTTGATTTTCCAGGGTCAATAAGTTCAAGTTTAACCACTGCAAAATATTAGTTTACTACGATATGTTCATGAGTCGTTCATACAAAGTTTATAATGATTCAATTTCAATCGTTTGAATTATAACATTTAATTATGTGCAAGCTTTTATACAGTTTTATAATCTGCCTCTTGCTTATGTTCCATTGAATGAGATTCTAGTAAGTTTAATAATGATTGCTGACTGAAAGAGGCCGTTTTTAGCTCTTATAGTCAATCGATCAATTTTAACCTTCTTTTTTAGTACAAAAAATTCCTTTATAAGTGTATGTGATGAACCTATTAGTATTTTTAGTAATTTTTAGTAAGGATTTATTAAGATATCAGAATAAAACAGATTAACTATTGTTATCAATTATTTGTTTTAGCGATCAATTAATTTAGTTTTTAAAAAAAATTACATCCTAGATACATATTAAATATATTCATACAAAAAAAAAACCAAATTCATAATAATATATCTTTAAAAAAAACTCAGTTCAGTTGGTAAGAGCACATGTAACGGATTAATAGGAGGACCAGGGGTTCGAGTCCCGGTGCGGGGGTCGATTTTTCTCTTTATGTCTCCCGTAGTTATTGATAATTATAATTTGATCTTTCCGTAGTATGAAAACTACCAAAAACTTAAAAATAAAAAAAAACTAATATTTAAACCTTAATGCCAAACAACCAATTCATGAAAGTATTAATTTTTTTTTTAATTAAGAGTCATTTTCATTGCCTTTATAAACTTAAAAGACTCAGTTTCTGGCTGAAATAAAATTATATATTTAGGTTCTATAATCAAAATTAATGAAAGAGGAATGGAGACAAATCTAAAAATACACCCCCCCCCCCCGAAATCATTAATTTTTCATGATTAAACTGAAAAAAAAAAAAAAAAAAAAAAAAAATCTCTAAATCTTTTGTAGTCAAAATGTGTTGCGTCTAGGAAAAAATAGTTTTTATTAGTTTTTATTCTCTTTTCTGTTATCTTTAATTATGATGATAATTCTACAAATTGCAACAGTAATTTTTAATAAATAATAATAATAATTGAACCTGATATAAATAAAAATAAATGTAGTCCAAATAAAACATAATATGGGGAAAATTGATTAATAATATTGAAAACAATGCATGAAAGTTGAACATCTCTGAAACATGTAATGGTTTTATTCAATACTTTGATTGTCAAGGTTTTTTTTCTAGCAGTTTTGTTTTTTTATTGTTTAGGAATTAAAAATATATAACAAGTAGAGTATCTAAAAAAAATTATATATTTATTGGAATATTTGATATTAGTTTATTGGTTTTATTTGAGTAAAACTAGGGGAAATGCTGGAGTAATTTGTGCAGAAAAGTTATGACACTTTGTACAAATGGTCAAAACCACATAAATATGTTATTTCACAAAGCAGTTATTATGCTATGAAGCATAATATCCTCGTTTATGAACAAGCAAGCAAAATGCTTAAATGCTTTTAAGTATAAGATGTTAAACCCTTATTATTTTAATTAGCATTACCCCCATTGTAATTTATTTATTTATTAATTTATTCTCATATTTTAAATTATTACTTTTTTATAATGTATTAGTAAATGATTTTTTTTTTATTGGTTAAAATCTAATTTATTTTTTTCTAGTCACTAATAATAATTATAACAAATAATAAAAAAAATATTTTTCTTTACTATCATACATTTTATGCTGGAATTTGATTTCGATTGCATTTCTTGAAAATTATCGCTCATAAAATTTTGTTTCTCTTCCTATAATGCTAGAAGTTTAGTTAAAAAAAATATTAAATTTAAAATTGGAATATTATTAATTCCAAATACATTATAAACCAACCAATAATATGTAACTTAAGATTTATCTTAAATTATTATTTAAAGGTTTTTTTGTTTTTTTTTAAACAAATAAAGAAACTAAAAAAAAATAAACTAAATTTCAAGCATTTGTAAGCTATTAATATTTGGATTTTTGTTTTGTTTTTATCATTGATTTAACTTTTTGTGTTTCTATTTTGTTGATCTGCATGGTAGTTTGCATGCTTATTTATCTCTTTGTTCTTATAAGGTAACAAATTGTAAGTGATAAATCTATAAACATATAACCTAGTTTTGCCGTTAATTTTTTTTTTTTTTAAATAGGTTTTTAAAGTGTTGTAATTTGATAATGTTATTTTTAAATAAGTATATTTCTTTAGTTTATACTTACTCTATCGCCGGAATGAATTAAATAACTAGTTTGAGGATGATTTTCTGTGAGGCAATATGACGATGCATCACCACTTACAGTAAAATGTACAGAGTGGTATGTAAACACATTGTTTCCTTGGAAATTATCCCTGCATTAGGCAAAGTGTTTGATTTACCCTAAATCATTTGATGATTCTTCTAAAATATTTAATTATAATATAAAAAAATATATATATTCAAAGGAGGAGCCTAGTATCAAAGACAGACATTCGACATTTTTTCCGAATTTCAGTTATCGAGTGTTTCTTATAGATTTTTAGCCGCTGCATCAGATTCTGCTATCCATTTGCATCAAAAACTATCCAGAAAACTAGACCAGAAAAGGGGTAAAAATGCAATAATATTTGTAGTTTTGTTTCAAATACTGACAAGTCAACACACGCTTTGCTTCAAAAGTGGACATAACCGAAACAGCCAATCAGGAGGCTGCATTTTACTAACTCGTTCCTATGATGCACTGCGGTCTTTAACATCTGAATACTTACTCCTACCATATTTGGCATACATTTTTAGAAAAATGATACCCCGAGGAGAAATCGAGAAATTAATTTTAGCTCTAAATTTGGGGGCACTACCCCCCAAAAACTCTGAAAAACGTGAAAAAAATGATTTCACGTTTTCAGAACTTCTAACTAGTTTTGAGTCTATTAAGAAAGTACAGAAAAAAAATCATTGCTCTAGCACCTGTAGAATTTGAGCTACAGTTTTTCGGCTCTCCTGTAAAATTTTGAAAGGTGCTCTTGTCTATCTTTGATATTAAGCTCCTCAAATATAAAACAAAGTCAACTGATAGATTACTACTTGTAATGATATCTTTTGAATCAATATGTGGTATCGTATTAATCACTTACAATTTTTATTTATTAAATAAAAACATTCCATGTGCTAAACTCCTAAACTGTCTTTTTTCATTCATTTAGTTTTTATATAAATATTTTCTAAACCACTTTCTTATCGGCTGTTTTTCTTTGTGTGCTTATGCAAATGGGTACATTTGAATATAAAATTGAATTTTCTTTGACTTAGGGATCAGTCGTAACCAATTTTTTGAAACTATATGTTTTGTGAAATGCTGTGAGAGCAGAGATATTTAATCGACTAAAACATCGTCCTGCAATTTATAAATTTATTCTTAAAACATTTTACTTGATGTAATGCACTGCTATATTTATTTATTTTATAGTACTCACAGCTAAGTAAAAAAAATAAATAAATAAATGAAAAAAATCAGTAATTCTTTTATTGCTAATACTTGTAGGATTTTAGCTCTTGGAACGCTTCTACATTTTGAAAACTTTTTATGTGTTTTTATAGGTGTCGATAATTTCATTTTTTTTAAATTAAAATTTAAGTTTATTGTCTATTTATAATAGACATTTTTAACTTATTTTTTTTTCCATTAAAATGGATATTCTATGTAGTAATTTTTATTATTTCTGAGTCGAAATATTTTTTAAATTACTTTTTCTTTATATGACACCAAACCAATCATTTTATTTTTATATTAAAGTACATATTAAAACTAAAAAATGCTTTAAGATTTTTATTTTTATTGTTGAAGATAATTTTTACTGTTGCACTTGCATTCATATTTGTAAATTCAGCTTTTTCAGAAAATTAACAGAACACACATGTATTATTTTATCTTAGACATGAATTGTAACTACAGGGAAATTAAGACAGGAATTTTATACAAATTATACAGTTAGACTGTTTTGAAGATCACAAGATTCCAAATTGTAAAAAATAAATAGCGAAATTTATCACAGACATAATAGTATATTTAACGAGGCTATGTAAACAATCTTAATCAAAAGCAATGAGATAAAGAACCCATGTGTTTTAAGGAAACTATAAATTGACAGTATAGTCCAGTCAAATGGTAGTTTGAAATGGAAAGTTCTGGTGTAATTGTTTTTAGTGGTTTATTTTATATTTTTTGGGGTGCTGAACACGAATCTGAAGTTGTCTAACAAAAATTCCCCCCGCAAATATGAGAAATCATCAAAAAACCACTAAAAATAATATTTTTTTTAGTTGTTTTCAGCTTATAACTTGCAAAGCAATCTATTCACACTAAAAGTGGTGTAGTAGTAAAATAAAAAGGAGTAAATAACCTTCAATTTATGTCTATAACATTTTTTTGAACGTCTTATAGTTTTCACGCAAATGGAAGTTGAAATATCGGGAAAATCGGTCATTTTTGAAAAAAGACCAGTCATGCATCATGACTCAACAAAGAAATCTGTGTATTATTGGCTTATGATAATGTACAAAAATTTTGGTTTAGAATTTGGATGGGTGAAAAAAAAAATTGGTACACAGGGGTACGGGGTACGAAAGTCAAAATACTATATACCTGTTAAGATGCATGTTGTTGGAAAGCTCTTTAAGAGTACAGTAATTGTTGTTATGTACTTTTTTTGTCATATGTTCATATAAGAGGGGGTAAAATGGGGAAAAAACGTATTTATGCTATTTTTGTGTTATAGACATAAATTGAAGGTTATTTACTCCTTTTTATTTTACTACTACATCACTTTTAGTGTGAATAGATTGCTTTGCAAGTTATAAGCTGAAAACCAATAAAAAATATTATTTTTAGTGGTTTTTTGATGATTTCTCATATTTCCAGGGGGAAATTTTGTTGGAAAACTTCAGATTTGTGTTCAGCACCCCAAAAAACATAAAATAAACCACTAAAAACAATTACACCAGAACTTTCCACTTCGAGCCCTTTTTTTGCATTATTTGACTGGACTAGAGTAATTTAATATTTAGAATTGATTTATTGATAATAAATTAATATTTAAACTTTAATGAACTAAACATGTCCTTAGAAGTTTAAAAAAAGAGAATTTATAATCAAATTTAATCAAAAAGGAACTTGCAAATGTGAAATATATAATAGAATCATGTATTCTAAGGAAGTAAAGTGGTAAAAATATGAGGGAGAACAAAATGATGAATAAATCTATGAGCAAAATCCCAAGCACTATACACACATTAATTGTGTCATCAGTCAACTGATAAGCAATTATGTTTTTTTTTTTAAATTTTATTATTGATGATTAAGTTCTGAAATTTTTTTATCAGAATGAACTAACTAAGAAAGAACACTATCCCAACTTTGTAGAATGGTGAGTTATTTTTTTGTTTTGTTTTCACCCATATTATTTGCCATTTTATAAATAAAATTTAAATTTAATAAATTTCAAACTTAATATATTGCAGTTATGCAAGGACAAAACAATTTTGTTTTTTTTTAATGTGGTTCTTCATTAATTACTTTTAAAAACACCATACCAATTAATTTAGACGTAAGTTCACTGTGGCTTTTTGACTTTTTTATGTTTTTAATAGTTTAAATTTTTCTCTTGGGGGATTGGTATTTGCAAGTTCCGCAAAAATATCGGTAAAACAACCTGTTCAATACTTAATTTATCAAATTTTACAGCTTTGTCTTATCTCTAAATACACTGTCACTTATAAATATGCACAACATTAACGTTGTCTAATACATGTGTTACAGAACTGTAACACATTTTTCTAAGAGAAAAAAAAAAAAAATAAATAGAATCTTCTTAAAATTATGGGTGTTTTGCTAAAGATTAAGACTAAAAATATATAAATTGCCATTAAGTTGTTGTAGTTCATCTGAGAATTATGAATGTGCAAAAGGAGAAAAAAAAGATCAAATGTTAAAATTTGCATATTTTAAATAAAAGAGAAAACCTGGTTTTAATATGAGAAAACCACGGCTGTGAGAACTCGATAACTTTTGCACTCGCTGCCTTATAATGTGAAACATTTTTAAAATATAAGTAAAATTCTAAACTCTTTTTGAATTGTGGTCAACCCTCATAATATTAGGATTATTAGCAATGAAATACTGAAATCATAATAATGAGTCAAATTTAGAACCTTTTACATTCTATTGATTTTGTTCATACATTTTTATCAAACACAATAAATAAAAACAAAAAAAAGAAACAATTTTTTTGTGCCAAAACAAATTGCACTTATTATATTTATTAAAAATTATGCATTATATGTAGTAAAACAAATTATTGTTTAAGAATCACTTATGTTAGATTTTATGGAAAAAGATTAAATTAAAAAAAAAAAAAAAACCTTATTCCAATTATATGCTGTACACACTTTAATATTACGCAGTATTTTATACTATTAGATAATTTTTTAGTTATGAATAATTTATATAAAAAAAAAATATTTATTAATTGCTTAAATATTACAAGTTACCTGATAAATAGAAAAAAAAGTTGTCTAGGGATTTCTAAAAAAAAGAAAACATTTTTACCATGCTATTTATTGATTCTTATTAATTAATTAAAAAAATACGTCCAATTTCGTCTGAAAAAATGAATCTAGTCTCTTTTATTTGTATTAAAAACATTGTAAAAAAATTAATTATTATATTATAAATCTAATTAATATTAGATAAAAAAAAAAAAAATGTTTTAAACATAAAAAAGCTTTCTTTTCATTTAAAAATATAAGCTTGATTAGATATTAGCTATTCATTTATTGTATTTTTTTTTTTTTTTTTAATTAATTTATTAACAAAAGAAAAAAATGTTAACCTGCATTTATTAACTGAATTTAATACACTTGTTAGATAACTGCACGGAAAAAATAATTGTACAAAAATTATTTAAAAAAAAAAAACAGATCAAAAATAATTATATTAACCAAAATACTGCCCAATAAATTTAGAAAGAGAAAGAAATAGTACCCAAATAATTTTTGGAAATCGTAACTTATGTGTTTGTTTTATTTTGTTTTTTTGATTTTGTCTTGTTTTGTTTTTTTTTCCAAGGAAAAAAAAAATAATTGTAATTATCATCATATATATATTTTTTTGAAATATACCATATATTTATTTAAAATTAAAAAAAAGTAATTTTGTCTCTTTATTCATTTAATTTTGAACCAATTTTAAAAAAAAGCAAAGTTCGAAAATATGTTGAATTTTTTATTTCTTTTAATTTAAATAATAATTTAAAAAAAAAATAAAAACCGTTGTAAGGTTTTTTTTAAAAAATTAAAACAATGAATAATAATTTAAAAATAAAATCATAAAAACTGTAAATTTATTGGGCATAAAATTTGCCACTAAATATTTGAACGCTTCTTATAACTGGCTGAATGTTTAGTAATGGCTTATCCTAATTAATGTGCAATTTTTGTTGTTGTTGTTTATACCATATACTTGTTTTTAATTTTAATGTTCCTTTTGTAAACTTTTTTTTATTTTACATGTTTGCTTGTTATTAGTTTTATGAGCAATAATTTTCGAGCTATGCTTTTCATGTCCATTTTTATTTTTTTAATTTTATTTTAACCAAATCACAATAATTATTATTCCAGCCCTCACCTTTTTTTTCTCATTTTACAGGATTTTTTTTTTTTTGTTTATTAACCACAGCTCATTTCATCACAAAATGCATACCTTTCTAATCTGACACCGTCTTAACCACCTTAGGGAAAATTTAATTGGAAAAATTGGGGGGTTCAGTATTAAAGTGGACCAAGTCCATCAAACTTGATTTTGAGTTACACACACTTTTGTGAATTTACTCAGTGCTAATTACTATTGCATTATAAAGTTGAATTAATTCAATTATTCTATAGTTTAGGTTCATTAATAAAGATATTTTACAGATTTTAGGTTGATACCTTAACAAAAATTCAATTTATGACATTTCAAATGGAAGCTACTGTGACTTGGTTCAGATTTGCTCTGAAACTTGAGAGCAAATTCAAATAGAAATTCTTCAGTGCTCATTGAAACTACTGCATTCTGTGGGTTTCCCATGGTACTAACAATTATAACACTCTAACCATATTAAAATATACAGTATAAGCTTTCACAATATATCTCTATCTCATTTTTTTCAAAAAATGGACTTGGCCCACTTTAGCACTGAGCCCCTCAATTAAAACCTAAAGGTGAATGATGAGCTATGAAATAATTCCTTAAGAAAAGAATTGAGAGTAGTTAGATGTATGAGGTCCCCTGGTAGCTCGTCGGATCCATTTTTCACCCTGAGAGTCGGGGTTTGATTGCCGAACGTGAGACCCATGTTTTGTATTGATTCAGCATCATGAAGTTAAATAGTTTATTCAAAAAGAATGAACCGGCATGAGTCAAAATGTATTCTAAAGATTGTGTTTTGAAGTTTTAAATAGTTGGCAGTAGAGTGCTCTGTCACGCTATGGAGTGGCCGCACCTTGGCATAAGGCATTCTGCATTCTTGAGCTAGCAAAAACTAATTCTGTTGTCTCAGTGCAACGTCCTGTTTCAAGGATTTTTAAAATTTGTTGGAAGGGAAATAAAATTTTAGTACTACAGTAGAGCGTTGATTATCCGAACGTCAGTTATTTGAAAGTTCAATTATCCAAACTGGCTTCATGGAAAAAAAAAAAAAAAAAGTCACCGCTTAATTAATTCCTAGAAAAAGCTGTGTTAGCTGTATAAAGGGATACCAGATTTCGATGAATTCAGTTTGATGGGGCTGACATTAACAGTTGTTTACTAAAAACTAACTTTTGTTTTTCAATGTAATTTGTGGAATCATTTGCAGCATTTTTCCACATAATACCTTTCCATTCAGTTGGTCGGTTATGTCAATGCTCTCAGTTTCAAATCATTCATTGTAAGGTATTGAATTAGGTGAGTGCTCAGATATTTTATGTACAACTTACAACAAGTCGACAAAAAAGAAACGAGTAGTGCTTTCATTAAAATCTAAAATGGAAATTATAACGTGGCTGAAGGAAGGTGAAACGGGTCAGGCATTAGCAGCTATCATGTTTGGTGTCGGTAACAACAATTACGAGAATAAAAAATAATTCTGATTTAATCACTAGGTATGCATTTAATCTCAACAGTGAGGAGGCAGTTTTTATCGAAAAAGTATGAAAAAACTAAATCTGAATTGTTGGAAGATGTTTGTTCACTTGGTTTTTTACAAAAACGGGCCTCTGGCCAGCCCATATCAGGACCCACATAGTGTGAAAAAGCAGTGGAATTAAACATGAAGCTTGGTGGTGACTCTGCATTCATCGCCAGTTCTGGGTGGCTGAAAAATTTTAAATTACGGCATGGGATTCGGAAAATCAAGATTCACGGTAAAAAAAATTGGCAGACAAGCATTACAACTTTCTTTATGCCAAATTAATCTTAGGTGGTACATCTACTCTTTTATTTATTAGTAAATTTCGATTATCCGTTTTTTTGATTAACGGAACCACCCCAAAAAACATTCATTTGGAGAATCGACGCTCTACTGTACTAGAATGCTTGGCACTTTGAAACAATTATTTTAGAACTAATCTTAAATAAAATATAGCTTCATAACCTCGGTTCATTCTTTTTGATTAACCATGTTCTACTACTAGTAGAAGTTAATACTCTGACGCCGCACTTCTTTAGAATCTTACTTCCCTTATAAAAAATAAAAAAGAAGTATTACTTTAAAGAAGATGTACGCAATGTTCTTCTTTAGACTGTTATTCTCCTTATAATAATAGAAGTGAGATATTCCTTTATCCCAAAGTACACTGGACTGAACATCCCTTCAAGACAAAGGAATGTATAAATAATAATATCTGTTTATATTCTTAAAAAAAACAACGTAGGGGAGTAACAATCTAAAGAAGTACCGCACTCTGACTAGCTGTTACAACTCGCAATTAACTAAAATACACTTGCTACTCAACTGCACACAATTAATAATTGAGTTGTACTGGATAGAGGTTTGGTTGGCCGCTTTGCAATGAATTATTTTATTATCCAAGTTAGATATTCACGTCAATGATCAATTGTAGATCTTGGGATTCTTTGCTTTTATCAATCTTAGTGATTTATCTTATTCTTTCTTTAGAAATGTGCTTTTAAACATCACTTTAGCAATTGGGGCGTTATTTTAAACACAAGTGGTATTGAGGTAAGTAAAGTTACTAAATCGTTAGGAAGACAGTTCTGTTTATCTATCTTTACTGATTTCTTAATACAACACTGAATGCATAGTGAGCTGAGGAAAGTAAATGATAACATTTATTTAAATTGTTGGGAGCCTGCTCATCTCTTGGTTTATGTTTATTTACTTGTGTGTTGATTCATATGTGCCGGTAAAATCCACCCAAGTTACTTGTTTTCCCTACTTTTATTCTGTCCAATTACCTTTGACATTATTATTATTATTATAATTTTTTTTATCTTTCCAAATGCAGAATTTACCTTTTAAAGATTTAAAATAGGTTTGAGACACTAACTGTGCTTTATTGATTTCTTATTTTGACTTTTGATACGTGTGGCTTGTCTCTGTGTTTAAAATAGTTTTTTCCCTACTTCTTGTTGGGTACAGTACAGTACTCCCACAATACAAAATCCCTGTTTTAATGAACTTTTGTTTATAAAATAATTGCATCGTGGACCCTTGAGAAATGCATGAGATTTTTTTTATAAAGAGCAGCCAACAATTTTTTCTCTCCCAATTTTTATTAGGTATCTATCCGTACCAGGATAAATGTGGAAAGTTAATATCATTTCTTGAGGAGCTTAGTATTAAAAACGGACAAGAGCACATTTCAAAATTTTACAGGAGAGCCAAAAAACTGTAGCTAAATTCTACAGGTGCTAGAGCTATGATTTTTTTCTGTATATTCTTAATAGACTCAAAAATAGTTTGAAGTTCTGAAATCGTGAATTTCTTTGATATTTTAGCTGCAAAATAGAGTTAAAAAGTGGAGTTGTCCGCTTTTGAAACAAAAACCAGGTTTTGACCTTTTGAAGGAAAACAACATAATTTTAAATATAATATCATTTTTACACGTTTTTGAGAGTTTTTGGGTGGTAGTGCCCCCACATTTAGAGCTAAAATTAATTTCTCCATTTCCCCTCGGGGTATCATTTTTCTAAACATGTATGCCAAATATGGTAGGAGTAGGTATTCAGATGTTAAAGGTCGCAGTGCATCATGGGAACGAGTTAGTAAAATGCAGCCTCCTGATTGGCTGCTTAGGTTATGTCCACTTTTCAAGCAAAACGTGTGTTGACTTGTCCATATTTGAAACAAAACTACAAATATTATTGCATTTTTACCCCTTTTTGTCGTTTTTGATGCAAATGGATAGCAGAATTTGATGCAGCGACCAAAAATATATAAGAAACAATCGATAACTGAAATTCGGTAAAAATGTCGAATGTCCGTCTTTGATACTAGGCTCCTCACTTGTTTGATTACCATCAATAATGGCTAGATCGACACCATTCGTGCTTACTCAATCTGAAAAAACACTTTCGTGAAAAGGAATAAAACTTCAACTTAACTTGACTTAACTTGGACGCTTAGATTTCTATTATTCATCTGCTAATGACAGTGTATATAGCTGAAAGCCTTTCAGTGATTTCCTGATCCATAACGACAATTTCATTTCAATTATTTGATGATATTAATCTATATCAACAATAATGTAGCTACAATGTTCAACTTTTTTCATCTAATATCTTAAAATAAAAATAAAATATTGCATTTCATTGTGAAATTGTACTGTGTTCTAGTATGACACACTTTATCGTTTTTAAAATCTCTTTAAACAATATAGCCATGGAAAAGAATGGCTTTAAAATAAATCATAATTTTACCCGGTTTTAATTATCTATGCTTGTTTGAGAGGTAAAATTACAGCTGCAACAAGACTATAGGGGTTTCTACTTTATGATTAATAGAATTTGATTGTTTATTCAGAAAAAAAAAAAATCTATACACACCTAGTTTCCAGTTATAATTCTTTCAAAAGTCTCTGAAGGTGCAAAATTGAATGTATGTATTGGTACTTTTAAGGATACTATGAAGTGTTGATGTAGGTCATGAGAATCATCATCAAGAATTCCAGTAGTGTCATTAGATTTGGAATAAAGCAGGCTAAAGACTCATTCGACAACCAATTAATTCCCTACGTTTATTACTAAACGTTAGTCCGACGAAGTAGCTTTGACGAGAATTTGCCAGAAAACGAGTGTATGCTCAAAAGGACTTCTACTGCTACACTAGCAGGTGTGTTACTAACCAGTGCAAGCACTGCAGAAGGATGGGGTACCCATCACCATCGCATACGAGTGTAAAAGGTTAAGGTTCAAACTGTGCTCGTCGATTCGACTACCATTAGCATTCCAGGGTTAAGGAAAAGGTGACTGGATGAAACTGGGTCGGGTCATGTAACTGCAACTCCCTATCCAGTGGTGCCTAGACCGCACAGTCAAACCTTGGTGGAACCATAACCAGACTGCAGGGAACGCATCGTCTAATCGCCCCTTAAATCTAACTGGCCCGTTAAGCTCCTCCTATTTCACACTTTTATCTATTTTTACTGGGACTGAAGATAACATTTTGTTTATGGAAGCTGGTTTTGTACTCTAAACTTACTTTTGATGGAGAGACGATTTCTTGATTCTCTTTCTTTTTTTCTTAATTTTCTGATCAATATAACCTTAGATCATTACAGGACAGAAAGATCATCCACTTTATACACCCACTAGATGTGATCATAAATGTGAAACCCGGTTTAATTCTGACTTTCTCCAGGCATTGAAGGATTTATGTCAGTCGTAGGTCAGTGATTCAGGTGAATTAAATGACTACATGCCCACACTGTTCCTCCTTTATTCTTAATATGTAATTAAAAAACCTTTTGTAGATCTATACTGATGTATTGAATACATTCCTGCATCAAATTTAAGTTTTTTTAAATCCAAATTTCAATTATGGGCAAGGAATTGACTATATGAATATTTGCCAGGAAAGGAATAACTGAAGTAAATAATCGGGCTCCACATCTAACTATTTGGTTCCTTTCTACCCTTTTCTTTGTTTTATTTTTAATTTTTGTTTTGTTTCGGTTTTTCCTTGTTCAGAATGAAATCCTACCCTTATGTACTACTATTGATTTATTTCATAGTCAGAACAAGTTACAATGAATTTTTATATAATAAAATACATTGTATTGAGTGCAACCCTAGAAAGTTATTGCTCGGAGTTATTTTAATTACAAAAGTTACAACATGAATGTCGTTTGCACAATATATATTAAAACTAGGTGTGCAATGCAGTTGTCTGCTTGCAATATTGAGCTGAGCGTGCATTTTAATCTTAAACCATAAACATTTTTATTTATAAACCGCTGAAATCGGACTAAAAATAGTAATATTTCAATTTTTTTCCCCCTATTTTTCCATTTTACCCCCCTCTTAAATGAAAGTATGAAAAAAGTGAACATTACAACAATAACTATACTCTTAAAGAGCTTTCCAACGACATGCATCATGAAGGGCATATACTGTTCTTTAGTGTTCCAATTTGGACCATTTCAAATTTATTCCTTCCTGTGTTTGGTCATTAGGTCCGTGCCGCATTTTTTGCGGATCAGTTCAGCCGTTCAGGAGGAAACTTCAGTACCTCGTACCCCTGTGTACTAATTTGGACCATTTCAGATTTATACCTTCCTGTGGTTGGTCACTATGACCGTACTGAATTTTGTGTGGATTGGTTCAGCTGTTTAGGAGGAGTATGCGTCCAAACAAATGCAAAGTGCGGTATAAGAGCTTTGCTTCGCTCAGTTCAATAAACAACTTTTTATGTTTTAAGCATAGTCCACACCGGGACTCGATGTTTTATTTTAGTTTAGCCAACACCCGTCCTTGGCAACTCTGTCATTTAGACTCGCTGTTGCACGTCTTTATTCCAGGGCTGAATTGGCACTGCTGCGATTCAGCTCTGCAACAGAGACACTCAACATACAGACCTAGTGTCCGCTAAGCTTTAGAACCACTCAATACTCACAATATTTGCACAACTTAAATTACATTAACACAAAAAAATCCACTTTTTTCTGGAAAATCTGCCAACCTGTGAAAATAAACTAAATTGAAGTAAAACAGTGATAGAGTTGTATAGATTAGTAGAAATTTGTATTAAAAATGGCTTGAATTACTGGGCTTGCACTGCATTTTGTTTCAAATGGATACTTATATTAAAGTTTAGGTTTTGATAAAAAAAAAGCCTTGATAACCAAAATTATTACTATTTTATTTATCTAAGATCTTCTTTTTCAATTATTTCCCATTTGATTTAATCATATTCTGAACCCCTTTTACGACGTTTTTATTAGCTTGCATTCTTGTTTGTTTGTTTGTTTGTCCAGTACAAATCTGGCAATCGATTTCTAACTAACTTCCCGAATAGCTAGACATTTGAAACTTTTAGCATAGCTCAGAACACGATGACAATGCATTATTTTAATACTTTTAGCCATCTTTCCGCAGAATTTAATTAATTTTCAGCAAATTTTGCTTTGCGGAAAGTTAGTTCGGAAAAAATCCGCAAGTTATTTTATTTGTTTTGCCATATCCAATATTTACGCAATCTTCATTTTGACGGGTCTCAAATTTGTGATAGATAAACATTGAATGACAGCAAAACAGGAAATATCGATTTTATTATTTCAAATATATCGATGGCATGGTTTAGATTTGGTGTTGGGGAGGTCCGTTGTACAAAGATTTATCCTTTTATAGGTTTAAGATCAGCTCTCTGGATGGTTGTCATTTATGTGAAGTAAATAAATTCGGAACTATTTTTTTTTTTCACTAACATTATATATTATATAACAATAACAATTATATTATCAACATTACATACGATTCAACAGAAAATTTAAAAAACGTAGTATATAAAAAGTTCTTTTTATCTTGAAATTATTTACTTTCAATTTCAATTAAATGACTCCATGAACAGTAACCAAATTAATTAAAAATATTCACTTACACAAATAGTATGAACACAATTTGAGTCTGGGATTTTTTATTGAACATTTTTAAGATAATGAAAAGTGGTTAAAGTTGGATTGGCTTTTGAGGTATTGACGATAGATATGGAAGATGGCTAATCCACTAAGTGCCTTCACCTAGTTCAAAAACTAGCCACTAAGGCACTCAAGAAATCAGAACATATAATGATTACTTTAACATACCAAGAGCATTAAATATAATGTATTTATAAAGTTAACTTCCAACTGACTGCATTAATAACAAAATAATTACAAGATAAAAAGAACTTTTTATATACTACGTTTTTAAATTTTCTGTTAAATCATATGTAGTGTTGATAATATAATTGTCATCGTTATAATATAATGTTAGTGAAAAAAAATAGTTCCGAATTTATTTACTTCACATAAATGAGAACCATCTAGAGAGCTGATCTTAAACCTATAAAAGGACAAATCTTTGTACAACCGATCTCGCCAACACCGAATCTAAACCATGCCATTAATATGCCCCCGTGTAGGGACAGTAAGAGAAGAAAAATGTGAACAAATAAAGAAGTACGGATGCAGAAAAATTAAACCGATGCCTAGGACACAAGTACAAACAAAGCTGGTTGTCACATATCAAGTATTTTATTTCTTTGTTTACTTTTCCTTTTTTGCTGTCATTCAATGTTAATCTCTTAATAAAAAAATCACAAATTTGAAACCCGTCCAAATGAAGATTGTAAATATGGGACATGTCAAAACAAATAAAATAACGCGGATTTTTTCCGAACTAACTTTCCATACAGCAAAATTTGCTGAAAACGAATTAAATTCTGCTGAAAGATGGCTAAAAGTATTAAAATAATGCATTGTCATCGTGTTCTGAGCTATTCTAGAAGTTTCAAATGTCTACTAAGTATGATCAAATAATTCAATTATTATTCATAATAGATTAGAAAAAAGAATATTTTTAAAATAAGGAGTCAATGGTTTGACCTATCAACACATTGAATTATTCAACTGAAACTGATTCAAGTTAATATTTCTAATGAACAATTATTTACTTTATATCAGTTTTTACTTTTCTCTATAAATATTTCATTATTATAAAATTATTTTGAAGCCAGGCATTATGTGTTTTGTTATTCACTCCTGACTACACTATGCACTTTACTAGTTGTGACTATTGACACTCAGATCAGCCAACCTATATGAGAAAAAAAATAAAGCCACTAGGCCTGTAGGAGGGGTGGCACCAGTGACATTTTTGTTTCCTTAGTTGGCCGGACCTTCTAGAATTCAAAAGCTTGACCTCTCATTGGCTCCCCACTCCAATTTGTCTGATATTCCCACTCTGTCAAAGTCACAACTGATAATGCACATACTGTAGTGTGTGTTGACGTTTCACAAAGAGCTTTACTTATTTCATCCTGATTAATCAGTCATTTTAATTAAATTTTAAAAGTATGAAGTGTTAATATTTGAAAACAAAATCTCTGACAGAAAAATTGTTACTCAACAAATTTGTGATACCGTCATACATTTTATTAAATTATCTCTGTAGGCATAATGTACAAAACTCATTATTAATTTGGTTGTTTTGAGTAAGATTTTTGTTCAAACTACTTTTACTCGAATAATAAATTTGCTCAGTTTCTTATCAAATCATATTTGCTAATAAAAGGTTTGTAGAATCAAACGCTTGTACACTTTTTGTAAAGGAGATTACTTCAAACTAATTCCATTTGTTCAAACGTGGTCTTGGACTGAAAGATCAAAATATATTTATAAAACAGCTGAGTCTAGATGAGGGGTCTCCGGTCATTTCAGTTGAAGGGTCAGAACTCAATAAGATAGTCTGTAGCGGCCCGGATGAAGCAACACTCAACCATCGGACTGTACAACGGAAGGCAATATCTGGACAAGCACTATTATCCATTTGGGCTATAAAAACTTTAATATGACTTGTGCACATCTTTTTGCAGGTTTAAAATGACATTTTATGGAGAACGTATAACTTTGCATAGTTTAGGTGCATTTCTTAACTTGTTTCGGGGCACGGTGGGTCTGTCTGGTCCGCAGGCCGTAGTTTGGAGACCCCTGGTCCAGATCAAACCTTGAGTTATATTTTTTACCTCCAGCGGGGAGAAAAAGTGAACTTTCCTGCCTAGTTTACAGGGAGGAAAGTAGCTCATTGCACCCGGTCGGGCTCAACAGGGAGTAATGAGAAAGGAGGGAATCATGAACTTTCATGATTCCCTCCAGTGTTGCCCAAGTAATAAGCACAAGTAAATAAGCTTGGTGCTAATACACATTTCATTTATTAACTATTGTTTAATGTCTAAATCTATAATGTCATCTTTACACATAACCTTCACGACGTTTGTCATGATGACTCATCAGTAATACAAACTAAAAGTTAAAAGAGAAATCATTATTTCTAAATGTAGATCTACTCATATGGATGATTATACGTTAGTTGTCAACACCATTCAATACACGACTCAGCTCCCAGCTGATCTCCCATTTAATTTTAGCATTGAAATTCAAATAATTACTATCTATAATTTAAATTTAACATGATTAAACTTATCTGGTGAATTATTATTAGTATAGATTATATAAATTTTTTTAAATATAAAAATGTTTACTTTTTTAACATAAAATGCTTTAAAATTATAATCTTATTCAATTATGTTTTTCTCCCTTCTGGAGGTAAAATCTTGTACGTACCTCGGGATTAAAAATCACTTGCACCCTCCCGATACTTAACTCCCTCGGCTTCACCTTGGGAGTGAACGCTATGGTTCCCTCGGCTTCGCCTCAGGAACCAACTTCATCGCTCAGGGTGCAATCACTTACTTTCCTTCCTTGGTGCGTAAATAACTATTTACAACTTGCTTTTTTTTTATTAAATTTTAAAAGCTACCCTAATTGTTGTGAAAAAATTAAAGTATATTTAATGTTTCAACAGTTTCTCTTTTCCTTTTGTGTAATTAGGCGCAGCCCATACCGATGGAACTGACAGCCAAACTTCTTGGGAACAGAGTGGCTGTTTCACCCATTGTAACTGTTGAACCTCGGCGAAGAAAGTTCCACAAACCTATTACATTAACCATACCTGTACCTCAGGCTGCTTCTAAAGGAATGATCAACACCTACTCTGGTGACGCGCCCACGCTACGTCTCCTCTGCTCCATAACAGGTAATCTTTCTGCTTACTCGGTAGTCTTAGATCCATCAGTTAACAAACATAACACACACATCTACATTTATTTTTTGTTTTTCTTATTGTTATTATCATGATTATTATTTTATTTTTAAAAAAAAAATATATATAATTAATTAAATATTATTTCTTCTACTATATTTTATTTAATATCTACTTTTTTGGGTTACCCATATTATTTACTAAGCCTATATTAAAAATATAACCAGACACATCATTCATTATACATAATATATTTTATTTTATTTTATTTATATATTTATATATATCTACGTATTTTTAAATAACCGGCAATACTTTATAATATGGTTATATTTTAATAATCCAGGAGAAATAAAAAATGCTTAAAACAAATATTTGAAGTATAATAAACATTAATATTATATTTTATTAATTAATTATTTTATTTTATTATTTTTTGTAAATTAGGTAGTCAAATTATATTTAATTTTAAAATATTGTAATTTGCATGCCCAATGGCTCCTAATTTGTTTTGATTATCTGATATAAACAAGAAGCTATTTATTTATTTATTATTTGGAAAGCCCTTTTTGTTTCTTTTACTATTATTTTATTTTACTGAATTATCAAAAAAGCAATGACTTTTGAGCAAATGGAAATGATCAAATATTTTATGCTTTATGGCTGATTGTCATTTATTTGTGATTCATTCATATTTTTTTTTAATTTTTCTTTTTTAACTTTCTTGTGGCTATGAAATAATAAGTTTTTCATCGTCTTATGAAATAAGATAATTTGTTGAAGCTGTTAGTTTATTTTGATATCAAGGATAATATTGGGTGGTTTATCTTCATTTTGAATAGTACTAGGAGGCTAAACTTAAATTTCAGACAAAATTCTTTAAAAACTTTTTTGTCAGACATGATTTGGTAAAGCTCAAGTTTCAAATACTTGTTTAATAATATAAGTACGATTCTCTTTTTCTGTATGATTTTTGAAATATCACGTAAAGAGTACTTAGCTCATAGAGTTATATTTGTAGTTTGAAATTGAAGAATTCTGACAACTTCGTAAAAATATGTTTTGTCTTATTATTACATCTGAAATTTATATTTAAAATATAACAAAACCAAATTTTTCTTGACTTTTTAAATAAAGATATTGACAATGACAAGTATCGAATACATTATAATACCTAAAACTTTTCAACAAGAGGCTCTTGACAAAAATACAGATAAAGCAACAGCAAAATAATATAACTTACAAAAGAGGAAGGTAAAAACCATCAAAGATTTGTGAAAAGATAGTTTGTTTAAGATGAGTCTATGATTAGGTAAACATTTTTAGGGCGAAGACTGCATCAGAAAATTACGTGGTGTTGTTTCCTCTCTTAACTGGAATTATCGTAATGAGTTTATTTATCTTGTTTCTCAGAAGAAATACACAATATTGGCATCATAATTTTATGCTCTGAGTAGAATCCTAAAGATACTTCCAGTAATGGGAGCGGAAACATGATTTTCATAAGCAGTCTTCAACAATAAACCAACATTTCTCTGATGACTTCAGTGGTGTGCATCACCAGATAAGAGAGTTGTTTATATTGAAGAATGTTAAATTAATATTTTTTAAATTTAAATTTAAATATTTACACAAGGAGAATATATTATCTAACCTCTTATAATATTATGAATGTTTTAATTATTTTATTTTATTTCATTTATATATAAATATACAGGGCGGTCCAAAAGTCTCCCCCCCCCCCCCCCCTCTTAACTTCTGAACAGTTTGAGATAAATTAATGAAACTTGGGGGATCTCTACCATGCAAAGGGAAGTTTGTTTTCATGCAATCACTCACTAGGGGCAACCACCCACTTTGCCCCCAGGCTACCCAACTTCATAATTTCAAATTGGAGTGTATATTTTTGAGAGCATATTTGGATTCTACGGTGAAAAATAATAAAATTTTGCTCGTAACATTTTTTTATATCTCCAATATTTTTCCCCCTATAAGGGGGCAAAGATAGCAAAATAACACTTCCGAAAATAGTAAAACAGTAACACTTATATCTTTATAAAATCTAAACGGTTAAGAATAAATTAATGGAACTTGGGGGATCTGTACCATGTAAAGGGAAGTTTGTTTTCATGCTATCACGCACTAGGGGCAACCACCCATTTTGCCCCCAGGCCACTCAACTTGAAATTTCAAATTGAAGTGTATATTTTTTATAGAAGTTTAGGATTATACAATGAAAAATAAGAATGTTTTACTTTAAAAAAATTTTTCTATCTCCATTATTTTGCCCCCTATATGGGGAAAAAGTATAAACATGGTAGATTTCATCGCCTGGGGGCAAAATGGGTGGTTGCCCCAAGTACACGAGTGGATGAATACACACTTCTATTTACATGGTACAGATCCTCCAAGTTTCATTAATTTATCTCATACCTTTCAAAAGTTAAGAGGGGGGGGGGGCTTTTGGACCACCCTGTATATATTTTGTTTTGTTTAATGTTGGAAATATCATTAACATGTTGCTACAGTTTCTGCAAAATTTTCATTAGTTGCAACGAAGGATTGGTTTCGTCTTATTAAACACATAATACATTTCATTGAATTCAGTTATCGATTTAATTTTTTTAAAATCTCTTTGAAATCTACTGAGAGGAATGAAGATCCAAGTTCGTATGTAGAATTCAGCTACATTTTTGAAATACATTATAAAATAGTGAAGTGTTTTTGCTGAGTTTATTTGTTAATGATGAATGTGAGATTGCCAATTTTTTTTTGAACCGATTGCAAGAATAATTCTTAAGAGAGATGCTCCAGATAATATGTGTGTAAAATTAGCAAGTATTACTAAATAATCTCATCATGAGAATTATTGGGAAATTTTGGGCTTCGTATGAAATGAGTTATTTTGGAATTCTAGATTCATTATAATACTAATCTTTGATGCATTATTCTATTGAGGGCTTAGACAGACTATAAAACTATAGATTATTTAATGGATAATAAGCGTCACTCCCATTAGTTATAATTGACGTACACAGCCATACGGACATTACTATGCTCCAGCTATCTATTTATATAATAAACTTTGTGTGGACAAGCATCGTCCTTGGCTTTTCTTCCAGTTTGGCAATTTTGAACTTTTTGAGTCTGAAGTATCTGGGGATAATCAAACTCTAGTCTGATTTCAAATCTTCATATTTAATCTTTCTTTTTAGGGTAAATAATACTTATTATTTACTACGGGAAACAGACATTTCCCGTAGTAAATAATAATTTTAATTTGATTTAAATTAAAATTTAAACTTGCCGTAGTATGAAAACTACCAAAAACTTAAAATGGAAGGTAAATAATACTTGATCATTTTATTTTTGAAATCCACTTTAATTGATCATTATTTATAGAAAAAACTGTCAAAATAACTCTGTATTTAATATTTGCTGCAATTTTGTTTTTTCCCCATTTTGCTTTTCCTCACCGTCTCCAAAGGTATATGTAGGAAAAGTATTGTTGTCACCCAAAAAATCTGAAACTAAGGTTTCAGCAGATTTATCCGCTTTGGGTGTTTTTATGACCATTTGAATGGTTTTTAGCTGGATGTCAGTCTGTCTGTGTTACTCATAACTTCCACAGTTTTTATGCTACAGACTAAACTTTAAGCTTGGTACAAAAATCTGTCCCTACATGTAGTTGTGCTGCCTGTGAAAATTCAGAAATTTGTACCTCTATTAACCCATTTTGCTGAATCAGCAAACATTTCAAAAATTCGTAAAACTCGTTCATATTTCCGGTTGAACTGAAATTTGCACCGATTATACCTCTTTATAAGGCATTTACACTGAATTACGTTTTGATATCAGCCGCCATATTGAAAATATTGACTTTTGAACATTGAAACTTTAAACTACATAATTTGGGAACTGTTTGGCCAATATCAACAAATAAAGTAGCGATAGAAACTGTTTAACATGAAGAACAAAATTCAACAAGTCTGATCAATTTTGGAATTATTTTGTGAGAAAACGTTCCGAGATGTCCTGGGTCCTGCGTCTGACTATTTTATATTAAACATAGTTATTTTTGTAATTACAAAAAGCTATTATACTACCTATGATAGATATTTTAAATTTGAAAAATATAATCTCATGATGAAAATGTTTGCTCTTTGAGTTTTATTTGTTATGATTAAAGGTACGGGATTTTCGGCAATGAAAAAACAGAAGTTTCGTAAAAAACAAAGTATGAAAGTTCAAAATTTCGCTAAAATTCGAAAATAAGAAATAAAACAACTTTCTTATACATTTAAAATTTATATTTCAATTCTAACATTGTTATAATTTCAACATTTGAGTCTTTTAGAATTATTCTTCTGTCAGTAATAACATTATATTATTTACTGATGAAGCATTCTGCATCTACGTAGTTAGTTGGACTCCAAATGCTCTGTAATCCTGAGCAAAGTTTGGAAATTAGCAAAGCAGCATTTAGCAGCCCACAATATGTCCTTATCATTGAAACACTCAAATCTTTTCATTAAAAAGAAACACAAATTAGTATATTTCATATCTAATCATTAAAATAAAAAAGTTTTATATAAATTCGCTTCAATCTTGTAAAAGTGAAAATTACATACCTGTTGTTATGATTAAGTTTCAAAACTTTTCAGTAAGGCTCACAAACTATATTAGGATGGGATGTGTTTCAGATTTCATCAAGTTTTTGTGTCATTTGCATATTTGGGGCAGAAAAAAAAGGTGTTGATTCTTTCATTAACTTTATAGTCAGGTCCGGTAAAAAAATACAACTCAAAATTAAGTTTAAAACAAAAGAAAAAAATCCATTTTCAGATTCAAAAAATAATTTTGTAGGCATTTCTTTGATTGTTTCTCCCCTTATAATAAAACAGAGGGGAGTAACAATCTAAATAAGGTGTACGGAATGTTCTTCTTCAGAGTGTTACTCCCCTTATAAAAACAGAAGTATGATATTCCTTTGTCCCAAAGTAAATTGGACTAAACATCACTTTGACTTAATAGTTATTTAGTCAAAGTTATTTATATTCTAAAAATACATAGGGGAGTAATAATCTAAAGAATTACCAATTTTTATTATCCTCCACTCAAGTGTTTCAATAGTGTTATGCAATTAGTGTTTTCGTGACATTTTCTATCTTTCTCTGTAATTAATTTATTACTTTCATGATATCTAAGTCTATTTGAATCCAATATTTGTTAATGTATAAAAAAAAATGTAAGATAAATTTTAAAAAAAGAGTCATTTAGTGAATTATTAAGTAGATTAAAATTTATAATTACATAAAATGAGTAATTTACATTTGAGTTCTTAGTTTTTTGTTTTTTTAATTTTAATGTTGTCCTAAATTTATTTTAATATATATAATTAAATTTTATATTTTAACTATCATTTACATACATTAATAAATATTAATTAAAAATAATTAACTTAGACTTTCATATGAACATAACTAGATTTAGTTAGTAGAACAATATAGTTTACAAACTAAATTAAAAAAATATATATGTATGTATATTATTTTTTAATTGTGATATTCTACACTCATATATATACAATAGTTAATATATTTAGAATTATATATTATGTAAGAATATATTTAGAATTATATACTCTGTAAGAATATATTTAGGATTTTTAACATTTTAGTTTAATTGTTGATTTTTTTTTAAATTTCCGTTAAATTTTAGGAATCCCAAAAAATCTAAATAATGTGCTTGATTTTATTTATTATAATGATATAATTGTGTATTTTTTTTTGTTTTTACTATTTTTTTATTGTTTTATTTTTTTTTAAAAAAAAGGAGTCATTTGGTGCATAATAATATTTGAAAAAAAATTATATATAATTGTGTAATAATAGTTAAATTAATTATAGTTGTAAAAATTTAGAATTAACAGAGAAAGAATTTAGAATACAAATAATAGGTCGCTACCAGAATTACATTTAATTATTAAAATATTTAAGAGAATTTATTTTTTTATTTATTTAATTTTTTTATATTACAATATATATGACATATACACACATATATATATAGATTTAGAATTAATACAAAAATCAATGGACTACTTGCTATATATGTTCAGTGGCGGATCTAGATCTTGCGGGGCCCTGGGCGAGACAAAATGGCGGGGCCCCCTAGGATAGAGCGGGGATTGCTGATAAAATACAATAAAGTAACTTAATAATAAACCACTTATAACTTGATCCTATTTTATGGCTAATTCCCTTCACTTAGGGCCAGTCAAACGTTTTTGCTCTCAAAATAATTCAAAACTTAATTACAATTCTGCTCATGATTTTAATGTAACATATTATTTGAACATAAACCCCATTTGATGATAGTTTTCAACTAATCATCATTTTCTTTGCAAACGTAATCGAAAAGAAACATTTTTATTATAATAATTAAGCTCTGTTATACTTAACTATTTATTCTTCTCTCATGATATTTTCGGTTTTATGGTGTAAATAAAATGTTGTGTTATTTGTGATCAGTCCTATAATTTGAAATCTACACTCGAGCACTTTAAATTTACTCCCAGAATTTATATTCTCAGCTTATAACTTTCCATTTTAGTGCAGAGTTTTTAGTTTAATTTTCAAAGACACATTTTAGGGGGGGGTCCGGGGGTTCTCCCCCGGAAATTTTTTTAAATATGACCTCTCAAAACAGCGTTTTAATGCATCTCTGAGGTGAAGTTTCTCTTTGACATCAATTGGTAAAACTGCACTAATTGGCCCAATTATTTCGTATCTGTCCGATATACTTAGTTTTTTTTTACTATTCCTTTTTACAGGATTTGTCATTTTTACATATCTCTGTACATTGTCAAACGATTAAGGTTGTGTAGTATCAGGTTGTGTAGTGTTTCATTTATTTGTTTAAAAAAAAAAACACGGAATGTCACGTTTTATAGGGTAATGATAGAAGGTTATTATTAGGTCAGGGGTCAGGTCAAAAAGTACTAAACTCAACCTAAACTTACCATAACCTTCCATACTTTTCCCTAAAATAAAAAAAAATTGAATATATCGAGATGCTACAACCGAAATCGTTTTTGTAATGTAAAAAGGAACAGTCGTCCAATTAAATTGGACGTTTAGATATAGGTGGGACACATAATGAAGATTTACCCCACAGAATATATAACAAAATCGTCATCATTTTGAAAAGGGGGAGGGTGAGAAAACACTAGGACGTTAACTCACTTAATTTTATATGGAGCGGGGCCCCGATAGCTATCTTAAACATAAAAAAATATTAATCTATATTTTATAACTTATTTATTTGACTTTTTTATAGCCAGGGGCCCCGCGAAAAGGTAGTTAGGTATTAGGCTCTTCTATGTAAACTAAATTTGACTGAATTTTTTAATTCTAATATTTCATGTTTTGTACATGGCACGGGGCCCCGCGGACAATCTTCACTATGAACTACAAATTTGCCTGTAAAGTATAAGTATTTTATTTTAATTTTCTATGGCGCGGGGCCCTCCAAGGCGCGGGGCCCTGGGCGGTCGCCCCCCTCGCCCCCCCCTGGATCCGCCCCTGTATATGTTTATACCTAACTCAGTGGTGAATGCAGTTACATTGTGTCTGTCATCTTATTTATTTTTTTTTTTATTTTTTTGTTATAAGCAATTGTTATTATTATTTTTATTTAAGTGTTTATTTTTATTTTATTAAAGCAGTTATCTCATTAATTTATTTAATTAAATCATTAATTTTTAAGATTTTTTTTTTTTGTTGTTATTTTTTAAGTGGCACTTATTTAATTTAAATTTTTTTTTTTTTTTAATCAATATTATTTATTTAAAAAAAATAGGTGGTTTTATGTTTATTTGTTTGTTTTACGGATGTGTAAAATAGATGTTATAATCATTAGTGCCTTAAAAAAACAAATTAAGAGAAGGAGAGTTAATAAAAATGGAAAAATTATGTCGGATAAAAATACAAATTTGAGAATATTAGTTTTATCATTATTATTATTTAAATAAATATGATTCAGATTATCAATTTGTTTAGGGTCTGGCAAATTAATTTAATTTAATTAATTAATTTTTTTTTACTAATAATTATGGATAGAATGTGCAGTCCTAGTACATATATGTGGGCTTAGAAATATGACAATTTTCCATCTGTCTAATATATTATCTATTTCTGTCAATAGATATATTTTTATCTAAAATGCTTTCAATGTCTGAGAATTATTTGACAAGTGCTTAATTTAATGGGGAGAAAAAAAAAACTATGAGCTTCCGATTGTCAAAAAATGTTTGCGCTTAGTTTGTCTGTCTGTCTGGCTCTTGGTGTTTTTCTTTAGCGCTTTCGATGTTCAAACGCGTTCGATGTGTTCAATATAATTTGGCTAACTTTTTTGGCAGTCTGTGCACAAAATTGTGTTTATTTATTTTTTTTAACTAGATAAAAATAATTTGCGCATTACTTTTTTAAATCTAAGATTTGTCTTGTCATTACTTCTTGTCCATATTATAATTAAACAGAAAGTTTAGACTTCCCAAAATCAGATAACTCCAAGATCAATTTTTTTTTATTTTTTATTTTTTTTAATTTCTTAACACCTCGTTAGAACTTATCTTTCGATACAATAATATAAAATTTCATTTTTGTTTTATAAGCTTAACGACATGTCTTGCAATATCCTGGGTCAATTAAGATCTACTGTAATTTAATAATATTAGTAGTAGAGTTGAGAAATAATTATGTAAAGTCAGAAAAAATCCAAAATAACTTTTATTAGTATTCCATATATGTTTCCACCTTCTTGGAACTTGATAAAAATGTAGATAAACTTGGCCCTTCGGGGCTCGCAATGGGCTCTGCCCCTTGACCCCGCTGGGGGAGGCCCCAAGACCCCCCGGATTTTATTACTTAAAGCCTGTGGCTAAAACTTAAGAAACATGGAACATGCTTTAGCCGCTTGGTTGTACTAGGCAAATCGCTAGATTCTGGATTTATCGCTAGTTTGTGAGTTTTAATTAAAAAATGTTGGTGACAATATTATTTTATCTACTCACGGCAGCAAAATTAAGCATTGTTGTACTGTTTTCAATCTGCAAAATGTCATTTTTCTTGATTCTTTTGTAACATGTAAAAAAAAAACAAAAAAAAAAAACATGCAGCAAAATAATAAAGTGTCAGCAAAAGTTCAAAGTGTCAGCAAAATAACAAACAGGCTACACCACTTTAAGAAAATTTTACTACAAAAACCTTAATACATCCCAGGTTATAAACATTCCCATATTGTTCATTTTTATATATTTAAGCGTAATATTCTGCTTTATATTTATATCGTTTTTTGAAAATAACTTAAATAATTATAGTAATAAAACAAATTCATTATTTTACAGTGATTATTTTAAAAAATTGTTGAGATAAAAAAAGCTGTTAATAAAATAAAGTGGCAACAATGAATTTGATTTGCCTTTGTTTTGTTTTCTTGATGACTAAACTTTATTTTTTTTTACAACTTTAATTTCTTTAAATCTTTTATATATTAAAATGGGAATATAATAATTAGTGTAATTTTTCTGCCGTTAGTACCTAAAATATTGGATGTAACTATGCAGCAAAGGAAACATTCCTGACTCGTTTAAAGATTACCTGCTTCAGTTACACCTTGGCAGGTAATTAACATTTTCCTGCCTCGGCTTCGCCTCTGCAGTAAATTTGTTTAGCCTATCCTCGCCTTTGGCTCGGAACTAAAACTTAAAGACTTGTCAGCAAAATTCCATTTTGCTGCCTAGTTACATAAATAACTATTGTTACTTTGTACCAACCTCTCCACTCATAATTATGAAGTGTTACCACAAAATCTTAGTCAAAACAACCAATTATTTTCTAAGATATAAGAAAATGGAGTCATTTTATTTGCAGTAAGTAGTAATTAAACCCTAAATTTGGCAAATGACT
The DNA here is from genome assembly GCA_951217055.1 of Gerris lacustris. Taxonomy (NCBI): domain Eukaryota; kingdom Metazoa; phylum Arthropoda; class Insecta; order Hemiptera; family Gerridae; genus Gerris; species Gerris lacustris. The sequence continues at coordinate 74,128,845 of OX578281.1, read as the reverse complement.
GTCTAGTAATAGGATAGTTTGTATATACCTGTTAAATTGTTTTAAGTATTATGGAACAAAATGCACATTTCTAGAGGTACAAAACTCTTTAACATACGGCTAAAAAAATTAGGTTTCCCTAGATGCACAGTGGTAGCTATGTTTACCACCCACCTATATTATATACATGTCTATGTTTATATTCCAATAATTTATATATATTATCGTCTCAACCCTAGTAGCTTAATGGAAAATATGTTCACCACCTAAACATATTGTGTAACAGCCAGAAAAGTAATAAGTATATTTTTTAAAATTTTGTTTTTTTGGGCCTTTTTTGACTATTTCCAATATCACAGGTGATTTTTTATAGGGGATTTTAGGGTGATAGCTGTGTTTACCACCATTAAAGGATAACCCAGAATTCACATATTTTAAATAGAAACTTAGTTTAGAGTTTTAAAACTTTCTCCTTTTACACATTCAAGTAAACCCATTAAGCTTCCTACTTGTTGGTTTCTACAACCTTCAGAACATAGGATGTTGAGTTTACAAACCATTACTGATCCATGCACTATTCTTATGTTCATGAATCAGGCTATGGTTGTATGTGAATTAAAAATGTAATTACATAAATCCGTACCTCATCTCTTTTTGGTACTTTGATGTACCCCTTCCATGGATGTCCTGCTTTAAAATTATATTAGCAGCAGTTAGGGAGCCCTGTATTTTGTCTTTCACACATTTTAGTCATCAGGGGAATAATGTTTAAAAGATAATTTCATTTTAAAGTTCTTCTTTTTCATTTGAAGTTTCTGATTGAGATGATTGATTCAGTGGTCCCAGTCTATAAATTTTAAAAATGAGTGAATAAAACATAGAAATGAAATAATTTTGTTCATGGTGTATGTGTTCCTCATGTTCATTTATAGTAAGTAGAAATTTGGCCAAATAAGAGGAAAGACTTCTTTTTTAACTATATTTTGCCTCCTTCTCGAGGCATATTCATGTCTAAAAATGATAACAATTGAAAATGTTACAAAACTAACATACTAAAATAACTGTAACAAGCTATGCATCTACAAGACAATGTTAACACTATTTACCCGTAAGAAATTATCAAGCAATAAAAGGTTTCGTCAATCATTTTATTGCTTGATTTCTTACAGGTAATAACATTGTCTTGTAGATGTACTGTGGTTATTTTAGTACGTTAGTTTTGTAACTTTTGCAATTGTTATCATTTTTAGTCATGAATATGCCTCGAGAAGGAGGCGAAATATAGTTAAAAAAGAATTCTTTCCTCTTATTTGCCCAAATTTCTACTTACTATGAAATAATTTCTGTACCAATCTTATCCAACATTATAGCTGACATATTTTTATTTCTTATAACTGTGTACTAGTTGATCTTTCTTTATCTGAAGATAATGTTTCAGTCTATAGAGTACATTATAACTTCTGCTATTTGGTTAAAAGAAAAATGTAATGTTTCAAAAGTATTTCCACTTATAAAGAACCAAATATTCAGTACTCACTGCCAAAGTCAGTTTGAGATCATTCAAATATTATTAAAAAATTGTTAAATTTGCCAAACACTAAACCGATTTTTTATTAGAGAAGAAACTGAATCATAATCAAAATTTTAAAATATTAGTTATCAACTTTTTTTTAACTGAAACGAAAAATTTATATTTGGTTTTTGCTGACGACAGGCGTGTTTCGGAAAAGATCACTCAGAGGTAACTACTTACAACCATATTGGGCAATCCCCTTTACTTTTTCTTTTCAACTTATTATTTTCATACCTTTTTTTTTAAATTTTATTTTTATTGTTTATTTTTTGAATTTTAATTAAAAGTTGAATCCATTTATTTTATTTTTATTATTATTATTTTTAATTTGCCCTTGTATTGACCAATGAGTCTATTTTTTATTTTTGAGTAAATCCATATTAAAAAAGTTAAAAAAAATAGTTTATTATATTATAATTATATTATTTATAATGTTATTTTTAAGAAATACTAAAAAAATAAATCAGATAAAATCTTCCTTTTGTTCTTTATAAATTATTTTTTATTTTCAATTGTTGTGAAATTTAACACTCACAAAAATAACTTTTTTGACAAAAAATAAATAATTTTCAAACTTAATAATTATTATTTCATTTTATTTTTCAAAAAAAATAATATGATTTTAGTTACCTTCTGCTGCAATGTAAACTTATTATTTTATATACATTCTCACTATATTCGGCTTATCACAATATTTAGATTCATTTAATTTTATTATTGAAAAAAAATAAATGATTTATTTATTATTATTATTATTGTTATTGTTGTTATTTTTATTTTTGTTTCTATATTAAATACACATTAGAGCCCTGCAGCTTATTTATAATTATTTTTAAATAACAAAATTATATGGCAGAAAGTTAGGTACAGAATGTCATAAGCTTAATTGGCATATTTGGAAACACTAATTTATTTATTTTCTTTTTTTTTAATTTTTTTTCTTTTAACTATTGTTATTATATATATATATATATATATTTTTTTTTTTAAAAAGAGCTTCTTTCACACTATCAAAATTGTTAAAATATTAAAAATAAAATCAGTATTACAAACAAAACTGCAGGACTTAAAGTGGAATTGTAGGGCTTACCTTTTATTTAGTTTATATAAATTAAATTATTTATAAATAATACATCTGACAATATTAAAATATTAGAACTAAGCTTAAGGAAATAATTAATTTATTTTAAATATTAAAAGAAATAGATCCATTTAAAGATAATACTTAAATTATCAGTCATTCACAAAATGATTTACAATTAGTTTTTTTTTACAAAATCCAGCTGTTGAAAAGTTTGTTTTTCATAACACACAAGTCGCTTCAAGCTGATTCCTGTGAAAAATTAATTAATTTGATCGTTAATTTTATATTAATTAATAGAGAAGTCGCATAAAAAAAACATTTATATTTTTAGATCTATGAAAAATAATTTATATGAAATATATATGACCCTTAATATTTCATATTTCCTCCACCTTTGTATTATGACTTATTAGTTAATAAATTTCACTTATAAGCTCTTATTAATTTCCTTTAATTAAAATGTCCTAAGGCAATAATTATACACATCCAATCGTACACTGCTCAAAACAATTAACACAAACACTTTTCAAATTAGTAAATATTATTTGATTTCTTATTTCTATACACAGCACTCTTAATACTCAAACTATAATATGTAATGTAACATGTAAATATTGCTACTTCTTTAGATTGTTACTCCCCTATATATTTTTTAGAATATAAATGACTTTGACTTAATAACTATTAAGACAAAGGGATGTTTAGTCCAGTGTACTTTGGAACAAAGGAATATCACACTTCTGTTTTTATAAGGGGAGTAACACTCTGAAGAACATTCCGTACACCTTCTTTAGAGTGCTACTCTCCTCTGTTTTTATTATAAGGGGAGTAACAGTCTAAAGAAGTGCCTTAATATTAATATCCATGAGATTCCTATTGTTCAAAAATCAAACCCTTCATATAACTCATTTTATAAATTCTGTTTTTAGATTCTCCTCAAAACCTATCTAAGCTTTAATTTTGTTTTGTAATTTGCAGCTTTCATTGGCTGAAAATAATTTTAAAATAACTTTAAATCATTTCTTCAATTCAAAATTATATCCAGGCATCTGCAGCACTTAATACCTAACATTGATTTCTTCAAAATGTCCTTACTTTTTTATTTATTTTTTTCTCAAATAAATGAGTTATTTTATTTGGTACCTATTTTCTCTTTATTTGATTAGTTAAGGACAATTAATTATATAGGGAAATTTTAAAAAATATTAACATTTTTCACTCGATAAAGTTATGCTTTAATTGTGTTGAGCAGTGTACATACATTATTTTATTTAAATATTTTCAAAGAAATTAATATGTCGTATGATAATTTATTGCTATTATTGTATATAAATTGGTCAGTTTTAGGTATTCGATGCCCATTTTTAATTAAAGTGAAAGCCAACATTGATTAATTTTTATTCTTTTAATAAGTCAGGTATTCTGGTGAAGACAGCATTTTAATTTTTTTTTATCTCAACTAGAATTTCCTTGAGAAATATTTAGCTTAATATCTATTTGATGACAAAATCTAGGCAACCATGGATTCAACCAACTTTTTGATAAGGCAACCTAATACGGTTTGATTGGGAATAAATTTACCTTTCATTTGATATATATTTCGGTTAAATAACTGACTAGGGTATATTAATTACGTTTACTCACCTGTTTATACCTGGCAACTCCATAGTTGGCCAGAGGGGAAAGTAGGCAACCCTTATTTATTGAATTCCTTGGGAGTGAATTCTCTCAGCTAATGTTTGATTTTCATAAATAACACATCGGGGAAGTTGAAGTAAGGGGAAGTTAAGTAAACAGTTTATTATTTAACATCATCGGTACGGGATTTAGCTAGGCAACCTATTTGCAATGTATCAATCTATAAATTCTCTATCATATATTCTTTATTATCATTAAATAACAGATGAGGGTATATATTTTTTATACCGGATCTTAAACTATAATTTATGGTGTTGCAATTTTTATTTGATAATTAAAATAAAAGAAAATGGGGAAAAATGGAAATCAGGGTCTTCCAAAAAAGAAATGTATAGTTCAGAAGATAGCGTGCAAAAAAGTGTCTGACTAACATCAAACTGGAATTTTGTACACAAGTTAATCTTTTACTTCCATTTAAGAATATCTGTTAGACTAAGTTTGTCTGCAGGAAATAGATTGGCAATAGGCTTTTGAAAAAAACAAACCAGGGTGGAGAGTGGCTATGTCCCTCCAATTATGGTGGACAATATGATTTTCATGATCCTGAGTACAAAATTAGTTAGTAGACTAAAAATCAAGTTGAGGTTTGTTTGCACCTTGACAGGTGACCACGTTGATTTTGAGTAATATTTGACAAACTGACATCAACTTGATTTTCATTTTGTCTCTTGAAAGGTTAGTTATTCAAATATTACTCCAAATCAAAGTGGTCAACTATCGAGGGACAAACTAACAACAATTTGATTTTTGGTCCGCTAACTAATTTTGTACTCAGGATCATGAAAATCACATTGTCTGTCATAATTGACGGGACTTGGCTGTTCTTCACCCGTTTGATTTTTCACATGGTATTTGCCAAGCTATGTCCAGCAAATGAACTTGGCCGACCACATATACAAACACACCACCTAAGATAAAAGATTAACTTGTTCACAAAATTCTAGCTTGGTGTTAGTCAGACACTTGTCACTTGAAACAAACAAACAAAAAATTAAGTACTTTAATTAATTATTGATGAAATTAGAATGTTATTTCTGCATTAAGATTAATAAAATTTGTTTTCTTTTTGTTGTGTTATAAACATTTTAAATTTGAATTATTTGTTTTATAATACTTGTTTCAAATCATTAGTAACTTGAGCAATATAGGTTATACAATAAAAAGAGCAATTTAAAATGATTTACCACATTATATGGCTTGAGAAAGATCTCTGCCCTGATCTTTAAGAATCTATTAGTTTAATTTATAACATAAAGAGCATAAAAGTTTGCATGGTGAAAGTGAAAGTAGATATGCACAATTAAATTTGTGCCCTTCTTCCTAAGTCCTCCTTTTAAGAGATATAAGATAAATGCCTATTTTCTACAATCCTTACAGTATTAATATGAATGTTGGCTAAATACCATTAAGATGGTAAGGCATGACTGTAATCGTGGACTTAAAATGTTCAGAAATAGAACTCATAGTCTATCAATTTACCAACACCATGTTAACAGTCAATTTTTGTTTCAAAAATCATAAAATTTTACATTTTTTAAAAAAATGCATTAAACATAAATTAAAATTTTAATTAGAAAGCAACATTTTACAGATACAGTTAAGCACTAATTATTGTTTGAGGAACTACTTTTTATATTTTGTGGCTAGAAGAGCTAATAAAAAAAACTATTCGGATCTGTGATGCACTTTAAAATTGATTGACAAATTGATAAATGATTATTACATTTATGAGGTAACATCTCAAATGAAGTCTCCAATTTCTAAAACCAGATGATCTTGTTATTCCCATTATAGTCCCGTCTGCAACAACTTTTCACCTAAAAAAACCCAGTTAGTAAAGACCGATAATAAGGTGCTTTTCACACAATGTGGGGCGACAGGTACGAGTACACTGTCTTGTGTACACTGTCAGTATACACCTCCTACTTGCGAGAGAGTGTTGAGACAGTCAGTTGACTGGAGTGAGTGGGCTCGGTTGTCTTCCAACTTGTTACCGTATGAGTGCTATAACAGAACTGTTTGAAGCCAACTGTCCTCATTTTGAAGACAGTTCAAAATATTAACTAGCGTGCAAGTTGACTCTCTTGCCTACTGTCGTACCAGTCAACTCACATCGTGTAAACGCACCTTTTATAAATACTTTGTTTATTATCTTCCTTTTGACTCCTAGATTAACCCTGGGGAACGCTCGGTTCTGTGAGGCCTAAGTTTGAGATTTAACTGTGAAATTGAGATAGATGTGGGTACGATGGGAAGATAGGGATTTTTCCAGCTACATTTCTTGCTTTTATCAAGAGAATCAGTCACTGTTTGACATCAATTGATTGACATTGATTGACGTGATTATACTTCAATTCTGTGCCCATATTGGCCTTACAGGGGACCCGCGCCACTTTCACTTAAATTTTAGTATTATAAAACTAGTATATAAAACTAGTTAGAAGTACTGAAAACGTGAATTTCTTTGATATTTTAGCTGCTAAATGGAGTTAAAAAGTGGAGTTGTCCGCTTTTGAAACAAAAACAAGGTTTTGTCCGTTTTTGAAGCAAAATTCCTTTGAAAATAATGGTTAGAATAATAATATTGGAGAAATAAATTTTTTTCACGTTTTTCAGAGTTCTTAGGGGGTAGTGCCCTCAAATTTAGAGCTAAAATTGATTTCTCGATTTCCCCTCGGGGTATCATTTTTCTAAACATGTATGACAAAATGGTAGGAGTAGGTATTCAGATGCTAAAGCCCGCAGTGCATCATAGGACCGAGTTAGTAAAATGCAGCATCCTGATTGGCTGTTTCGGTTATGTCCACTTTTGAAGCAAAACGTGTGTTGACTTGTCCGTATTTGAAACAAAACTACAAATATTATTGCACTTTTTTACCCCTTTTCGTCGTTTTTTATGCAAATGGATAGCAGAATCTGAAGCAGCGGCCAAAAACTCTATAAGAAACAATCGATAACTGAAATTTGGAAAAAATGTCGAATGTCCGTCTTTGATACTAGGATCCTCAAATATTGTTAGTATTTTTTTTTTTTTTTTTTTTTTTTGCCTGTTATCACTCAAATAATAAAAACTCCTTACTCTTTTTTTGCCATTTCTTTTAGGCCCCATTAAAAATTCTTTTATGTCATCAGTACAACCAGATTGCAGATTATTGCAAGACCACTTTGCACATCTTTTGGATGATAAACTTATTAGATTTGAAACATTTTTTAATAAAACTTTAAGCTTTTATATCTCAAAAACCCTTTGATCTTCATCATTAAATTAATAAATGTATTAATTTGTTTAGTTATATGCCATTAAAACAATTATTTTATTAATACAATTATTCCTTTTATTATAAATTCTTAAAAATCCCAATAGAGACAACTAACTTAATTATTATGATGTATTCTAGAGAATTTAATTGTAAGATGTTTATAGACGTACAAATAATAGAATTTACTTTAGGTCAATTATTATCATCTAATGTCAATGTTGAGCTCATTATAGTTTATAATAATTATTATACATGATTATAATTATTATTATGGTATGATATCAATTAATATTTGTATTAGTTTAAAATAAATTATAATAATAAAAAATATGTCATTAAGATTAAGGTAACTTTTAGGATTATTTCTTTGCAGCACTCTGTTCCAATCTATCAAAAAATATATTTATTATTTGATTCTATTTTATTTTATTATAATTATTATTATTACTTTTAAGATTATCATGGTTTATTTTTAATTTATAACAATACAAATCTGAAGTACTTAATAAAAAAAGGAATAATTTTTATTTTCTTGTAATCCTCTGAGTTTTAAGTTTCTGCAAAAAAATGAAAGAAATTAAAATCCAAATTAAAAATAAGTGTAACTTATTTATTTTATTTTTTGTTTTGTTTTATACACATTGAATAAGGAAAAAAAATGATATATACTGTGTTCTAATGGGCAACACAGGAAGGAAATTCTAATTTATTTATTTTATTATTTTATTTTCTTTTTAATTATACACCCAAAAAAAAAAAAAAAAAATTATTTTCAATTGATTAAATCATAATGAAATGATAAATTTGCTTGATCTTGGCGAGGGTCTTTTCTGAAACATTTAGCCGCTTTTATGCAATCTATTATTTACTTATTATTTTATTTATTTTTTATTTTATTTTATTTTCTGTATTTTATCATTATTATTACCCTTAAAATTGTATGCCTGCAGATTTATTACAATAAAGAACTTGCTTGCATCAACTAAAAATTAACAATTTTTTTTTTAATAAAATTTATTTATTCATTTTTAAAATAGTGCTAATGTACATTGTTTAAAAATGCTTCTTTTTTTTAAAAAAAAAACAATACTTACTTGTTGAAGGAATGGAATAATGTAATATTTGCATCTTTTGTTGCATCTTAGAATATTTATCATTAGATAATTATAATATACCATATTTATATAACAAATAATTTAGTTTTATTTTTTTTTTTCTAATTTTATAGATAACATTTTTATAATTATTCATTTGGTTTTTTGTATTACGTAGTATTTTAGTAATTCAATAATATGATTTTTTAAAAGAAAGACCCTACAACACGACTATTAGAGAACATTTTTTTTTGTTTTTTAATTATTATTTTTTATTTTATTTTTTTTTCAAGGATAATCATTATAAGTGAAAACATCAATCAAAAAATGAATTTAAAATTCTTGGTCTTGTTGGATAATTGTGTCAAGTTGTTGTTATCACTGGATGGCCAAATATAGCATCATGATCATGATCATGGTCTGCGCTAATTTATGCTTTGGGAAAAAATAACGATATTCTTTGTCTTGGCAGTGAATTTGTCACTGGAAAACCAAGAATATCACAATAATCCATGGAATTTATTATTGCTTGATTTAGATCATGCCAATGATTCAATAATCTCCAGATTAAACAAGTATCAACCATAAGCTTACTTTAGTTGATTATTTGGTTTGTAAATAAATATAATCAAATTCAGTGGTGCACCCAGGATGGGGGGAGGGGGTGCAAATCAGACTGTTAAAAGTAAAGCATGTAATTATCACAAAAAAGAAATAGTCTGCCAATTAGTGTGGCACATAGCTTCCTCGCGCCCTATTTCGTATACTTTAATGATTTTATGCTTTTACTATTTTTGCCAAATTTATTTAATTTCCCACCATTTTTTATATCTGTCAAAATTGTGTTTTGATTTTCTTACACGAATTAAAGTATAAATTTAGCAAAATTTAAAGAGCGGCAGATGCTTGAAATTAATCTGGGGCTATCTGCAGGCTACTTTCGACAAACCATCCAAATTTCAATAAAATCAGATGAGTACTTTTGAAGATATTAGTGTATGTTTGTGTGTATGTGGAAGAGAAAAAAAGTGGGCGCAGAAGGATGAAACTTATATAAGACCGACAATGGGCTAATAATGTTTGGCCACATCCAAATTTAATTTAAATTGGAAGTGTAGTTTTTAAGATAATATGTTGGTTTGCAAAAATTGAGTGACAGACTGACAGACAGATGTAGAACTAAAAATGAGCCCGGCTGTCTGAAACAGATTTCTGTCTTGGAATTTTTGAAATCATATTAAAGGGATGAGTGTCCCTTTGTTTTTGAATAGCCAAAGTGTAAATTCATACATTATAGTGACTAAAGCACACAGAGAAAAATAAGTTCTTCAAAATTTAGGTTGAAGCAACTAACTTTAGTAGTAAGTAAATGGTGTTACTCTGAATGATTCATAAATGAGGTTTAATTACTATGTCAATATGGCAATTATTACTTTTAAGTATCATTAAATTGATATTGGAAGCCAGGTTCCTGAGTTCACCTCAGGATTTCCTTACTTGTCCAGCCTCCTTTTCCGTTGTTCCGTCCTGGTGCTCCTCTTGCCCCCCCCCCCCCCCCCCCCTACTGGTCCCACTCCAGCAGTCAATCTTTAAAGAGCCGCCTTATTACTTACCATATATTCTAACACAAATACTTCGACTGGTTGCAATCTTATTATTTTCAGCTGGGGAAAAATTATATACTATATAAATATATCTATAATGTCAACTAATAATACTGCAAGATTGTGTATGCATTTATTTATTTTTGAAATCACTATATTATAATATTATCAGCTATAAAAAAGTGTTTAATGAATGTCGTGTTGTCAGGTTAAATAAATAATTGGCTATAAATATAAAATTCTTTATGTGCATGGTGAAATAAAAAAAAATAAAAAAAATATGAATATAAAACAATAAATAATAATATATTAAACCATCTACCTAATATATTTCTTGACATTTTTTTTAAAAAAATTTCATTTCATTATAACATTATTTTTGTATGTTATTTTATTTTAATTATTTTTCCATTTGATGTATCTTTTTTTCTTTATTTTTTTTTTTTTATTTGATATTTATTTCAATAATAAAGCCTCAATATAGTGCATGAAAAAATAATAATATTAATTCAAATAAGTTTAATTTTTTTCATAACTAAATGATTGTAAAATGAAAAATTGCTTTCCGTTGTGATACTTGATGGATTTGAAAATTACTTTAACCAATTGTGGCTTAGCTTTATTATCAGAAGAAGAATATGGCGCAGGTTATTTTAACATTGCTCCATATGGACTTGTTGAGTTGGCTTGAGCTCTTAGAGTTCTATGTACTTTGCTGACGGTGGTATTGAGCTGAAAATGGTCCCATGATCTTCAACTCCAGCGTGTATCTACTATAAATAATTCTTTAAACTTACTAACGTGCGTTAATCACCCTTGTTTAGACATAAACTAAACGATTTTTTAGTTTTTAACGATTTTTTGGAAAAAAAAAAAAATATAAATTTAAATATCTTAATAGGTTGTGTTCCTCTGTCATTGCAGATTCTTATAAGTGTTTTTGTGTGTTGTGGGTCAAGAGTAATTAATTAAAATGGCTATACAGTAGAAGCTTGATAAGAAGTGTCTCAAGGGGATTAGGGAAACAGTCTTGTTATCAAGGTGCTCTTTTTGTTGAGGGTCGTGTTATCAAGGTTATTTTGGCTATCAGTCGTCTTATAGAGGTTAATGGAATCACTAAATCTTTGTAAGTCTAGGTTTTAAAGTCTAGACTTGTTCAAGGTCGACCCATTCCTGTATAGAGCAATCTCAAGGGGATTTGAAAATTGCACTTGTAATTTAGGTTGTCGTGTTATTGAGGGTCGTGTTAGCGAGGTTCTACTGTATTTCACCCTTTTAGTTACACCTTAAGGCTTGTCATGACAAGCTTTACAGTACATGAACTTTATCGTTAAAGTTTCCAATTAGGCTCGTACAAAGTAATTACTAGCTTCTTTGTTTAAACAAGTTAAATATGGAAAAGTTTTCTACCTATATATAACTATTAAAGATTTAATTGCTATTAGGTAACTAGAGTTAACACTTTTACTTTAAAAGTCCATTTTATGACAGTTTATGTATTTGTGAATATATATGTTAGAATTTCGATGTCCCAAGAGTCGATGAGCAAAAATAAGGTTGACATTTAGATTTTCGCTTCCTTTTTTCCCCTTCTCACCAAATTTTGACGCCCCTCCAAAATCTGCTCCCTGAGCTAATGCAGGGCCTCTTAACCTTATTTTTTTTCATTCTTTGCCTAGTCCTTTGCTCATCTAGCAGTGAATGTTACTTCCCGCACGAGTTTTAGGATATTTGATATTACACTTAGACAACTGAAACACCTCAGTTGAGCTATTTTTTTTACTGAGAAATGTAGAATTATTATCAATAAATTCCAATGACATTTCTTACTCAATCCTATACATTAGGTTTGTTCCAACCACCAGTTTTGAATTAGTCCATGATCGACGTAATGCGCATGCAGTCACTGCATCAGTTGGCAATTGATTGGTGATTTCGTTTTGATGGATCGCTCCTGAACTCGAAACCAAACTGTTTGATGTGGTAGGTTTTAGAACTGTTATCAAAACAACTTGTTGAGTTGATCGTTTACTTCTACCTCTACCTTTGCTATAAAAAAATACCTGAATTTATTAATCAGTCGCTAAAGTCAGGGCCGGTTTTAGGCCTATGCTGCCACCTAGGGGCTCGCATAACAATGGGGAGCCATACCACAAAGATTTAATTTTCTAATGCTAATTAACTTGGGTAAGCTGGAAAGTTGGAAGTAAAACTTACATACTCATAGAGGATATGATGAAAACACATGCACACATTTTAGATATGTTTATTTGATACATGAATTCGCGATTTCATTTCGATTTACTCAATTCACAATTTTCGGGTTTACTGTAGAGAGCCAGTTTTAGTAGTCACGGCACACACGTATTTTTATTGATATAATCCTAAAAATACTCTTTTGTTTTAGAGAACAAACATTAATCTTAGTCCAGTTAACAAATGAAATATTGCAATAAATTAGATTGTTTTTATATTTGTTTGAAAATGGTATGAGTATCAAAAGTCGGTTAGAAAATAGGTCCATTTTTTTTTTTTTTTTTTTTTTTTTTTTTTTCAGAAATAGGTATCCAGAAAATGTCATTATATGTACAAAAATGCATCATCCCATTAGGACAAAAACATTTTAGTAAGAAGAGTTGAATTTCAAAGGCATATATGTTAATAGAAAGGAGAATAATAGTCAAACAAAAACAATGAAGCGGAAGGTTACGTCGTTATATTTCGGTTTAAGCAAGCTGCAAGTAGTAGTAGTAGTAGTTACCTAGACCCTATTAGACGGGTAGGACGAACTACTTGTTCGAACCTAGCAATCAGGCCTTATAGTAGACCCATTTTACTTGCCCCGTGGTGGAGAGTTCCAGCTACTTCACACATCATACATTTGTACATTGTACTGCCGAAGCTAGTACTATGTGGTCATTAGTAAGCTATATAAGCTTGCTTCTAAGCGTGGGGGAAGAGAACCCCTCAGGGGGTGTTCCTCGCCCTGCTCCGTCCACGATTCATAGATGCAATTCAGAGTATCATGACACAGGATCGAACCCACAACCTCGAGTCGCCTCGACTCATTGATAGCTGGGGGGCGCCTAGAGCACCTCGGCCACGCTGGCTCCTTTAAGCAAGTTCCAAACTGCAATCCAAACTACTAGTCCCTGCCGCCGATAGCTAGAGGTGGTTAGAGGGGGCTAGAGGTGGTTAGAGGGGGTTAGATGTGGTTAGAGGTGGTTAGAGGGGGTTAGACGTGGTTAGAGGTGGTTAGAGGGGGTTAGAGGTGGCTAGAGGTGGTTAGAGGGGGTTAGACGTGGTTAGAGGTGGTTAGAGGGGGTTAGAGGTGGTTAGAGGTGGTAAGAGGCTGGCTCCTTTAAGCAAGCTCCAAACTGCTAGTCCCTGCTGCCGATCTCTGGCTGCTCTGACTGGTTGGAAACCAATCCATGATTCAATCAGAGCCTTGTTGGTACAACCGACTAACAGTCAGAGTGTGAGTTTTGGCTTCGTTGGAACGCCCTGTACCTAATGAGCATGCGTCAGACAGTTTCAAACTAGTTTGAAGTGTGGTTGGAACAAACCTTTTATTTGCAATTTTAATAATTGTTGAATAAAATGTGGAAGGTGAATACACCATTCATGTATAATACCTTTAAGAAGGGAATTATTTTTTTAAAAACAACCTGAGCCTTGATATTCCCAAGTATATTTAATTCACAGTCAATATCTTCTTAAATTGTTTTTCAATCATCCTAAATTCAAGAAAAATTAATTTGAAATGTTACGACACTCTGTTTAAATGTTATGCTGTATGCTTGTACTCCTTTGATAATATTAACATCTATTCAATTCATTTCTAATTCTATAAGGAGAAACCATTTACTAATTTGAAGGGTGACAAAGAAGTGACAAATCCCCTATGATTATATCATTATTGAGCCTTAAATGATAATGTTATACTTATATTTTATTAACTATTAAGATTATATTGATATGGCCATTATGTTTCTTCCAATTTACACACAACGTCCAATGGTAAGATTGTGAATACGGATCTTTAAACATTTTCTAGAGCCAAAAAGAAAATCATTTACATAATTTTCAGGGAAACAACAATTATCTGTTTGTAAAATGCCCAATAATTAACCTGAGGAAACTTAAAAGTTAGAAGTACGTTAGAAAATGTTTAAATGGTTTTTTATCTTTCCTGCCAATTAATAAACCACACATTTATAACCATCGGAGGGATTATGTAAGAATAGTATTAGTATTAGTAGAATTAACTAATATAGTTAGAATGACCTCACTTTCCTTTCATCCATCAGATTATCATTGTAAATTTGTTTAAAGATTTGTATTTCATTTTATTGTTTGATTAATAAATAAATTATTATAATTTTGCATTTACTATTTTTTTTTTTTTTTTTAGTGCTATGTTGAGGCTCATTTGTTTTAAATCCATCTCATTATGAGGTATCAGATAAGCTGAAATGTGTTTAGATTTGTGTAAAAAGGTTAATTAATTTTGATGATTAGGAGGAACATCACGGGCGCAATGGGAAGACGTCACCGGCTCCACTCCTCTTACATTTGTTAATGACTGTGTTTCATTCACTACGACTGTATCGGCAAGGTTTTGGCTCATGGACTGCAGGAACATTGAAGACGCCACTAAAATGGCCACTGAACTTTATCGAGAAGCTATTCACGTACCATTCATGGCAAAGTAAGTCGGTATTCTTCTTAATAAGAGAGTTTTCAACAGAAAGTGGTTGGACTAGCCTATATGGGGCATCATGTATAGAAATGCAAAAACTAACAAATATAATGCATACATAATTAAAGTGTATCTTGTATATTGATATAAATTGCATTATTTATGTATTCTTTTTCATTTCATACTCTCTTGAAAAACCAGATACGCTACATCGAAGCCCAGGTAATCTACAACAGATACATACACCCAAGATTCCCAAAATCGACCTGTATACAGCTGTGTCTCAAAATAGAGGACTGAAGATGGTAATTGTATTAAGAGGAAACTAATGAAATGAAGAAGAATCCATAATTGGTGCATTTTTTTTTATCAATATATAGAAAAGACTTTAATTATATGTGCCAATTTTTTTCATTTCTATACATGATGCCCCATATAGGCTAGTTCAACCCAAGCTTGTATTATATAGTATCTATTGTGATCAATCTGCTGTCTGAATTTGACTCACCATGAGTCCTTGAGTTACTTTATGAGTTATTAGTCCTTTGAGTTCTTTATTGTGAGTTGGGACTTTTGACAGCGCGGGAATATTAGAAAAATTGGTGTGGGGAGCCAATGAGAGGTCAGGATTTTGAATTCTAGGTCGGGCCAACTAAGCAAACAAAAATGTCACTGGTCCCACCCCTCCTACAGGCCTAGTGCCTTTATTTTTTCCTCATTTAGGTTGGCCAATCTGAGTGTCAAAAGTCACAACTCATAACGGGCATATGGTAAGTTCTGAAAGATTTCAGTTGAAACATTTTTTTTTTACTGAATTATTCAAAACTATAAATTAAGTTAATTCCTTAAGTAAATACATTTTTTTAATCTATCTACTCTTAAGGGAGTAAAGATTATTTCTTGATTGTAATGACAGCAAAAACTTTTATTTTTAGAATTTTAAAGTAATGTATGCATGAATTTATTTTCAAGTTGATCAAATCAGAAAATCTACTTAGTTATTTATTTATTTTTAATTTTTATTATTATTAATTCCATTTTAATGCCCATTAAATTTTATGGTTGATGTAGCGAATCTGGGGTATCATGTATAGTTATGAAAAAAACTAGCACATATAATTAAAGTCTTTTCTGTAGATTGATCAAAAATGCACCAATTATGGATACTTCTTCATTTCATAAGTTTTCTCTTCATATATTTCCATCTTCAGTCGTCTATTTTGAGACACAGCTGTATACAGGTCGATTTTGGGAATCTTGGGCGTATGTATCTGTTGTAGATTAACTGGCCTTCAATGTAGCGTATCTGGTATTTCAAGAGAATATGAAACGAAAAATTATCCATAAATAATGCAATTTTATCAATATACAGGAAACACTTTGATTATATATGCATTATATTTGTCAGTTTTTCATTTCTGTACGTGATGCTCCAGATACTCTACATCAACCAATTTTATTTATTTCAATTATCTATTGAACACACTTTTATTTTTATTTTTCTCTTAATATTCTTTATAAATGACATTGAACACATTTTTGAGGTTTATGAGTTTTTTTTTTTTTTGCTAATTACTTAATATTTGTTGTTAAAGGTTTGTAGTATTTGCAAAGAGAACTGACATGTCAGAAGCAAGGTTAAGGGTTTTCTGTATGACTGACGACAAAGAAGATAAAACTTTAGAGCACCAAGAGCAATTTACGGAAGTCGCCAAAAGCCGAGATGTCGAGGTAATAAATGCTTAAAGGTTTTCACAAATTTAATTTAATTCTTTATATAAGTAGTTGGTTGTTTTTTGGAATGAAAGTCCTTTATTATATTTTATTCACACAAGCTTTCGTCCAGGGAACCTGGACTTCTTCAGGTTTTGGAAATACTGTAAATTTAGAGAAACAAATGGTCAAAATGAAAACGAATTTTGGAAATGAAAATCTTACCAAGTTAATTTTGATTGTTTTTGTTTTTTTTTTGAAAAGAATTAATTTTATTTTTTTAACTGACATACCTAATCAAAAATTTTGAATTATTTATTTTTATTTGTATTAAATATAATATTTGTGTAAATGTTGCTTAATTTATTGGTGTCTTGTTTCAAGTTTATGTTGTTAGTATTTGATTTTATGTATAACATTTCCAGTGTAAGTCGTTTTTGGTGGTGTTTTTCAGTGTGTAGAATATTATATTTATCTGTGTCTAATGTGTGTTTAGTGTTGTGTGCGTGTTCTGATATAGCTGTGTTAGTGTTGTTATTTGAGATGTCTTTATTATTTCATCAACATATTAAAGACATCTCAAATAACAACACTAACACAGCTATATCAGAACACGCACACAACACTAAACACACATTAGACACAGATAAATATAATATTCTACACACTGAAAAACACCACCAAAAACGACTTACACTGGAAATGTTATACATAAAATCAAATACTAACAACATAAACTTGAAACAAGACACCAATAAATTAAGCAACATTTACACAAATATTATATTTAATACAAATAAAAATAAATAATTCAAAATTTTTGATTAGGTATGTCAGTTAAAAAAATAAAATTAATTATTTTCAAAAAAAAACATAAAAACAATCAAAATTAACTTGGTAAGATTTTCATTTCCAAAATTCGTTTTCATTTTGACCATTTGTTTCTCTAAATTTACAGTATTTCCAAAACCTGAAGAAGTCCAGGTTCCCTGGACGAAAGCTTGTGTGAATAAAATATAATAAAGGACTTTCATTCCAAAAAACAACCAACTACTTATATAAAAAAACCTCAAGTCCACAAAAGAAAAACTTCAATTATAATTATTTATTTTCAATAAATGAAACGAAATAACATCTAATGACAAATTGTATGTTACATAGGTGCTTGAAGGAAAGACTCAGTATGTTGAGTTTGCCGGTAACTTAGTGCCGATAACTAAGTCCGGAGACCAACTTCAATTGGGTTTCAGGGCTTTCAAAGAAAACAGGTTACCGTTCACTGTTAAAGTTAAGGACCCTCATGCCGACGCCATTGGAAGGATTCTCTTCATGAGAGAGCCTAAGGTTAGTTTCATTATAAATCTATACAAAAATTGCAACTTTCTACTAGAAAGGAAGCAACGAATTTTAACAAATATTCTTTGCTTTATACTTATATGTTTTTATGTTAACACCAAATAGAATTAAAAATGCAGCATTTAGACTAAAATGTATCTCACTCCGTTTATTCCTAATAAACCCAATTGCACAAGACGCCCATAAGTACCGGAAGTTGCACTAATTACCCATGATTGAATTGATGCTTAATTTGTACTTACTGTTGTGGGTACAGTAGAGTTTCTCTAATCCTGTTGGACTGCTCAGTGCTTATATCAACTAAATGAAAATAAAATAACAATCTACTACTCAGGTATAGAGGTACTGGCTTCCTGGTGAAACAAGCTGTGCACCAGCAACTAAGGATCATCATTTCATGTTAATTAAGGCGTACTACATTCAGTAGAACCCGGAAAATCTAAATCCCTTAATTCCAAAAACCCTTATATTCCCAACAACTTTTGAGGAAGAAAGTTGATACACTACCACTTAGTAAAATGCATTGTGCCGCCGCTATGTGTTTCTTAAAACCCTCTCCCATTCTCAGTCCTATATAATTGTGTTTCCAGTAATACACTCCTTTATACCTGTCGCCCTACATTTCTATGGAATCAAAAAAGATTTGTCGTTGTTCTAACTTATTCATAATTATATCTTTTTAATAAAAATACTGGGTCAAAACCTGTAAATTATACCAGGAACAATTTGATAAATGTTAATATTTAACATTTAAAAACATGTAAACAAATGTTAATATTTAACATTTAAAAACATGTAAACAAATGTTAATATTTAAAAAACAATAAAAGCAGAAATCCTGAAAATCAATCCTGATGAACAATTCAGAATCGTAAAGGCCTTGGTTCCAATTAGTTTAGGACTGTCCGGATTGTAAGGATGTCTGGTCTAGCAGGTTCCAGATTAGCGAGACTGTTATGCCTGTAAAACACAAAAAAGTATGGTTAAAAGTGTTGTCCAGCAAGATAATACCAATAATAATGAATGGTTTATATCAGTGGTCTGATTTGTATTAAATTAAAATTGTGGTTCAGACCAATAAACTTTTATTTTACAAGTACAGTGTTTTTCATTTATTTCAACAAGTGATATAAACAATTTTTTTGATACAATAAGTTTTGCCTCTACGGCCTGTTTAACTCTGTTTTATGTCCTGTTTAAAAACAGCACATATGGCCAGCCTAATTATTAATTTTTTTATACTTGATATAGTTGTTTTATCATTATTTTTTTTCTGTACCTTAGGTGGCTAAAGGTGATGCTCCTCAGCAACCCATGTGTATCCTTAATATTGTTTTACCAGACAATATCATCCCTGAACCCTTGACTCCTGACCATGATGGAACAAGAACCACAGCAGTTCGTAAGTATCATTAGATTTTTTATAGTATTATTAATAGTCTTCCCCATTAGGAATGTACAGAGCTTAAAGCCAGTATTAATTTTTCATACCAAATTAAAATGTATTATTAAAGTCCCAGCGCTGATCATAACTCAAGAAGTAAACACATAAATTATTTTATTTTATATTATATCAAAATGCATATAAAGAAATTAGTTTCTTTCCGTCTAAGATAAAATGAATGGCTTGCAACTTGAAATTACCTAATAGCATGTAAAATAGACAAACTTTTAATTATGTTTCATAGGCATTATGAATTCCCTCAATGAACAAAAATGTAACCTGGTGTACATCAAATATAATTAGGAACAGTAACTTTTATTTTCTTTAACTTAATAATTAATTTATTTGAATTTTAATGTAAACTTTATTGAAATTACACAATCATCTATGTACTTAAATCAATTTCAATTGAATTTTTTTGGTAATGCTTGTATTTTTATTGTTTTCTAGCTGAAGGAGTGCCAAGTTGGCAGCGTTTAACAGAGGTAAATACTTATCCCACCATAAAAATGTTTACTAAATAGCTTTTTAGTGATTTTCATAAAATTTTAGCCAAACTTTATTTCACTAACAATAATAAAATAATTAATTATTAGTATCATATAATTAAATCTACAAATTTTCAGGTATTTATTGTTGTAATATGTGATATTTGTTGTGTTTTTGCAGGTAAGCGAATCATTGGGAGAGGACTGGATAAGACTTGCCGGTGGGCTTGAAGTATCTATGTCCCAAGTAAATAGAATTAAGACTGAGTATTGTGATAGCTCTCCGGCCCAGCAGGGTCTTCTTATGCTCAAGCAGTGGGTCCAGGATGCCGGTAATAAGGCCTCCGGTAAGTACATTTATTCTTTTCTGTTCTTTATTGATTAAATTGGTGAATTTTCTCTTATCAGATTAGGTAGAAAAGTTTAAACATTCTTATGTTTCCATAGCCAATTTAGTATATACCGTGGAACTGTATAGAATTAAAATAGAATTCCTTGTTATAAGGATTCGGAAATATTTGGATTAGCGAGATTCATTATAATAATTATAGGGTAGCGGTATAACCAAGAGGTTTACATACTCATGCCTGAAAGCAGCATATCTGGTACAAATTCTAAAGAAGAGAATACAATTTAAACTAATGATCACATCAAGTAGATGTATAAAGTGACCTGACGTTCTAACCTGAGTAAGAGGCTTTAAGCACATAACTGCAGCCACATCTCTTCTCTCATCAGCTGTTTTTGGACATGCCCCCCTGTACCAAACACAAATCAAGCTCTCTAGAGCTGCCTTTTACAGCCTGTCAAACTGTGGAAACAAATTTGAACTAATCGTTTGTCTTTCAACATGATATGTACACACTAAGCAGTAACACCTGGTTCCACCTCCTCCATAGCATACTTGTGGTGCTGAACATCCAACTAGTGACCACGCCCGATGTTTAACTTTAAGATTGAAGTATCAACTACGTTCATACTTATTTAACTAATTTACATCCTGTTTAGGTTTGCTGACTTCCCTTGACACAAGCAACTAAACTATATGCAGGGCGGCCACGATAAACTGGCTCACCCTGCTATCTCTTTTATTTTTGAAGATAGAGAAAAAGTGTAAATGGTAACTCACATTGGATTTTCACGTCATTTTATAATATGATTTCCAAAATATTTGTATCTCATAGTTTTGGAGTTATCGCTCTCAACTTTGTAATCTTAAATGGTAACCTATATGTTTTATATTTTTTTCTAAAATTAGATTGCTTTTGAAGAAAAATGAGCCTTAAATCAACAAAATCGGTTGAGAATTGACAGAGAAATTCAGTTTTCAATATAACAAAAATGCTATTTAAGTATGTAAAATACAAAATCTAAAAAAAAATTATCTTAACTCTGTTTATTTAACTTTGTTTTTCACTTATTAAGGTTAGTTGAATGCATTTACTGATCAAAAGCCAAACTTTTTTTCCATTCCTTTCCGAAACTGTAGAGAAAAGGTAGATTGTCGACACACTGATCAAAAGAGGTCATGCCAATGATGTTCCTGAATGGAGTGGAAAGAAGGTTTGGCTTTTGATCAGTAAATGCATCCA
This sequence comes from Gerris lacustris, assembly GCA_951217055.1. Taxonomy (NCBI): domain Eukaryota; kingdom Metazoa; phylum Arthropoda; class Insecta; order Hemiptera; family Gerridae; genus Gerris; species Gerris lacustris. The sequence continues at coordinate 74,107,258 of OX578281.1, read as the reverse complement.
ACTAACCTTAATAAGTGAAAAACAAAGTGAAATAAACAGAATTAAGATTTTTTTTTTTTTTTAGATTTTTCTTCAAAGGCAATCTAATTTTAGAAAAGAATGAAAAATTTAGGTTACCATTTAAGATTACAAAGTTGAGCGAGATAACGCCGAAACTATGAGATATAAGTATTTTTGGAAATCATATAAAACTAAGCGAAAATCCATAGTGAGTTACCATTTTCACTTTTTCTCTATCTTCAAAAATAAAAGAGATAACAGGGCGAGCCAGTTTATCGTGGCCACCCTGTATATAACCACCTAAACCTAAGGCTTTCTCAGAAGCCCTAAGCCAAGGATTACTGAGTGATCCTTGATTGAAAATTGTATCATCACAATTAGATAATCTCTAATAATTCAGATTAGCAGTCATGCTTTAGAAAATATATGTTGCATTTACTTATATTTCATGTATATAATTAATTAATTATGATATTTATTTGATGTTATATTGCAGGATCGACGTTAGAAGAAGCACTAAGAAATATAGGTAGATATGATATAGTAGAGAGATGCCTGTACAATGAGGACCAAATACAAGTCTCAACCTACGGACAGAATGTAGAAATTATCAATAAACAAATATATCCCAACCCTCTAAGGGTAAGTCCAAAGTATATTTTATTCTTATTTATTTATTTTATTTGGGGTTTTGAGGTCATCCTAGAAACCCTTATGATTTTGGTAGTTCATCCGTCCGTCCGTCCCATCTTGGAGTATATCTCCCGACCTACTGAAGCTACAAATGTGAAATTCGGTATACAAGTTAAACTTTTTTCCCCAAAAACAGAAAAAAATATTGTGAACTTAACCACTTAAAATTTCTACAATCAGCGATCAATTGCAAATTGATTGCAATATTTACTACATTCAAACATCGTTTTGAAAACGATCCGCTAGTTCAAAACGTTATGTGAACGGAGAACGACGGATTGTATCGGTTTAAATCTGCTCCACCAAAAATACGTGATCGGAACGGGGGATCAAATTCAAAACGTGATCAGGTTGTGGAGGGGATCGCGATGTCATTTTTTATTAGATGTCATATTACACTTTATACAGATCAAGATTTTACACTTCTCCTCTTTTTTAGTTGTTTGTTTTCGTGAGCTTCCATTTATTTATTTTTTTAAATTGCAAAAACGTTTTTAAACAAAAGTTAATACTATAAAGGACCTGTAAAAACGTTAAGCAACTTGTAAATAAAATGTAAAAATGCACGTACATATTAGGTAACAATAAAGAAGGTTTTGCTTGTGACGTCACTGTTATGAGATATCGAAAACAAATATTTTTTGTTGTGTGAACTTGTATCGTTTTAAAAACGAATCGGATCCGAAACGCTTTCATAACTATGTGTGAACGTAGTAATTTTATATTTTTTGTAATTTTTAAGTTAGGTATCATTTTAAAAGGTATTAACATTTTGTTCACAAATATATATCGTGTTTCCAAAATGGCGGCCATTTTACCCCTGAAAGAACCAAATAAGTGCATACCTAAGATACTAAAGGATAATATATGTACATCTTGCTTCTCAAAATTGCAACTTTTTATACATATTTTAGTTTAAAAAAAATAATGTTCTATTTATGAAGTTTTATGAGCCAAGAAACTTGCTGGCCAGTACTTGACGGGATTTTTTAATTTTTTTTTAATTTATTATTTTTATATCTTCTCATCCTGCATTTAATTTGGCCAAAGGGCCTGACTAGGAAATTAATTTATAATACCACTCATATTATACAAAATTCCTTTAAGGGAAACACAAAACATGCTTCTGGAGATAAAAATAACATATTCCCTCTAGAAACATTTTTATACTAAAAGCAAAAATAATAACAATGGGCTTATCTTAAAATAAACAAAAAGCGCACATTATTAAATTGTAAATAAAGATAAAGAAACCTTTTTAAGAATCTTAATTCACCTATTTGCACTATGTCTTACAAATAAATAAAGGGCGACATTTGGATTGAAATGGATTTATTTTATAATATTATTTATTATGGCTGAGAGTGTAACTCTTCAAGTTGTTAATAAAATTATTATTCTGATTTACCATTCTCTCTGTTACAGGATATTAATAGGGTTGAAGCCACAGTTACCAAAAAACAAGGTTTGTATAAATATAATTTTTTAAATATATTTAGTTTTTAATTGTATTTTAAGAAGTAATTAAAATATTAAATTTTTGTGAAAAAAAAATAGGCAAATATAATATAAACTCCCCATCAAAATTAACGCACCACTTTTATATTTTTATGCTTACACAAAAGTCGTTTAATTAGGATCTTTTTTCTATTGTTTTCATCTCGGGCGGTGCTATTTCGCCTCTGTGGATCATATCCACACTCCTGAAACCGCTGAAAAGCTCTGAGATTGTAGTGAGATGCACTCCTAGTCGACAACCAACCTTTTGAGTAAAGCCTTTCTAAACCCATCACTATGGGTTTAATCGCTTCCTCCATAGTTAAATTAGGAGGTCTATTCATGTTGACACAAACAAACAACTGTATTAATCAATAACTACGTGAGAGCTCTCATTTAATCAACTGCAAATATCAGTTAATCATTAATGATGTTGATTAAATGTAATTAATGATGATGATTAAATATGATGATCAAATATGAGATGATGATTCATGATGATGAATAATGAATCATTAATCATCAGTATATATTAGAGATAGTCGAAACAGAGAAATATAAAGGTGGTGCGTTAATTTTGATGGCGAATTTATTATGTGTATTCAAAAATGAGAAAATTTGTGGTTGTACTCTGAAGAATACGTTTGAACGTATTGTGTATCACATTACTTAATAATGTTTAATAAGTTTTTTACTGGTCGGTATTAAAGATTAGCTATTATGCTTACTTACATGCTTTTATTAAGCTTCACTTGTCTCTCAGGGAAGGGGACAAAGCTTTTAATCTATATTTGACCCATTTTTTGACTTCCTAGAGAAGCTGAAACATGCTCACATTATCAATTGTTTGTGACTAAACACAAGACAAGTCATTAGTTTCACAAAATTGTGTGAATTAGCCAAAAAAAGCCAATAAATTTATACATTGATATGAAGAAATGTTGGCCTTAAACTTGGAAAAAAATTGTAAAGATACTTTTTAAAAATAAACACATTTTTTTTTTTTTTTTTTTTTTTTTTTACTATATAGCACTAATATCAATCTTTGATTTTTATTCATAACTAGCTAAAAGTTAAATCCCAAGAAGAAAATGAGATACTCATTTACCTAACTCAAAATAACTAATGTTTAAATATTTCCTTGTCTTAATAATTATTTGAGGATCCTAGTATCAAAGGCGGACATTAGACATTTTTTCCGAATTTCAGTTATCGATTGTTTCTCATAGATTTTTGGCTGCTGCATCAGATTCTGCTATCCATTTGCATCAAAATCGACCAGAAAAGGGGTAAAAATGCAATAATATTTGTAGTTTTGTTTCAAATACGGACAAGTCAACACACGTTTTGCTTCAAATGTGGACATAACCGAAACAGTCAATCAGGAGGCTGCATTTTACTAACTCGTTCCTATGATGCACTGCGGGCTTTAGCATCTGAATACCTACTCCTACCATTTTGTCATACATGTTTAGAAAAATGATACCCCGAGGGGAAGTCGAGAAATCAATTTTAGCTCTAAATTTGGGGGCACTACCCCCTAAGAACTCTGAAAAACGTGAAAAAAATTATTTCTCCAATATTATTATTCTAACCACTATTTTCAACGTCATTTTGCTTCAAAAAACGGACAAAACCTTGTTTTTGTTTCAAAAGCGGACAACTCCACTTTTTAACTCCATTTAGCAGCTGAAATATCAAAGAAATTCACGTTTTCAGTACTTCTTACTAGTTTTGAGTCTATTAAGAATCTACAGAAAAAAATCATTGCTCTAGCACCTGTAGAATTTGAGCTACAGTTTTTCGGCTCTCCTGTAAAATGTTGAAATGTGCTCTTGTCTGTCTTTGATACTAAGCTCCTCATTTAGACTATGATATTATCACTGTTAAATACTGCAGTGTGTTGTTCCTTCATCCTAAAGTTCTTAGGACTAAATTAAATATTCCTTTGTCTTAATAGTTATTTAGACCAATAATTATTTACAAACGGTAAACAAATATAGGGAGGGTAAGCAAGTAAATGTTTGCCACATAGCACCTAATTTATTTGGTTGCCTATAAATTAGTGCTACAAATACTCTGAGACAGATCTGCTACGGCTACTTTTATTAATTACATTAAAGTTATAAACATCATTAAATCTATCTAGATTATTGTTGATTTCCAATTATAGCATGTTCAAGAGTTTTATTACTTTCAGCATTTAGAGGTTGTATTGAAGGGTGTCTGACTTAATCTTTCTATTCTATAATAATTGTTGGAGTCTGAGCTTAACTTTTTTATTTGGTTTTTATATTTTCTTTTTACATTTAACAACTTTTAATTTTTCCTCTTTTCGACATATATTTATTTTTTCTCTTCAAAATTTTGACATAACAAGTTTTTCCAAAAAATAAATAAACTAATTTTATCTCTTTCGCGACAGAGGTGCAATAACATTAAATTTAATTTATTTGACTCCACTCTCTGACAAAATAATTCCTTATCATATGCTTTATACTATTTTGTAATTTTATATTTATTTTTTTCTGTGCTAATACAACCCTTACCACAATTTCTATTCATACCCCCAGGCTTCTTAGACTAATATTAGGACCATTAGGACATTTTTTTAAAAAAAAAAATCAAATATTAGATAAATATAGATTTGATGCAATAGTGTGGGTACAGAAAATATTGAGAATTGTGTTTTTAGATGTAATTCTAAAATATAATTAGCATTTTTTACGGTTTTGGTAGTATTCATACTACCATAATTATTATTAACTACGGAAAACAGACAGAGAAAAATACACTCCAGCGCTGGGATTTGAACCACAGGCCTCTATATTTCCAGTATAGCGCTCTACCAACTAAGCTACTCAGGAGAATGATTTTCTCTGACGTTAATGATACCTTGTCCCGAATTTAAGCTTTCAATTTTCCACAAATCTGAGAAGTCAACATTAATGACATAGAACTAAACCGAGAAATAACGCTTATAATTATACCCAACCGCTTATTAAAGTACCCAATTAGTACCTGTACCTAGTACAATCAATTAGAAATTCATATTTTACAGTTTTGGTAGTATTCATACTACGGAAAGATTAAATTTTAATTTAAATCAAATTATAATTATTATTAACTACGGGAAACAGACAGAGAAAAATATACTCCAGCGCTGGGATTTGAACCACAGGCCTAAATATAATTAGTTTGTTAGTGAAGTGTTTTGGTGAGGTCTCAGACTGTTTCAGTGTTATCAGCCAGGTCTGCAATTAGAAAATAGACTAAAGCTGTGAATAAAGCAGCATACAAAGTCTTAGTAACATCCGTAGAAATGTTGTTGAGACACAAGAAATACACTCAACAAGCAACTTTTTTCTTTGTTTTGATGTTGAAATGTATCTATCAACTTTGTTGCTTGTTGTCAGGATATGACAGCAACAACACCATCAACATTGTTGCATGTTGTTTACTTATCTACTACAAACTAAAACTTCTGTTTATTATATTTTGTCATAGGCTTTGTCACTTTTTGACACTGTCATTCATTTTAAAAAATATATATATATTTTATAAAAATGTATATAATGATAAAAAAAAGTTTGTATAAAAGAAATTAAATTTCGATAATGTAATTAGTATCAAGTATATTTGCGTCATGAATAGATCGTATTATTATAATTGGTGCGGTGATCGTTCTCGCTCAAGTTGTTTATTCGGTTAGTCTAAACCTTGATCATATTTTCATTAAATATTAACCCTGATTTGTGCAGTCCCGTGAGGCCTAAATTTGAGATATAACTGTGAAATTGAGATAGATGTGGGTGCGATTGTAAGATAGGGATTTTTCTAGCTTCATTTCTTGCTTTTACCAAGAGAATCAGTCACTGTTTGACATCGTACGTGATTATACTTCAATTCTGTGCCCATATTGGCCTTACAGGGGATCCGCGCCACTTTCACTTAAATTTTAATATTAGGCTAATTTTAGTGAAATTTATACATATAATAAAAAATAAATTAATATGGTACCTGAATTTAAAAATAAAATAATAAAAATATACAGAAAAAATTAAAAATTTGAAAATTATAATTGAGACTGACTAATTTTGTGCTTATAAACTATGACCACTTTCTTTTCTGTTATGGTGGGTAACAAAGTAAAAGGGTACCGCTGTTGCTATTAGCCATTAGGTAGTAAAGAAAAAAGAGTAAAACTTACCAAAAGTTTAATTATTGTGGTTTTGTTGTCAATAAAATTACCAATTTTGCAGTTTCATTTACTACAGTTTAAGTCCCACAAAATCTTAGCAGAAAGAACTAAATCCATGTTTATTGCCCGTCTCTTTTAAGTTATAAGGTTTTACTTACTAAATTTTAGGCACTTCTTTAGATTGTTACTCCCCTTATAAAGAAACAAAGGGGAGTAACAATCTAAAGAAGGTGTACGGAATGATCTTTAAACTGTTACTCCCCTTATCAAAACAGAAGTGGGATATTCCTTTGTCCCAAAGTACATTGGACTAAACATCCCTTTTTCTTAATAGTTATTTAGTCAGTCATTTTTATTCTAAAGCCTAGTCCACACCAGTAGACACGTTGCGAGACATCTGCTGAGACTGTTTATGGTCTAGGTCTAGCGTCCACACTTTTAGACACGTTGCGCAACATGCCTAACGTTGCACCATGTCTACCATTTAGAGTGGAAAACCATAGACATGCAATTTTTGGTCTAGCAACGAGACCGTAGACGCCGTTTGTCTCAGCCGATGTCTAGCCGATGTCTATAGACAAATCGCTAGACATGTCTCTGAGACCAAAATTGCACAACATGTCTACTAGTGTGGACAAGGCTTTAAACCACTTAGGGGAGTAACAATCTAAAGAAGTACCTAATTTTATGTATTTCAAGACTTATTTATTTTTTAATATTAATAATAATAATTGATGTGGATTTTTATTTTTCAGATACACTAGACAAAGATAAAGATGATAAAGAAGAAAAGAAATATTCCGCTGAAGAGAAGGAGGTGGACGAACTAGAAATGAAGAAAAGTGTTTCGGAAAGAAAACGGGAAATAGAAAGGAGGATATCGGAAGAACAAGATAAAAAGAAAGAAGCATCGCCGCCGCCCCCAGTCACTCTGAGAAGAAGTGAATCTAAAGAGAGGAAAGTATCTCAATCGGAGAAGAAAGACGATAAAGATGAATTATCTAAATCGGAGAAAGAAACGTGTGAAGAGAAATCGATATCGCCCGAACCGGCAAATCTTTCCTTCGACGAGAAGCGCCGGTCCTTTGAATTAGGTCATTTAATAAAAGAAAAGCCCGAGAAGAAACCGGACTTGACTCAGAAGTTTATCGAATCTGAGAAAGTGGTTTATCAAATGACGACGGAACCCGAGCAGGAGTTGTCTTTCCAGGAGAAGAGGCTTTCCTTTGAGAAAGGACTCATCAAGTCCGTCGAAGAGAAACCGGAGATCCTCGACAGTAAAATAATCAAGAAAATTCAAATGGAGGTATTATTGCATTTATAATATTTCCATTTATACTTTAGTTACTTATAGTCTAAGATCCGATATAGGAAATATATACCCTCATCTGTTATTTAATGATAATAAAGAATATATGATAGAGAATTTATAAATTGATACATCTCAAATAGGTTGCCTAGCTAAATCGCGTATTGATGATGTTAAATAATAAAATGTTTATTAACTTCCCCGATGTGTTATTTATAAAAATCAAACATTAGCTGAGAGAATTCACCCCAAGGAATTTAGTGAATAAGGGTTGCCTACTTTCCCCTCTGGCCAACTATGGAGTTGCCAGGTATAAACAGGTGAGTAAACGTAATTAATATACCCTCATCAGTTATTATATCGAATTATATATCAAATGAAAGGTAATTTTATTCCCAATCCAACCGTATTAGGTTACCTTAAGTTGGTTGAATCTATGGTTGCCCAGATTTTGGATCTAAAATTTAGAATTTTAATTTAGAATTTAAGGCAACCTAATACAGTTGGATTGGTAATAAAATTACCTTTCATTTGATATATAATTCGATTAAATAACTGATGAGGGTATATTAATTACGTTTACTCACCTGTTTATACCTGGCAACTCCATAGTTGGCCAGAGAGGAAAGTAGACAACCCTTATTTTTTGAATTCCTTGGGGTGAATTCTCTCAGCTAATGTTTGATTTTCATAAATAACACATGAGGGAAGTTAAGTAAACATTTTATTATTTAACATCATCGGTACGCAATTTAGCTAGGCAACCTATTTGCGATGTATCAATCTATAAATTCTCTATCATATATTCTTTATTATCATTAAATAACAGATGAGGGTATATATTTCTTATACCGGACCTTAGACTATTAATATTGAATTAATATGCTTTATTTTGGCAATTATTTACTTTAGCACCCCCCCCCCCCTGGTTCTAAACAATAGTCTGCCCTACAAAAGTCTCAAAGGTTTATGTGTTGGTCTCCCCTAAACATTGAGACTCCTGGGGCAGTTTTATCTTTAATTTTCCTTTATCTTAATAGTTGATTAGACTAAGGGATATGATCACAATTACATACACAAGTGTGATATTCCTTTGTCCCCAGGTACATTGGAATAAATATCCCTTCGTCTTAATAGTAATTTTGACTAAGGAATATATACTGTACTCTGTAAATGTTCCTTTGTCTAAATAACTAAAAGAGATTTGGGGAGGGGGGGGGGGGTGCCTAAGTAAAGAAGTACCTAAAAAACTTTATCAATGTCACATTAATCAGCTGAACAAACAAGAATTAATTGAAAAAGATTTTAGCAGGGCAATGATAATTTCCTTAGATTTTCTCCACCTTAGCTATAAAATTTGCTACAACTATTAAAATGCTTTTTTTTACTTCATTTTTAAATTGGTCTGTTTTAAACTAATCTCTTGTATAATGTGCGAACAAGTTTATTTTTATGTGAAGAAATATTTTTTCAAATCTTTTGATCTTCAGAACAATAATTTGACAAGTGTGCTGACATCAATTATGAGTCTTTAATGAATTTAACATGGATTTTTTCTAATCCAAAATAATTTTTCCTTGAGAGAGCATATTATTTGATTATCAACTTTGTTCTCACAGACACAAAGGCTGCGTTCGGGCGATGTAATTCATTTTAATATTAGAAGAAGTACGAGTCTCTGGAGTGGCATGCATCAAGATAATAGAAGATTTCTCGATTGATTTTTTTTTTATTATTTTCTTAAATAAAATTTACGTTAAAAAAAACAAGATTTGTAAACAACTCGCGAATTTTTTTTTTTTTTTTCATTTTTTTTTTTTTAATTATAAAAATAACGACTTTTTTTTCTTGTCAAAATATAAATATTTTGTTTGTTTATTATTGTTGTATTCTATAGGGATATTAGGTATTATTGGGGGATAAGGTTAATCTATTCTAAGCAGCCTATTTAATTTTATTAATAAGAGCGGACATGGTGGTGGACAATGTGATTTTCATAATCCTGAGTACAAAATTAGTTAGTAGACTGAAAATCAAGTTGATATTAGTTTGTCCCTTGATAGGTTAGTTAGTCAAATATTACTCCTAATCAAAGTGGTCTTCTATTAAGTGACAAACTAACATCAACTTGATTTTTGGTCTACTAATTCTGTACTCAGGATCATGAAAATCACACTGTCCACCAAAAAGGGTGGGACATGGCCGCTCTCCACCGGTTTGTTTTTTTCAAATGTCTATTGCCAAGCTATGTCACGCAGACAAACTTAGCCGACCACATATTCTTAAAAGGTACAAAAAGATTAACTGATATACAACATTCTAGCTTGTTATTAATCAGACATTTTTTTTGCACGCTATCTCCTGGACTAATAGTTAAACCAAGTTGATCAAAAACTTTTAAGTAGAATAAAATATTATTTCTGGGTTGGACAGAAGAAAAAATAAAACAATAAGAGAAGAATAAACGATAATTATTAGAGAAGTAGGTTATCAGCTCATTGCATCAAGAAATTAAACTCTTACTGCAGTTGTATTGTCTGAGTGACATATAGTTTAATGTTAGCTAACAGATAAGTATATAACAGAATAATGACTTGAAATAGGCTAAACACCGTGTACAATGTAGGTGTGCAATGCAGTTGCATCATGAAGGGCATATACAATTTTAACGTTTGTACCCCGTTTACTAATTTAGACCATTTCAGATTTATACATTCCTGTGATTGGTCACTATGACCGAGCCGAATTTTGTGTGGATCGGTTCAGCCGTTCAGGCGGAGTATGTGTCCAACCAAATGCAAATTGTAGTATATGAGCTTCGCTGCACTCAGCTCAATAAAAAATTGAAAATGAGAGAATTAAAGAATTAAAAGAAGACGATCAGGTCAAAGGGTAGATATACCCTGAACTTTGGCTTTTTACTGGCATAAGCCTTTTCTAGTTAAGGAGGAAAGCCAATATCAAACAGTTCAAATATTTTAATTGTGATTTACTGCAAATAGAATTTGAAAGTATTGCTAGATTACCTGTAACTTGATAAAAGTTGTAACATTCAATTTACTCAGCACATACGTGTGCTAAAAGGTATAAGTTTGAACTGAAATATGCACATTAGAACCTCAATATAACTGACTTATAGAGGCTGTCGCTTGTCCATTATATAACTAACTAGCTTTCACCCCGCGCTCCGTGCGGGGCTCATGCTAGGTATTAGCGGCTATGTTGCCTATTGTCATGTAGGCCTAGCAATTAAATGAAATGCCTAAATTGTTTTCTATGCAAGCCTTGTAGGAATAAAATCAGGACTATATTAAACATCATTCATTCCGTTACTAAGAAAATAATTTCCTCCAAATCGTAGTTAAGAGTCTATCTATATATTTAAAGCCAAGGGAAACTATGTATATTATTGATAAAAATACTAAAAAAGGTATAATAAATAAGAAAATAAATGTCGTAAAAACCTATTAGACTGTGAAGTCACTGAACAATCGATGATGGTGCATTGATTTAATTACCAGTCTCTTCTCTCAATACGGTAGTTGCACCAGTAAATATTTAATAACTCTAGTTCTGGGAAAAAAATAATTAAATAATAAATACTCGATTTATAGAGCAATAGTGTAAGGTTTAAGTACCCCAATCAGAAATTAGCCAAGAGGAGCTAGCCTAGGCCTAGAGGAGGTCTAGGTAAAGAGAATGGAGTGGGAGATGGTAGAAAAGTGGGAAGGGGTGGGGATAGAGAGGGCTATACCGCTAAGACAGTTCTACTTAGTATAGACCTCCAATATGCCTTTCCAATACGGCTATTTAATGCTCTTCCCAATACGGCTGCTGCACCAGTAAATATTTAATAACTCTGGTTCTACTCGATATTTTTAGATGAAACCAAGCCTACAAATTGCGCAACATGTTTGCGCACACCCCTGAAAAAAAAATTAATCGATTTCATTTAGCCAGTTTTGCTCCTATAAAGTCTGACTGAGGCGACAGACACACATACATACACGAAAAAAGTTAAGGTTGGATTCGGTTTTTGGAATGTCTAAAATGAAAAAGTATCCAAACAATTTTCAATTCTGACCAATGTACAGACAAAACTTTAATTTTATATATATAGATAATCATTTCAAATTATAATGTAAAAGGGTATAAATTAGTTAAATTTCAGTAGTTAGCTATAAAAAGTGTTTATTACATAGAAAATAAAAGATAGCCTTTAACATTGGTTTAATAAGTCATTTTTATCGAATACTAACAAAACAGAATCAGATACAGGGTCTTGGGTCGGGTGGCAAATCAAGAAATTTCACAGAAAAATGTATCTTTGTTTAACCGTTGTAAGCAACGTCTGCTATAGAAGTGTCTGATATAGAAGAGTTTGATATAGTTCTACTGTAGTTGTAGAACAGGTTTTATAAAAAGTGTTTTCTTATATTGTAGTTTATGTTTATGTTAGATAATAAACAAATGAAATATATATTTTATTGATAGAATAACTTAATTAAAGAAAAATAATAATATAATCTAAATTAAAATAAAAATTATTCCATATTTAGCATCTTTGTTTAAGATATAAAAATTCATTTTCTGTATGAAACTTACATTATTTCCTATTTTTTTTTAATCTAAATTTTGACAATATAATAATGGTTATTTTTAGTAAATTATTAATAATTAAAATATGGTTTGCTGGTGATACTTCATAGGTCTCGATATATTTAAACCAGTTTTGCCTCTATCATTTTTAGGAAATGATCATTAGAACTTTAAGATTCATAGCGTCTGTAATACGTCGACCACGGGAAAAGTGGTAGCGGGCCTGGTGGCAAACGTACTACTGGCCGGAGTAGGAAGAGGGTTACTATAACTAGACAAATAACACCAATTTTCAGGTGAGAAGGAGCAAGTCCTCCTTCTCTAAAAAAAACGTATCGTATACTTTTTGTAAACAATGGATCTAGCGCACTCCCACGAGCTCTGACATACAACAAAAAAACATAAACGTCCCTACCAGAGCCCGTATAACAATATAAATATATAACTTGGGAGCTACGCTCGTAACTTAATTCTACATAAAAATGGTCCTTAGATATAGGGTCCTAATGCGTCGACCTGATGGGTCGGCTCCCTCGGCGGAAGGCCTCTAATAAATTTTTGGGTACTCACCGCCGGAAAGGGTAATCCAATTTCTTCGGCACTTAGCCCACTATCTTAACACCCGCGATTTCGGCACTCGGCTCGAGAGTTCTACTCAATGGCACACAGCCTCCAAGTGAAAATGGCACACAGCCTCCAAGTGAAAATGGCACACAGCCTCCAAGTGAAAATGGCACACAGCCTCCAAGTGAAAATGGCACACAGCCTCCAAGTGAAAATGGCACACAGCCTAACATGGCACACAGCCTAACATAAAAATTGGCACACAGCCTAACATGGCACACAGCCCACTCTATCACCTCGGTCTTACCCGCGTAACGACAGTTAACTGACTGACCCTGGGTGGGGGAAGCGGCTGCCTTTTATAGCTTCAGGTGTGACTGTGTGACTACACGGCGTCTCATGACTGGTCTCAGGGGTTTGTGACCAGTCACGGGAGTCACGGAGGGTAACGTGTGACTTTGTGACCCGTCACATTGTTCGCGTGGGTCACAACCATGTGGCTCCTCCTCAGCTTACTAAAATTTAAATTCCTGTAAACCGGGGCTGTGACGGCTACCGGTTTACACGTCATAGAAGTGTAATGTATGTTGGTATTGTGGAAGAGTGTAAGTTTCTATATGTAATGTAATTCTCCACATACTTCCATGCAAAATCTTATTTTGCTTAGACTCGGTCTCTCTAAAGCTCTCCTTGGATGATTATAGAGTGCAGTAAAAAGTGGTCTAAGTTGGTTAATTCTGTTTGCTAAATATATTGGCTAATTTTGTGCTTGCACACTTTATTTCTTCCTCGTTATACTACAAACAACTAACTTGTTTGTAAATCTTTGGATAAAATGGATTTACACATAATATATAGTTAAGCGTTTATTTCATTCAATAAGTTCATTACAAATAATAAAATTTTCACAAACGAAAGCCTTGGTCATTTGACCGTTAGGCGAGATTCGGCCTCTCTATATAACATGCAAATTATAATTATTAACAATTAACCTGGCTCAATGTATACAATTATTTAAATACACTTATACAATTATTTTAAAAAAATAAAAAATAATAACGATTAAAAAGTAACTCAATATTAACAGCAATATTAATAATTGTAGTGAGGAACGATATATCACACTGTATGCACACATACATACGAAAATCTACATAAATATAAACTTATACATAAAAAATCATCGAAATAACATAATAAAATAAATATAAACAAGAAAATGATCCTTACTTTTTCTCTTTTCTATCCTTTCCTCTCCCTTCCTTCTCTCTCCCATTTTTCCCTCTTTTCCTTCTCCTACTAAACGTATCTTTCTCTCATTTCTTCTTTACCCTGTTTTTCTTAAAAAAAATAAATATGAATAAATAATATGTGAAAAATAAATAAAAAAATAAATAAAATAACAAAAAATAAAATAAAATAAAAAATAAAATTTCGTAGTACATTCTTTTAACAAAGCAGGTGATTAGCAATAACTACTAATACAATTATTAAAGTTAAATAGCAATACATAATATAGAGATAAACAAAAAACAAAAAAACTTTTCTTCTTTCCTTTTATTGAAGTTACAATATTTATCGTTTAAAAGGTTTTATTATATATACCCAAATTCATACATATATACACACCTATGTACATTTGTACATATATTATTCCAGATAAGCATCTAATTGTTGGTTTCTTATAGCGGTAGCTGCACTTACAAATCTGTAAAGCTTGTTCCAGTCAGTGCCATTAAGTAATTGAATAATATCCTCAGATGTTGATACGGGTTTTCCCAGGAATGCTTGTCTACATTCAGCTAGATGAGTGCATTCAGTTAGAAAATGGTGCATATCTTCCCTGATATGTTGATGGCACAAAGGACATTCTGGATGGTCTTGGTGGACCCACGGATTGTAAGATAGCCTCAGCATGTCAGAGCGTAATCTAATAAGCAGTTTACACTCTGCAAACCGCTTAGAGGTTGTTAAGTAGTGGTCACGGAGCTCGAAATCTAAGTGCCTGTAAACCATGTGATTTTCACTAGCTCGAGCTTTTGCTAAACACTGGTCCTTATCATATTTGATCATAGAATCTAGCAACCGAGTCGAGTACTTAGACCACTGATTTCCAATGCTTATCCCAGGTTCTAATTCAATTCTATGAAACTCCATTAAATTCAACCAGTGACCATACCATGATGTTTTCTCTTTGATTACTAAATTGGCTATAATATTCGGTAACCTAATGCTGCTCATACGGCCAAGGACTTTTTCCAAATAATTTAAATGGAGCTTATATGTATAAATATACATGGAATTAAGCCCACATTCTAACTCCAAAAAATAACTAGGTGTATTTGGGGG
This sequence comes from Gerris lacustris, assembly GCA_951217055.1. Taxonomy (NCBI): domain Eukaryota; kingdom Metazoa; phylum Arthropoda; class Insecta; order Hemiptera; family Gerridae; genus Gerris; species Gerris lacustris. The sequence continues at coordinate 74,092,046 of OX578281.1, read as the reverse complement.
TAAGCCGAAAACCTTTTTTAAAAAAAACCTTTGAATTTTTTCCACCTCTTCAAATCTACTCCACCCCCAAACCTGAGCTCCATAACACATGACTGATCTCGACACTGAGTGAAAAAGGCGTAACCTGGATTCGAAGTTAAAATTTCTTTTCGACCAGACAACATTTCCTGTATTATTTAATGCAATTTTAGCCGTTGCCAGTTTATCCTTGATGTGATTTTTAAAACAGAGAGTGGGCGTTATTTTTATGCCTAGATATTTGTATTCCTTGACTATTTCAATCGGCTGACCACGGTAATGCCATTTTTCTATGGCTGACACTCTCCCACCATTGGGTTTAAACACCATAATTTTTGATTTGGCTAGATTTAACGTTAGGTTCCACCGTCGGCAATAATCATCTAAATTTTTAATCATTCTCCTCATAGTAACTATATTATCACTTAGAATAACAATGTCATCAGCATAGGCCAACATTTTTATTTGTATGCCATGCAGGTTGAGGCCGCCGTCAAGCTCGTCATACAAATCGTTTAGGAACAGACTAAACAGAGTTGGGCTTATAGTGCAGCCTTGCTTAACTCCTACAGTTATTTTAAAGTTATCAGTTAAACCATTCTTAGTCCAAACTGCAGCAGTAGTATCCCGAAATAATCCCTTTATACAACGTAGTACTTTTGTGGAAACTCCAAAACATGAAAGTTTATAAAATAATGCTCTTCTGTCGACACTGTCAAACGCCGCTTTAAGGTCAACGAAAAATGCATAAACTTTTTTCTTCTTTTGGGTCGCTTTCCATTTTAATTGTACAATATTTACGAGCGTAAAAATGTGGTCAAACGTGGAATAGCCTGCCCGGAAGCCCGCCTGACACTCCTTTAGTATACCATTTTGATCTAACCATTTAGTGAGACGGTTGTGCAATATTCCTGTGAATATTTTTGATATTGTTACAAAAATTTATATTGTTAAGTATTTATATTTGATATTGTTAAGTTTCTATATGTAATGTAATTCTCCACATACTTCCATGCAAAATCTTATTTTGCTTAGACTCGGTCTCTCTAAAGCTCTCCTTGGATGATTATAGAGTGCAGTAAAAAGTGGTCTAAGTTGGTTAATTCTGTTTGCTAAATATATTGGCTAATTTTGTGCTTGCACACTTTATTTCTTCCTCGTTATACTACAAACAACTAACTTGTTTGTAAATCTTTGGATAAAATGGATTTACACATAATATATACAGAAAACTAATTAAATATTTCATTAACTTGACAATTGTTGTTGTGAGAACCCTCTTCATATTTTCTATTTTGGCTCTGTGCTCTTATTATAGGTGTTATTCATGATTTACTAAAAACAAAATTATCATATATATTGTTTTTTGATGGATTCATTAGGTGTTGAATAAATATAATCAAAACATGTTGGTTTTCATTTATATTTCTGGTAAAACGTTTCGACCCTTCTCTGCATTTTTAAGGTCATTTTCAATCACATGTTGTTTTCTAAAATTGAAACACATTAATTATAATTAATTGAAATCCTTTCTTATCATTAATTTTAAATATTTACTATTATTTATAAATAATAAAATTTAGATGTTTCATCTAAATTCTGACTTGAATGAAAAAACCTAATATATAACAAATAATTAAAATTTACTTACAATTTCGGGTACAGCTTGATACAAAATTTAAAATTCCTCCTAGGGAGTTTGTCATAATTAAAAAAAAATGATATTGTATAGATAAAAAATTATCTATACAATATCATTGATGCCCCTTTTTGAATAGTACTAAATATTCTCTTTTTTTATTTAAAAATATAATCTTTTTTAAAATATTTTATTTTCCAGACGATCGTATCGACCGAAACTACGACCAAACCCGTGACTGAAGAAAAGGTCATCATCGAGACTACCAAAGATGCAAAACTTCTTGAAGGAGTCGCTAAGGGATTGAGCGACTTCAAAGAAAAAGAAATACTTGCATCAGAAACCCAAGGTAAGACTATAACTTGAACTTTTCTCCTTTTGGTTAATTTCTGCTGATATTTAACAAAATCAGAAACATTGCTTAAGTTCTTTGGATAATTTTGTGCAAAGGTGAAATTACATTGGATCATTACAACTTAAAAATGGCAAATAATTAAAAAGTGCCAAAATATGGCTAATTTTTGTCTGACTAATAGAGCTAATTCTAAAATACATACTTTTCTCTTTTTTCTTTTTTTTTTTTTTGCTTTTGACTCCAGAACACCTATTATAAGGAAAAATAGGAAAACATATTTGTTTAAATGCCTATAAAAAATTGGCGTATTGGGGGCGGAGAACAAAGAGAGAACTGGTGTTTATGAGTCAGCTCTTCAAGACTAGTAAAATAAATCATAATCCGCCACTTTTTAATTGAAGTCCATTTAAAAAAAAATTAAAATGGTTAAAAAATAAAAAAGTTGGAAATAATGGCTCATTTTGTTGGTCTTGAAGAGCTGATTGCAAATAAGTTTCAGACTGGACAAATAATTTTCATCTAACTACCTCTAGCCTTACACACATTGTACTGTGGGTAATTATATCGATAATTCTTGGTAAATAATTAGTTGTTTTGAGTGAGATTTTGTGGTAGCACTTCATAATTATGACTAGAGAGGTTGATACAAAGTAACACTACAATATTATCATCACAATTTTTATTATAAACACACAAACGCGTTTCAACATGTAACATCATCTTCAGTGTGCATGTTAACTTAGTAAGAGTTAATTCTGTACTGAGCTAACTATTTTAAAAACATTTATTATAAACTAGCAGTACAAGGTGGGGGTAGACTAGGGTCGTGTGGGTAGAAGGATTACTATGAAAGGAACAAGGTAAGGGATATGGAGTTGAGATCTAAGTTGGATAAACAAGTAAAGGTAAAAGGTTCAGGTAGCATTTGGGTTTTCAACTGCTAAAATAATAATTTCTTATATTGCTATGACTAAAATTTCTTACAACTATCACATCATTAACACGCACATTAACACACACACTGAAGATGATGTTACATGTGGAAACGCGTTTGTGAGTTTATAATAAAAATTGTGGTGACAATATTGTTGTGTTACTTTGTCTCTCTAGTCATAATTAATTCTTGGTAATGTCTAATAATGGAAAATCTTAAACCGGATAAAAAACTTTCATTCCTGAAGTCAAAAAAACTTGATTATAGAAAAAATATAGATTCTTTATGGAATAATATTAATAAAATAATAGAGGCTAAATAAAACTTTAGGCGTGTTAATAAAACTAATTTAATGGAATGTTATTTATAGAAAAATCATAAAAATAAACTCAGTCAAAATACCTGACCAAATCTATTACTGCAGAAAAAGGTCATTAGTGAGACTATCTAGAAAGTTAGGAGTTCTTTAGCCATTTTCGTATATCTGCAATAAATATGTTGGAGTCCTGGGGAGATTGACTGTGTCTTGGTTTGGCGTCTTTGATTACACAGGAGCATGTAATCTATTCTCTTGGGAATTATGGGTCAGACCTCGTTTTAAAGCTCAAGATTCAAAGAGAATGTCCATTATTTGCTGGAGAGGAGTAATTTGGTTTGTATGCTTTGACAAGTCAAGCATAACAGTCTAGTTATGATGACAGTGAACATCTTATCTAGAAGAAAGTCAAGTCCACAGTGTTATTTATTCTCCAAAGTGTTTTTGTTTCCATGTCTGGAAGCAGCTTCAGGCTTGTTAAGCACTGTGATGTCATATGATATCAACAACAAAATTATTTTATTTACATTTTGTTTCCAGTTTTAGAAGTCAAATTATGGGCTTTAAATCCTTCAAGTTGGGTTTTAACCAGAATACCTTGATTGCTATAATGGCAAGAACTAGTCCTGTATTATGAATTACCAAATTGACAAGCTTCTTTCCATGATTTTGAGCACTCAAAAATTAGGTATTGAAGTGACGACAAAAATGAAGGTATTTTATATTGATGTATTTTTTAGATCCTTCTCGAAACCCTTATGCAGAGGGTGATGTGTCTGTCCGTCCGTCACTCTTTGGTTAATACAGTGGCTTACCATAACCCCCAAAATCGTCCTGAGGGGGTGACAAGATAATATCCCGCCCCAGGTGCCACAAGACCTTGGTACGTCACTGGGTTTATATCCCCCAAACCATTTAAGGTGAAAAGTTGAAATTTAAAACACTGGCACGACTTTTTGACGCACGCATAGGAAAAAGGAAAAATATAGAAAAATTAAAATTTTAATATGTGCATGGGACAATGAAAATCTCTTGAAAAAAATTCCCACTTTTATGTATTGTAAATTTTGTCGGAGCACATGTTCAGTGTGCCCAATTTTTTATTTTTTTCAAAATTTTGAGCAGGGTATCAAATGAATGCTTCTGAAGGGTAGGTCACAAATATCCATGTACGTTTTTGTAAAATTTGCATTCCTTATTAGTTTTATGAGTTAAATGTAACCGACTGCTAGTTTTAGTATTTGCAGAAAGTTTTTGATTGTTTATTTCACTGTTTCCAATTATTCAATTATGAGAATTCCCAATATTTTGTTTCAATTTCAAAAGTTTGTCAGTTCTAATGCTAATTCAATAATGGAAAGATGATTTTTTTTTCAAGCAATTCCAATTCTACTGTTTCTGATTAAATTATTTTTTATTTATGACTAAATTAACCTATGTGTGTGTTAATGATGAAAATCAACCTTGTAATTATTTAAAATTATTGAAGGGCGTTTTAAATTTTTTTTTTTTTTTTTTTTTATCAAATAGATTCTCAAAATTTAGATACATCTTAACACATTGAGGACAGAGGTAAAACATTGGTTTAATTAGTAGGACGGAGGCATATGCATGGGCCGTACTGATTGGACGCGCCGGCGCGTCCTGCCCGGCCTTTAGCTTGACTCACAATAAAAACGGACGCGTTATCGAGTCCTGCCATCCTTTTGGCATTGCTTTTTTGTAACAAGCACCAGATTAAATATCTTAATTCTTAGATGTTTTCTTTTTAAAAAAAATCTATTTAGCTTTGAAGAATCAAAAAACCATTATAACTTTAATAATTATACTCTTAAAAAATTTACAAGGACATGAGGATTTAAAAAAACACCTTTGTTCCTTATGTGTAACTTTATAACATAAAAAAACCAACAATTCGTTATTCTCCTAAATATTTATGTACAAGAATGTATACATTTTTTATAGCTCACACTATAACAAAAAAGAAATATGTATAAGATAGCGTTGAGTATTAAAAAAAAAACGATAACTAACATAAAATTATGTAACCAATACAATAAAAATGGACGCTAAAAGAAACTTGAAATTAAGTTTGTAGCTAATACTAAATTAATATATACATCTAAAGAGAATGTATTACAAAAATATATCTTAACTATAAAAAAATATATATACATATGAGGTAGCGCGGTAAGTAAACAAAATAAAAACAAACAAAAAAAGATAACTAACAAAATTATATAACAAATACAATAAACAAGGACGCTAAAAGAATACTACAAAAAATATATATCTAACAAATATTCCAAAAAAGTTATTTTAAAAAGAAATCGTATAAAGATAACAAAATATAAATTAAAAAATTATTTTATAGATATTTGTGAAAAGCCGGAAAAAATTGTATACATAACCCAGGCTTATTAGGGCAATCTACCCACTGATACATAGTGTCCTTTCTTTTTTTATTCTTTGCACAATTGTGGCATTTTATTCTTAAAATTTTATTTGAACCGTCGTCCTTCGAAATCGCCGATGGCAAGTGAAAGTGGAACCTTGGAATTGGAATATTGGGCAAAGGTTCTGTTGAGGGTTCTGGAATCAAAGCTTTTATTACTTCCAATTGGTAATTATGAAGACTCATCCGTTTTGCTTCAAGGCACTTGTTGTATAAGAACCAAGAATTTACTAAAATCATGTGGAAGACGTGAATTCCTGGTTTCTTGTACCAGCGGAGGGTTTTGTGGAGTCCTGAGTGATAGGAGAGCATTTGATCATGGCGATCTACTCCTTTTATATAAGTATTATATTCACCTATCAGTCTTACTGGAGCCCTCAAAGTTCTCGTAATCACTCAAGTCGAGGTCTACTTCGTCCTCTTATTCGAGCTCAGGACATATGCGAAGAATATATATATTCTTCCTCTGTATACCGTACTTCTTTTGAAGTACCCGGTCTATCCATCTATACACAAAAAAATCCATACATGTAATTATACTCGTACTTACGTTGTGTAGTTATAATACAAACAAGAAGCAACTGGTAAATATATATATATATATATATATATATATATATATATATATATATATATATATAAATTACATTCATATATATATTATATAAAAAGGAAAAATGTTAAATAATAGTAAAATGGGAAGATATATTGAAAAATATATAGTAGTCTAACCAAAAACAGGAATATATATAATGTGTACATTCGTGTTTTTTCCCCATAAAAGTAAATTTTTTTTATTATAAGTTCATAAAGATATTGTTAAAAGTTTTGTCCCTATTTATATAAAAACAGTAAATCAGAAAAAGTATTATAATTATGCATTATCTTACCTTGTAAAGACGTAAATATCCAATAGAAGCGGGAGGTGAGTAAGGGAAATGCAGGAGCAATTTCCTCAAAAAGTTGATATAAAAAAAGTGGAGCCGAAGGTCACAGTTAGCACTTGTACAGTCTTAAGAAGCTAGAGAGACTCTCGTAGAACGTTTCCAAGAGCCTCTACCCCCACCCTAATGATACATACATACAAGGATTTCGGACGCGCTGTCGCGTCCACCCGTCCTTTTGGCTTTGCACAATGGACGCGCTGGCGCGTCCGCCCGTCCTCAACGTGTTAAATTCAATGGCGTCTTATATTCGATGCAATACAGTAGTTGGTTTAATGATCACTTATTTCTCCGTATGATTTACTTACATTATACTAGATAGATTAATAAGGGTAGAATTTAAGAACAGTAGAACCTCTGTTAATTATCAAAAGCACGGGGCAGGAGCCTTGACAGATTATTGAAAAGAAGGTTAAGCAAGAAAGGGGAAAATTTTAGGGCTAAAAGAGACTTTTTTTTTTGGCTCATCCAGGCAATTATTTGAGCTCAATAATTGGCAGATAGTGCTTGGCCACACTGGGTGGGGCAACACCTGGAGTGGAAAAAGTGGTGTGTTTGGCAGATGTGCCTGATGGTTAAAGGTGGTTAGAGGTGGTTAGAGATGGTTAGATGTGGTTAGAGGTGGTTGTGAGAATGGTTGGGAATTGGGAGACGGATAATTAAGATTATACTGTAACAACACCCATATAGCATAATTTATCCACTACTGCTAATATATAACAGATGAAGTGGCAGATATAAAGGATGAAGACCAATATATTGTGGTTTTAAAAATAATAATCTGATCAATTTTGTCCTTTGTGTTTTATCACTGTCCTTCAGATATTCTCACTAACCTTGTTTCTTCTCCTATAAAAGACAGAGCCGCCAAAAAATTTCCTTTGAGGTAAATAATTGAATCGATAGTTCTGATATGGAATGAGTTTATTTTATTATTCTATTTTGGATTGCAAAAGTCAGAAATAATCTTCGAATAGTATTATTTGTACTAGAGCAACACCTGTTTTGATTATTTCTATTACTTATTACTGTTTATTTATTTATTTTCTATTGTAAGAAGTTAAAATAATTTAACATGAATTTGTATTTATGTCCTTTAGGGATCATATCGCCTAAATTTTCGACGACACCCCCACCAAGTCCAGCAGATGTACTTAAGGCCAAAGGTAATACCAAAGCATAATTACAACTAAATTATTTTTTTTTACATATTTCTTTTGAAAAAAGAAACATTTATCGAGTTTCTTGTATAAAAATATCACAAATTTTCTATCAGAATAATCTATTGATTTGATTAAAAATTATAGTGAAGGATTAATATTCACTGATAGTATGCATCAGTGATTTTTTTCTTTGTAATAATATCATATTGGATTTTAGAAATATACTTTCAAATCTTTATTTTTAAATATAGAAAAACTGCAGTAAAATAGCAAATACATTGAACTAAAAATCAAATACATTGATTTATTTATTTATTTTATTTTTTGTCATTTACATATACGTATATGTATTTATTTATTTATTTTTTAGCCGGTGAAATTGAGTGGAAATCGACTCCGACCAGTGACATTGATGGTAAGTACCATATTAAATTGATTTACATACATATATATTTCTTTGTGTTATGATAAAAAAAAAAAAAAATGTATTAACAATTCTAACAAAACTACTAAAAATGTACATTCTTTAGAAGTGTTTTAAAAAAGATTGTTTCTTTTTTTTAAAAAATAAAAAATCTAATCTAACCAAATACTGCTTTTGATTTAGAAAAATAATTATCCATCAATACATATTTGCAATGAATTGTTTAAAAGATTTTTTTTTTGTCATTTTTCAATAACCAATAAGCCAAAATTTGGAATATGTTAATAAGGTAATCGAAGTGGCTACTGTATTAAATTTTACCCATGCTTTGATGATGAATCAAATGAACATGATGAACATTTGAATCAAAGTACATGGTTCTCTTTGTACTTCCTCTAAAACTTTTGAATTGTAGCTGTAACCCTTGTCGTATAATAGGATTTAATAGATCCACAAACTAGACAATATTATACTGGATCTACTTAAACATTTATTATAACATTATGAGCAGGCTGTAGAAGGGTTGGAGTAAGGGGTAAGTGCGCTAGAAACAGAGTAAATAATAATAAATTGATCAGTCTATCCTTCCACAACCTTGTTGGATAAAATTTTAATTTCAAAACGATTTTTGACTATTTTGATTATTTGTATTGGTTAGTTCAGGAAGAGTTGAATGATTTTATTGTAAAATACAAACTCTGACAAAATCGTCTGAGCTGATTTCAAAAAATATTATATTTACACAGAAAATGGAAGTATGGTGATACCCTCCAAAATGTGATTCCGAGATCTCTGTGAAGGAGGGGTCTTACGAACCCGGGGATATCATTAAAATCCATTTCATATACTTAAATGTCTGTGAGTACGTATGTTCGTACATTTCTTTCAGAACTTTAAACCTTTATAACATCACTTCAAGACATTGTATTGAGATGCGGTTTGCGGCATTTTTTAAAACTTTTGTCGGAAAAACTGATGGAGTAAACCCAAACATCGTAGCTCACGACGTTTCAGAGCTACAGTCACTTAAGCACGAAATCGGTCTGTCGACAATAACTTCAGTAGGCTTTGTTTGATTTCAATTTCCTTTAGGCTATATATGTTTCCAATATGGTAGATTGCATCTATCGGACAAGCGGTTTGGGAGATATTGGCATTTTAATGTTTTTACTTCCATGAAAATGGGTGTAAATACTGAGTTCTCTCTTGCTCATGTATTGACACCACAACATTTCATAAAAGTCAACACTTCATGTGTGGGATTTCGACACCGGTACTTTTTTAGCGTTTTTTTTTTTGTGTGTGTGTGTGTGGGGGGGGGGGGGGGGGGTGTTTGTTTAAAATTAATTTCTCAATTCTACCTTGGGTTATGATTTTTGCGAAGATGCCAATTTTTATGGAAATTGGCTCCGGTAGTTTATGTCGTCTACAAATGACTTCAGACTACAGACTAAAGAGTGACTTTTTCTTAAAAACCACTTTATTTGGATTCAGGGGATCTTAAAATTTATAAATCCATCCAAATTAAATACAATACACATTTATGAGAAAGTAAATACAAGCTTTAATTTTTTCTCAAAAGAATAAAACATCTTATTAGAATGCCAAGAACTTTTTTAATTGCCCTATATACAATACAGAGATATGAAGCAGCACAGACAAAGGTCATTGAAACTTTAAATGCCATTGACTAAAGAAAAAGAAAAAAAAAAGTTTCACATAAGTTTATAACAAATTTATTTATTTATAGTTTTTTATTTAAAGAGATAACGTCTTGTATATTGTACGTTAATATTGTGACATTTAAATAGAGGCCGGGACATGTGACTCACATGTTTCTCTAAGTCTTAAATCAATCTTAACTGTTACATTCTTATTTTGTCTTTCGTTACGTATTTTCCCCTTTATGTTTTCTTCTCTAGTTTTGTTTTTTTATAAGGTAATATTGGTACTAAGGTAAATGAGTTAATAGGAAGCCATTCTAAACAAAGCCCTACAAAGTTAATCCAAAACCTGTAGACAATCGTTTCTAACTCAGTTACTGTCATACTTTCACGACGAATATTAACTTTCAGTACAATTCTAACAGTGCTTTTTACCTTTTTTTTTTTTCTTTTTTTTCAAATTAAAAAAAGTTTTTTTTTATCATATTTAATATTTTTATTCTGAATCATATCGGTATTAATATCAATTTATATTTTAAAAAAAGTGTATAAGCATATATTTCAGTAATATTAATTATTAATTATTATATTATACATATTCCAAATCTAATATTCAATTTAACAATAAAACAAACAGAGGTTGAATCAAACAAAAAGTTGAATAAATAATAAAAGACATGAATGTCTTATAGTGAACACATTTATTTTTATTATATTTAAAAACACATGGAAAAGGTAACATTTTCTTTTTATATTCTAACTATTTATCATGGGAGATCTATGTTTTATGAATTTAAAATTTTCATTTTAAAATATCATCAAATTATTCGTTAAGATAACTTCCACTTTAACTTGTACATTTTCTTTGGCACTTCCGGGTTTATTTCTGAACACCAAATACTGGTGTTTTGTGTTCACCCACTATTGTTAGTCAAATGTGTTGCTTCTTAACCCTTTTGCTTCTTACCGGCTATAGTGGACAAACAAAGAGGCACGGGCGGCGTACTTTATGCGCCATTGCATTTTTCCAACCATAGGTCAATAGGTCAAATCCAGATTATCTAAATTGTGTTTTGAAAATGTTGAACTAAAAAGTCAATTAATGTATTTTATATTTATTTCTCAATGACATATTTAATTATAAAAATAAAAATTAAAATAAAAAATCAGTAATTACTCCTTCAGCGTTCTGACTTAGTATCGGGCTTTCAACCCTACTTATTGTTATTAGTTGACAAAGTCCTAAGATAACTCCTCACAACCATCATCCTAATCTGAAAACTCATGCAAAACTGAAAAATATTGATCGGAAGGCATAATTTCTCTATACCGGACATGGTGGCACGGGCGGCGCATAGAGTCCATTAAGACAAATAAACACGGCAAAACAATTCAAAACGAAGAAATAATCAAAGCAGACTGTTTCATCTGTTTTAGGGGTCTCTAGTGGTAGGGTAAAGTGAGGTTTTATTATTCTCGCATCGTGAATCTGTGATTTGCAGAAACTTTTTTACTCTTGGTGCACTCAATGCGCCAGCCCATGTAATGAAGGGTTAATGAAAGCGACATCTGTTATTGTTGTGGGTAAGATGATGCAGCTGACGTGAGGCGATGAGTTGACCTAGTGGCACTTACCTCTATAATAGAACTGCCGTAATCGATAACTAGTCCCGAATCATTCTCCTGCGTAGCTTGGTTGGCAAGAGCATCTGTACTAGAAATACAGGAGACCCGTGGTTCAAATCCCGGCGCAGGAGTGTATTTTTCTCTATAATAGAAGTAAATGACCATCTGGTTCAGCTTGGCCTCTCGATGCATTACAGTCAGTTAATTTTAATTTATTATTTAATTTTACTCTTAAAATTGATAATAACCCTAAGTTAAGTACACACCTCAATAAGTGTGTTGCAATAACCGATTCCGGGTTGGTTTAGATTAAACCTCTGTTTTTTCAACCAATTTCACTAAACACATTGGTGAACTTGGGTATTTAAATGTTTTTAGAAGGCTTAATAATTTAAAACATAATGTATGGTTCTCCCAATCTTCTTAATTTTGTTTTATTAAAAACTAATTAATTTAGAGCCTACATAAAGTCAGGAATAAAAATGTTAAATAATTGTTTAATTAGTTTGTTATTCCGGTGGATCACTCTTCTTGGAGCACAGGTATGCACTTGCGAGCCCGCAATACGCTCATGCATTGCTGGCGTAACAAACAGCACAACATGAAGCGTGATCAGTTTCCGTTGAAAAAACCCAGGTTAAAAGGGAGTGATATGTGGGTCTAGCTAACTTTATTTATAATTTAACCATATTTTGTAAACATAAGTAGACATTACGCCACTCTGTTTTTAAATGCATGTCTAGATCGTGGGATCTAAGGTTATTTAATTTAAAATTCAAATTGGCAACTCGTCGCTCTTTCTACAAGATATGGTTAAGTTATAAAATAATTATGCAAATTTAGCTAGACCCGCATATCACACCCTATATAAGGATATTTAGATTGTTCTGTATTGAGTTTAGTTATTTTTATATAAAATGAAAGCACTGCCTGTCCCAGAGTGACAGCAGAGTTGTTGTTTATTAGTTTGTATGTTTTGTCATAATATAGTTAATTCTGAACTAAGTGAAATATGTGTTTTGAACATTACTCTTATAATTATTCTAATTATTAAATCTGTATGAAGACAGATCAAATTGGCGACGAGGATGGGATCATTCTTTGGGGATATCTCGCTATTCCGTGCGGCTTTAAAAGTGAGTTGAACATAGCGATGCGGGACCTCTTCGTAACGGGTATCGGCGCCGGCCCTATTCAAGATAGGTTAATGGAAGAGGACGCGACATCGGACAGTTCGACTTTGTCCCATATGATAAAACTTGCATTAACTAAAGAGGCTGCGTTAAATGAACGCTCTAAGCTTTTATTGACGGTAAAGTCATCTCCCGTTGCGCAAGAGAATGAAGTATTTTATCTTAAGAAAAATAACACACGGGAAGGACCAAGTGTAAATAAGAAATCGCTCTCGCTTAAGCGTGACCTTTGTGGAATATGTGGAAAACGTAATCACGTGACGAAGGAATGCAGGTACAAGGGCTACATTTGTAATATTTGTAAAGCAGATTCTCATATTGCCTCGATATGTCCTCGAAGAGGGAAGCAAAATACCAGTGATAAAGACAAAAATAGGAAAAATAACTTTATTCAAGAGGAGGAAGATACTTCATCAGATGAGGATAAATTTTACAGTCTGCGACCATTGAAGGATCGTCAAGTTAATCTCTCTCCGGTAAATGTAAATAATTCTATCAATGCAAACAAACCGTTATTAAACGAATACAAACCATTGACAGTGACCATAATAGCCGACAATAAAATAATCCAATACGCTTTGAAATCGACACCGGTTCATATCATTCAGTGATATCTTACGAATGCTACAAGAAGTATTTTGAGAATAAAAAATTAAAAATCAATGAAACTTGCCTTACTGATTACATTAATCAGCCAATAAAACCAATGGGTAAGTTATCGGTAAGACTTTCTCACAATGGCATAAATAAAAAGGTTGAATTACTCATTATCAAGAATGGAGGCCCACCTCTCCTAGGAAGAGCAGCAGCTAGATTGTTGAATATAGATATTGGGAAATTGTGGAATCACACTACTAAAAATTTTAACATAAATACTCCTAATTGTGATGATCTTATCAGGGAATTCCCGGATCTTTTTAGTCCTGGCTTTGGCACTTTTAATAAACACAAAATTACCTTAAACGTTAAACCAGGGACAGTCCCTGTGTACCATAAACCCAGGAATTTACCATTTGCTATTAAACCTAAAGTCGAGGCTGAATTAGACCGCTTAGTGGAATGCGGGGTGTTAATTCCAGTTGAATTCAGCGAATGGGGAACCCCCATAGTCCCTGTTATGAAATCGGACGGCAACGTACGCATATGCGGCGATTTTAAGGTAACCGTGAACCCTAATTTGGAATGCGTTCGGTACCCCCTTCCGAGGATCGACCATCTTTTTAGCCAAATCAAAGGGGCCACATTATTTAGCAAACTTGATTTGAGGGATGCTTACCAGCAGCTTCAAGTGGACGAATCCACCACAAAAATACTAACAATTTCTACGCATAAAGGACTTTATGGTTACACCAGGCTTCCATTTGGTATCACTAGCTCTGGAATGATTTTTCAACGTGTAGTGGAACAGTGTCTTGCGGGACTGCCAGGTGTAGTATGCTTTCAGGACGACATATTAATAGCCAGTTCCACCGATATAGAAGAGCACAGATCTAGACTCCGGGCGGTGTTCGGTAGATTGAGTGAGTGTGGATTTAAATTAAAAACATCTAAATGTAAGTTTTTCCAGGAATCAATAAAATATTTAGGCCATATCATCGATCGAAATGGATTGCACACAACTAAGGAGCATGTTTCTGCCGTCTTAAATTCCAGTCCACCAAAAAACGTAAAGGAATTGAAATCTCTTCTTGGTATGATCACATTTTATACGAAATTTATCAAAGACAGTGCAACCATTTTGCATCCACTTTACTCTCTGCTAAAAAAAAACACGCCATGGAAGTGGAAAAGCGATCATGATGCAGCATTTGAAGACATAAAAAAACAATTATCTTCTGCTCCAGTTTTAGCCCACTTCGACCCTGAGAAAAAGATACGCCTGACAATCGACGCGTCTCAGTTCGCAGTAGCGGCGATTTTATCAATAGTCACAGAAGAAAATATTGAACGTCCTTGCGCATTTGCGTCAAGAGTTTTAACATGTGCCGAAGTCAAATATTCCCAAATTGAAAAGGAAGCTTTAGCAATCATATTTGGGGTAAATAAGTTTAACGATTATTTGTTTGGACAACGTTTCACCATAGTTAGTGATCACAAGCCTCTATTGGCAATATTTGGTGACAAAAAGGGAATTCCAGTGATCGCTGCCAATAGATTGCAAAGATGGGCACATACTTTGTCAGCCTATGATTATGACATTATTTTTGTCAAGTCCGAATATAATCAAGCAGACTTTTTGTCAAGAAGTGTCCAATCTGAAGAAAAACCAAATGAATCGGTTCTACCTTCATATTTCAGATATCTTAGAAGTGAGGTGCCTATCGATTGGAAAATGATTAGTAATGAAACCCGCCAAGACCCTATCTTAGCAAGAATATTGACATACGTCGCTCATGGTTGGCCAGAAGTAAATGCGTCACTTGATCTCCAACCGTATTTTAGTCGCAAACACCAATTAAGCGCAGAGCAAGGCATCATTCTTTGGGGATATCGAGCCGTGATTCCTCAGAAGTTCCGTTCTCCTTTACTTAGCGAGCTTCATGCAGGTCACCAAGGAACCGTAAAAATGAAGAGTTTAGCTCGTTCCTACTTTTGGTGGCCAAAACTTGACAATGACATTGAGGAGATCACGAAGCAGTGTGAAGCTTGTAAGATCAACCAATCGATGCCAAACCAATCAACACTTTTACCCTGGCCACGGACTCCATCACCTTGGTACAGGATTCACATTGACCATGGGGGTCCGATATTTAACACCTATATTTTTGTCATATATGATTCCTATTCTAAATGGATCGAATGTTATTTTACTAAACATCCAGGCTCAAAATCAACGATTTCTTTTCTTAAAGAAGCTTTTGCTCGTTTCGGAAACCCTTACGAGATTGTGAGTGACAATGCTCCAGCCTTTATGAGTGCAGAGTTCCAATCGTTCGTGAAGTCTAGGGGTATTCGGCACTTAACCGGAGGGGTTTTTCACCCTCGCTCGAATGGAGCAGCCGAATCTGGGGTTAAAATAATTAAAGGATTTATTAAAAAACTTAAAAGCGAGAACAAAACAGCTGATCTTAAAGAAAATGTTAATGAATTTTTGTTTTGCTACCGCAATACACCAGGAACATCAACCAACGTTACTCCAGCTGAAGCCCTAATTGGCCGAAAACTTCATTGTGGATTTGATTTGTTGAGACCTTCGACATCCGAATTAGTAGAAGAGCGGATAAGACGACAACAGAGTAGGTTCAAAGGCAATAGAGTCAAGGAATTCTCAGAAGGAGAGATTGTGCTAGTTCGTGATTTTCGCCTGTCACAACCCAAGTGGATAAGTGCCACAATTCAGAAACGAATCGGGAGAGTCACTTACATTGTTCGTTCCAAAGAAGGTCATACATGGAAACGCCACCTAGACCAAATCCGCACGAATCAAGACCCAAAAGAAGAAACTGCTAGGGAAGCTTTAAATTCTAACCAGCAGGACCGGCAGGCTCAATGGTTTCCTAAACCAAATGACCAATCTAACCATCCTACACATCCTCCCCTTGTCATTCCAGGGGATCAACAACCAGCACGACCACACACACCCTACCGAAACAAGTTGAGACGAAGATCCCAACTGAGACCACCAGATCGCTTCTCTCCTGCCCCATGACATTAACTTCTTCGGAAGGGAAAGGATGTTCTGTATTGAGTTTAGTTATTTTTATATAAAATGAAAGCACTGCCTGTCCCAGAGTGACAGCAGAGTTGTTGTTTATTAGTTTGTATGTTTTGTCATAATATAGTTAATTGTGAACTAAGTGAAATATGTGTTTTGAACATTACTCTTATAATTATTCTAATTATTAAATTTGTATGAAGACAGATCATAGATATCCTTTTAACCTGGGTTCTTCCAACGGAAACTGATCGCCCTTCATTTTGTGATGTTTGTTACGCCAGCAATGCGTGAGCGTATTGCGGGCCCCCAAGTGCATACCTGTGCCCAAGAACGAGTGTTCTACCGTTAAATTATATTAAGAATCTCTTGTATTAATTACATTCAGTTACATTTCATTAGTTGTATTTAAAATTGTTTAATGGTAGATCATAGTTATTAATTTGAACTATATCCTGTCTCTAGATGGTTCTTACCACTATCAAGTTATTTAATATATGATATGTAGTATGTATCAATCAGTATTAAATGAACTTATTTCTTAGTGTTAGAAATAAGGTACTATTTCCTTCTTTCCATTCCATTGTATGATGTGGTCACATAGGTTCTCAAGACATGCGCTGTGACACTGCAGTGCAGTGAAGCAGAAGCACCTGCAACTGAAGTATTCCTAAATGTTCACTGGGTTCAAAGTACTTTTAGAATTGAACTATCAATGTGCTAATACTATAGTAGAGTGCAGCATCTTATGGAAACTGTACAAAATAATAATAATCTGATAAGTTCTAAACACAATCAATTCATTTATACCTTGAGAAGTTATAAACAAGATCAATTTATTTTTATTGTAATTATGTTCAAAACAAAATGAATATAATAGGTTGTTGTCTGAGATCAGGTATTTCCTTGTGTTTTTAACCCTGTTGGAAGAATTTATTACGAAGGAGCTACTGATATTGTGAATTGATAGCAACTAACTTCATAAGATCATGAACAGCTCACTCAAAAAATGTTCAAAATGCCAGAATTTATGCCAATTTCAAATTTATTTTCTTCTTGAAAAATTTAGTTTTATTATAATTTGGCTCTGGAATCATAGGTCATAATATATTGTAGATGCTGCTTAATGGGATCAGATAACATTAACCAACTGATAATAATAAGCAAAAAGTACAACAAGGAGAAGTAAAACCCAAAATTATAGACTGTGTTTATTATGAACACTGAGTGATGTGACTCATTAGAATAGAAAAATAATAATTTGAAATAATATTTTTATTCTTCTTTTTCTTTTTTTAGGAACAATACAAAATTAATCCAATACATTCAGGAAAAATAATACAGAAGGAAAAACTAATACGTAAATTTATATATGAAAATAAGTGTACATGATCACCACATTTTGAAGGGCTCATTTTTCATTTAAATATTACACTTAACAACAAAACGGATCATTTTCAAACTGTAAATTTATCGATGAAAGAATACGAATTATTAAAAGACTAAAACACACTGAGTTCTGAGATCTGACTGCGGTCCTTCAAAGTAATGGGGGAGGGGAGGAGGGGGAGGGAGGTGAGGTTTACTTTCTGAGAAAAAAGGATGTTCACCGAAACACCCATGTCAGCTCTAGTTGTTTCCCCCAAAATGATTTTAAAAAATCCAATGATTTTGACTTTGATATCAATAAACAAAATATTGTCAACAATTAACGGAACATTTTTAATGCATTGTTATTAGTTGGGCCCCTTGCAAGCTATTTTGGTCACACTAAGTGTTTGAGAACATTAACCGAAATTACATTAAGTGGCGTCCAATGTATTATCTCATGATTTTTTATTGAAAACAAAAAAATCAACATTTTTATATTCTAAAGCAGTATTTGGTGTTTTATATTGCTCAACTGTGCATTTAAATTTTTTACTGTTTGTCTATCAGTAAAATAATACTTTTTGTTTAACGTAGTTCTTGTATTATGTTTTTATCAATAAACATTTTTTTTTTTTAATTTTCTTTTTTACTTTGATGTTTGATGTAACTTTGTGAGTTATGTGCTGAGTGAATGGCTCTGGTGTTCAAGCATAAACATCCATTTTTTGTTTTGTTTCCTAGTCAAACCTTAATTTCGGAATTATTAAACAAAATAAAAATTATAGTAAATAAATTCTTATAAAAATAGAATATTTAATTTTTAATTTGTTTCTCATAGTAAATCCGATTACTATTAAACCGCATATGATTTTTCTTCTTTGGACAAATTTTGAGTTAATTCATTATTTACTAATAAATTTATATTTTTAATACTACAAAATTAGTATGATTAATTTATAACAATGAAATATTAATTAATCAGTTATAAATAAATGGATGTCTATGTAATAGCTTTTGTCCGATTCCCTTAACCTTACCTAACCGCCTTCTTTCCCAGTATTTTTAATTTTATTTATTTATTATTTTGTTTGTTTATTTATGTCGCTTGTTTTGTTTATTTACTGCTTTAGGCTTGCTTTTGTTTGGTTTTTTTGTGTTTTCCATTGCTGTTTTTATATTTTGCTGCCATTGCTTGATAAAATACTAATTGATTTTAAATTATAGTTAAAAAATTAAATTTAAAGTATTGATTTAGAATTATGATGTATTAATTGGTTGAAAATGGAAATTGAATTTTACTTTTTTTATTTTTTCCAAATTCGCATTAATTTAAAGAATAAAAAAAAAGTCTAGTACCTATTTTGTTATACTTAATTATTATTTTGTTTTTATTACAAATAGTTTACCCCCTCCCCTTTATCTTTGGGATAAATGTCCTGATGAATATAGATTAATCGCTGAATTTTGGAGTAGCATGAAAATGTATACAGTTATAAATGCATGCATATAAATTTAAAAAAAAACTAAAAAAAACAGAGTAAATAATTGGATTTTTAATATAAAAAATAAATAAATTGTTATGTACTTCAATAATTATTCTAAAAAATATTATTTATATTAAAATGTGGCAATCCATTTTTTTCAAATTTTATTCGCTACGGGGTTAAAACATGTAATTTTATTCTCAAATATTATTTTGCCTTTATCATTTTTTTTGCAAAATTATTGATTAATGATAAATTATAATAATAATAAAAAATAAAAAAAAAATAAATATGTAAATCAATGTCATTCAAAGAAGCCTCGGAGAAATTTATTTTTGTCGATCAAGAAAGTGATGTAAAATGTGTGACGAGACGAAGATTACTGATTACCTGAAATTACTGATTTATTGACAAGAAGACCTAGTGCACCTGATTCCCATCTAATTGCTATAATATCATGTAGAGTTTGCTTCTGTACAGTGAGAGGTAGGTATGAACCAAGGCTGAGCTTTTTATGATTTTTCATTGCTGGTTATTGCTCTCTCAATCTCTCTCTCTCTCTCTTTCTTCTCCTCCCTCTCCCACTTTCCTGTCCTTATCGGTCGGAACAGTCCAGAGTCGTTTTAGAGTGAGTGTTGATTAGGGATGTCATCAGAGTACAGGGAGAGATGTTGTCTGTTTTGTGGCAGTGGTCGAGTCTCCTCCGCAGGATGATGAAGACACTGAGGCTTTCACCGAGCCGTACCCCTTGGTCACACCGGTACCTAAGGACGTCCTTTATCCTTCTATTGCCAGCCCGGACAGGGACATCACTGCACCACGTCATGACAGACCTTCCCCACAAATTACTACAGATTTGTTGCAAACTGACCGACATATACCAACTGATAAAATTATTCATCAAACTTTTATTTTACATGAAACTGTTCGGGATGGATTTCCATCAAAAGACACGGTAAGATTTCCCCATGACGATATTACCGACATATTAACTGGATACAAATCCCAAAGGAAGAAATTATATTTAGAAACGTCTATCAGGGAAAAAAAGAGAGACGAACCTGTGGCATTTAGAGACACAAAAGAGATTTACCGTTATGAGATGGAGGACCTCTCTGTCGGTGAGAGTTTACCTAGTGATGGCAGTGTATCGCACCTTGTGACAGATACGGGTATCAGTCTGACTAGAGGTTCGGTGACAGACACCCGTCACATTGAATATAGAAAAGGAGCTTCTGATGACACAGATCTGGCTGTGTTTGAAGAAGGTGAATTGACAGATGCTGGGTTTAGCCCGATACAACCTGACGATTTTTGTGAACAACCTTCTTTGATTTTAATGGAGAAAGCCACCAGTCCAGTTAAAATGACAGTTACCACAACAGCTGTGTCGCCCATAGAGATATTAAGATCAGAAATGTCTGTTTCCACAGATACCCAAGAGACTTGTGATGTTGGATTGAGTCCAATTGATAGTGATGACTTTACTGAGTCTGACTTATTATCTGACACTGTATATCGCACAATACATTCATCAGATGTGTCTGATTCTGCAAAGATATCTGATGCAAGTAAATTACACACTTCTGGAACATTTACTTTAAATCTTAATAAAAAAGACTTTGTCTTCGATCCATTAAAATCAAGTATTTCTGAATTGCAAGACGAAACTAAAAAGAGCTATTTATTTGAGTTGTCAACCGATCAACAATTATCGAAATATACTAAATTTATGCATCAGAGATCCGTGGAAGAACTAATAGATACATCAGAAGAAGTTGCAACCTTTGAAAAGATTACAAAACCAATAGTCAAGGATCATATTTCAAAAACACCCGTTTTAGAAGATGAAATTCATGATCCTAATAACTATGATAAGCCAAAAGCAAAAACTTTTGTTTCTGAAAGAGATGTAGATATTTTAATATTTGAAGTAAAAGCCTGCACACAAAAGATCAAAGAAGAAATTAAAGAAATCAAACCGGACTTAACTCCCACTCCAGATGAAAATTTAATTCATTCTGATTTAGGTATTACTCATTTTTCTAAGACATCAGCTGGTGATAGTCAACCTTTAATTAAAAAAACAGGAGATATTGAAGAATTAATGCTAGACAAAATAAAAATCTCTACCAAAACAGACAAATGGAATAAAGAATCATTTCTAGATAGGAGTGATAAATTACAAACTAAGAGATCTACAGAAAAAACAATACAACATGATAAAGCAGAAAACGAAGTATACAAAGAAAAACTATTAAAAGAAAATTTAAACCAGTTATCTCAAAAAGAAAATATCATAGAATACAGTGATAAAATCACAAAAGACGAAATCACTTCTACTAAACAATTAAAAGAACAAGAACGACTAACAATTACAAATAGAGGATCAACTACGGTTATAGCCGAAACCACGCTCATCGACTCTTCGGTGCGGGCAGAGCAAGTGGTTGTAAAGCAAGTTGTCTCCGTCGGACAAACGGGCGAGACCCGAGTCACGGAAACAATTACCACCACAGTGAAAAAAGACAGCCCAGAAAAAGAGGTCTTGTCTCCTCGTGAGGAGTTGCCAGTGACGCCCGAAAGGGAGCCACAAGTACTCGAGGAGAAGCCTAAAGACGAGAAGGAAAAGCCCACTCCCGACACAACTGCTCCAGCCGAAACCGCTCCGCTGGCTAAGACACCAGAGAAACCGTTGCAAGAATTCGTCACGGATGCAGCGCCCAGTCCCAAAGACGAGGGGAAATCCCCGGTGGAGGGCGCCGTTAGTCCTGCCAAATCCCCAGAACCCCCGATTAAAGACACTCGCCTTGGTGAAACGACTGAGGTAAAGACTGTTAGGGAGGAAGTAGTGACGGTCCGCACACTTGTTTTTAAGACGGAAGACCAGCCGACCGACGAGACACTTAGGGACACGGTAAAGGACGTGACGCCGACTGTTGAATCGATCAGCCCGACGGAAAAGACGCCGACCGAACCCACCACTGTCGAACCTCTCAAATCTCCGGAAATAACCGAAGAGCCCGTACCGAAAGACCTTGACAAAAAATCTCCGGTCCAAGAGGACAAGAAGGCTGTGAAGCCTGTCGTCGACAAACCGGTATCCGACAAAAAGGAAGTCGTCCCGGAGCCGTTGTCTCCGCCGAGTGATACAGTGACCACCGTAACGACCACGGAAACAATTACCACCACAGTGAAAAAAGACAGCCCAGAAAAAGAGGTCTTGTCTCCTCGTGAGGAGTTGCCAGTGACGCCCGAAAGGGAGCCACAAGTACTCGAGGAGAAGCCTAAAGACGAGAAGGAAAAGCCCACTCCCGACACAACTGCTCCAGCCGAAACCGCTCCGCTGGCCAAGACACCAGAGAAACCGTTGCAAGAATTCGTCACGGATGCAGCGCCCAGTCCCAAAGACGAGGGGAAATCCCCGGTGGAGGGCGCCGTTAGTCCTGCCAAATCCCCAGAACCCCCGATTAAAGACACTCGCCTTGGTGAAACGACTGAGGTAAAGACTGTTAGGGAGGAAGTAGTGACGGTCCGCACACTTGTTTTTAAGACGGAAGACCAGCCGACCGACGAGACACTTAGGGACACGGTAAAGGACGTGACGCCGACTGTTGAATCGATCAGCCCGACGGAAAAGACGCCGACCGAACCCACCACTGTCGAACCTCTCAAATCTCCGGAAATAACCGAAGAGCCCGTACCGAAAGACCTTGACAAAAAATCTCCGGTCCAAGAGGACAAGAAGGCTGTGAAGCCTGTCGTCGACAAACCGGTATCCGACAAAAAGGAAGTCGTCCCGGAGCCGTTGTCTCCGCCGAGTGATACAGTGACCACCGTAACGACCACGGAAACAATTACCACCACAGTGAAGAAAGACAGCCCAGAAAAAGAGGTCTTGTCTCCTCGTGAGGAGTTGCCAGTGACGCCCGAAAGGGAGCCACAAGTACTCGAGGAGAAGCCTAAAGACGAGAAGGAAAAGCCCACTCCCGACACAACTGCTCCAGCCGAAACCGCTCCGCTGGCCAAGACACCAGAGAAACCGTTGCAAGAATTCGTCACGGATGCAGCGCCCAGTCCCAAAGACGAGGGGAAATCCCCGGTGGAGGGCGCCGTTAGTCCTGCCAAATCCCCAGAACCCCCGATTAAAGTCACTCGCCTTGGTGAAACGACTGAGGTAAAGACTGTTAGGGAGGAAGTAGTGACGGTCCGCACACTTGTTTTTAAGACGGAAGACCAGCCGACCGACGAGACACTTAGGGACACGGTAAAGGACGTGACGCCGACTGTTGAATCGATCAGCCCGACGGAAAAGACGCCGACCGAACCCACCACTGTCGAACCTCTCAAATCTCCGGAAATAACCGAAGAGCCCGTACCGAAAGACCTTGACAAAAAAACTCCGGTCCAAGAGGACAAGAAGGCTGTGAAGCCTGTCGTCGACAAACCGGTATCCGACAAAAAGGAAGTCGTCCCGGAGCCGTTGTCTCCGCCGAGTGATACAGTGACCACCGTAACGACCACGGAAACAATTACCACCACAGTGAAAAAGGACAGCCCAGAAAAAGAGGTCTTGTCTCCTCGTGAGGAGTTGCCAGTGACGCCCGAAAGGGAGCCACAAGTACTCGAGGAGAAGCCTAAAGACGAGAAGGAAAAGCCCACTCCCGACACAACTGCTCCAGCCGAAACCGCTCCGCTGGCCAAGACACCAGAGAAACCGTTGCAAGAATTCGTCACGGATGCAGCGCCCAGTCCCAAAGACGAGGGGAAATCCCCGGTGGAGGGCGCCGTTAGTCCTGCCAAATCCCCAGAACCCCCGATTAAAGACACTCGCCTTGGTGAAACGACTGAGGTAAAGACTGTTAGGGAGGAAGTAGTGACGGTCCGCACACTTGTTTTTAAGACGGAAGACCAGCCGACCGACGAGACACTTAGGGACACGGTAAAGGACGTGACGCCGACTGTTGAATCGATCAGCCCGACGGAAAAGACGCCGACCGAACCCACCACTGTCGAACCTCTCAAATCTCCGGAAATAACCGAAGAGCCCGTACCGAAAGACCTTGACAAAAAATCTCCGGTCCAAGAGGACAAGAAGGCTGTGAAGCCTGTCGTCGACAAACCGGTATCCGACAAAAAGGAAGTCGTCCCGGAGCCGTTGTCTCCGCCGAGTGATACAGTGACCACCGTAACGACCACGGAAACAATTACCACCACAGTGAAAAAAGACAGCCCAGAAAAAGAGGTCTTGTCTCCTCGTGAGGAGTTGCCAGTGACGCCCGAAAGGGAGCCACAAGTACTCGAGGAGAAGCCTAAAGACGAGAAGGAAAAGCCCACTCCCGACACAACTGCTCCAGCCGAAACCGCTCCGCTGGCCAAGACACCAGAGAAACCGTTGCAAGAATTCGTCACGGATGCAGCGCCCAGTCCCAAAGACGAGGGGAAATCCCCGGTGGAGGGCGCCGTTAGTCCTGCCAAATCCCCAGAACCCCCGATTAAAGACACTCGCCTTGGTGAAACGACTGAGGTAAAGACTGTTAGGGAGGAAGTAGTGACGGTCCGCACACTTGTTTTTAAGACGGAAGACCAGCCGACCGACGAGACACTTAGGGACACGGTAAAGGACGTGACGCCGACTGTTGAATCGATCAGCCCGACGGAAAAGACGCCGACCGAACCCACCACTGTCGAACCTCTCAAATCTCCGGAAATAACCGAAGAGCCCGTACCGAAAGACCTTGACAAAAAATCTCCGGTCCAAGAGGACAAGAAGGCTGTGAAGCCTGTCGTCGACAAACCGGTATCCGACAAAAAGGAAGTCGTCCCGGAGCCGTTGTCTCCGCCGAGTGATACAGTGACCACCGTAACGACCACGGAAACAATTACCACCACAGTGAAGAAAGACAGCCCAGAAAAAGAGGTCTTGTCTCCTCGTGAGGAGTTGCCAGTGACGCCCGAAAGGGAGCCACAAGTACTCGAGGAGAAGCCTAAAGACGAGAAGGAAAAGCCCACTCCCGACACAACTGCTCCAGCCGAAACCGCTCCGCTGGCCAAGACACCAGAGAAACCGTTGCAAGAATTCGTCACGGATGCAGCGCCCAGTCCCAAAGACGAGGGGAAATCCCCGGTGGAGGGCGCCGTTAGTCCTGCCAAATCCCCAGAACCCCCGATTAAAGTCACTCGCCTTGGTGAAACGACTGAGGTAAAGACTGTTAGGGAGGAAGTAGTGACGGTCCGCACACTTGTTTTTAAGACGGAAGACCAGCCGACCGACGAGACACTTAGGGACACGGTAAAGGACGTGACGCCGACTGTTGAATCGATCAGCCCGACGGAAAAGACGCCGACCGAACCCACCACTGTCGAACCTCTCAAATCTCCGGAAATAACCGAAGAGCCCGTACCGAAAGACCTTGACAAAAAAACTCCGGTCCAAGAGGACAAGAAGGCTGTGAAGCCTGTCGTCGACAAACCGGTATCCGACAAAAAGGAAGTCGTCCCGGAGCCGTTGTCTCCGCCGAGTGATACAGTGACCACCGTAACGACCACGGAAACAATTACCACCACAGTGAAAAAGGACAGCCCAGAAAAAGAGGTCTTGTCTCCTCGTGAGGAGTTGCCAGTGACGCCCGAAAGGGAGCCACAAGTACTCGAGGAGAAGCCTAAAGACGAGAAGGAAAAGCCCACTCCCGACACAACTGCTCCAGCCGAAACCGCTCCGCTGGCCAAGACACCAGAGAAACCGTTGCAAGAATTCGTCACGGATGCAGCGCCCAGTCCCAAAGACGAGGGGAAATCCCCGGTGGAGGGCGCCGTTAGTCCTGCCAAATCCCCAGAACCCCCGATTAAAGACACTCGCCTTGGTGAAACGACTGAGGTAAAGACTGTTAGGGAGGAAGTAGTGACGGTCCGCACACTTGTTTTTAAGACGGAAGACCAGCCGACCGACGAGACACTTAGGGACACGGTAAAGGACGTGACGCCGACTGTTGAATCGATCAGCCCGACGGAAAAGACGCCGACCGAACCCACCACTGTCGAACCTCTCAAATCTCCGGAAATAACCGAAGAGCCCGTACCGAAAGACCTTGACAAAAAATCTCCGGTCCAAGAGGACAAGAAGGCTGTGAAGCCTGTCGTCGACAAACCGGTATCCGACAAAAAGGAAGTCGTCCCGGAGCCGTTGTCTCCGCCGAGTGATACAGTGACCACCGTAACGACCACGGAAACAATTACCACCACAGTGAAAAAAGACAGCCCAGAAAAAGAGGTCTTGTCTCCTCGTGAGGAGTTGCCAGTGACGCCCGAAAGGGAGCCACAAGTACTCGAGGAGAAGCCTAAAGACGAGAAGGAAAAGCCCACTCCCGACACAACTGCTCCAGCCGAAACCGCTCCGCTGGCCAAGACACCAGAGAAACCGTTGCAAGAATTCGTCACGGATGCAGCGCCCAGTCCCAAAGACGAGGGGAAATCCCCGGTGGAGGGCGCCGTTAGTCCTGCCAAATCCCCAGAACCCCCGATTAAAGACACTCGCCTTGGTGAAACGACTGAGGTAAAGACTGTTAGGGAGGAAGTAGTGACGGTCCGCACACTTGTTTTTAAGACGGAAGACCAGCCGACCGACGAGACACTTAGGGACACGGTAAAGGACGTGACGCCGACTGTTGAATCGATCAGCCCGACGGAAAAGACGCCGACCGAACCCACCACTGTCGAACCTCTCAAATCTCCGGAAATAACCGAAGAGCCCGTACCGAAAGACCTTGACAAAAAATCTCCGGTCCAAGAGGACAAGAAGGCTGTGAAGCCTGTCGTCGACAAACCGGTATCCGACAAAAAGGAAGTCGTCCCGGAGCCGTTGTCTCCGCCGAGTGATACAGTGACCACCGTAACGACCACGGAAACAATTACCACCACAGTGAAGAAAGACAGCCCAGAAAAAGAGGTCTTGTCTCCTCGTGAGGAGTTGCCAGTGACGCCCGAAAGGGAGCCACAAGTACTCGAGGAGAAGCCTAAAGACGAGAAGGAAAAGCCCACTCCCGACACAACTGCTCCAGCCGAAACCGCTCCGCTGGCCAAGACACCAGAGAAACCGTTGCAAGAATTCGTCACGGATGCAGCTCCCAGTCCCAAAGACGAGGGGAAATCCCCGGTGGAGGGCGCCGTTAGTCCTGCCAAATCCCCAGAACCCCCGATTAAAGACACTCGCCTTGGTGAAACGACTGAGGTAAAGACTGTTAGGGAGGAAGTAGTGACGGTCCGCACACTTGTTTTTAAGACGGAAGACCAGCCGACCGACGAGACACTTAGGCACACGGTAAAGGACGTGACGCCGACTGTTGAATCGATCAGCCCGACGGAAAAGACGCCGACCGAACCCACCACTGTCGAACCTCTCAAATCTCCGGAAATAACCGAAGAGCCCGTACCGAAAGACCTTGACAAAAAATCTCCGGTCCAAGAGGACAAGAAGGCTGTGAAGCCTGTCGTCGACAAACCGGTATCCGACAAAAAGGAAGTCGTCCCGGAGCCGTTGTCTCCGCCGAGTGATACAGTGACCACCGTAACGACCACGGAAACAATTACCACCACAGTGAAAAAAGACAGCCCAGAAAAAGAGGTCTTGTCTCCTCGTGAGGAGTTGCCAGTGACGCCCGAAAGGGAGCCACAAGTACTCGAGGAGAAGCCTAAAGACGAGAAGGAAAAGCCCACTCCCGACACAACTGCTCCAGCCGAAACCGCTCCGCTGGCCAAGACACCAGAGAAACCGTTGCAAGAATTCGTCACGGATGCAGCGCCCAGTCCCAAAGACGAGGGGAAATCCCCGGTGGAGGGCGCCGTTAGTCCTGCCAAATCCCCAGAACCCCCGATTAAAGACACTCGCCTTGGTGAAACGACTGAGGTAAAGACTGTTAGGGAGGAAGTAGTGACGGTCCGCACACTTGTTTTTAAGACGGAAGACCAGCCGACCGACGAGACACTTAGGGACACGGTAAAGGACGTGACGCCGACTGTTGAATCGATCAGCCCGACGGAAAAGACGCCGACCGAACCCACCACTGTCGAACCTCTCAAATCTCCGGAAATAACCGAAGAGCCCGTACCGAAAGACCTTGACAAAAAATCTCCGGTCCAAGAGGACAAGAAGGCTGTGAAGCCTGTCGTCGACAAACCGGTATCCGTCAAAAAGGAATTCGTCCCGGAGCCGTTGTCTCCGCCGAGTGATACAGTGACCACCGTAACGACCACGGAAACAATTACCACCACAGTGAAAAAAGACAGCCCAGAAAAAGAGGTCTTGTCTCCTCGTGAGGAGTTGCCAGTGACGCCCGAAAGGGAGCCACAAGTACTCGAGGAGAAGCCTAAAGACGAGAAGGAAAAGCCCACTCCCGACACAACTGCTCCAGCCGAAACCGCTCCGCTGGCCAAGACACCAGAGAAACCGTTGCAAGAATTCGTCACGGATGCAGCTCCCAGTCCCAAAGACGAGGGGAAATCCCCGGTGGAGGGCGCCGTTAGTCCTGCCAAATCCCCAGAACCCCCGATTAAAGACACTCGCCTTGGTGAAACGACTGAGGTAAAGACTGTTAGGGAGGAAGTAGTGACGGTCCGCACACTTGTTTTTAAGACGGAAGACCAGCCGACCGACGAGACACTTAGGGACACGGTAAAGGACGTGACGCCGACTGTTGAATCGATCAGCCCGACGGAAAAGACGCCGACCGAACCCACCACTGTCGAACCTCTCAAATCTCCGGAAATAACCGAAGAGCCCGTACCGAAAGACCTTGACAAAAAATCTCCGGTCCAAGAGGACAAGAAGGCTGTGAAGCCTGTCGTCGACAAACCGGTATCCGACAAAAAGGAAGTCGTCCCGGAGCCGTTGTCTCCGCCGAGTGATACAGTGACCACCGTAACGACCACGGAAACAATTACCACCACAGTGAAAAAAGACAGCCCAGAAAAAGAGGTCTTGTCTCCTCGTGAGGAGTTGCCAGTGACGCCCGAAAGGGAGCCACAAGTACTCGAGGAGAAGCCTAAAGACGAGAAGGAAAAGCCCACTCCCGACACAACTGCTCCAGCCGAAACCGCTCCGCTGGCCAAGACACCAGAGAAACCGTTGCAAGAATTCGTCACGGATGCAGCGCCCAGTCCCAAAGACGAGGGGAAATCCCCGGTGGAGGGCGCCGTTAGTCCTGCCAAATCCCCAGAACCCCCGATTAAAGACACTCGCCTTGGTGAAACGACTGAGGTAAAGACTGTTAGGAAGGAAGTAGTGACGGTCCGCACACTTGTTTTTAAGACGGAAGACCAGCCGACCGACGAGACACTTAGGGACACGGTAAAGGACGTGACGCCGACTGTTGAATCGATCAGCCCAACGGAAAAGACGCCGACCGAACCCACCACTGTCGAACCTCTCAAATCTCCGGAAATAACCGAAGAGCCCGTACCGAAAGACCTTGACAAAAAATCTCCGGTCCAAGAGGACAAGAAGGCTGTGAAGCCTGTCGTCGACAAACCGGTATCCGACAAAAAGGAAGTCGTCCCGGAGCCGTTGTCTCCGCCGAGTGATACAGTGACCACCGTAACGACCACGGAAACAATTACCACCACAGTGAAAAAAGACAGCCCAGAAAAAGAGGTCTTGTCTCCTCGTGAGGAGTTGCCAGTGACGCCCGAAAGGGAGCCACAAGTACTCGAGGAGAAGCCTAAAGACGAGAAGGAAAAGCCCACTCCCGACACAACTGCTCCAGCCGAAACCGCTCCGCTGGCCAAGACACCAGAGAAACCGTTGCAAGAATTCGTCACGGATGCAGCTCCCAGTCCCAAAGACGAGGGGAAATCCCCGGTGGAGGGCGCCGTTAGTCCTGCCAAATCCCCAGAACCCCCGATTAAAGACACTCGCCTTGGTGAAACGACTGAGGTAAAGACTGTTAGGGAGGAAGTAGTGACGGTCCGCACACTTGTTTTTAAGACGGAAGACCAGCCGACCGACGAGACACTTAGGGACACGGTAAAGGACGTGACGCCGACTGTTGAATCGATCAGCCCGACGGAAAAGACGCCGACCGAACCCACCACTGTCGAACCTCTCAAATCTCCGGAAATAACCGAAGAGCCCGTACCGAAAGACCTTGACAAAAAATCTCCGGTCCAAGAGGACAAGAAGGCTGTGAAGCCTGTCGTCGACAAACCGGTATCCGACAAAAAGGAAGTCGTCCCGGAGCCGTTGTCTCCGCCGAGTGATACAGTGACCACCGTAACGACCACGGAAACAATTACCACCACAGTGAAAAAAGACAGCCCAGAAAAAGAGGTCTTGTCTCCTCGTGAGGAGTTGCCAGTGACGCCCGAAAGGGAGCCACAAGTACTCGAGGAGAAGCCTAAAGACGAGAAGGAAAAGCCCACTCCCGACACAACTGCTCCAGCCGAAACCGCTCCGCTGGCCAAGACACCAGAGAAACCGTTGCAAGAATTCGTCACGGATGCAGCGCCCAGTCCCAAAGACGAGGGGAAATCCCCGGTGGAGGGCGCCGTTAGTCCTGCCAAATCCCCAGAACCCCCGATTAAAGACACTCGCCTTGGTGAAACGACTGAGGTAAAGACTGTTAGGAAGGAAGTAGTGACGGTCCGCACACTTGTTTTTAAGACGGAAGACCAGCCGACCGACGAGACACTTAGGGACACGGTAAAGGACGTGACGCCGACTGTTGAATCGATCAGCCCAACGGAAAAGACGCCGACCGAACCCACCACTGTCGAACCTCTCAAATCTCCGGAAATAACCGAAGAGCCCGTACCGAAAGACCTTGACAAAAAATCTCCGGTCCAAGAGGACAAGAAGGCTGTGAAGCCTGTCGTCGACAAACCGGTATCCGACAAAAAGGAAGTCGTCCCGGTGCCGTTGTCTCCGCCGAGTGATACAGTGACCACCGTAACGACCACGGAAACAATTACCACCACAGTGAAAAAAGACAGCCCAGAAAAAGAGGTCTTGTCTCCTCGTGAGGAGTTGCCAGTGACGCCCGAAAGGGAGCCACAAGTACTCGAGGAGAAGCCTAAAGACGAGAAGGAAAAGCCCACTCCCGACACAACTGCTCCAGCCGAAACCGCTCCGCTGGCCAAGACACCAGAGAAACCGTTGCAAGAATTCGTCACGGATGCAGCGCCCAGTCCCAAAGACGAGGGGAAATCCCCGGTGGAGGGCGCCGTTAGTCCTGCCAAATCCCCAGAACCCCCG
The DNA here is from genome assembly GCA_951217055.1 of Gerris lacustris. Taxonomy (NCBI): domain Eukaryota; kingdom Metazoa; phylum Arthropoda; class Insecta; order Hemiptera; family Gerridae; genus Gerris; species Gerris lacustris. The sequence continues at coordinate 74,060,561 of OX578281.1, read as the reverse complement.
ATTAAAGACACTCGCCTTGGTGAAACGACTGAGGTAAAGACTGTTAGGAAGGAAGTAGTGACGGTCCGCACACTTGTTTTTAAGACGGAAGACCAGCCGACCGACGAGACACTTAGGGACACGGTAAAGGACGTGACGCCGACTGTTGAATCGATCAGCCCGACGGAAAAGACGCCGACCGAACCCACCACTGTCGAACCTCTCAAATCTCCGGAAATAACCGAAGAGCCCGTACCGAAAGACCTTGACAAAAAATCTCCGGTCCAAGAGGACAAGAAGGCTGTGAAGCCTGTCGTCGACAAACCGGTATCCGACAAAAAGGAAGTCGTCCCGGAGCCGTTGTCTCCGCCGAGTGATACAGTGACCACCGTAACGACCACGGAAACAATTACCACCACAGTGAAAAAAGACAGCCCAGAAAAAGAGGTCTTGTCTCCTCGTGAGGAGTTGCCAGTGACGCCCGAAAGGGAGCCACAAGTACTCGAGGAGAAGCCTAAAGACGAGAAGGAAAAGCCCACTCCCGACACAACTGCTCCAGCCGAAACCGCTCCGCTGGCCAAGACACCAGAGAAACCGTTGCAAGAATTCGTCACGGATGCAGCGCCCAGTCCCAAAGACGAGGGGAAATCCCCGGTGGAGGGCGCCGTTAGTCCTGCCAAATCCCCAGAACCCCCGATTAAAGACACTCGCCTTGGTGAAACGACTGAGGTAAAGACTGTTAGGGAGGAAGTAGTGACGGTCCGCACACTTGTTTTTAAGACGGAAGACCAGCCGACCGACGAGACACTTAGGGACACGGTAAAGGACGTGACGCCGACTGTTGAATCGATCAGCCCGACGGAAAAGACGCCGACCGAACCCACCACTGTCGAACCTCTCAAATCTCCGGAAATAACGGAAGAGCCCGTACCGAAAGACCTTGACAAAAAATCTCCGGTCCAAGAGGACAAGAAGGCTGTGAAGCCTGTCGTCGACAAACCGGTATCCGACAAAAAGGAAGTCGTCCCGGAGCCGTTGTCTCCGCCGAGTGATACAGTGACCACCGTAACGACCACGGAAACAATTACCACCACAGTGAAAAAAGACAGCCCAGAAAAAGAGGTCTTGTCTCCTCGTGAGGAGTTGCCAGTGACGCCCGAAAGGGAGCCACAAGTACTCGAGGAGAAGCCTAAAGACGAGAAGGAAAAGCCCACTCCCGACACAACTGCTCCAGCCGAAACCGCTCCGCTGGCCAAGACACCAGAGAAACCGTTGCAAGAATTCGTCACGGATGCAGCGCCCAGTCCCAAAGACGAGGGGAAATCCCCGGTGGAGGGCGCCGTTAGTCCTGCCAAATCCCCAGAACCCCCGATTAAAGACACTCGCATTGGTGAAACGACTGAGGTAAAGACTGTTAGGGAGGAAGTAGTGACGGTCCGCACACTTGTTTTTAAGACGGAAGACCAGCCGACCGACGAGACACTTAGGGACACGGTAAAGGACGTGACGCCGACTGTTGAATCGATCAGCCCGACGGAAAAGACGCCGACCGAACCCACCACTGTCGAACCTCTCAAATCTCCGGAAATAACCGAAGAGCCCGTACCGAAAGACCTTGACAAAAAATCTCCGGTCCAAGAGGACAAGAAGGCTGTGAAGCCTGTCGTCGACAAACCGGTATCCGACAAAAAGGAAGTCGTCCCGGAGCCGTTGTCTCCGCCGAGTGATACAGTGACCACCGTAACGACCACGGAAACAATTACCACCACAGTGAAAAAAGACAGCCCAGAAAAAGAGGTCTTGTCTCCTCGTGAGGAGTTGCCAGTGACGCCCGAAAGGGAGCCACAAGTACTCGAGGAGAAGCCTAAAGACGAGAAGGAAAAGCCCACTCCCGACACAACTGCTCCAGCCGAAACCGCTCCGCTGGCCAAGACACCAGAGAAACCGTTGCAAGAATTCGTCACGGATGCAGCTCCCAGTCCCAAAGACGAGGGGAAATCCCCGGTGGAGGGCGCCGTTAGTCCTGCCAAATCCCCAGAACCCCCGATTAAAGACACTCGCCTTGGTGAAACGACTGAGGTAAAGACTGTTAGGGAGGAAGTAGTGACGGTCCGCACACTTGTTTTTAAGACGGAAGACCAGCCGACCGACGAGACACTTAGGGACACGGTAAAGGACGTGACGCCGACTGTTGAATCGATCAGCCCGACGGAAAAGACGCCGACCGAACCCACCACTGTCGAACCTCTCAAATCTCCGGAAATAACCGAAGAGCCCGTACCGAAAGACCTTGACAAAAAATCTCCGGTCCAAGAGGACAAGAAGGCTGTGAAGCCTGTCGTCGACAAACCGGTATCCGACAAAAAGGAAGTCGTCCCGGAGCCGTTGTCTCCGCCGAGTGATACAGTGACCACCGTAACGACCATGGAAACAATTACCACCACAGTGAAAAAAGACAGCCCAGAAAAAGAGGTCTTGTCTCCTCGTGAGGAGTTGCCAGTGACGCCCGAAAGGGAGCCACAAGTACTCGAGGAGAAGCCTAAAGACGAGAAGGAAAAGCCCACTCCCGACACAACTGCTCCAGCCGAAACCGCTCCGCTGGCCAAGACACCAGAGAAACCGTTGCAAGAATTCGTCACGGATGCAGCGCCCAGTCCCAAAGACGAGGGGAAATCCCCGGTGGAGGGCGCCGTTAGTCCTGCCAAATCCCCAGAACCCCCGATTAAAGACACTCGCCTTGGTGAAACGACTGAGGTAAAGACTGTTAGGGAGGAAGTAGTGACGGTCCGCACACTTGTTTTTAAGACGGAAGACCAGCCGACCGACGAGACACTTAGGGACACAGTAAAGGACGTGACGCCGACTGTTGAATCGATCAGCCCGACGGAAAAGACGCCGACCGAACCCACCACTGTCGAACCTCTCAAATCTCCGGAAATAACGGAAGAGCCCGTACCGAAAGACCTTGACAAAAAATCTCCGGTCCAAGAGGACAAGAAGGCTGTGAAGCCTGTCGTCGACAAACCGGTATCCGACAAAAAGGAAGTCGTCCCGGAGCCGTTGTCTCCGCCGAGTGATACAGTGACCACCGTAACGACCACGGAAACAATTACCACCACAGTGAAAAAAGACAGCCCAGAAAAAGAGGTCTTGTCTCCTCGTGAGGAGTTGCCAGTGACGCCCGAAAGGGAGCCACAAGTACTCGAGGAGAAGCCTAAAGACGAGAAGGAAAAGCCCACTCCCGACACAACTGCTCCAGCCGAAACCGCTCCGCTGGCCAAGACACCAGAGAAACCGTTGCAAGAATTCGTCACGGATGCAGCGCCCAGTCCCAAAGACGAGGGGAAATCCCCGGTGGAGGGCGCCGTTAGTCCTGCCAAATCCCCAGAACCCCCGATTAAAGACACTCGCATTGGTGAAACGACTGAGGTAAAGACTGTTAGGGAGGAAGTAGTGACGGTCCGCACACTTGTTTTTAAGACGGAAGACCAGCCGACCGACGAGACACTTAGGGACACGGTAAAGGACGTGACGCCGACTGTTGAATCGATCAGCCCGACGGAAAAGACGCCGACCGAACCCACCACTGTCGAACCTCTCAAATCTCCGGAAATAACCGAAGAGCCCGTACCGAAAGACCTTGACAAAAAATCTCCGGTCCAAGAGGACAAGAAGGCTGTGAAGCCTGTCGTCGACAAACCGGTATCCGACAAAAAGGAAGTCGTCCCGGAGCCGTTGTCTCCGCCGAGTGATACAGTGACCACCGTAACGACCACGGAAACAATTACCACCACAGTGAAAAAAGACAGCCCAGAAAAAGAGGTCTTGTCTCCTCGTGAGGAGTTGCCAGTGACGCCCGAAAGGGAGCCACAAGTACTCGAGGAGAAGCCTAAAGACGAGAAGGAAAAGCCCACTCCCGACACAACTGCTCCAGCCGAAACCGCTCCGCTGGCCAAGACACCAGAGAAACCGTTGCAAGAATTCGTCACGGATGCAGCGCCCAGTCCCAAAGACGAGGGGAAATCCCCGGTGGAGGGCGCCGTTAGTCCTGCCAAATCCCCAGAACCCCCGATTAAAGACACTCGCCTTGGTGAAACGACTGAGGTAAAGACTGTTAGGGAGGAAGTAGTGACGGTCCGCACACTTGTTTTTAAGACGGAAGACCAGCCGACCGACGAGACACTTAGGGACACGGTAAAGGACGTGACGCCGACTGTTGAATCGATCAGCCCGACGGAAAAGACGCCGACCGAACCCACCACTGTCGAACCTCTCAAATCTCCGGAAATAACCGAAGAGCCCGTACCGAAAGACCTTGACAAAAAATCTCCGGTCCAAGAGGACAAGAAGGCTGTGAAGCCTGTCGTCGACAAACCGGTATCCGACAAAAAGGAAGTCGTCCCGGAGCCGTTGTCTCCGCCGAGTGATACAGTGACCACCGTAACGACCACGGAAACAATTACCACCACAGTGAAAAAAGACAGCCCAGAAAAAGAGGTCTTGTCTCCTCGTGAGGAGTTGCCAGTGACGCCCGAAAGGGAGCCACAAGTACTCGAGGAGAAGCCTAAAGACGAGAAGGAAAAGCCCACTCCCGACACAACTGCTCCAGCCGAAACCGCTCCGCTGGCCAAGACACCAGAGAAACCGTTGCAAGAATTCGTCACGGATGCAGCGCCCAGTCCCAAAGACGAGGGGAAATCCCCGGTGGAGGGCGCCGTTAGTCCTGCCAAATCCCCAGAACCCCCGATTAAAGACACTCGCCTTGGTGAAACGACTGAGGTAAAGACTGTTAGGGAGGAAGTAGTGACGGTCCGCACACTTGTTTTTAAGACGGAAGACCAGCCGACCGACGAGACACTTAGGGACACGGTAAAGGACGTGACGCCGACTGTTGAATCGATCAGCCCGACGGAAAAGACGCCGACCGAACCCACCACTGTCGAACCTCTCAAATCTCCGGAAATAACCGAAGAGCCCGTACCGAAAGACCTTGACAAAAAATCTCCGGTCCAAGAGGACAAGAAGGCTGTGAAGCCTGTCGTCGACAAACCGGTATCCGACAAAAAGGAAGTCGTCCCGGAGCCGTTGTCTCCGCCGAGTGATACAGTGACCACCGTAACGACCACGGAAACAATTACCACCACAGTGAAAAAAGACAGCCCAGAAAAAGAGGTCTTGTCTCCTCGTGAGGAGTTGCCAGTGACGCCCGAAAGGGAGCCACAAGTACTCGAGGAGAAGCCTAAAGACGAGAAGGAAAAGCCCACTCCCGACACAACTGCTCCAGCCGAAACCGCTCCGCTGGCCAAGACACCAGAGAAACCGTTGCAAGAATTCGTCACGGATGCAGCGCCCAGTCCCAAAGACGAGGGGAAATCCCCGGTGGAGGGCGCCGTTAGTCCTGCCAAATCCCCAGAACCCCCGATTAAAGACACTCGCCTTGGTGAAACGACTGAGGTAAAGACTGTTAGGGAGGAAGTAGTGACGGTCCGCACACTTGTTTTTAAGACGGAAGACCAGCCGACCGACGAGACACTTAGGGACACGGTAAAGGACGTGACGCCGACTGTTGAATCGATCAGCCCGACGGAAAAGACGCCGACCGAACCCACCACTGTCGAACCTCTCAAATCTCCGGAAATAACCGAAGAGCCCGTACCGAAAGACCTTGACAAAAAATCTCCGGTCCAAGAGGACAAGAAGGCTGTGAAGCCTGTCGTCGACAAACCGGTATCCGACAAAAAGGAAGTCGTCCCGGAGCCGTTGTCTCCGCCGAGTGATACAGTGACCACCGTAACGACCACGGAAACAATTACCACCACAGTGAAAAAAGACAGCCCAGAAAAAGAGGTCTTGTCTCCTCGTGAGGAGTTGCCAGTGACGCCCGAAAGGGAGCCACAAGTACTCGAGGAGAAGCCTAAAGACGAGAAGGAAAAGCCCACTCCCGACACAACTGCTCCAGCCGAAACCGCTCCGCTGGCCAAGACACCAGAGAAACCGTTGCAAGAATTCGTCACGGATGCAGCGCCCAGTCCCAAAGACGAGGGGAAATCCCCGGTGGAGGGCGCCGTTAGTCCTGCCAAATCCCCAGAACCCCCGATTAAAGACACTCGCCTTGGTGAAACGACTGAGGTAAAGACTGTTAGGGAGGAAGTAGTGACGGTCCGCACACTTGTTTTTAAGACGGAAGACCAGCCGACCGACGAGACACTTAGGGACACGGTAAAGGACGTGACGCCGACTGTTGAATCGATCAGCCCGACGGAAAAGACGCCGACCGAACCCACCACTGTCGAACCTCTCAAATCTCCGGAAATAACCGAAGAGCCCGTACCGAAAGACCTTGACAAAAAATCTCCGGTCCAAGAGGACAAGAAGGCTGTGAAGCCTGTCGTCGACAAACCGGTATCCGACAAAAAGGAAGTCGTCCCGGAGCCGTTGTCTCCGCCGAGTGATACAGTGACCACCGTAACGACCACGGAAACAATTACCACCACAGTGAAAAAAGACAGCCCAGAAAAAGAGGTCTTGTCTCCTCGTGAGGAGTTGCCAGTGACGCCCGAAAGGGAGCCACAAGTACTCGAGGAGAAGCCTAAAGACGAGAAGGAAAAGCCCACTCCCGACACAACTGCTCCAGCCGAAACCGCTCCGCTGGCCAAGACACCAGAGAAACCGTTGCAAGAATTCGTCACGGATGCAGCGCCCAGTCCCAAAGACGAGGGGAAATCCCCGGTGGAGGGCGCCGTTAGTCCTGCCAAATCCCCAGAACCCCCGATTAAAGACACTCGCCTTGGTGAAACGACTGAGGTAAAGACTGTTAGGGAGGAAGTAGTGACGGTCCGCACACTTGTTTTTAAGACGGAAGACCAGCCGACCGACGAGACACTTAGGGACACGGTAAAGGACGTGACGCCGACTGTTGAATCGATCAGCCCGACGGAAAAGACGCCGACCGAACCCACCACTGTCGAACCTCTCAAATCTCCGGAAATAACCGAAGAGCCCGTACCGAAAGACCTTGACAAAAAATCTCCGGTCCAAGAGGACAAGAAGGCTGTGAAGCCTGTCGTCGACAAACCGGTATCCGACAAAAAGGAAGTCGTCCCGGAGCCGTTGTCTCCGCCGAGTGATACAGTGACCACCGTAACGACCACGGAAACAATTACCACCACAGTGAAAAAAGACAGCCCAGAAAAAGAGGTCTTGTCTCCTCGTGAGGAGTTGCCAGTGACGCCCGAAAGGGAGCCACAAGTACTCGAGGAGAAGCCTAAAGACGAGAAGGAAAAGCCCACTCCCGACACAACTGCTCCAGCCGAAACCGCTCCGCTGGCCAAGACACCAGAGAAACCGTTGCAAGAATTCGTCACGGATGCAGCGCCCAGTCCCAAAGACGAGGGGAAATCCCCGGTGGAGGGCGCCGTTAGTCCTGCCAAATCCCCAGAACCCCCGATTAAAGACACTCGCCTTGGTGAAACGACTGAGGTAAAGACTGTTAGGGAGGAAGTAGTGACGGTCCGCACACTTGTTTTTAAGACGGAAGACCAGCCGACCGACGAGACACTTAGGGACACGGTAAAGGACGTGACGCCGACTGTTGAATCGATCAGCCCGACGGAAAAGACGCCGACCGAACCCACCACTGTCGAACCTCTCAAATCTCCGGAAATAACCGAAGAGCCCGTACCGAAAGACCTTGACAAAAAATCTCCGGTCCAAGAGGACAAGAAGGCTGTGAAGCCTGTCGTCGACAAACCGGTATCCGACAAAAAGGAAGTCGTCCCGGAGCCGTTGTCTCCGCCGAGTGATACAGTGACCACCGTAACGACCACGGAAACAATTACCACCACAGTGAAAAAAGACAGCCCAGAAAAAGAGGTCTTGTCTCCTCGTGAGGAGTTGCCAGTGACGCCCGAAAGGGAGCCACAAGTACTCGAGGAGAAGCCTAAAGACGAGAAGGAAAAGCCCACTCCCGACACAACTGCTCCAGCCGAAACCGCTCCGCTGGCCAAGACACCAGAGAAACCGTTGCAAGAATTCGTCACGGATGCAGCGCCCAGTCCCAAAGACGAGGGGAAATCCCCGGTGGAGGGCGCCGTTAGTCCTGCCAAATCCCCAGAACCCCCGATTAAAGACACTCGCCTTGGTGAAACGACTGAGGTAAAGACTGTTAGGGAGGAAGTAGTGACGGTCCGCACACTTGTTTTTAAGACGGAAGACCAGCCGACCGACGAGACACTTAGGGACACGGTAAAGGACGTGACGCCGACTGTTGAATCGATCAGCCCGACGGAAAAGACGCCGACCGAACCCACCACTGTCGAACCTCTCAAATCTCCGGAAATAACCGAAGAGCCCGTACCGAAAGACCTTGACAAAAAATCTCCGGTCCAAGAGGACAAGAAGGCTGTGAAGCCTGTCGTCGACAAACCGGTATCCGACAAAAAGGAAGTCGTCCCGGAGCCGTTGTCTCCGCCGAGTGATACAGTGACCACCGTAACGACCACGGAAACAATTACCACCACAGTGAAAAAAGACAGCCCAGAAAAAGAGGTCTTGTCTCCTCGTGAGGAGTTGCCAGTGACGCCCGAAAGGGAGCCACAAGTACTCGAGGAGAAGCCTAAAGACGAGAAGGAAAAGCCCACTCCCGACACAACTGCTCCAGCCGAAACCGCTCCGCTGGCCAAGACACCAGAGAAACCGTTGCAAGAATTCGTCACGGATGCAGCGCCCAGTCCCAAAGACGAGGGGAAATCCCCGGTGGAGGGCGCCGTTAGTCCTGCCAAATCCCCAGAACCCCCGATTAAAGACACTCGCCTTGGTGAAACGACTGAGGTAAAGACTGTTAGGGAGGAAGTAGTGACGGTCCGCACACTTGTTTTTAAGACGGAAGACCAGCCGACCGACGAGACACTTAGGGACACGGTAAAGGACGTGACGCCGACTGTTGAATCGATCAGCCCGACGGAAAAGACGCCGACCGAACCCACCACTGTCGAACCTCTCAAATCTCCGGAAATAACCGAAGAGCCCGTACCGAAAGACCTTGACAAAAAATCTCCGGTCCAAGAGGACAAGAAGGCTGTGAAGCCTGTCGTCGACAAACCGGTATCCGACAAAAAGGAAGTCGTCCCGGAGCCGTTGTCTCCGCCGAGTGATACAGTGACCACCGTAACGACCACGGAAACAATTACCACCACAGTGAAAAAAGACAGCCCAGAAAAAGAGGTCTTGTCTCCTCGTGAGGAGTTGCCAGTGACGCCCGAAAGGGAGCCACAAGTACTCGAGGAGAAGCCTAAAGACGAGAAGGAAAAGCCCACTCCCGACACAACTGCTCCAGCCGAAACCGCTCCGCTGGCCAAGACACCAGAGAAACCGTTGCAAGAATTCGTCACGGATGCAGCGCCCAGTCCCAAAGACGAGGGGAAATCCCCGGTGGAGGGCGCCGTTAGTCCTGCCAAATCCCCAGAACCCCCGATTAAAGACACTCGCCTTGGTGAAACGACTGAGGTAAAGACTGTTAGGGAGGAAGTAGTGACGGTCCGCACACTTGTTTTTAAGACGGAAGACCAGCCGACCGACGAGACACTTAGGGACACGGTAAAGGACGTGACGCCGACTGTTGAATCGATCAGCCCGACGGAAAAGACGCCGACCGAACCCACCACTGTCGAACCTCTCAAATCTCCGGAAATAACCGAAGAGCCCGTACCGAAAGACCTTGACAAAAAATCTCCGGTCCAAGAGGACAAGAAGGCTGTGAAGCCTGTCGTCGACAAACCGGTATCCGACAAAAAGGAAGTCGTCCCGGAGCCGTTGTCTCCGCCGAGTGATACAGTGACCACCGTAACGACCACGGAAACAATTACCACCACAGTGAAAAAAGACAGCCCAGAAAAAGAGGTCTTGTCTCCTCGTGAGGAGTTGCCAGTGACGCCCGAAAGGGAGCCACAAGTACTCGAGGAGAAGCCTAAAGACGAGAAGGAAAAGCCCACTCCCGACACAACTGCTCCAGCCGAAACCGCTCCGCTGGCCAAGACACCAGAGAAACCGTTGCAAGAATTCGTCACGGATGCAGCGCCCAGTCCCAAAGACGAGGGGAAATCCCCGGTGGAGGGCGCCGTTAGTCCTGCCAAATCCCCAGAACCCCCGATTAAAGACACTCGCCTTGGTGAAACGACTGAGGTAAAGACTGTTAGGGAGGAAGTAGTGACGGTCCGCACACTTGTTTTTAAGACGGAAGACCAGCCGACCGACGAGACACTTAGGGACACGGTAAAGGACGTGACGCCGACTGTTGAATCGATCAGCCCGACGGAAAAGACGCCGACCGAACCCACCACTGTCGAACCTCTCAAATCTCCGGAAATAACCGAAGAGCCCGTACCGAAAGACCTTGACAAAAAATCTCCGGTCCAAGAGGACAAGAAGGCTGTGAAGCCTGTCGTCGACAAACCGGTATCCGACAAAAAGGAAGTCGTCCCGGAGCCGTTGTCTCCGCCGAGTGATACAGTGACCACCGTAACGACCACGGAAACAATTACCACCACAGTGAAAAAAGACAGCCCAGAAAAAGAGGTCTTGTCTCCTCGTGAGGAGTTGCCAGTGACGCCCGAAAGGGAGCCACAAGTACTCGAGGAGAAGCCTAAAGACGAGAAGGAAAAGCCCACTCCCGACACAACTGCTCCAGCCGAAACCGCTCCGCTGGCCAAGACACCAGAGAAACCGTTGCAAGAATTCGTCACGGATGCAGCGCCCAGTCCCAAAGACGAGGGGAAATCCCCGGTGGAGGGCGCCGTTAGTCCTGCCAAATCCCCAGAACCCCCGATTAAAGACACTCGCCTTGGTGAAACGACTGAGGTAAAGACTGTTAGGGAGGAAGTAGTGACGGTCCGCACACTTGTTTTTAAGACGGAAGACCAGCCGACCGACGAGACACTTAGGGACACGGTAAAGGACGTGACGCCGACTGTTGAATCGATCAGCCCGACGGAAAAGACGCCGACCGAACCCACCACTGTCGAACCTCTCAAATCTCCGGAAATAACCGAAGAGCCCGTACCGAAAGACCTTGACAAAAAATCTCCGGTCCAAGAGGACAAGAAGGCTGTGAAGCCTGTCGTCGACAAACCGGTATCCGACAAAAAGGAAGTCGTCCCGGAGCCGTTGTCTCCGCCGAGTGATACAGTGACCACCGTAACGACCACGGAAACAATTACCACCACAGTGAAAAAAGACAGCCCAGAAAAAGAGGTCTTGTCTCCTCGTGAGGAGTTGCCAGTGACGCCCGAAAGGGAGCCACAAGTACTCGAGGAGAAGCCTAAAGACGAGAAGGAAAAGCCCACTCCCGACACAACTGCTCCAGCCGAAACCGCTCCGCTGGCCAAGACACCAGAGAAACCGTTGCAAGAATTCGTCACGGATGCAGCGCCCAGTCCCAAAGACGAGGGGAAATCCCCGGTGGAGGGCGCCGTTAGTCCTGCCAAATCCCCAGAACCCCCGATTAAAGACACTCGCCTTGGTGAAACGACTGAGGTAAAGACTGTTAGGGAGGAAGTAGTGACGGTCCGCACACTTGTTTTTAAGACGGAAGACCAGCCGACCGACGAGACACTTAGGGACACGGTAAAGGACGTGACGCCGACTGTTGAATCGATCAGCCCGACGGAAAAGACGCCGACCGAACCCACCACTGTCGAACCTCTCAAATCTCCGGAAATAACCGAAGAGCCCGTACCGAAAGACCTTGACAAAAAATCTCCGGTCCAAGAGGACAAGAAGGCTGTGAAGCCTGTCGTCGACAAACCGGTATCCGACAAAAAGGAAGTCGTCCCGGAGCCGTTGTCTCCGCCGAGTGATACAGTGACCACCGTAACGACCACGGAAACAATTACCACCACAGTGAAAAAAGACAGCCCAGAAAAAGAGGTCTTGTCTCCTCGTGAGGAGTTGCCAGTGACGCCCGAAAGGGAGCCACAAGTACTCGAGGAGAAGCCTAAAGACGAGAAGGAAAAGCCCACTCCCGACACAACTGCTCCAGCCGAAACCGCTCCGCTGGCCAAGACACCAGAGAAACCGTTGCAAGAATTCGTCACGGATGCAGCGCCCAGTCCCAAAGACGAGGGGAAATCCCCGGTGGAGGGCGCCGTTAGTCCTGCCAAATCCCCAGAACCCCCGATTAAAGACACTCGCCTTGGTGAAACGACTGAGGTAAAGACTGTTAGGGAGGAAGTAGTGACGGTCCGCACACTTGTTTTTAAGACGGAAGACCAGCCGACCGACGAGACACTTAGGGACACGGTAAAGGACGTGACGCCGACTGTTGAATCGATCAGCCCGACGGAAAAGACGCCGACCGAACCCACCACTGTCGAACCTCTCAAATCTCCGGAAATAACCGAAGAGCCCGTACCGAAAGACCTTGACAAAAAATCTCCGGTCCAAGAGGACAAGAAGGCTGTGAAGCCTGTCGTCGACAAACCGGTATCCGACAAAAAGGAAGTCGTCCCGGAGCCGTTGTCTCCGCCGAGTGATACAGTGACCACCGTAACGACCACGGAAACAATTACCACCACAGTGAAAAAAGACAGCCCAGAAAAAGAGGTCTTGTCTCCTCGTGAGGAGTTGCCAGTGACGCCCGAAAGGGAGCCACAAGTACTCGAGGAGAAGCCTAAAGACGAGAAGGAAAAGCCCACTCCCGACACAACTGCTCCAGCCGAAACCGCTCCGCTGGCCAAGACACCAGAGAAACCGTTGCAAGAATTCGTCACGGATGCAGCGCCCAGTCCCAAAGACGAGGGGAAATCCCCGGTGGAGGGCGCCGTTAGTCCTGCCAAATCCCCAGAACCCCCGATTAAAGACACTCGCCTTGGTGAAACGACTGAGGTAAAGACTGTTAGGGAGGAAGTAGTGACGGTCCGCACACTTGTTTTTAAGACGGAAGACCAGCCGACCGACGAGACACTTAGGGACACGGTAAAGGACGTGACGCCGACTGTTGAATCGATCAGCCCGACGGAAAAGACGCCGACCGAACCCACCACTGTCGAACCTCTCAAATCTCCGGAAATAACCGAAGAGCCCGTACCGAAAGACCTTGACAAAAAATCTCCGGTCCAAGAGGACAAGAAGGCTGTGAAGCCTGTCGTCGACAAACCGGTATCCGACAAAAAGGAAGTCGTCCCGGAGCCGTTGTCTCCGCCGAGTGATACAGTGACCACCGTAACGACCACGGAAACAATTACCACCACAGTGAAAAAAGACAGCCCAGAAAAAGAGGTCTTGTCTCCTCGTGAGGAGTTGCCAGTGACGCCCGAAAGGGAGCCACAAGTACTCGAGGAGAAGCCTAAAGACGAGAAGGAAAAGCCCACTCCCGACACAACTGCTCCAGCCGAAACCGCTCCGCTGGCCAAGACACCAGAGAAACCGTTGCAAGAATTCGTCACGGATGCAGCGCCCAGTCCCAAAGACGAGGGGAAATCCCCGGTGGAGGGCGCCGTTAGTCCTGCCAAATCCCCAGAACCCCCGATTAAAGACACTCGCCTTGGTGAAACGACTGAGGTAAAGACTGTTAGGGAGGAAGTAGTGACGGTCCGCACACTTGTTTTTAAGACGGAAGACCAGCCGACCGACGAGACACTTAGGGACACGGTAAAGGACGTGACGCCGACTGTTGAATCGATCAGCCCGACGGAAAAGACGCCGACCGAACCCACCACTGTCGAACCTCTCAAATCTCCGGAAATAACCGAAGAGCCCGTACCGAAAGACCTTGACAAAAAATCTCCGGTCCAAGAGGACAAGAAGGCTGTGAAGCCTGTCGTCGACAAACCGGTATCCGACAAAAAGGAAGTCGTCCCGGAGCCGTTGTCTCCGCCGAGTGATACAGTGACCACCGTAACGACCACGGAAACAATTACCACCACAGTGAAAAAAGACAGCCCAGAAAAAGAGGTCTTGTCTCCTCGTGAGGAGTTGCCAGTGACGCCCGAAAGGGAGCCACAAGTACTCGAGGAGAAGCCTAAAGACGAGAAGGAAAAGCCCACTCCCGACACAACTGCTCCAGCCGAAACCGCTCCGCTGGCCAAGACACCAGAGAAACCGTTGCAAGAATTCGTCACGGATGCAGCGCCCAGTCCCAAAGACGAGGGGAAATCCCCGGTGGAGGGCGCCGTTAGTCCTGCCAAATCCCCAGAACCCCCGATTAAAGACACTCGCCTTGGTGAAACGACTGAGGTAAAGACTGTTAGGGAGGAAGTAGTGACGGTCCGCACACTTGTTTTTAAGACGGAAGACCAGCCGACCGACGAGACACTTAGGGACACGGTAAAGGACGTGACGCCGACTGTTGAATCGATCAGCCCGACGGAAAAGACGCCGACCGAACCCACCACTGTCGAACCTCTCAAATCTCCGGAAATAACCGAAGAGCCCGTACCGAAAGACCTTGACAAAAAATCTCCGGTCCAAGAGGACAAGAAGGCTGTGAAGCCTGTCGTCGACAAACCGGTATCCGACAAAAAGGAAGTCGTCCCGGAGCCGTTGTCTCCGCCGAGTGATACAGTGACCACCGTAACGACCACGGAAACAATTACCACCACAGTGAAAAAAGACAGCCCAGAAAAAGAGGTCTTGTCTCCTCGTGAGGAGTTGCCAGTGACGCCCGAAAGGGAGCCACAAGTACTCGAGGAGAAGCCTAAAGACGAGAAGGAAAAGCCCACTCCCGACACAACTGCTCCAGCCGAAACCGCTCCGCTGGCCAAGACACCAGAGAAACCGTTGCAAGAATTCGTCACGGATGCAGCGCCCAGTCCCAAAGACGAGGGGAAATCCCCGGTGGAGGGCGCCGTTAGTCCTGCCAAATCCCCAGAACCCCCGATTAAAGACACTCGCCTTGGTGAAACGACTGAGGTAAAGACTGTTAGGGAGGAAGTAGTGACGGTCCGCACACTTGTTTTTAAGACGGAAGACCAGCCGACCGACGAGACACTTAGGGACACGGTAAAGGACGTGACGCCGACTGTTGAATCGATCAGCCCGACGGAAAAGACGCCGACCGAACCCACCACTGTCGAACCTCTCAAATCTCCGGAAATAACCGAAGAGCCCGTACCGAAAGACCTTGACAAAAAATCTCCGGTCCAAGAGGACAAGAAGGCTGTGAAGCCTGTCGTCGACAAACCGGTATCCGACAAAAAGGAAGTCGTCCCGGAGCCGTTGTCTCCGCCGAGTGATACAGTGACCACCGTAACGACCACGGAAACAATTACCACCACAGTGAAAAAAGACAGCCCAGAAAAAGAGGTCTTGTCTCCTCGTGAGGAGTTGCCAGTGACGCCCGAAAGGGAGCCACAAGTACTCGAGGAGAAGCCTAAAGACGAGAAGGAAAAGCCCACTCCCGACACAACTGCTCCAGCCGAAACCGCTCCGCTGGCCAAGACACCAGAGAAACCGTTGCAAGAATTCGTCACGGATGCAGCGCCCAGTCCCAAAGACGAGGGGAAATCCCCGGTGGAGGGCGCCGTTAGTCCTGCCAAATCCCCAGAACCCCCGATTAAAGACACTCGCCTTGGTGAAACGACTGAGGTAAAGACTGTTAGGGAGGAAGTAGTGACGGTCCGCACACTTGTTTTTAAGACGGAAGACCAGCCGACCGACGAGACACTTAGGGACACGGTAAAGGACGTGACGCCGACTGTTGAATCGATCAGCCCGACGGAAAAGACGCCGACCGAACCCACCACTGTCGAACCTCTCAAATCTCCGGAAATAACCGAAGAGCCCGTACCGAAAGACCTTGACAAAAAATCTCCGGTCCAAGAGGACAAGAAGGCTGTGAAGCCTGTCGTCGACAAACCGGTATCCGACAAAAAGGAAGTCGTCCCGGAGCCGTTGTCTCCGCCGAGTGATACAGTGACCACCGTAACGACCACGGAAACAATTACCACCACAGTGAAAAAAGACAGCCCAGAAAAAGAGGTCTTGTCTCCTCGTGAGGAGTTGCCAGTGACGCCCGAAAGGGAGCCACAAGTACTCGAGGAGAAGCCTAAAGACGAGAAGGAAAAGCCCACTCCCGACACAACTGCTCCAGCCGAAACCGCTCCGCTGGCCAAGACACCAGAGAAACCGTTGCAAGAATTCGTCACGGATGCAGCGCCCAGTCCCAAAGACGAGGGGAAATCCCCGGTGGAGGGCGCCGTTAGTCCTGCCAAATCCCCAGAACCCCCGATTAAAGACACTCGCCTTGGTGAAACGACTGAGGTAAAGACTGTTAGGGAGGAAGTAGTGACGGTCCGCACACTTGTTTTTAAGACGGAAGACCAGCCGACCGACGAGACACTTAGGGACACGGTAAAGGACGTGACGCCGACTGTTGAATCGATCAGCCCGACGGAAAAGACGCCGACCGAACCCACCACTGTCGAACCTCTCAAATCTCCGGAAATAACCGAAGAGCCCGTACCGAAAGACCTTGACAAAAAATCTCCGGTCCAAGAGGACAAGAAGGCTGTGAAGCCTGTCGTCGACAAACCGGTATCCGACAAAAAGGAAGTCGTCCCGGAGCCGTTGTCTCCGCCGAGTGATACAGTGACCACCGTAACGACCACGGAAACAATTACCACCACAGTGAAGAAAGACAGCCCAGAAAAAGAGGTCTTGTCTCCTCGTGAGGAGTTGCCAGTGACGCCCGAAAGGGAGCCACAAGTACTCGAGGAGAAGCCTAAAGACGAGAAGGAAAAGCCCACTCCCGACACAACTGCTCCAGCCGAAACCGCTCCGCTGGCCAAGACACCAGAGAAACCGTTGCAAGAATTCGTCACGGATGCAGCGCCCAGTCCCAAAGACGAGGGGAAATCCCCGGTGGAGGGCGCCGTTAGTCCTGCCAAATCCCCAGAACCCCCGATTAAAGACACTCGCCTTGGTGAAACGACTGAGGTAAAGACTGTTAGGGAGGAAGTAGTGACGGTCCGCACACTTGTTTTTAAGACGGAAGACCAGCCGACCGACGAGACACTTAGGGACACGGTAAAGGACGTGACGCCGACTGTTGAATCGATCAGCCCGACGGAAAAGACGCCGACCGAACCCACCACTGTCGAACCTCTCAAATCTCCGGAAATAACCGAAGAGCCCGTACCGAAAGACCTTGACAAAAAATCTCCGGTCCAAGAGGACAAGAAGGCTGTGAAGCCTGTCGTCGACAAACCGGTATCCGACAAAAAGGAAGTCGTCCCGGAGCCGTTGTCTCCGCCGAGTGATACAGTGACCACCGTAACGACCACGGAAACAATTACCACCACAGTGAAAAAAGACAGCCCAGAAAAAGAGGTCTTGTCTCCTCGTGAGGAGTTGCCAGTGACGCCCGAAAGGGAGCCACAAGTACTCGAGGAGAAGCCTAAAGACGAGAAGGAAAAGCCCACTGCCGACACAACTGCTCCAGCCGAAACCGCTCCGCTGGCCAAGACACCAGAGAAACCGTTGCAAGAATTCGTCACGGATGCAGCGCCCAGTCCCAAAGACGAGGGGAAATCCCCGGTGGAGGGCGCCGTTAGTCCTGCCAAATCCCCAGAACCCCCGATTAAAGACACTCGCCTTGGTGAAACGACTGAGGTAAAGACTGTTAGGGAGGAAGTAGTGACGGTCCGCACACTTGTTTTTAAGACGGAAGACCAGCCGACCGACGAGACACTTAGGGACACGGTAAAGGACGTGACGCCGACTGTTGAATCGATCAGCCCGACGGAAAAGACGCCGACCGAACCCACCACTGTCGAACCTCTCAAATCTCCGGAAATAACCGAAGAGCCCGTACCGAAAGACCTTGACAAAAAATCTCCGGTCCAAGAGGACAAGAAGGCTGTGAAGCCTGTCGTCGACAAACCGGTATCCGACAAAAAGGAAGTCGTCCCGGAGCCGTTGTCTCCGCCGAGTGATACAGTGACCACCGTAACGACCACGGAAACAATTACCACCACAGTGAAAAAAGACAGCCCAGAAAAAGAGGTCTTGTCTCCTCGTGAGGAGTTGCCAGTGACGCCCGAAAGGGAGCCACAAGTACTCGAGGAGAAGCCTAAAGACGAGAAGGAAAAGCCCACTCCCGACACAACTGCTCCAGCCGAAACCGCTCCGCTGGCCAAGACACCAGAGAAACCGTTGCAAGAATTCGTCACGGATGCAGCGCCCAGTCCCAAAGACGAGGGGAAATCCCCGGTGGAGGGCGCCGTTAGTCCTGCCAAATCCCCAGAACCCCCGATTAAAGACACTCGCCTTGGTGAAACGACTGAGGTAAAGACTGTTAGGGAGGAAGTAGTGACGGTCCGCACACTTGTTTTTAAGACGGAAGACCAGCCGACCGACGAGACACTTAGGGACACGGTAAAGGACGTGACGCCGACTGTTGAATCGATCAGCCCGACGGAAAAGACGCCGACCGAACCCACCACTGTCGAACCTCTCAAATCTCCGGAAATAACCGAAGAGCCCGTACCGAAAGACCTTGACAAAAAATCTCCGGTCCAAGAGGACAAGAAGGCTGTGAAGCCTGTCGTTGACAAACCGGTATCCGACAAAAAGGAAGTCGTCCCGGAGCCGTTGTCTCCGCCGAGTGATACAGTGACCACCGTAACGACCACGGAAACAATTACCACCACAGTGAAAAAAGACAGCCCAGAAAAAGAGGTCTTGTCTCCTCGTGAGGAGTTGCCAGTGACGCCCGAAAGGGAGCCACAAGTACTCGAGGAGAAGCCTAAAGACGAGAAGGAAAAGCCCACTCCCGACACAACTGCTCCAGCCGAAACCGCTCCGCTGGCCAAGACACCAGAGAAACCGTTGCAAGAATTCGTCACGGATGCAGCGCCCAGTCCCAAAGACGAGGGGAAATCCCCGGTGGAGGGCGCCGTTAGTCCTGCCAAATCCCCAGAACCCCCGATTAAAGACACTCGCCTTGGTGAAACGACTGAGGTAAAGACTGTTAGGGAGGAAGTAGTGACGGTCCGCACACTTGTTTTTAAGACGGAAGACCAGCCGACCGACGAGACACTTAGGGACACGGTAAAGGACGTGACGCCGACTGTTGAATCGATCAGCCCGACGGAAAAGACGCCGACCGAACCCACCACTGTCGAACCTCTCAAATCTCCGGAAATAACCGAAGAGCCCGTACCGAAAGACCTTGACAAAAAATCTCCGGTCCAAGAGGACAAGAAGGCTGTGAAGCCTGTCGTTGACAAACCGGTATCCGACAAAAAGGAAGTCGTCCCGGAGCCGTTGTCTCCGCCGAGTGATACAGTGACCACCGTAACGACCACGGAAACAATTACCACCACAGTGAAAAAAGACAGCCCAGAAAAAGAGGTCTTGTCTCCTCGTGAGGAGTTGCCAGTGACGCCCGAAAGGGAGCCACAAGTACTCGAGGAGAAGCCTAAAGACGAGAAGGAAAAGCCCACTCCCGACACAACTGCTCCAGCCGAAACCGCTCCGCTGGCCAAGACACCAGAGAAACCGTTGCAAGAATTCGTCACGGATGCAGCGCCCAGTCCCAAAGACGAGGGGAAATCCCCGGTGGAGGGCGCCGTTAGTCCTGCCAAATCCCCAGAACCCCCGATTAAAGACACTCGCCTTGGTGAAACGACTGAGGTAAAGACTGTTAGGGAGGAAGTAGTGACGGTCCACACACTTGTTTTTAAGACGGAAGACCAGCCGACCGACGAGACACTTAGGGACACGGTAAAGGACGTGACGCCGACTGTTGAATCGATCAGCCCGACGGAAAAGACGCCGACCGAACCCACCACTGTCGAACCTCTCAAATCTCCGGAAATAACCGAAGAGCCCGTACCGAAAGACCTTGACAAAAAATCTCCGGTCCAAGAGGACAAGAAGGCTGTGAAGCCTGTCGTCGACAAACCGGTATCCGACAAAAAGGAAGTCGTCCCGGAGCCGTTGTCTCCGCCGAGTGATACAGTGACCACCGTAACGACCACGGAAACAATTACCACCACAGTGAAAAAAGACAGCCCAGAAAAAGAGGTCTTGTCTCCTCGTGAGGAGTTGCCAGTGACGCCCGAAAGGGAGCCACAAGTACTCGAGGAGAAGCCTAAAGACGAGAAGGAAAAGCCCACTGCCGACACAACTGCTCCAGCCGAAACCGCTCCGCTGGCCAAGACACCAGAGAAACCGTTGCAAGAATTCGTCACGGATGCAGCGCCCAGTCCCAAAGACGAGGGGAAATCCCCGGTGGAGGGCGCCGTTAGTCCTGCCAAATCCCCAGAACCCCCGATTAAAGACACTCGCCTTGGTGAAACGACTGAGGTAAAGACTGTTAGGGAGGAAGTAGTGACGGTCCGCACACTTGTTTTTAAGACGGAAGACCAGCCGACCGACGAGACACTTAGGGACACGGTAAAGGACGTGACGCCGACTGTTGAATCGATCAGCCCGACGGAAAAGACGCCGACCGAACCCACCACTGTCGAACCTCTCAAATCTCCGGAAATAACCGAAGAGCCCGTACCGAAAGACCTTGACAAAAAATCTCCGGTCCAAGAGGACAAGAAGGCTGTGAAGCCTGTCGTCGACAAACCGGTATCCGACAAAAAGGAAGTCGTCCCGGAGCCGTTGTCTCCGCCGAGTGATACAGTGACCACCGTAACGACCACGGAAACAATTACCACCACAGTGAAAAAAGACAGCCCAGAAAAAGAGGTCTTGTCTCCTCGTGAGGAGTTGCCAGTGACGCCCGAAAGGGAGCCACAAGTACTCGAGGAGAAGCCTAAAGACGAGAAGGAAAAGCCCACTGCCGACACAACTGCTCCAGCCGAAACCGCTCCGCTGGCCAAGACACCAGAGAAACCGTTGCAAGAATTCGTCACGGATGCAGCGCCCAGTCCCAAAGACGAGGGGAAATCCCCGGTGGAGGGCGCCGTTAGTCCTGCCAAATCCCCAGAACCCCCGATTAAAGACACTCGCCTTGGTGAAACGACTGAGGTAAAGACTGTTAGGGAGGAAGTAGTGACGGTCCGCACACTTGTTTTTAAGACGGAAGACCAGCCGACCGACGAGACACTTAGGGACACGGTAAAGGACGTGACGCCGACTGTTGAATCGATCAGCCCGACGGAAAAGACGCCGACCGAACCCACCACTGTCGAACCTCTCAAATCTCCGGAAATAACCGAAGAGCCCGTACCGAAAGACCTTGACAAAAAATCTCCGGTCCAAGAGGACAAGAAGGCTGTGAAGCCTGTCGTCGACAAACCGGTATCCGACAAAAAGGAAGTCGTCCCGGAGCCGTTGTCTCCGCCGAGTGATACAGTGACCACCGTAACGACCACGGAAACAATTACCACCACAGTGAAAAAAGACAGCCCAGAAAAAGAGGTCTTGTCTCCTCGTGAGGAGTTGCCAGTGACGCCCGAAAGGGAGCCACAAGTACTCGAGGAGAAGCCTAAAGACGAGAAGGAAAAGCCCACTCCCGACACAACTGCTCCAGCCGAAACCGCTCCGCTGGCCAAGACACCAGAGAAACCGTTGCAAGAATTCGTCACGGATGCAGCGCCCAGTCCCAAAGACGAGGGGAAATCCCCGGTGGAGGGCGCCGTTAGTCCTGCCAAATCCCCAGAACCCCCGATTAAAGACACTCGCCTTGGTGAAACGACTGAGGTAAAGACTGTTAGGGAGGAAGTAGTGACGGTCCGCACACTTGTTTTTAAGACGGAAGACCAGCCGACCGACGAGACACTTAGGGACACGGTAAAGGACGTGACGCCGACTGTTGAATCGATCAGCCCGACGGAAAAGACGCCGACCGAACCCACCACTGTCGAACCTCTCAAATCTCCGGAAATAACCGAAGAGCCCGTACCGAAAGACCTTGACAAAAGATCTCCGGTCCAAGAGGACAAGAAGGCTGTGAAGCCTGTCGTCGACAAACCGGTATCCGACAAAAAGGAAGTCGTCCCGGAGCCGTTGTCTCCGCCGAGTGATACAGTGACCACCGTAACGACCACGGAAACAATTACCACCACAGTGAAGAAAGACAGCCCAGAAAAAGAGGTCTTGTCTCCTCGTGAGGAGTTGCCAGTGACGCCCGAAAGGGAGCCACAAGTACTCGAGGAGAAGCCTAAAGACGAGAAGGAAAAGCCCACTCCCGACACAACTGCTCCAGCCGAAACCGCTCCGCTGGCCAAGACACCAGAGAAACCGTTGCAAGAATTCGTCACGGATGCAGCGCCCAGTCCCAAAGACGAGGGGAAATCCCCGGTGGAGGGCGCCGTTAGTCCTGCCAAATCCCCAGAACCCCCGATTAAAGACACTCGCCTTGGTGAAACGACTGAGGTAAAGACTGTTAGGGAGGAAGTAGTGACGGTCCACACACTTGTTTTTAAGACGGAAGACCAGCCGACCGACGAGACACTTAGGGACACGGTAAAGGACGTGACGCCGACTGTTGAATCGATCAGCCCGACGGAAAAGACGCCGACCGAACCCACCACTGTCGAACCTCTCAAATCTCCGGAAATAACCGAAGAGCCCGTACCGAAAGACCTTGACAAAAAATCTCCGGTCCAAGAGGACAAGAAGGCTGTGAAGCCTGTCGTCGACAAACCGGTATCCGACAAAAAGGAAGTCGTCCCGGAGCCGTTGTCTCCGCCGAGTGATACAGTGACCACCGTAACGACCACGGAAACAATTACCACCACAGTGAAAAAAGACAGCCCAGAAAAAGAGGTCTTGTCTCCTCGTGAGGAGTTGCCAGTGACGCCCGAAAGGGAGCCACAAGTACTCGAGGAGAAGCCTAAAGACGAGAAGGAAAAGCCCACTCCCGACACAACTGCTCCAGCCGAAACCGCTCCGCTGGCCAAGACACCAGAGAAACCGTTGCAAGAATTCGTCACGGATGCAGCGCCCAGTCCCAAAGACGAGGGGAAATCCCCGGTGGAGGGCGCCGTTAGTCCTGCCAAATCCCCAGAACCCCCGATTAAAGACACTCGCCTTGGTGAAACGACTGAGGTAAAGACTGTTAGGGAGGAAGTAGTGACGGTCCGCACACTTGTTTTTAAGACGGAAGACCAGCCGACCGACGAGACACTTAGGGACACGGTAAAGGACGTGACGCCGACTGTTGAATCGATCAGCCCGACGGAAAAGACGCCGACCGAACCCACCACTGTCGAACCTCTCAAATCTCCGGAAATAACCGAAGAGCCCGTACCGAAAGACCTTGACAAAAGATCTCCGGTCCAAGAGGACAAGAAGGCTGTGAAGCCTGTCGTCGACAAACCGGTATCCGACAAAAAGGAAGTCGTCCCGGAGCCGTTGTCTCCGCCGAGTGATACAGTGACCACCGTAACGACCACGGAAACAATTACCACCACAGTGAAGAAAGACAGCCCAGAAAAAGAGGTCTTGTCTCCTCGTGAGGAGTTGCCAGTGACGCCCGAAAGGGAGCCACAAGTACTCGAGGAGAAGCCTAAAGACGAGAAGGAAAAGCCCACTCCCGACACAACTGCTCCAGCCGAAACCGCTCCGCTGGCCAAGACACCAGAGAAACCGTTGCAAGAATTCGTCACGGATGCAGCGCCCAGTCCCAAAGACGAGGGGAAATCCCCGGTGGAGGGCGCCGTTAGTCCTGCCAAATCCCCAGAACCCCCGATTAAAGACACTCGCCTTGGTGAAACGACTGAGGTAAAGACTGTTAGGGAGGAAGTAGTGACGGTCCACACACTTGTTTTTAAGACGGAAGACCAGCCGACCGACGAGACACTTAGGGACACGGTAAAGGACGTGACGCCGACTGTTGAATCGATCAGCCCGACGGAAAAGACGCCGACCGAACCCACCACTGTCGAACCTCTCAAATCTCCGGAAATAACCGAAGAGCCCGTACCGAAAGACCTTGACAAAAAATCTCCGGTCCAAGAGGACAAGAAGGCTGTGAAGCCTGTCGTCGACAAACCGGTATCCGACAAAAAGGAAGTCGTCCCGGAGCCGTTGTCTCCGCCGAGTGATACAGTGACCACCGTAACGACCACGGAAACAATTACCACCACAGTGAAAAAAGACAGCCCAGAAAAAGAGGTCTTGTCTCCTCGTGAGGAGTTGCCAGTGACGCCCGAAAGGGAGCCACAAGTACTCGAGGAGAAGCCTAAAGACGAGAAGGAAAAGCCCACTCCCGACACAACTGCTCCAGCCGAAACCGCTCCGCTGGCCAAGACACCAGAGAAACCGTTGCAAGAATTCGTCACGGATGCAGCGCCCAGTCCCAAAGACGAGGGGAAATCCCCGGTGGAGGGCGCCGTTAGTCCTGCCAAATCCCCAGAACCCCCGATTAAAGACACTCGCCTTGGTGAAACGACTGAGGTAAAGACTGTTAGGGAGGAAGTAGTGACGGTCCGCACACTTGTTTTTAAGACGGAAGACCAGCCGACCGACGAGACACTTAGGGACACGGTAAAGGACGTGACGCCGACTGTTGAATCGATCAGCCCGACGGAAAAGACGCCGACCGAACCCACCACTGTCGAACCTCTCAAATCTCCGGAAATAACCGAAGAGCCCGTACCGAAAGACCTTGACAAAAAATCTCCGGTCCAAGAGGACAAGAAGGCTGTGAAGCCTGTCGTCGACAAACCGGTATCCGACAAAAAGGAAGTCGTCCCGGAGCCGTTGTCTCCGCCGAGTGATACAGTGACCACCGTAACGACCACGGAAACAATTACCACCACAGTGAAGAAAGACAGCCCAGAAAAAGAGGTCTTGTCTCCTCGTGAGGAGTTGCCAGTGACGCCCGAAAGGGAGCCACAAGTACTCGAGGAGAAGCCTAAAGACGAGAAGGAAAAGCCCACTCCCGACACAACTGCTCCAGCCGAAACCGCTCCGCTGGCCAAGACACCAGAGAAACCGTTGCAAGAATTCGTCACGGATGCAGCGCCCAGTCCCAAAGACGAGGGGAAATCCCCGGTGGAGGGCGCCGTTAGTCCTGCCAAATCCCCAGAACCCCCGATTAAAGACACTCGCCTTGGTGAAACGACTGAGGTAAAGACTGTTAGGGAGGAAGTAGTGACGGTCCGCACACTTGTTTTTAAGACGGAAGACCAGCCGACCGACGAGACACTTAGGGACACGGTAAAGGACGTGACGCCGACTGTTGAATCGATCAGCCCGACGGAAAAGACGCCGACCGAACCCACCACTGTCGAACCTCTCAAATCTCCGGAAATAACCGAAGAGCCCGTACCGAAAGACCTTGACAAAAAATCTCCGGTCCAAGAGGACAAGAAGGCTGTGAAGCCTGTCGTCGACAAACCGGTATCCGACAAAAAGGAAGTCGTCCCGGAGCCGTTGTCTCCGCCGAGTGATACAGTGACCACCGTAACGACCACGGAAACAATTACCACCACAGTGAAAAAAGACAGCCCAGAAAAAGAGGTCTTGTCTCCTCGTGAGGAGTTGCCAGTGACGCCCGAAAGGGAGCCACAAGTACTCGAGGAGAAGCCTAAAGACGAGAAGGAAAAGCCCACTGCCGACACAACTGCTCCAGCCGAAACCGCTCCGCTGGCCAAGACACCAGAGAAACCGTTGCAAGAATTCGTCACGGATGCAGCGCCCAGTCCCAAAGACGAGGGGAAATCCCCGGTGGAGGGCGCCGTTAGTCCTGCCAAATCCCCAGAACCCCCGATTAAAGACACTCGCCTTGGTGAAACGACTGAGGTAAAGACTGTTAGGGAGGAAGTAGTGACGGTCCGCACACTTGTTTTTAAGACGGAAGACCAGCCGACCGACGAGACACTTAGGGACACGGTAAAGGACGTGACGCCGACTGTTGAATCGATCAGCCCGACGGAAAAGACGCCGACCGAACCCACCACTGTCGAACCTCTCAAATCTCCGGAAATAACCGAAGAGCCCGTACCGAAAGACCTTGACAAAAAATCTCCGGTCCAAGAGGACAAGAAGGCTGTGAAGCCTGTCGTCGACAAACCGGTATCCGACAAAAAGGAAGTCGTCCCGGAGCCGTTGTCTCCGCCGAGTGATACAGTGACCACCGTAACGACCACGGAAACAATTACCACCACAGTGAAAAAAGACAGCCCAGAAAAAGAGGTCTTGTCTCCTCGTGAGGAGTTGCCAGTGACGCCCGAAAGGGAGCCACAAGTACTCGAGGAGAAGCCTAAAGACGAGAAGGAAAAGCCCACTCCCGACACAACTGCTCCAGCCGAAACCGCTCCGCTGGCCAAGACACCAGAGAAACCGTTGCAAGAATTCGTCACGGATGCAGCGCCCAGTCCCAAAGACGAGGGGAAATCCCCGGTGGAGGGCGCCGTTAGTCCTGCCAAATCCCCAGAACCCCCGATTAAAGACACTCGCCTTGGTGAAACGACTGAGGTAAAGACTGTTAGGGAGGAAGTAGTGACGGTCCGCACACTTGTTTTTAAGACGGAAGACCAGCCGACCGACGAGACACTTAGGGACACGGTAAAGGACGTGACGCCGACTGTTGAATCGATCAGCCCGACGGAAAAGACGCCGACCGAACCCACCACTGTCGAACCTCTCAAATCTCCGGAAATAACCGAAGAGCCCGTACCGAAAGACCTTGACAAAAAATCTCCGGTCCAAGAGGACAAGAAGGCTGTGAAGCCTGTCGTTGACAAACCGGTATCCGACAAAAAGGAAGTCGTCCCGGAGCCGTTGTCTCCGCCGAGTGATACAGTGACCACCGTAACGACCACGGAAACAATTACCACCACAGTGAAAAAAGACAGCCCAGAAAAAGAGGTCTTGTCTCCTCGTGAGGAGTTGCCAGTGACGCCCGAAAGGGAGCCACAAGTACTCGAGGAGAAGCCTAAAGACGAGAAGGAAAAGCCCACTCCCGACACAACTGCTCCAGCCGAAACCGCTCCGCTGGCCAAGACACCAGAGAAACCGTTGCAAGAATTCGTCACGGATGCAGCGCCCAGTCCCAAAGACGAGGGGAAATCCCCGGTGGAGGGCGCCGTTAGTCCTGCCAAATCCCCAGAACCCCCGATTAAAGACACTCGCCTTGGTGAAACGACTGAGGTAAAGACTGTTAGGGAGGAAGTAGTGACGGTCCACACACTTGTTTTTAAGACGGAAGACCAGCCGACCGACGAGACACTTAGGGACACGGTAAAGGACGTGACGCCGACTGTTGAATCGATCAGCCCGACGGAAAAGACGCCGACCGAACCCACCACTGTCGAACCTCTCAAATCTCCGGAAATAACCGAAGAGCCCGTACCGAAAGACCTTGACAAAAAATCTCCGGTCCAAGAGGACAAGAAGGCTGTGAAGCCTGTCGTCGACAAACCGGTATCCGACAAAAAGGAAGTCGTCCCGGAGCCGTTGTCTCCGCCGAGTGATACAGTGACCACCGTAACGACCACGGAAACAATTACCACCACAGTGAAAAAAGACAGCCCAGAAAAAGAGGTCTTGTCTCCTCGTGAGGAGTTGCCAGTGACGCCCGAAAGGGAGCCACAAGTACTCGAGGAGAAGCCTAAAGACGAGAAGGAAAAGCCCACTGCCGACACAACTGCTCCAGCCGAAACCGCTCCGCTGGCCAAGACACCAGAGAAACCGTTGCAAGAATTCGTCACGGATGCAGCGCCCAGTCCCAAAGACGAGGGGAAATCCCCGGTGGAGGGCGCCGTTAGTCCTGCCAAATCCCCAGAACCCCCGATTAAAGACACTCGCCTTGGTGAAACGACTGAGGTAAAGACTGTTAGGGAGGAAGTAGTGACGGTCCGCACACTTGTTTTTAAGACGGAAGACCAGCCGACCGACGAGACACTTAGGGACACGGTAAAGGACGTGACGCCGACTGTTGAATCGATCAGCCCGACGGAAAAGACGCCGACCGAACCCACCACTGTCGAACCTCTCAAATCTCCGGAAATAACCGAAGAGCCCGTACCGAAAGACCTTGACAAAAAATCTCCGGTCCAAGAGGACAAGAAGGCTGTGAAGCCTGTCGTCGACAAACCGGTATCCGACAAAAAGGAAGTCGTCCCGGAGCCGTTGTCTCCGCCGAGTGATACAGTAACCACCATAACGACCACGACGATTGTTACAAAAGAAGACATCGTTCGCCGTCCGTTGGACGTTCCAGACGCGACGACTCCCAAGCAGATGGGGGTTGAGCCTCCCAAGAGTCCCGAAGAACCTATTAAAAGCCCAGTCACCGAAATGGCTCCAGCAGAACCGATCGCTCCGGTCCAAGCCAAGCCAATGGAAATGCCAAAGACCGCTGAAGAACTGACGCTGGACGATGCTGGGCGTCTGGAGCGAATCATCGTTGACAAATGCATAGCTGAATCCACGCTCATCGACTCTTTGGTGAGGGCAGAGGGAGTGGTTGTAAAGCAAGTTGTCTCTGTCGGAGAAACGGGTGAGACCCGAGTCACGGAAACAATTACCTCTACGGTGAAAAATGACAGCCCAGAAAATGAGGTCTTGTCTCCTTGTGAGGAGTTGCCAGTGACACCCAAAAGGGAGCCATTAGTACTGGAGGAGAAGCCTAAAGACGAGAAGGATTATCCTGTGCCCAAAGGAGTAGAAAAGAAATTGTTGGATATCTTTGAACCTCCGTCAGAGTTGATGAACTTTGAATCTTTGGTAGAAAAGAAATCTGTTGATTTTGCTAAGCAATCTGATGTTTCACCATTAAAGGAGGTGATTATTGTTGGAATTGATTCTGCACATGAGGATGATTATTATTTTGAACCTATTGGTGAGTCCTCTCTAGATGCTACTGGTTCTTCTTATGTACGGAAATCTCCATGTGACCTGAAAATTGACACTCTAGATGAGGCTTTTAAAAATATGCAAGAATCACTTAGATTGCTTTCAGAGTCTGAAAATTTGTCCCCTGATGAGAGGGACAGATTGTCGTTTCATGATGATGGAACAACAACGGTCTCTTCTGATATTTTTGAACTCCATGATGATTTTGCGTCTGACATTGTTTCAAGTTTAGATATTAATGTAATGAAATCCAATGTTGAACACTTAGATATTTATTCTGATGTATCCCTACATGCTGATGAACATTATATTAAGGATGCTTCCATTTCTGACTTGTCCAAAATATCTTCAATATGTGATGGTGATACTACTCTTAGTCACGATCCAATATCTACTTATAGTTTAATTCCAACAACACTTAGTTCCCAGCGTGATTCATCAGAGGCAACAGCTGAAATCTTTGCATTACCCTCATCTCCTGGAGTGACAACTGACGGTATCTTGATTAAGGACAATTTAACAAAGTCACCAAAAAAAATTATAAAGAAAGCTGTAGGTGTCGCAACTGTTTATCCTAGAAACATTCCTAGTTCCCCTTCTTTAATTCGAAAGTCAAGGGTCGACCTTCCTGAAAAGAAAGATGATGTTACCCCAAAGAGTGCTGTTGGTGTTCCAACATTAGGACTGACTAAATCTGGCAATATTTCAAAAAGTATTAAAGATAAAGTAAACACTAATATTAATATTAAATCTTCTAAAGAATCTGCTAAAAGGCAAACATTTTCTTTTAATGAGTCTTACCAATCTACTCTAAGAAGAAGTAAGGTTACATCAAATAAAGAAAGCATTTCTCGTCGTGTTAGCTCTAAGATTGTCGATACTTCTTTAGAAGGAAGTGATAAAGCTCTAAAAGTTCCTTTATCAACTCTTAAAAAAGATACTGTAAATGAAAAAATTCAACGTTCGTCTAATATCAGCAAAGCTCAGAAGCAATTAATAGAAGATAAAGTAAAGACAGAAAAGAGACATAAAAAAATGATTTCCTCTGAAACTGAAATCCGGGGGGATAAGAAAGGAAGTGCTGCTTTCTCATATCAGAGGTTATCTACTATTGACAATAGAATCACCATTGCAACTGCTATTGTTAAAACTTCTTCAGTATCAGAGAAAGCCTTCCTCTCCGATGTAAAAGAAAAGAGAACTTCCAGTGCTTCTCCAGATAAAAAAAATCTAAAATATACTGGTACTCCTAGTTCTTTGAAAAATAAACCTAAAAAATCCACTCTGCAGTCCGAAGCACTGGAATCTCAAAAAAGTAAAAAGAAAGTTCCTATAACTATTGGTGGGTCTCCAAAGAAAACAGTAATTGATAATAAGTTAGTTAAAGATGTTACAGAAACAGGAAAGGAAGTGAAAAAAATATTTGTAACTAGATCTCAGTATAGAGGTTACATGGCATCTACTTTATCAAGAGATATGAAAATTGATGCTACTATCAAAAAGAAATCATCATCATCAGAATCGTCTCCTAAACATTTGAGAAAAACTGATAAAACTTCTATAATTGATTCTGATCCTCCAAGTCTTATTATATCAAGGTCTAGTTCACCTGTGGCAGCAGTGACTAAAAGAACAGGTTCTCCTTTACAGGATCCTCGATTTTCGCCTCGAAGGTCTAAATTATCAATAGGGAGTCTTTCTTCAACTGAAGATATTACAAGTAGAAAATCGACAAAAGAAATAATTTCTTCTGATGTAAAAAAGGAAATAAAATCTCGTCAGAAAGATATGACTGACATTAAAGAAGTAAAAAAATCAATTAATTATTCTTTGAAAGCAAGCTACAGAAAAGAACAAGAAGCTAAAAGTAAAATATCATCAAAAATTGGAAAAGACTCGAAGACAGCTCAATCTGTTGCTAAAATTGACAAATCTTTTTCAGAAAAAAATAAAGTACACGATAGTTATAAATTTAAAGGAATACCAGTCATTGAAAAATCATCAACAGATGTCAAATCAGAAAAACTTGATGTGAAAGTTAAGCAAGTAAGTGCCAAACAGGAAGGAAAAATTGTGAAAAAGGAAAACATTGAAATTGTTAGAGTTGATAGTGTTTCTAGACCTGATTCGCCAAAACATAAAGTTAGAAAAGCAAAATCGCCAGTCTTTTCAACTAGTCCTAAGAAAGCAGTAGAAAAACGAGATACTAAAACCACTTCAGATGTAAAAGTTTCACATCCTTACAAATCAAAAATTCCTATATCACCTTCAAAGAAACAAAAGTTATCTGAGAAAGAGACTAAAGTATCAGCAATATCCACAAAAAGTAGCATGAACAAACAATCTGCTGTACTTAAATCTGTCTCAACTTTGGAAGAGGTTAAACCCATTGGTACTAAGGTAACTAAAGTTAAGAGGGATACACTTGACGAGTCAAAGAAGAAAGAATTTCATGTAGCCTATGATGATTCCTCTTTTAGTGATAAAAAACAAAAGGAGCAAGTCTTTGAGAGTGGCGAAACTAAAACAGAAATAATCAAAGACATTACATTAGTTGATGAAACAAAACCTAATAAAACTGAAATTGTGGAAGCAGAAGATCGTGAAGAATTCATGAGTGATAAGTCTAGTTCCCAAAGCAATTCTGTCGAAGTTTCCTTTGGTAGATGCCTTGCAGATGAAGAACCAGTTAAAAGGGCTGCATCAGCTCCTTCTGAGGTTCTTTGTTCTTGTTCATCTTTTGGTAGACCAAGAAGTGGTTCTTTCAAAATATCTGAGTCCAATAGATTGACACCTATTCAAGGCCCAATGTCACTTCCATCCAGCCCCAAAAGGGTTCGACGTTCGGATAACAATGGAGATTCTCTGAACAGACTTACCTCTGAAGTTTTCACTAGAATCAAACATGCTACAGGTTCAATTGAATTTGTTTTCAAGCGCCCTGAAATTATTAAAAAAGATTCTAAAGCTGACCTTAAATACTCGGACATAGGAGACCTTAGCACTGTAAGGGAAAAGGGTTTTACTAAACAGCACGCTTCAGAAAGGACAGCTTCACAAGAAATACTTTCTATAATAGGTGACGATACTTTCAAAAGAGTTGACGGATTTTCAAGTACTGATGAAAGTATGTCTGAAGTGGTTGAAAGAAAAAAGAAATCTAAATTTAGTTACACTCAAATTGATATCCAAGGAAAAACTTCTTCTACTTTTATATCCAGTGACAGATTTTCACCTGTTTTGAGCATACGATCTACCACTCCAGTTGATAACACGTCCTGTCTACTCTTATCTGACGAATCTTTGAACGATAATAATATAACAGGTAACCAACAGTTTCTGTAATAATCATTGATTAAAATGTGACCAAGCATGAGAATCATCCTGCCAATCTGCTTTGCTTGTCCAATTAGTTCAGCGGAAAAAAGTCCCATTATTCAATGATGGCATTTATGCTAGCAGTCATTAAGAGCTTGCTCGATGCTTAATAAGTCAGCGTTTACTACTAATAGATCCATCCTTAAAAATTACTATTATTTTTCTGATGTGTATCAATGTATAAAGTAAACTTTGAAGAATGGTTAATATAATTTAATTGAACTGTTGCTTTGCCTGTTGCAATTTGTATTTCTAAATGTATATTCTATGGATCTCTCGCCGTAAAAATTGACTCACTACATGCTTTTTATTGTAATCAACTTGTTTATTGTAAGAAGTAAATTCGATTTTGTGATTAATTAAAATTAAAAACCAGAGAGAATCTTTAAGACTATTGACTTCCTCTTTAGATAATGTTATGTTTAGAATTTTTTTTTTTCTTCCATTAGATTTATATTTCGCCTAATTAGAGGTAGTATTTATTTATTTATTTTATTTTTTTCTTATTCAGTGGTATTTTATGTAGGCTCATGAGGTTTTTGTTTTTTTAATTGACATTAGCACTTATATTTAAATTTCTAATTCCTAGGGAAAACTTATGAGAAAATAATAAATATTATTTCAACGAAGAAGTGATATAAGCAATATGAGTGCAACTAATTTACTTAGCTCTGATAAAGGGCAAAACTTTTTGCCTCCACCGGCTATTTTTCTTTCCGAAGCCACGTCAGATGGAGAAGATACTGGTGAAGACAACGTTAACAACCAAGGGCCCCGTTTAGTCAAATGTGAAGCTGTATTGACTGATGTGGAATACTCGTCTGATGAGGATGAAGTCGTTAGAAAATATGTCAGTCCGGCAGCTGTGAATTGCTCATCTGAATCACAAGTAGTAGAGAGAGTGTTTCAACGTAATATTCAAAAATCAAATGATGAGTTAACTGACACTGAAAATCTGTATGCCTCTGACGATGACCTTTGTGTGGCTGTCAGTGATGACAAAGGGGATGAAATCGAAGAATGTGAAGATGGCGTCACCACTATATCCGACCAAATTAAAACAAACAATAAGACGAGAAACAGATTTGGAGGAAACATCCCTAAGAATGTGGAGATCAAATACCCTCGAAATGGAAGTACTTGTAAGAGAATAAATAATACTAACTATCCTGCAGACAAAGATTATCTGGCTCCCGTCAATAAATTGGGTAAGAAGAAAAAAAGGAAAGGAAAGTTACTGCTAGAAAGCTGTCTTACAGATACGGAGGATGTCGACGTTCCCTCTGACGTCGACGGTTTAAATAGAGTTGTCAAGAAAGATGTTTCTTACACGCTTTTTCCATCTGAAAAGGAAGAGCTGGAATATACAAACAGAATTAAACACACTTCCAGTCTTAGAGGTACAGAAAAATATACTCTCTTGGAGTTTTTGAGTAACAAACTTGAAGAAGGAGGAGTTACCGATACCGATGAAATTGCTTACTCGGAATGTGAAGATGTGGAAATAACTAAGGACACGGAATATGAGTTAGATTTTTCTAATGAAGTAAGTAACAAAGAAAGTGTTATCCAGGCTACAGATCGTAAATGCAAAAAGAAACGCAACACCAGATCAACTCCTGAAAGTGGGGACACTGATGATGAAGAATTCAACAGGAATGCTAAATTCAGCCAAAGAATAAAATGTGCTGAAAGCCCTGCAAGCAATCTCCTCGCTGTCGGCGTGCCGAAAAACTTGGGAGATAGAGAAGATGTATTGTATGCGCTGACAGATACAGAAGACATTAATTATTCTGACGGTGAGTGTGGTTCTAGTAGACCAAAGTGCCCTACTCCTGACATAGCCTTCCTTGAAGACTCGACAATTTTACAAAATGAATCCATAAAAATCATGCAAGCTCTCGAAGGGTTAAGTGATGTTGATCCTCCGACAGACTGTGAAGAAGTGTTTGTGTCTCTAAGCCCGAGAAGACCTAAGAAAACTTTAGGTCGACCTCCTGCAGTTTGTATCGAAGGCCTTACAGACACCGAAGAACTTCTATTCAGTGACGGAAACTTGAGATATTCTGACATTAGCGACAACGCCGGTGACTCCTGTTCGGAAACCGATGTCGAAGTCTGTTCTAATATCGCAGATATCGACGATTTAAGATGTCATGCACCTTCTGTCACACCTGACTGCCTGAGGAATATGGACAATACCTACATCTCGAACATCGAAGGAAGTGAGGCCTATTTGAAAGAAATTAAAAGTAACAAATCAAGGTCTTTCTCAGGACCTTCTGTGATCTGCACGGCGTTACCGACCCCTGCTCAAGACACAGATTCCGAAGAGATACAAACTGAGGATGAAACCGTGGAGGAAGTCACCTACAACCGAGCGTGCACTCCGTCCAATTACTTTGAAAAGTTTAACTTAGAGGACGAGTCTTCTGTAATACACGAGAAGAGCACACGTTCTTTCCAAACCGACGGTGCCGAATCTCTCCATATTAAGGACCCTTCTTACCAACAGGACCCGGTTACCGACTCTGAGGATGTCCCACTGCTCGACTGAACATCAACTGAGGTAAGCTCTCTTTCAAATGACACCTTA
This sequence comes from Gerris lacustris, assembly GCA_951217055.1. Classification (NCBI taxonomy): domain Eukaryota; kingdom Metazoa; phylum Arthropoda; class Insecta; order Hemiptera; family Gerridae; genus Gerris; species Gerris lacustris. The sequence continues at coordinate 74,025,847 of OX578281.1, read as the reverse complement.
TGCTGTAGAAGTCTTCACTATAAATATTCAAGTATAAATTCATATGCCGGTGTCATACTCAAACGATACTTTTTTATGGTCATGAAATACTTACTTTGATTAAGTTACTGTTTAAAAATTTAATGTTTACCGGGATACACTTAACAATGACTTAAATAATATAATATTTCAAAAAGTAAGAAGTTTGTTACATGTTATAAAATAATTTAATTTTGTTGCAATATTTATTGCAACTGTTAAAATAATGACAGGGATAAATATAATTTATAGTATTAATTGACTCTTGACCATATTTATGTTTATTTTAAAATTATATAAATGATTGGTTTTTCTCGTTTTGTATTCTTTTGGATAATAATTGTTTGATTGCAATGTGCATGGCTTTGACTCGCATGAAGGCTTTACTTGTTTTTTGTTTTATTTGTTTACGAAACAAAAATAGTTTTAAATTTTGCTTAAATACAATTATTATATTACATTATCAGCTTTAGTATAACTTGCCATAATTTTTATCTAATGAAATGTCTTATTATTTTTACAGGTGCCCCCCTGAAGAGTCAAATTCAGAAAGCTGATGAACTATGTAAGTTGATTTATAAATTTTTATATATATATTCTTTTTTTTTTATTTAAGATGTGCAGCTGATACACTTCTTGAACACTGCAACAACTGGCTATCTATCACCAAAATTCATCAGGAAAAATGGCTAGAAATATTTGAGACTATCAGTCATTTATAATTATTATAATTTTTTTAAATATATTTTTCATCATTTGTACATTGGCATTTATAAATAATGTACAGAGTTCTAAATACTTTGTAGGGAAAAAAGATAAATCCATAATTTGCCTTTACGGAATGAACAAAAACCCAATTAACCTAACAGCATCTTTATGATAGTAAATATTAAAAATAATATTTTGATTAATGTTGCACTTTATCATTTAATTTCACAAAATATTACTAGCTATGCTTTGACACATACACATCTAGCCTAGGTTATATTATATATATCACATCTAGCCTAGGTTATATTATATATATCACATCTAGCCTAGGTTATATTATATATATCACATCTAGCCTATGTTATGTTATATATATCACATCTAGCCTAGGTTATATTATATATATCACATCTAGCCTAGGTCATATTATATATATCACATCTAGCCTAGGTTATATTATATATATCACATCTAGCCTAGGTTATATTATATATATCACATCTAGCCTAGGTTATATTATATATATATTAAGGTAATTGGCTTTATAGAACTGCAGTGTAAGTAAAATCCATTTGTAAATTTTGAGGTTCAATATTATGATTTCATCTCATAACATAAATAATATTTAATGTTTATTTAACTTTGAGTGTTAAGAGAAACATGTTTAAAACTATAAGACGAGCCTATGAGGTAAATTTGAGTTTCTGTTTGCAGTTAAAGTACAACAATGTCCGATCTTACAACCCGAATTGTCGAGGGAATCACAATGTTCAATGGAGCGCCCTATTAGTCAACCGAAATCTATTCAAGGACAAATTATACCGACTGAAAGACTAATAGATGACGACAATATTTTTGAAAGTCAATTTGTTTGTGAAAGCGGTAGTCCGAGTATTTTTCGCAGACCTCACCAAGCAACAGACTTTGTAATATTTGACGATGAGGACTGGGACACCCAAGATATTGTTGAATTCAATGATGTCACCACTCAAGTTTTACCAGGAAGTTGTCCTTACGTACCTGAAAAGTTCCTTGAAGATTCTTCCAAAGGTGAGTTGCATCAGGAAAAAGTTCAAGTATTTGAAAAACCATTTGAAGTTACTAAATGTGATGGAAAAATGAGTAATATCGATACTCCGGAGCATTCGAGAAAAATTGACCATACTCCTGAATTTACTCAGATAATATCACAGAGTGTTAGCCGACCTATAGTTGAAACAACTACTACAACCTATAATACAGTCCAGAGCAATGAACCTGGGGAGGTAACTGTGACTAAAGTAGTAACTGAGACTAGGTTCCAACCTTCACATGGACAAACCTTTACATTCAATGACTTTTCAAACATCCCCGATTCAAATTTCAGTGATTCGATGGATGACTGTGAAATGAATTTCCAAAAATCCGAATCCAATTTGAATGCCGATGACTCGTTGAAGATTATCGTTGATTTTGCAGAGTCTTGCAAAACAAGTACCGAGGATTTGGGTCAGAGTGTTGACAAATCAGAAACAGAAAACCTTGTGGAAATTGTCGATGTCACAGATGACTTAAGTTTAACTCCATTAAGATCTGTTACTCCTGATCACAAAGTTGCTATTTCTGATGATAAATCTGATTTAATAAGAAGATTGGATGAATGCATGATCGATGATACCCAGCCGAGACCAAAAGCCGATAAAAAAAAAATTAGTAACATACCGTCAAGGAAAGAAGATAAGTTTAGCATCCCTTCCGGTAGTGAGACTGCGAGTCAGACTTTGAGTGAAGTTAAGCAAGATATACATTTTGATGCTGTTCATCAACCATCTTCCCCTTCAGTTAATGATTCGAGAAACGGCAGGTACTTGGGTTCAGGAGGTGAAAGCATTTCTAGATTAGAAGACGAATTAAGCCTTTTAGAGAAGCTTGAAGATCAAATAAAAATGTTAAAAGAGGAAGAAGCTAAAATGAAAAATATAGAAGTGGATCTGAAAAGGGACGTGTCTGATGAAGAAAATATTACAGAGGCAAACATTTTATCAGATCAAATGACCACAGGCACTTTGGTGCAGAGTCAAATAGAGGAAGCGTTTCCGGAACAACTTAATATAGGAAACGAGGATATTGCAAGAGTTATAGAAGAAGCTCATAACGTTTTATCGGCAAACAAAACTGATTTAGCCGGCTCTGCACCAGCTGAAATCAGAGAAGAACACCCCGAGGAAAAGACCAAAAAGAAGAAGAACAGGAAAAGGAGATCTAAAAAAGCTAAAGAGGGAGACTTAGAAGTCGAGGAAACCCCTTACTTGAGTCAAAGTAGTGAAGAGCACCAGAAGCAAGATAGGGCCAAGCAGGCAGCAACTCATTCAAAGAACGGTGCACGAGGTGAAGCTGAAGGCAACTCTGAACGAGAATTCCAAAGAATGGTGTCCCAGCTTTCAGTCGAAGAAGTTAACGAAGCTATGCAAATTTGGAACAAGGATTTCAATCCCATTGCCCCTCGTTTTCATTCAGGTACATAGATGTTTTTAAAATAATGGAACAGCTTTCAACTAAACCACTTAACATAAATTTGGTGTAATATTGTTTTTGGGACAATTTGAAATTATTAATTTTTGGAATTCGCTTTGCAACTTAACCTTTAATACTGGTTGGTGAATTCATATGAAAATGTTTAAATAAAAACCATTGACAGGACAATGAAAAGACTTTGTACTAACCTGATATTGTTTTATTTTATTTTTATCGGTATTTATAGTTTTTGTTTACCCTGTTGTTTCAATAACATTTCTTTAAGGCTTTACTAACAAACTTAGCGATTAGAGATATTATATAGGATAATAGAAAACTAAATCCCTCTCCACAAAATGTCTCCACATTTTGAGGAGAGGCTTTTGATATTGTATTATTCTATTGACATCAACTCCTCTTGTGCTCTTATTCTTCATATTATACAGAATTTTAAATGTAAGTTCAGTAACGAGCTAGGCCATTCTATCATCTATATCGATCTTATTTTTTTCTTTGGGGGACTTAAAAATAAAGTCTGAAGCAGTTATACCTCACATGCTTGTCCAAGGTGCAAACTTGATCTTAGGATTTATCATGACATTCTCTGTTCTGAAAAAAAGAGTATAAGGAATACTCCAGATAAATATTTATCACAGGGAGAGTGCAAAACATCTAAATTGGCCTGTTATTAAGTGTTACAAATAAATTTCATACCTATTGATATTCCCCTTTATAATTATGGATCGGTATACAGACCATTTTTTGTCTTAATCTATATAATATAATATAATCGATTATTTATTCATTTTTTGTCTCAATCAAATACTAACATGTATAATTATAACGGTTTTTTATTGGAAACTTAATAAAAGTTTTAACGAAATCAAGTTGATGGATACAAATAAATTTATAAAAAGTGTAAAAATGGTGTCTTTCAGTTTTATGGTGTGGTGTTACTACATTAAAATAATAACCTAAGCGATTAATTAATTCACATTATTAAAAAAAAACATAAAATTTATCACAATAGCATGGTCCTTATATGGGAGCACACCACATTTGCACTTTCAAAATTTCGCAATTGTTATTATTTGCTATTATTTATAAATACATACTTGTGAACTAGAATACACTAGCTGAAATCTTTTTCCTATTATATAGTATATTGAACTTTGTTTTAATAATGAATAATAAATGGAATTATCATTATTACTATCATTATATTGAAAATTAAGATTTTGTTTTTGCTTTTTTTTTTTTATAAATATGCTATTTTTTTCTCTCTAATGCTTTTCATAATGTGTTTTTGTTATCAATTAAAAATTATTAAAATAGGTATATATCAATACATATATATTATTTTATAATAATTAATATTATTAAAATAAATATTTAGATTTTTCTTTACTTTCGATACCCATACCGTTCATTTAGAAGTATATAAATTAAAATTATTGTTAAAAAAAATTAAATTCAAATTGGTATAAGTTAACTTCTTTCTTTGGTAATTCTTTATTTAGATTATATCAAAAAACAAATAACTCCGGGGCCCTACAGGTAACACACTTAGGTAAAAATAGCAGTATTTTGCCTATGAGTCAGATCAAAATTATGTTTTAAATAACATTTAAACTAAATGATATCCCTAGTTTCAGACCTTGGATAAGAGATATAGTTTTTGTTTATAAATGGATTATTTAATTTAACTGAACACAAATATCAGGAAAAAATCTCAGCTTATTAATTTGTAATTTCTTCACCTTATTTTTAAACCACCAATCAATAATTTATTATTATTCAATGACTATTATATGTTTGTGCTTATGAATATATAATACGTATTTATGACACAAACCATGCACATGTGTGTGTGTGCATACACACGTCTTACTCTTCCAACAAATAAATACACTTATTACATTTTTAGCTTTGGTGAGCGAGCACATAAGTTAAGAAATATTCATTTTAAGGTAGTTTTTTTTTATTTTTTCCTTTATATTCTGAACATATATGCAGAACAGTGTGAGTAGTAAATAATTCTTTAATTCCTTACTGAAAAGTTCAGTCGAGAATATTTGCTTATGTTCTTACTCACCTTGGCCAAAGAGATTTGTTTTTAAGTACATTACTTAATTTATTATTTTTAATAATAGGGCCTTGTGCTTAAAAATCATTTTAAAAAAGTCTAAATAATCATTTGTTGTTCTTATTTGAGTTTGTGTCAATAAAAAATGTCAAAAAGAGTATCATGAGATATGCTAACAATTACCACTGGTAGCTCATGCAAGTCTAGTTTATTGAGAAAGGCTACAGACGTGCAGTCATTATTAAATGTTTAAATTATACTCTTCATAATTATTTATGGTAATTCGGGAATATTTGTGTTTACTTATCTAACTGCATGGTTAACTAATAAAATAATTATTAATATATCAGAATTGAGGATAATAAGTGTGATTAATCGCAGTTTACATGACTAACAGGCTTGTTCATGTTGTTTGTTTTTGTTTGTTTATCTTGCAGCTAACAAATTAATAAAGGAAAAAGAAAAAGGAGAGGATGTGGTTGCTCCTATTCCCAGTCCTCGACAGGTCCAATCCAAAACCCCTTCCCAATCTTCAGTCGATGAACCTGAAGCTTATACAGTTAAAAAGACATTCTGGGAAAATCTTTCTTCCTCGGTCGAGGAAGAGACAAAGTCTAAAGAAGCATCGCATCCTCCTGTACCTCGGCCGAGACTCAGCATATCTTCTAGTCAAATGAGTGAAGATATACCAGAAAAGCCGGCAAAGTCAGACTATTCGGAGACTTCTGCCGTCTCGGAAGCTTCCGCAATAGACATCTCAGATAATGTACATTCTAGTTTATCAGCTACAGCAGAGCCTGTAGTATCTGAACAAACAGATGAATGTACGGATAGTCAGGGAATAGAAAGTGAGTCTGAGCTAGACGACGTGTCAAAAGAAATCGGCTACGATAACGCTGCATTTGTTGAAGACCCTGTGATAGGGGTTACACCCAGACCTATGTCCATTGCTCTTCAATCCAAGAGAACCGCCTTTGAGAGATCTGTCTCCCTGCCTTGTGATGCTTCACTCGATGAAGCTTTATCATCTGTACACGAAAGAAAAAGGCTATTTGAAGAAAAGATAAAAAAAGAAATGGTGGTAGAACAGCTTATGACTCATGTTGAAGAAGATTCACCTCCTGAATATAAAGCCATCGAGCAGTTGACTGAGAGAACACCTACCGATCATGAATCTATGGCTTCAAGACAGATTCACACTCACATTTTTGAACATGAATTAGACGAACAAATCGAACCTTCTCCTCCTGAGTGTAAAGAGATCCTAGAGTCAGCTATAGTGCACGAAGAGCCATCAAGAAAACTAGATGAAAAAATTAAAATCATTGAAGTAGAAACAGGTTTTGTTGAGGAAGTACCTCCTCCAAGGGATGTTATTGATAAAGTAGATTCCTCGAAGGCTTCACGAACATTTGTTCCTTCAACTTTAACAAAAGAAAATTTGGAACTTAAAGATACTTTAGAATCTAGGTCTGCAAGTTCTTGTAGTAGTACTTCTCGAAGAGATTTAAGTAGCGGGGCAGCAGAAATTATGCATTACAAAAATGATGTAATTTCAAAACCCTCAGATTCTCTTGAAGTTCATATTGATAAAAGTGAACTTGAAGAGAATGAAAAACTTAAGGAATATGACGATCTTGAAAGAGCTGATTCAGCCTCTTTGCCATCAAACAATATTGTGTCTCACGTAGATGGTAGAATACATGCTGCCGAATCAAGGTCGTCAAGCAGGGGTGAAAGTGAAGATACATTCTCAGAGTCAGATGTAACCCCGGAAGACACACGTTTTAAAGAAAAGAATATGTTCCCAGAATGGGAAAAGGACAGCATTAAGAAATGTGAAGGAGCAGAACCAGCATCCATTCAGGTGTATACTCCTGAAGAGCACATTCCTGATACTGTTTGGGAGGTTCCAGTCCAACAAGAAATTGATAGTGCAGAAGAGGTTCAATCCATGCCATCTCAGGTAATACCAACCTCCCTCTGTTTAAATGGGAAGAGTGGCTTTTCGGATTATAATGACTCTTCTGTTGATCCCATATCTAAAAACGAAGCAGTTGTTGTTGCGGAATCTCTTATTGAAGATATAGAGGCCGAAATTGCAGTAAAAGATGTTACTACTCCGGAAAGGCCTACTATTTCTGAAATTTCATTTGATAACGGGGAAAGTACCGCTCCTACCGATGTATCACAAGACGAGAGTAAGAAAAGAATAGATCATGTGATGCTTTTCAGGAGAACTGACACAGCAACCTCAAGCATGGATATTACTGACGAAGATTTAAGAAGCAGCGGTGGTGTGGAAACTGATATTTCTCCTTTGGAGAGTCAAGCAGGAAAACTATTTCCCTTGGAAGATCATAGTGAAGCAGAGACAGTTGAAGAGTTAGAACATCATGACGATGATTTTGACGAAAATGTACCCACTGAGAGCAAGGAAGATGAATTTTCCAAAGGAGATTTGGAAGTTGATGTAGTTGAGAAGACTTTAGCTGAAGTAAGAGAATCTCTAGAGGCGGTAAAAGAAGAACTGATTGAAGAGAAGAAAAAGAAAAAGGATAGTATTACAAAAGAATCACCTTCTGAATTTGAGATAAAAGGAATCACAATGGAGAAGAGGTTTGATGAATCAATAACTGAGCACCACCATGAAGAAACTCCCTCATCATATGAAGAGGTGTCTGTTCATAAAGCAGATGCATCTCTAACTGAAGAAATTATTGTAACTACTAAAACAGCCATCAGAGATTCTTCTGAACACTCATTAATATTAGAGAGTAGTGAAAAGGAGTCAAAGCTGGGTGATAAGGTATCTGAAACTGTCAGCAGCATTCCTCTTGAGACCCAAATTAAACCTAAAGTAGTTACTGAAGAAAAATCAAGTGTTATCATTGAAACAGTTGTAAGTAAAAAAAATGTTATTGAAACAAGTGATGTTTCAACAATAGCACTTGACAAAGAAATAATTAAAGAGTATGTATCAAGTGATATTAAACATGAAACATCAGAATATGCTAGTGACAAAGAATCACCAAAGTCGATCCGCCAGGAAAGTTACAAATCCTCTGCTACTGATGCATCATCAGTAGTTTCTCCTTCTGACAGTGTAAAGTCAGACTCACCTGCTTTAATCAAACAAACTTTTGATTCCCCAATTAGTAGAACTGAAATCATATCGAGTCTCAAAACAGATCCTAGATCAGGAACTGATTATTCAAGTTCTGGTGAAAGCCATTATCACTCATTTGACCAGAATTCTGACAGTGGTCACACTAGCAGTAGACCACTATCATCAGATGTAGAAGGTTTACTGGCCAACGTTGGAGTCATTACAGGGTCCTCTGAGTACGAATCTGCTGCTACCCATGCCTTATCATCACGTTCATCAGCTGTAACATCTCATGATTTCCAGACAGCAATTAGCTCTCTCAGTTCTAAAGAGTCCATGAAATCCTTCGATTCAGAAAGTTCAGGAAATTTGGCTAGTTTAGAAGTTTCAAGTGCCTCAGAAACATTAGTACCTTCTGCTATGGAATTGGAAAACGACATGGAAAATGTTTCAAAAATGACATTTCAAGACCAAGTTCAGGACCAAGTTTTACAGACTGAAGATAGTGCTCAGTTAGATTCTGATAATTATGATTCACAAAAAGTGTCTGAAGATATCCTTAGTTTGTCTGAGTCACAGAACAGATCAATTAGTATAGAATCTGACCAAGGTGATGATATTTCTGAAGATGAAGTCGATCTAGCTAAAAGTGAGCCAGAATATGTCAAAAAGATGACAAGATCTATTGAAATGACATTCCATCCTGAACCCAGAGCAATTATCAGTGACAGTATAGTTTCTGAATCCCAAGACGATAAGGTATGCTCAAGCCTCGACGATGTTGGCAGCTTTGCATCAAGCTTCTCCGATGCTCCTACAGTCATACCAGGAGTTGCAGCTTCTCACTCTAGCTATTCTGATGATTTAAGTACTTCACCATTCTCTGTAAAAACTATATCAAAGGAAGAGATCAGTTTTGATATAACAATAGAAGAAACAGAATTTAGTAAATCAAGTTATGGTAAAGTAGAAGAAAAGACTGAAATAAAACCAGAAGAACCAACTCCGACTACTACTGCATCACCAGAACAAGAGATTAAAAAACGGTCCGGGCACAAAAGGAATGGTAGCACTGTGTTTGTCGCAAGTTCCCCACAGATAGCACCTAAAATTATGGAAGGGATAAAAGAAGCTTTAGTTTTAGAAAAAACTGCTGAATCTATTTTAATATGTGAAGACGAAACTTTATTGGAAAATGTCCGCAGTCCATCTTTTACTGACTTCTCTCCAGAAGATCGTAAAATAAGAGACGAGTTGTTAGGAATGTGCTCCGATCGTAAATCTCCTGTATCAGTTAGTCCCTTTGAAAGACCTGATTCGCCTGAGCCCCAAGATGTGTATGATTCCCAGTTAGAACAATATTTGTACACCCAGAAAGAGGCTATGTATGGAAGTACAAAAGAACCATCTGATGTTGATGAATTTTTAGCAAATATTCCACCAGATGATTCTTACATCTGTACTTATACTGCAGACACTCCTGAAGAAACCTTTGATACAATACAATTCACTGAGACACACTATGATCCTAGTTGCAGTGACATTCCTGGTATTACAATAACTGAACCTGATCCGTTGTCTCATCAATCAAGTTATGAAAGTAACGAAGATATTTTAGTTGGAGCACCAATGATTGATACATGTTCTCGGGAAACCTCTCCAGAAACGTTTATTGAGAAAGAAATAGAAACTGGAGAACGATCCATAATACTTGAAGAAAATGAAAGCGGGTTGGAATCGTCTAGTTTCTCTAGGTCAGAAGACAAAGGGGTGTATAATCTTCAATTTGGAAGCAGACGAGACTCTGAATCATTGACTGATTCACCAACTAGTGATTCCTTTGAATTACTTGAGAAACCTGATATATCTGATGAATTTGTTATAATTGAGGAAGTTGGCAAAGAAGCAGAAGAGCAAGACAGAGAAGGCAAAAGTGTAAGGATTCAATCTGTTCCTATACCCAGGCCTAGAATTGCAGATGAAGACAAAATTGTTTCACCACCGCCTACTGAAACTAAGCTAACAAAAATAAAATATTATGCTGAAGGTTGCGCTGAAATCGAAGGAGCCCCTTTTCCTATTGAGACTGGTCATGTAAGTGATACTCAAGCAGCCGAATCAGTATCATCTGAAGGTTCTCCTCCTTCTGATAATGAAGAAACTGCTTATGAACAAGAACTGGAAGCAAGTAAAAAATGGATGGAAATGCAGTTTCAAGGTGAACCCGCTGCAGTAGTTTATGGCTACGGAATAGAATTGGGCCCATTAGAAGATATCAAAGAAGAGGAACTGACTGATTTTGAAAATAGTAGTAAAATTGGTAGTATGGGAAGTCAGGTAAGTCAGTCAATAGGAAGTTTGGGTAGTGCAGGCAGTGTTGGAATAAGCAGCACACCCGATTATGATGTCCTAGCTGGAAAGAAATACTTTTCTCGCTCAGGTGACCATGACGATATTTCCATGAGCTCACTTCAAGAATTCGAAAGGTTAGAAAAGATGGTCCAGTTGGAATCCTCAAAAAATAGATCTTCTGGCTCTCAAGATTCTCTTACGAGTTCAAGTAACAGTAATAAAAAGGTCAGTAGCAGAAGTGGAGGTGATGACCTTTCTCTTGCATCTCTAAAAGAGTTTGAAGGATTAGAAAATGCTTGTATTGAAGCAGTTAAAATTGAACGGAAGGCTAAAGCCGAAGAAGAGGCTTTGCTTTCAGAAATCGAAGAAGGACATGAAAGTCAAGCTTCAGAATCCGAAAGTTGCATTACGATTTCTGCTGTAGGGATGGCAAAAGGTGAATCTGAAGAAGAGGATATCGATAACAAAATGTTTGAGATAGATGAAATTATAAGACAAGCACAGGCCAATGTAGAAAAAGGCCCTGCTGATTTCTTCAGTACTACCATCACTTCTCTTCCTGCAGCTACAAATAAATTCGATTCATTAGAAGAAGTAGCGAGGGTTCCTGATTTAGATTTAGATAAACCTTTTAGTTTCGCCGCTCAGATTTCTAAAACTACTGTAGAAAAGAAATATGAAATAGACGAAGAATTGATTACTAGCACAGATTCATTGGACTTGAAGACACAAATATCAAAACTTAGTAGTGGCAAAGATTCACTAGATCAGAAATCTGTTACTTCCAGTCAAAAAGCACCTGAAACTTTTACAGCTAGTGGAACTACAACGAGCAAATCTCAAGAATCTTTTAAATTCAAGGATACCCTGGAACAGGCAGGAGAGTGGCCCGAATATACGAGCGATAGTGAATGCATTACATCCCCCATTAAGGATCTTTCATCTACTTCCCATCACACTAGTCGCTCGATAACTTCCAGATCCGAATACATGTTAGGTAGTACTGATTCTCTTGAGCCTACAAGTTCTAATGCCACTCACGCTACATACCAATATGAAACCGACTCTGTTATGTCATCTAGTTTCACTTCAGGGGATTCTAACACAATGGTCGGAGATACCGATTTCACATCTCGTTCGGGAGTTTGGTACGATGATGGCAAACCTTATGTGACAGAAGTGATTGAGCCCGGCGATGACGAGTTTTCTCATGTTATTCACAGGACGGTTGAAATGCCTCCTGAAATATACAAAGTTACGTTCAAAGGCGGCGAAGCGGATTCGGCTCTTGAACAATACATAGAACAATTCCAACCCGGCGAAGATATGTTTGAATCGGAAGAAATCGGTGAGGACGGTAACGTTCACATTAAAAGAGTGATACAGAAAAGAATAGTAATAAAACCTGAAGAATTCGGTTTGGACAAAGAATTAACGAAAGAAGAGCTTGAAGCGTATTTGAAGCTTCATTCAAAAGATGTAAAACCCGATCCGCTGATCTCGACTGAAACCCTATCACAATCCCTCGACCAATCCAAAACAAGTTCCAAAGAAACCACTGTCCTAACCACTAAATCCTCTACTGTTCAAAAGGACTTAACCACCAAAGGTACTAATTTCTTGGATGTCTGCATGATTATTGCATGAAATGAATGTTTTCACTTCTTTTTTAACTTTCATAAAGGGCACTAACAATTGATCACATTTTCTTAACCCACGTAGACAATGCACTTGTTAGGAGGGTTCTTTGAAGCGAGAGTACTTTTATTAAGTACCCTCTTTCTTATTAGGACTTTGACAGTAAGCATGTGAATTAATTAATTATTTCAATTTATCTCTGCAGTGTACATAGATTCAACATTTATATTGTAGATAATTACTTTTCCACTGCCTTGTAAAATAAATGATGCAATTGCCCCTCAAAAAAATTCAAATTTATCGATACAAATATTAATATAGTACCTTACTAATTAAAATCACCTCATGTTCTTACTTCAGTTAAAATATTGTTTGTATGTATGTATAGATATTTTACAATTGATTTTTTAGTGGAAAGTTAATAATAATAATATTTTGTTGGTGATTTTGATTTACCATATAATTATGTCTTCTGTTAAAACCAGTTACTTAGGGCAATGCCTCAACCTCAAATATTGGGCTTCAAATTGCCCGGGCTATTAATAACAATTTTTTCAAATTTTGAAAACACTTTATACTAATAATTTGAGATGAAGTGCTGAAAGTATCACATTAATGTTTGTGGGTCTTAAAAATATGTCTAACTATTGGAAGCAACTTTAATAATTTAGTTTCAATTAAATACCAATTAGTGGCTAATATTTACTATTACTTAGAAAGGAATACACAATTAACTAACTAATTAGTAGTAACTGATCTAAGGAACTGTAAGTAATTAAAGACCCTTAGGGTCTAAACTTACTTTCTATGACAATACCACTTTCTTCTTAATAAGTTACATTGTTTCAAAATGGAATTAATATTTTAGGCACTACCTTTACTAGTAAAACTTAACCTCTTGAAGCATGCCATGATGTGAGCCAACTGTTATAATGAACCAGATGAAGAAGTTTATAATTTGAATCTAAATTAATTATTTTTAAAAAAGTTATTTGTTTCTAAGGTTATTTCAATTATTTTTTATCTTGCTAATGTCATTTTTTTAAGAGCCTCCTCCAGCTTCTTTGGTTTTAATGATTAATAGAGGAAACACTTTCTACAAGCCGGGATTGTTATAAGGATCAGAGTCTTAACCCTTAAATGCTAATGGTAATTGGATGGCTGGTATTACTAAACCTTCGTCGATTCGACTAACATAATGCAGAAAAAACATTTTTTGGGCTGAAACTACACTTTTATAAAGAGAAAACTATTAAATATTTTAGTGAGATATACAAACTTTTGATGACAAATAACTCAGTAGCAGTAGGAACATCAGAAGAATCTGAAATTGAGTGAACATTAATGCACCAGGTCCCATGCCCCAGGCCAAAAGCCCTAGGCACTTTGCTAAGTGCTCCAGGCCCCAGATTATCGGCCATTGGTCTCTGGCACAAGGCCAATTACCCTAGGCCCATTGCCCCTTACCCCTAGGCCTATTGCCCCTTACCCCAGGCCCATTGCCCCTTACCCCTAGGCCTATTGTTCCTTACCCCAGGCCCATTTTCCCAGGCTATAGGCTCATTCGACAACCAATTAATTCCCTAAGTTTATTACTAAAAGTTAGTAAAATCGAAGTAGCTTTAGAAGTAGCTTTTACGGGAATTTGCCATAAAATGAGTGTATGCTTAAAAGGACTTCTACCACTACACTAGCAGGTGTGTTACTAACCAGTGCAAGCACTGCAGAAGGATGGGGTACCCATCACCATCCCATACGAGCGTAAAAGGTTAAGGTTCAAACTGTGCTCGTCGATTCGACTAACATTAGCATTTAAGGGTTAAAAATCAAACTCAGGTGTCCTCCTTCCAAAGCACGAGTGATAGCTATAAGCTACCGGAGACCTCATCATTTTCTCTTCCGACACAGAATTCCACTTGTTCCGATTTCACCTTATGACCTCATTTTGGTGTTCTATGTCAACCAAAACCATAGGCTCTCATTGAATCCGCCTTGATTTTGACTGTCCTGTTAAGCATGATCTTTTGCCGCATAGGCAATCTAGCTAGGAATAAAAATTTAACACCTTGAGACCCTTAGCGTCATTCTGATAACACTTTTTTTTAATTATTCAGCTTATCAATAGAACCTTGAATTTTAAAACTACACATTTTATTAACTTCTTTATAAACATTAGTGTGAAATTACTTCTGCTAATGTGCAAAGTTCATTGTTGTACAGTTTTAAACATAACGGTTGCTTCTTCATTTCATTTTTCTTCTTCAGTTGTTTCTTTTACCCTGCTAAACATCTATATTTTATAATGTTCTACCGTGTTATTGGTTCCTTTCAACTGATTCTTCTTATTCTTCTCTTCTATCTTCTACTATTGCTACATCTGTCCTTATCAACTTGATCATTTTCTTTTCTTAATTCAAAGCTATTTTTAAAAAAATAAATGAGTACATAAATTATTGTTGTTGGATACTTCTTTTCAAAAGAGAAAGTAATGCTAAATATTTAAACTTTTCTTTAACTTTCTGACAAATTTATGTTATTGTTCATGCATGTTTTATTATAATTGTGTAGATTCTTCTTAAATAATTGTTTATTCTTCGTTTCTTGTTGGTAAAAGTTTACTTCATAAGACACTTCATGAACTATCTTTCTTCTAATTTCTTCTAAGCATGTAATCCTGTAATTATTATGAATCACATTATTTATAATTTTCTATTTTATGTGTTCATTTATATACATGTATAAATAATTTTATGATGAATTCAATATTTTTCTATAGGAATATAAAGTGAAGCAAGATTGAATTAAAAAAAATAAATAAATAAAAAATTATAGTGCTCTTATTTGGAATTGAAACCAAATAATTGATCACTATCTTTACTTCCCTATTATACTATTTTTCACCCCCCTGGTATTGTTAGCCAGTTATTAAAAGGTATGTTTTATTGGACCTATTTCATAAATGCTTGAAGTGCTACAAAAATTTAATATTTCAAGTTTTTTTATGAAAATAACATATGATATGATCTTTTAAATTAACATTTTATCCTTTTGTGGTAAAAAAATATATATATATATATTTGAGGAGCCTAGTATCAAAGACGGACATTTGACTTTTTTTCCGAATTTCAGTTATCGATTGTTTCTTATAGCTGCTGCATCAAATTCTGCTATCCATTTGCATCAAAAACGACCCCAAAAGGGGTAAAAATGCAATAATATTTGTAGTTTTGTTTCAAATACAGACAAGTCAACACACGTTTTGCTTCAAAAGTGGACAAAACCGAAACAGCCAATCAGGAGGCTGCATTTTACTAACTCATTCCTATGATGCACTGCGGGCTTTAGCATCTGAATACCTACTCCTACCATTTTGTCATACATGTTTAGAAAAATGATACCCCGAGGGGAAATCGAGAAATCAATTTTAGCTCTAAATTTGGGGGCACTTCCCCCTTAAGAACTCTGAAAAACGTGAAACAAAAATTATTTCTCCAATATTATTATTCTAACCATTATTATCAACTTAATTTTGCTTCAAAAACGGACAAAACCTTGTTTTTGTTTCAAAAGCGGACAACTCCACTTTTAAACTCCATTTAGCAGCTAAAATATCAAAGAAATTCACGTTTTCAGTACTTATAACTAGTTTTGAGTCTAAAAAAAAAATCATTGCTCTAGCACCTGCAGAATTTGAGCTACAGTTTTTCGGCTCTCCTGCAAAATTTTGAAATGTGCTCTTGTCCGTCTTTGATAATAAGCTCCTCATTTGTCTTTAAAATACAGTTCTTCATTTCTGAGGATTTAAATTTAGTTCAATCTGTGTTGATAATCAATTAGAATTTGTTTGTTCCCACAAGAAATCCTTTTGGTTAAAGGGTTGAAACATTAGCTCCTCTGCTTTTATTCAGTCTTATTAACGTTACAATTTCAATTTAGGAGCAGTGTAGCTAAGTATTGAGCGTATTTGGCTGACCTGAAATAACCTAATGTGTTTATTAGGGCGTAAAAGACCAAATAGAAATGATATAGAAGATGTATCTAATAAATGTAACCAACTGTAATTAATGTTTAACCCATAACTGGTATCGTTGGGTCAAAATGGACCCAGGGTATCTTTATCTTACCACTAATTGGTGGCTATAGCACTTAGATGGTGGAGGCTCTGTGACTTCTCACACAATGAGCACCTGAATCGACACCTCGACAACTAAAAATTAATTTTTAGTTCAATTCGAGCATTAGAATTGTCTGTTTTTGCGACGTCCGGGTCGACTTTGTCCCGATAATCAGGTCAACTTTGACCGATAAATTTTTTTTTTGCATTTTTTAATAAGTGTATTTATGCATGTCAGTGAAAATAAAGTTCATTTTTCAAAAAATTTAATATTTGCCTTTAAATTTTTGGAAATTATATCTTTCCAATATTTCAATGTCAATATAGAACTTTTTTTTAAATTAGGGCTACAACAATATGATTTCTTATAAATACTTGAAAATATTTATGAACCTGTTGGAAACAGTGTCAAAAATAAAACATTTAAAAGTAACTATTCATTTAATTGCTTTATCATTGTTAAAAAGCCTTGGGTTCGATTTGACCCGACGATACCAGTTACTAAAGTAAATATGACGATACCAGTCAAGGGTTAATCATAATTGCTCTTTAAAATCATTATGGAGTATATTAAAGATGAAAATAACTATTATTATTATTATTATTATTATTTGTTAACAATAGAATGTATTTTACAGGTTCCATAATATTTTAATGTCAACCAAATAACATTTAGTCACAATATCAAAGTGACAAATGCCATCTTTGGTGACTTAACCTGTGGTGACTTAATCATTCTTTTGTTTCACAAATGTAATATTATTAAAATTATAAATATAAAGGGATGTACTGATGTCTAACAGTTTGACTTTATTTATATTTCTATTTACTTGACCATATAAATTATTAAATAATAAAACATCATAATTTTAATGAATTTGAAATAAGTATCCTACTAATATAAATTTATGTTCTTATTATATCAACAATCTAATTCTGCTTGCAATAATAATATCAATATATATTGAACATTATTCGAATATAATGGTATTTTTCTAAAAAAAAAAAATAAATAAATAAATAGGAATTTTTTAAAAAATGTGCTGATTTGAAGTATTCATTTATTTTTTATTATATCTAAATTTGTCTAATAGGCCAAGCGCCAAAGACTTTGAACGAGAAAAAATTCAGGGAAAGCTGAATTTTGGTTTATGGCTTTATTTTGGTCCCCTGATAAACATACTAAGTTTTCCCCCTCGAGGGAGGTCGGCGTTGGCCGCCATTTTGAAAGAAAGGGACCAAAATTCGGTTTTTGGCCAATAACTTCGTTCTCATCGACGACAAAAATAGTTATTATCAAATTTGCAGGGCTTTAAATTGTCTACAAAAAAGGTTCGATGTCATTATACGCTAAAGTCAATAGTTTCGAAGCTATAGCGCTATATTTTGTCCCTCAGAAACAATAAATAATATGACAAGCAAAACCGGTAGGGGTAAAAATACGTAAATATACGCTAAAAGTGTCGCACTTCGTGGCGCTATAGCTTCGAAACTATTGACTTTAGGAATCTTTTTTGTAGACAATTTAAAGCCTTACAAATTTGATAATAACTATTTTTGTCGTATCATCGATGAGAACGAAGATACTGGCCAAAAACCGAATTTTGGTCCCTTTCTTTCAAAATGGCGGCCAACGCCGACCTCCCTCGAGGGGGAAAACTTAATATGTTCATCAGGGGACCAAAATAAAGCCATAAACCAAAATTCAGCTTTCCCTGAATTTTTTCCCGTTAAGGGCCTCTTTTGAGCTAACGCTCTTGGCCTATAAATGTTATAACAAAATATGGGGTTTAGAATGATTAAACAATTAAACATTTTTTTTTACTTTTCTAAAGGTTAAAGATGTGACATGATTGTTTAATTCACTAAAGGTTTATATTTTTGTATAGAAGAAAAAAGTTAAATTATATTATCCAATTAGTAGTAGTAACAATTATTATATAATTAATAACAGGTTTTAAATTAATTAGAAAAAAGCCTGATATAAATATCTTTGGTTTTTTGCTTTTATTAATGCTTTATAGTGAGCATAATTATAAATAAAATTAATTATTTAAAAAAACTTAGTTGTAGATTAACAATTTTGTAAATTAACCTAGTTTATTATTTTGATGAAGTTTTGCAAGCAGGTTAGTTTGCCTGATAAGTTTGCCCTAGTTTGCTAGTCTTATGCTTTAGCAGGTGCACGCAGGCCGCCGTTGTGCTATGACATCAGCCTAGATGAAGAACCTGAATTTGATCCTACGGAGCACGACTGGAGATTTAATCTGCACACTCACTTAGGTAAAACATTGCATGCACAGAAACAAGAATAGAGGTAGGCCATAGTCACATCCGACGTTATCATTACATTGTATTATTATTGATACGTTTTGTCTACTTAAGTGATTTTTAGGTTTTCAAGTGAAGATTTCATCTCGAGGAATGTTAAAGGTTTTTTTCTTCCATGACTGTGATGCATCTACATAGGGTGGGCCGAAAAAAAAAAAAAATTGAATTTGAAATAGTCAACCTCATAAAACTTGTGTATGCATTAGAAACTATCATACGTAAAATTTTGGCCCGATCGAATGACACTTAGGTGGTGCACTATCGCTTCAAAGCTTTAAAAACACTATTTTTAAGAATTTTTTTATATTTTAATTTTTTTTTTTTAAATATTTTATAAGCATCTATTTGCTATTTGCTGACATATTATTTGATTGCAGGAAAAAAAAATTAAAAAAGTTAATTATAGATTGAGATAATACATACATATAGTACATATAATAGTACATACATATGTATTTCATTGAGTTATTCCAAAGATAATAGAGAAATTAGTGTTATGCAGCTCCTAATAATATCCTTGGAATAACTCAATGGTACAAATATTATTATGTATTATGTATGTACTGACTTATCTCAATCTCGAGTGGAACGAGACGGGGTTCGATTCCTCGCCGTGACACTCTGATTTATATGGCTCACTATTGATCACATCATACTCGCTTCGGCGGTACAAATGTACATATGTATGATGTGTGAAGTGGCTGGAACTCTCTACCGCGGGGCGTAAAAAGGGCCTGAATGATGGCCTAATTGCAAGGTTCGAACAAGTGGTTCGTCCTACCCGTCCTAGTAGAAAGTACTAGACTACTACTATCTCAATCTATAATTAACTTTTTTTTTTCTTCCTGCAATCAAATAGTATGTCAGCAAAGAGCAAATAGATGCTAATAAGTGAATAAAAATAACTAAAATATTTTAAAAAAATTAAAATATAAAAAAATTCTTAAAAATAGTGTTTTTAAAGCTTTGAAGCGATAGTGCACCACCTAAGTGTCATTCGATCGGGCCAAAATTTTAAATCTATGATTAGTTTCTAATGAATACACAAGTTTTACGAGGTTGGACATTTTCAAATTCAAAAAATTTTTTTGTTTTGGCCCACCCTAATCTACAAGTGGTTTTTAGCATTACAATATTAACTCAAAGTAAAGCCCCGTTTACACGGTGATAGTTGGCACGATAGTAGCAGTCACAATAGCAACTATCGCATCGACTATCACCATGTAGACTACGTGATAGATTTTGTCACGATAGAACTATCAGCCATCACACTATCTCGTCTGACGAGATAGTTAAGTGTTCTATCACAGCAGTCAGAGTACTCACGTGGCAGATTTAAGAACTACCACGCTAGATACTAGATGCTGATTGGCTTATTGTTTATTATTTCACGTGATAACAGATCTATAAGGCAGCAAATATGATAGCTTGCTTCACATTTGATATCAGATTTTGTTATTTTCGATAACATGAATATTTCTTTTGCTGTATATGTTTTATAATTTAACATTATAATATATTTAATGCTCTATTTCTGTATCCAAGTCAAAAATATCAGGATACGGATATAACTTTGAGTATAAGACAACAAGTTTTGACGTATGTAAACTCTCGCAGTGTTGACTGCACACCTCCGCAATAGTTCTATGACATAGACTAACATGATAGTTCTATCTCCGTGTAAACTGGGGCTTAACAAACTGGACTTGCTTAAACTAATATCGTGAGAGTAAAATATTGTTTAAACATCTCTTTTGCTGTGATCTTCACCTGAAAAACAGTAATGTATTTTAAAATTTGGCGCTTTTGAGATATTATAGTAAAAATGTTCAGAAATATAAAATAAATCTCTATTATCCTAGTGTATCGTCATATTTTAGCTATTAACAAATTCTAGGATTGAAAAAAAGGTTACTCTAGATTAAGAGTGATTTTTTTTTTAAACATTTTGACTATGGTAACTTAAAAATGCCATATATGTAGATACAAGGGAACTGCAACATCATCAATGTTAATTTTGTAGGATAAAAAAATAAGATTTAAAAGGGCATTTACCTTCCACTATTTCTTTGTTTCTAAAAACACTTGTATTCACTTGATTAAGACGAGAATTGAAAAAGGATAGATCAATTAATAAAATAGTCGATATACAGGGTGTATCAATTTCAGATGTACTTATTGAAAGGGGTAGCCAATCACACCATTGTTGAAAAAAATAAAATAAAAAATAAACATGCTTTGTTAGTGATGATTTTATGAAAGGATATGTTAATTATTGCTATTAAGCCCTGTACTAGCTGCAAGCACGACATGTTTTATTTTGTAACAATGGTTTGTATGCCCTCTTGCAGTAGGAATATTTTGAAGTATTTAGTATTATTTCAACCTTAGTAATAGCGCCAACTGTTCTTAACTTTGTACGCATTTTTCTCTATAGAGTCATTGCGATATGTGGGCTCAAAGTTTTTGTAAAATATTTTTTAAAAAATCTATTTTTCCGTTTCCAAACAGGTCTGGGTCACACTAAATAGAGAAAGGTCTACTAGAAAATATACCATTTTGTAATAAATTTCTGTTCTTTCCAACGATTGATCATTTATTGTTCCAAGAATAATATTTCTTGAGTTATTGTCAATTTTTGAAGGTCGATTAATGTTTACGAACTCTATTTTTTGCTTTTAGCTCGTACACTGTCTTACACTGTTGGAAATTGTACTATAGCATTTATGAACTTTTTTTCTCCAAATTACTTGTAGAAACCGACCTTTCAATATGTTCATCTGAAATTGGTACACCCTGTATAAGTATCAATTTTGTATAATTTGACACCTTTAACAGTAATTCTCATTGTAAAATTAAAGTCTATTGTGAGCAAGCAAGAACAATTTATAGGAAATTATCCTAATTAACAATCACTTATATTATTTATTTTTTAATTTTTGTATTTATAATTATTTAATCTTACTTTCAGATATTTTGCTTAGAATAAATATTGCGCTTATTTAAGTACATTGAAATATTTAGATAGCTGAGCAATTATTTATGATTATTTGGTAGTATAATTTGGGTATATTTGGTACTGCACAACATATATTGATTATGAATAAAATTGGGCACACTTTTTAATGGATGCCTTATTTTTATAAGAATGAATAATTTAATTTTTAATGTGTAACATAATATTAGAAGAAGATGGTCGTAGAGAAGATGTTGATACTGTAGTTCCTTGTTATCTAGGGCGGCTAAATTCCTCCGTTAAAATATTAAAGTTAAACAAATATTTGATACAGAGAAGGAAACTTTTGGGGTTGGCTGTGTTCATATTTGTGGGGGATTACTACGGAGGGAGCATTGAAAGTTTCTGTGCTATGAAAGTTTCAGTGCTGTGAAAGTATCAGTGCTATGAAAGTTTCAGTGCTATGAAAGTTTCAGTGCTATGAAAGTTTCTGTGCTATGAAAGTTTCAGTGCTGTGAAAGTATCAGTGCTATGAAAGTTTCAGTGCTATGAAAGTTTCAGTGCTGTGAAAGTATCAGTGCTATGAAAGTTTCAGTGCTATGAAAGTTTCAGTGCTATGAAAGTTTCAGTGCTATGAATGTTTCAGTGCTATGAAAGTTTTGTTATTGTACTTATTGAAGTTTCTGCATTTAAAAAAAATAAATAAAAAATTATTATATTATCTTCCATGTTAATAAATTATTATGAAGATTAAGGATTAAGATATAATATTGTCTCCTAAATAATAATGCTGAGGTAAAATGAGAGAAGACAAGTTTTCTATGGATGCTTCCGTGCATCTTCATTTCTTGATACACAAGTTGTTCCACAACTTTTTCTTTTGAGTGTTGAGTTAGTTGTGTGGAGGTGTGTCTTTAAGCCTCGCTAAAGTCTTAAGTGACTTCAATTTATAACTAAGAATTAAACTTAGTGAGCAAAATTAACCAGTTAAAAAAAAAAAAAAAAAATCTGTAATAATGCAGACAAGGTTAAATCAAAGTTCGACACTTCTTTAGACTGTTACTCCCCTTATAAAAAACAGAGGGGAGTAACAATCTAAAGAAGATGTACCGAATGTTCTTCTTTAGACTGTTACTCCTTTTATAGAAACTGGTGTGATATTCCTTTCTCCCAAAGTACATTGGACTAAACAGCTCTCTGTCTTAATTGTTATGAAGACAAGGTCATTTATATTGTAAAAAAAAAAAAAAATAAATAAAAAATATATAAAAAAATAGGTGAGTAACAATCTAAAGAAGTACCCAGAGTATGACCAATCAGACGATGACTAACTAATCAAACTCAAACATCGACTGTTGTTTTGTTTTTATAAGACACTGATTAATTATGCTCTGATTTTTTTTTCATCAATAATTAATCTTTGCTTCAAAGTGTTGGGTTTAGCAATCACTTAAAGTAATCTTTACTTACAGGGTATCACATCCAAATAAAAATAATTCATCTTGTTTCTCTTAGATTGAAGCCCAACCATTTTTACGTGTAAAATTGTAGCGTTTTATTTTTGAAAATTATTGTTTTACAAATATTTATATTTCTTAAAAAAAAAAAAAAAAAAAAAAAAAAAAAAAAAAAAAATCTGAAGGAATCTAAATTGATTCTTGAGTTTTGTAGATTGAGATATAATCTGCGCTTTAGTTAGACTTAGAAGCTTAAGATTTTCTAGATCATTTTTTTAAAGGGTTAAATGATGCTATATTAATTATCAATTACTATTTGAATTAATATCGACTATAATTTTAATGAAGTGTGATAATTATGAGGAGCAACCAAAAAATTTAACTTTAAAATATAGTGAAACTCCCACAATACATTTCGGAACAACATAATTTCTTCAGCAGGGTTTAAAACATAAATGTTGTTTGTACCATTATAAAGTTGGCTTACACACTATGTGAGAGCCTTAAGAGTTTACTTGGAGGTGACTTGGTCGCCATATTGCTTCATATGGAAGCATGAGCCATTAGATTTAGATGTAATTCGTCCATTGAGTTTTCTCTTGAAAACATTAGGATACGTCAAAGAGATATAATTTAACTATTACCATTAAGGAACTCCCTAATATTATAATACACATTTTCTAACAATAATTTTTTTACATTTTCCTTGAAATCCAAAAAAGATAATCCTCTTGTGTCTATGCTTAACTTATTGTACATTTTCACTCCCAATACAAATTGACCTACTCCAGACTTTGCTAACCTATGCTGCGGTATTGTTAGTTCATCTTTACTTTTTGTGTTATAGTTATGTTTGTCACTATTTACATTATAAGTATTTACATGTAGTTTTGTGTACAATAAAGTGTTGTATATGTACAAATTTACAATGGTCATAATTTTTTCCTTTTTAAAAATTCCCCTAGCTGATTCTCTTCTTTTTGCTCTGGTCATTATTCTTATAGCTTTTTTCTGAAGTATTAGCAGGTCCTGTAAGCCGGTATGCCCATATAGAATTATTCCATAACTGAATACGCTCTGTACCATGGCGTTAGTTACCGAAGAAACAGGAGAGAGGGGGGGGGGGGTGCATTTTCAACTAGAGGCACTTTGAAAACTTAAGTAATCATGTGCAAAAACTGGATGTAAGTTCAGTGGTGAGGCTGGCTTGAATAATGTGTAGCCATCATAAACACAAATATTTTATGCCCTGATGAATAAAATATTTTATTTTGAAATGTTGGTCGGTATTAAACACTAAATTTTGATTTTTCTTTTTACTGCGTATCTCTATCTTTCCCACATTATTAATTAATTGTTCCTGCACACATAACAATGTGTCAAAAATTTAATCATAAGTTTTATCGTGTTAAGAAAAACTACTGAAAATGATGCATGTTGTTTTAAAGTTAATTCATAAATAACATCAAAATAATAAAGCCTCCTGCATGTAATGTGATCAACTAACAGCCAATAACATAGGCTTGTAAATTTACATTTGTAATATTATGTAATATAAATCTATACACATTGAAATTTATCATACATACTCTATTTACACATTTTTATTTTTTTTTTATGTACAATTTTCAACACTATGATGTAGTAAAGAAAAGACTTAAGGCTAGTCTTAAAAGAACTCCCTTACAAATTTAATTAAGGGAGAAAGTGAAAGTTATTTGACTCTTTCATTGCTATGGTTTTTGGACGCAATGATGCAAACTTGGCGTGGTGGCAACCATAGTTTGAATTATAATTTTTTCAGATATGAAGCTTAAAAACAATTGAAAATATAAAATAATTTAAATAAAGACTAGATCAATATATCTTCCTTATAGCCTTTAAACAAGACGAATTAACTTGTCAACAGCAGTGAAAGAGTTTAGACTTTAAGTGGCTGATGAGATAATAAAAGCCCTACTTATTAATCAGGTGGCCACAAACTAAACTTGGTATCTTTTCTTTGTTTTTCCTGCTTTACCAACAAGCTTTGTACCTAAAACTCAAGTTTTTTCTTTCCTACATAATAGCTAATTTATTTATACAAAAAAAGATAAATGAATTTATTAAACACACTTTTTTCACATTAAACACTTTTTTATCATGTTCTATTTTCAGTAAATTTAAAGTGATTATTTATTTCAAGAAATTGATTGATCAATTATTCTGTTTATCAAATTATTAATACATTGATATATATTGTTGTGTTAGACAAACAAAAGAATGGACTCAAGCAGTTTTTCTTATATTATTATATTATATTATTATTATTATATTGATTGATTAATATACACTGTGTATTGTAAGCACTCCTTTTTAGAAGGACAGCCCCACATGATTATTTTACATGATAATTTTTGTAAATAAAGTGTTCTCTCTCTCTCTTGAAAGGATAACCAATTGTAAATAAATCATATTAGAATGGTAAACTGCAATAAATTGATCAATCATTTTGTTTTAAACTCTACAGATATAATTATATAATCAACTCACATAAAAATAATTACCTTTTACAATTTGATTTTATAACTAAGTTTTTTTTCTTTGTTTATTACAGAAAGAGAAGAGGAGCAAAGTTCATCATCAGATCAAAAATCAAAGTAAGCATCATTTTAACAAATTGTTAAAATTAAGCAAAGGTTTAGATTGTAAACGTGGTGCTAAAAACATCCGTCACTTTGGCTCAGCCATCTATGAATCAAGTTGATATCTTGGATTCTAAGCCTCGGATCCACTGTGATTTACATAGCTCACTATTGATCACTCTGTATTCGCTTGATCGGTAAATCGGTGTGTAAAGTGACTCAAATCCATATGGGACTAGTAACTATGGGGCTAGTTACAGCTAGTAGTAGTAGTAAGGTTCTAGTACTAGATGTATAGGGCAGACCACTTGTTCGAAACTAGCCATTAGGCCTATTTTACTAGCCCCCCTGGTAGAGAGTTCCAGCCACTTCACACATCATACTTCTGAACAATGTACCGCCAAAGCGAGTATGGTGTGATCATTAGTGAGCCATAAAAATCAGAGCATCATGGCAAGGGATCGAACCCATGACTTCATACCACCATTGATTCATTGATGACCGAGAAGACGTGGTAAGTAATTTAGTCCATATGACTACGCTGGCTCTCAACAGCTAGTAACTCCATGTGGGGCTAGTAACTCCTTATGGGGCTAGTAACTCTTTATAGGGCTAGTAACTCCTTATGAGGCTAGTAACTCCATTTGGGGCTAGTAACTCCATATGGGGCTAGTAACTCCATATGGGGCTAGTAACTCCATATGGGGCTAGTAACTCCATATGGGGCTAGTAATCTAGCAATTGCTAGATTTAAACATGATATTCATCTTCCTTGCTCTACAACTACTAGCACTATCTGAGATAAAAACAAAATCATCTTTACTAATAAAGTTTGTTTGTGGAGGCATTATTTGGTAGTAAGATTTAAAATACATAAACAAAAAACATTTCCGCAAATAAAGTTAATTTGTGGTGTCGCTTAATTTTCTTCCTTACAACTAAAATCAGCTTATTTTTATCTTTCATTTGGTCATAATGATAAAAATAGTAATAATAATAAATTATATTAATACATTGGCTATTTTAACTATATTTAATTAATTCATTCATTAACTATAACTCGTCCACTCCTGGGCATCATCAGGCTTAAAATGTATCATATCAAAATGAAATCATTAAAAACTATTAAATTGATATGATTAATTAATTGTATTATATCATATTTAATTATAAGTTTAATTATTATTAGTATATTATATTACTAGGCTGTGAAGTGAGTTTTTTCTTTACCGCGGCAAACACATACACTGTCGTGTAGCATATTTTATTTTTTCCGAGGTAGCAGACAATGAAAAAACATTAAATATTAATCAATATAATTATAACTAATATTACTACTAATATTACTTTAATATTTTGAGAAAAAGAAACCTTAAAGAGGTTACACTATAAAAAAAAAAGATAAATAAAACGCATTGACATCTAGTGGATTTTAATAGTACTTAAACTACCTTAAACTACCTTAAATGTTTACCTCCAAGGAGGTAAACATTTTTTCTTTACAGCTAGGAGTAATGAAAAGAGTTTTTAAGTCTACGTAAAGAAAAAATTGATTTTAGCTATGTTTTTTAAAGTTACTATTTCACAGCCTACCACAGAAAAAAATATTTATGTTATGTTTTAATTAATGGATTTTGCCGTTATTTGTTTCAGATCTAAAGATGATAAGAAATAAAGAATATGCACTAAAGGCTTCATGTAAAGTACATAATTATATATTTTTGTGCAAATAAAAAATTAAATAATAAAACAAAATAGACAAATAAATGAAAACCAAAAGTCACTATTATTTCTTATGCAAAAAAATAAATAAATAAAACTAAGCTCACTTGTAAGTTTCATAAATAAATAAAAAAAAAGCAAAAGTTTTTTAGAAATGGATAAGAAAAAAATAAATAAATTGAATGTTAATTTCTTTTATTGTTTAATAATTTTAATCTAATAAATGTTTTGTTTTTTAATTTTATCATTTAATTGATAAATGATTTTTTTCCAAAAAAAGCGAGTGCCTCAATATAATATTTAATTAGTAAATTAACACTGAACTAAAATGTTTTGGTTACCTATGTTTTTTTAATTGAAAAATTGTCAACAATTAATGTTATTATTTTTATTTCTCTATAAAAGATGTAAAATTAGATACATATAACATTTAATTTATTCTATATAATATATATATATTTATATATATGTTCATGAGATAAAATAAAAAATCACCAATTTTTGGAATGTATGATAGGATAATAAAAAATAAAATATAATGAAAGTGATATGGGCAATTAATACTAGTCATTTCAATAAGATAACAAAAAATAATAATTATTATAAAATAAACATGTGAATATTTTTTAAAATAGAAACTTATATATGTAATTAAATATAATTTAACAGGAAATGATTGAAAAAAAAATTAATTAATTAATGATTAATAATGAGATTTGTAATATTTGCTAATTGATGAGAAACTTGTAAATCAAAAATATAGTTATCTTAGAAAAAAAATACTACAATAATAAAACATGAACAAATAAATTGCCATGAATTTATTAGGTTTATTAAAAATATGAAATGAACAAAAAAATAAAGGGATGGATTCAAATTAATGAATTACCAAAAATTAATTTAAAAAAAGTAAGTCCAGTTAATATTTTATTTTATATTTATTTTACAATTATTGTCATATATATTATATACTATTATATTTTAACTGGGCGAAACTTTTATTTAATTTGTACTTATAACTTGTTTAGTATTTATAAAATAATATTTTATATGTTCTAAATTAGTTATGAGAACAAAATATTAAGGCAGTTGTTACACCAAATAAAACAAAATAAAATAAATAAATATTATTATTTATAAATAAAATATGTATTCATGGGAAATTAAGTAATACTTATTTATTTTATAATTTTTTTATTTTTTGGAATAAATAATCATATTTATTTGAGAAAGTAAAAATATTTATTATAAAAATATATAAATATTATTTAATTTCAAAAAAAAAAAAAAAAAAAAAAAAATCGAAATATTTATTTTAATAAATAATAATATGAACTAATAATAAATTTTAATAAAAGGTTAATTAAAACAATTTTTACTTATTTTATTGATTTCTTATACAAATTAAAAATATAGCTTCATTATTTTAAAAAGATAAAACGAAATTACGAAGGAAATCTATTTATAAAAGTTATAGAAACATTTAATGTCTATTATTTTATTTTATTTTAATATTTTTGCTTGGTTGGGAAAAAAATAAATAAATTAAAAAAAAAAAAAAATATTTGATGTTATTGCTTATTGAATAAATCTTTTTGTTGAACTTATTATTATTAATTTATATAAATAAATGTAATAATCAATCAGAAAAAAAATTAAATATATATATATTTATTATTGTCTAAATAAATAAATATTAATAATTGTAATGTGTTGATTTATTATTTTTCCTACAATAGGTAAATACACAAGTTATTGGATTAAGTTGAGCAGCTTAAGGTGTTTATCCTTAGAAAATGTATAGACATGGAGGCATTGACTAATAGTATATTATGTTACTAGGCTGTGAAGTAAGTTTTTTTTTTACCGCGGCAATTACATTTACTGTCGAGCGAAGCGAGACAGTAAATATTGCCAAGGTAAAGAAAAAACATTTCACAGTCGTGTAGCATATGCTATTTTTTCCGTGGTAGCAGACAATAAATAAACATTGAATATTAATCAATATAATAATAACAGAAATATTAGTACATACTTGACTTAAAAACAGAAACCTTAAAAAGAGGTTACCCTATAAGAAAAAATAAATAAAACGATTTTAATCGTACTAGAAGCATTCCAACAAAGGTAATGGCAATTGGCACCCCTGCAATAAAGGTAGTTCGATTTTCACGAATTCCTAAAACATTTCCTTAAATTCATTTGGTTATACTAAACCCGCAATGCGCGAATTAGACTGGCCAAACCTTGTCAATTTGTATCCAGATCACAGTAGCCCGGAGGAAGTTGTCTATATTTTTGTTCTCGGCCCTAAAACGTCTATTAGAGAGAGAGGACATCCTGATTTCCTAGCTACTGATTGTAGTTGTAGTTTCCTACAACCTGATTCTTGAGAGCTCTTCAAACCTGACAAAATGAGTGTGTTTTGCTACACTATTTATCTTTGCCTATTTTTAGTAATTTTTATGATCTTTCGCTAATGGAAATTGCTACAAATGGCTCATTAGGTTGTGCTTAAAAACCTGATTCTGAAACAGTTTTAGAATGTCTTTTTAGGCTGTTGGGAACATAGGGTTTGGCCAAGCGAATTTCCAAAAATTGACAAAAAAAAAAAAAAAAAAAACTAATACGGATACAAATTGATAATTTTTAGGCATACTAATTTGCGTATTGTGGGTTTAGTATAACTTTATGGACTTACTGTACCTTGTTCTTTGATAACTTACAACTGAGCTAATAAGAGAGGGGTAAGTTGTGAGTTGATTACAGTTTGGGGAGATCACCAGTTGTTTAAAACTCAATTGAGCTTCCATACAGAAAAGGGCCAGCTGACTGAAACCGCCACCCATTAATTTGCAACCTGTCATGGCCTAATACTGCTTCCAATCCATATGTATAAAAAAGGAATGAGGAGGGGGTAAAAAACAACAAGTACATTTAAAATTAAATACTGTATTTCAATTGAATTGGAAATTACACGCATAACATACTTTTTTCAAACAAATTAGTCGTGTTTCTAATTCAACCACTATATGAGGTCTGTTCAAAAAATATGCGGAATGTTTGAATTGCGTGGCTCCAGTTGGTCCCAATCTGCTTGGTGTCGCTAGGTTTGTACAGATCAGCTGATGATAACAACGTTTCCCGATTGCAGATATCTTTATTAGTTGATTAGCTATGAGGTTTTTAGTGAAGGACAATTTTTTTGTTTGTCAAATTCCCTGAATGAATGAGCAACGAGTTGCTGTGAAATTTTGTGTTAAACTTGAAAAATCTGCGACTGAAACATTTGCTCTGCTTAACACGGCTTATGGCGATGTTTCTATGAAGCGTATGACATGTTTCAAGAGGCATTAACGTTTTAAGGTTGGTCGACAGTCGATTGAAGACGATGAACGTCTTGGACGTCCTTCCACGTCAACTGACGACCCCACACGTGGACAAAATCAACACCCTGGTGCGGGCAAATCGACATCTGACCATCAGGGAGCTTGCTAAAGAGTGTGGGATATCAGTTGGATCTTGTTACGAGATTTTGACCGAAAAATTGAAAATGCACCGCCTTGCTATGAAATTTGTGCCAAGCCTGATGACGCACGACCAAAAAGCCAATCCCGTCCGGGTTTGTCAGGAAGTGCTTGATTGTTCAGATGAAGATGAAAACTTCTTGTCAAGGATCATATCACCCCTGACCTTCCCCCTTGTGACTTTTTCTTGTTCCCCAAACTCTAAAGACCCTCAAGAGGAAGAAGATTGTAGATTACGGTAAATGCGACGAAGGACATTCCAAAAGAAGCGTACCAGAATTGTTTCAATAAGTGGAAACACTGTTGGGATAAGTGTGAACGTTGGGGAGGAGAGTACTTTGAAGGGGATCCAGACTTGTAACTTCTTAATAAAGTACGTTTTGTTTTATGACGTCAGTCTGCGTATTTTTTGAACAGACCTCGTATATATATATTATAAACCACAGAGAAAAGCAAGTTATTATTTGACAATAGTCTGAACCGGGTTTTCACTACCTTCAATAATCCAGAGAGATCCACTAGGAGCAGAGTCAATCAACTTTACCAGGCATTTCCCAACATGTTCAGCACTAGGAAAATAAAATAAACAAGATTAATCGATAGTAGTTTTTATCATTATATATCAAATTTATTATTATTCTTATACAAAAATCTTGTGGATGGTGCTGAAAGCAGAACCCTAGTGACGCCCTTAAGAAACATTAACCCCTAACAAAGATTAACACAATTAGTTTCGCCCATTGTTGAAGTATCTGCCAAATTGCTTATTCTGTATTTTTAAAGTGTTTGATTTTAGATATTTTATCAATATTTTACTCCAATTTAGAATCTCTGTATTTTATTTTTAACCCTTCAGTGCTCACTCCGAAAGTTCCGAAAAGGGTCCGAAGTCAAGTCCGAAGCGTGTCTGCTCACCAAATGTTTGTTGCAATAAAGCCAATGTTTCAGAGCTGTGTGACTTGTGGCACCATCTTGCTGGAACCAAAATTCAATGAGATCACGGGCTTCAATTTCAGCAACCAAATAGTCTGTAATTCACTAAATTCCTGTTAAAATGCAGAAACGGGTGGTGGGAAATTGGGCCCACAGAAAGAACCAAATTGGGCGCAGTTAAGGTCTACACTTAAAAGAGATTACCTAAAAATAAATGTAAGACATTCCACTTTTGTTACGTAATATTAATTATTAGATTTTTTTTTTTTTTAAACAGTATGTTTAAATGAAATATCGTTTTGTTGTGTCTACCGGAAAATCATAAATTTGTGACGTCATTAATTCATTTGCTGAGTCAGTAAATATGTCAAAACTTCGTAAAGAATCGACAAATTTTCCGATTTTGCTGGAATTTGCACAAATTATAGCTCTTTATGTAGTAAACATTTCCACTTAATTTCGTTTTTATACCTGCCACTATTTTGAAAAATATCTAATTTTGAACTTCAAACTGATAATAATGAGAAACACTGATTAATTTCGGAATTGGTAAGTATTTTGCCCTTTGAATTGAAATTCACACCAATTATACTTTTCTATAAGATAAATAATTTCACCATATTCCCACTTAATATCTGCCGTCATTTTAGTACAATGTTTTGAGAAAAAGCCCCCTGTCCTATTTTCTTTTTTTTTTTTTTTTTTTTTTTTTTTTTTTAAATAAATTTGTGCTTACGTTTGACCAGGAAGAGACTTGGTAAATTCAACTATTTCAGGAGGTAGAAATGTCAACGTGTTCAGCATCATTGTGTTCGTCTTTCCTGGATTAATAGAAATTACTTTTACACCGCTTTCAATGAAGATCGCTTCTGACTAAAAAAAAAATAAAATTACAAACTAAGGGTTAAATTAAGTTAAAAGAAAACCACCTCATTTTTTTGGGGGGGAGGGGGGGGGGGGAGAGGGGAGGGTTACAGCGCTTAGATCTTTGGTGTCTTTAGTGGTTCATACCAACCCGTGTAGAAATGTAGTAATCTCTTTCAAAATTACAAATCATAGGAAAACACGTTACTTCTTTAGATTGTTGCTCCCTATGTTTTTTTAGAATATAAATGTCTTTGACTAAATTCTAAATTACTATTAAGACGTAGAGATGTTTAGTCCAATGTACTTTGGAACAAAGGAATATCAAACTTCTGTTTTTATAAGGGGAGTAACAATCTAAAGAAGAACAGCCAGCAGACCTTCTTTAGATTTTTACTACTCTGTTTTTTTTTATAAGGGGAGTAACAATCTAAAAAAGTGCCGGAAAACCACCACACTGAACATGGAAGTTAAGTAGATAGGCACATAATAATTGAGCTGAACGAAGCTCTTATACTACACTTTGCATTTGGTTGGACACATACTCCTCCTGAACGGCTGAACCGATCCTCTCAAAATTCGGCACGGTAGTAGTGATCAACCACAGGAAGGTATAAATCTGAAATGGTCCAAATTGGTACACAGGGGTACGGGGTACAAAAGTTAAGATAGTATATGCCCTTCATGATGCATATCGTTGGAAAGCTCTTTAAGAGTACAGTTATTGTTGTTATGGTCACTTTTGTCATATTTTCATGGGTAAATAGAAAAACAGGAAAAAAAAAAGTTTTTTAATTAAAAATTAGAAATATTACTATTTTTGATCAAATTTCAGCTATTTCTAAATAAAATGTTTATTGCTAACTATCAGCTGTTTAATGTCACATTGACTGTAGGGTAGACTGTAGGCCAAGTGGTGGGCAAGAAAAAAAAAGGTCGGCGGCAAGGTTTTCTCTCTTGTTCAGGGACCAGGGATAGAAAAGGAGAATAATAGTCACCGATTTTTGATATCTTCTGAAAATATCGATATTGCCGATATATTAAAAGATCAATATCGATATAAAATATCGATATTTTTGGGTGCGATATATTGATACTTTCGATATATCGGTATCGATATCCCTACCCTAATTGACTGTCAATTATGCACGCTCAGCTCAATATTGCAAGCAGACAACTGCATTCCAAACCTAGTAAATAAATGATGAAGCACAGAGGCCATTAAATTATATTAAAAATTAACTTTGGGGGAATTCCAAGCCAATAATTAATTATTATTAAATATTTTTTTCAAAAAATATTTGATTTACCCCAACTGATCGAGTGAGCTGGTTGATAGCAGACTTGGTGGCTGTGTACACAGGCATGAAGGGGAAAGGATCGAGGGCACCGATCGATCCAATGTTGACCACTGTGCCGCCGTTTCCTCCTTCTTTCTTACTCATGTACTTAAAAGCAAGCTTTGTCCCACATACAGCTCCTCCCTAACAATTAGAAATTAAATGCACATTATTTCATTAACATAATAATATGACAAAAAATGCTATTAAAATAAATTCAAAGTCAGCAAATTAATGTGGCACATAGTGTAAAATAAAGTAGAAGTAGATTGATTTCCAAATATGAGTTTCACTAATGAAGCCTGTACGTATATCTTGCATAGAACCAATAAAACTTTCATTTTAATGTTGTTTTTTTAACTTTTAAGAGCGGCAAAGCCTTAAAATAGTTGGGGTTATAAAAAATTGTGAGAATATTATTATTTTACTCTAATGTATAAGTAGTACAGCGCTGACATGAAAAACATGTGCAAATTAACATGTATTACAATTGTGGCGCAGTCAAAGAATTTTTTTTCTGGGGGGGGGGGGGGGGCTGAAAACCATATCCTAAATAATTTGTCATCTAATAGTGTAGGGGGGGGGGGGGTCCATGCCACTTTTTCTGTTCTGGGGGGAGGGCTTCAGCCACTTCAGCCCCCTCCCCCCGTAGGTGCACCACTGTAATACACAGTAAACACAGTAAAGGATAATACCTCAAACAAAAGATGAACTAAATATTTACCAAATTAATATCAATGACTTTTTTCCAGTCATCATTTTCAGTGCAGATTCCGGCATTATTAACTACAACATCCAAACCTCCGAACTTCTCAACACCCTTCCTAAAACAATCTTTCAATCAGAAACAAAGTTATTCAAAGTTTTGAAACTTTACAAACTTAGTTGTAGATACCTACAGTCTATAAGATTAGAGTTGGCACAATCGAAGGCGGGAAACAACAAACGTGGAGGTAGTTTTGGGGTTATAAAAAGGGAAAATCAGTGTTGCCATGTTATATTTTTCTTTTTGTGGAACAGGGGTAGAGTAGGGCATTTTTTCTCTAAAGTTGCATTCAAGATGGCGGACTAATAGAATCGTTTCCCTCTCAAAATTTTCCCGCCTTCGATTGTGCCAACTCTAATCTTAAGGCCGGTATACACGGGGACACTTTTGCTGCTAGAGTGGGTGTCTAGATCGAGTGTCTCAGTGGAGACACCGCCTAGAGTGGTGCTAGACTTCCCCCACTTCTCTCTAGCTGATGTCGCTCGCGGTGTCTGATTTCTTCGTGTAGACACCTCTCAGTTTGTTCTAGCTATCGGTCTAGGTCAGTTTCAGCTAGGTGAAACTTTTTAGCTAGAGCAGAATGCCTACAACCACAGCAGGGCAGCGTTCCTTCCATTTTCCTGATGTATTGTTCCATATTTGTTAATGTCTATGTCTTTTATATATATACAGGGTGTCCCAAGTCTAAATATTAAAATTCAAGGAGCTTATTTAGGAGGCCAACTTTATTTCTACCAGTTATTCTGAAATCAGTATCCCTCCATTAATTTTATTTTTTTTTACGTAATCAATTTTATTACTTGTACTTTCAAGTAGTTTGAAGAAGTACTATGGATCTAGTTAATGAGTTCGAATATTTTTATATTTTATTAATAAACTATGTCTCGTCTCGATATTATCAGCCACGATGAAGCCCGAGGGACGAGGAAAATGGCAGTCAAATCCACTTGCAAATGGGTAAAATATTGACGTAATTAAATAATTATAAATAAAATATACAAGGGTAGATACTATTTTTTTTAATAAAGTAAAGAATAATAATAAAGCCAACTAGAAAATAAACTTTGGTTTAAGACTTATACGAACTAAAAAAAGATTATTAGATATAACTTTAAAAAAGAAATTTAAATATATCTTTAGAAAAAAGATTTACAAATTAGACTTAATAGTTTTGTTTTAAAAAATGTACTATAAAAAATTGATAAGTAAAAAAGGTTTAATGAATAAACAGTTTTTAAGTTGTAATAGCCACAATGTAAAATAATAATAATTATGAAATAGTAAAAATGAATTAGTATATATATAATGTATTAGTATTAGAGGTAGAGAGGTGTATGTAGAACTTTCCAACCAACACAGTCCTGTTGAGTCACTCGATGAGTGGCTGATAGTTACAATAGTCATTTATATATATGAAAATCAACACTACAAATAGAATAGATAAATTATAGAAAGGGGCTGGTATCAAAAGATACAAATTAAATAAGATATAATAATTTCAAACATTATATAAACATAATAAAATAGACTAAAATGGTAATGCTAAACAAGGCAGCATGTGAATCTACTAGGAATGCGGAGACCAAATGAAGTGTACTAGATTAGAAAAACGCGACACCGTGTGGACAGTCCGGACACTGCTCTAGGAACTTTATTCAAGGTCACTCTCCGAGATTACTCTCAGAGACTGGTCTAGCCAAATTTTGGCCCTCAGTGTAGACAGATAGGACACCGATCTCGCTAGACTGTCTCGCTCTAGGTGTCCCCGTGTATACCGGCCTTTATCTTATATCTTATTGATAGACTGTAGTGATGAATAAAACAATAAGTCCTGATGAATTACAGGCGAGATCAAGCAGCAATGATAAAAAATTAGTCCCTTTTTTATATTGTTTCGTTAATATCTCGAAAACTAGTCAGCAGATAGTGACTCAAGAGCGAAGGTATCCAGACAGAATACGCAGACCACCAGATCGATACCAAGCTAGCTGGTAGCAGGGACCTTTTTTAGGAAGGGAGTAGTGTAACGATGTCAAGTATGGTGTCATGTATGACATCGTTATGACACACTGACAGAAGATGTTGACTTTATAATGTTTTGTTGAATATAGTTTAGTCTTTGATGAACGATTATTAAGTGTAAAATAAAATATTTTTTGTTTTAATTTATTACAATATTTATTTGGTAAGATTCAGTTGAAACGTATTCCATTATAAAGATGTAATAATTGGTGCATTTTTGCATTGGTAATAATTGGTGCAAGTTTTGCTGATTCAGCAAAATGAGTTAATGACATCGCAAATTTATGATTTTCCGGGGGGCACAGCAAGTAAAGTTTCAGAACTTCTAGGGTGAAAAAAAAACAAAACAAATAAAACAGGAAAAGTATATAGATAATTTCATCTATATGCTTCGAATATATATTGATAAATTCGGAGAAGATGAGGAAAAGTAAAAAGGGAGAACAAAATGTTTATCAATATCTTACGAAGTACTATTGTATCGATGTATTAATAAAACTTCATTATATCATCCAAAGTACCATTGAAACAGGCATATCAAATTTTTAGGGGGGCAATTTAGTTGATCTATCTTAGTTAAACTTCAAAATTCATCCTCATTTTCTCTTCTCCTATCTTTTCCTGTAAGGACAAACTTGCCCTCAAAAAAACTTTAAACTCAGCTTTTTTCATTTAATCCCCCCCCCCAGTTATTAGTTCAAAGGGGCCCAAATTGCTAACTTGCCAAGGGGCTCAGAAATCCTCTAAGGGGCCCTGGGATATAGTAAGCAGGTGATCACTCAAGTAGCCATTACTTATTTTCTGGTCGGACCACCTTAAGTATCTTAAAATGAATTTTAAGTATGTTCTTAATTGAAATGTTAGCATGTTACTTATAAATAATTGTTTATCTTACATGCCCGGGGTATTATTCCCTCCAACTATTTTTAATATCAGAACTAGGGTTGGGATATCGATACCAATATATCGAAAATATCGATATATCGGACCTAAAAATATCGATATTTTATACCGAGATTGATCTTTCGATATATCGACAACATCGATGGCCATTTTTCTCCTTTTCTATCCCTGAACAAGGGAGAAAACTTGATTGAGAAATATCGATAATTTCATTCGATATCACTAATATCGATGTCCATCGACTCGATGTCGATATATCGAAAATATCGATATTTTCTTTCGATAACTCAACCCTAATCAGAACAATTGCAATTTGAGAAAACATGTGTGATACCTTCAAATTGAAGACTGTTGGAGACATCGCAAAAGTAAAACTGGACCTGGTCTTCTCCGTATTTCTGTTTGAACTCTTCCGCTGTTTTATTTCCCCAATCTTTATTATAATCACAAATTATAACCTAACAGCAAACAATCAGAACATTCATATTAATTATTAAGACAATCATGTTGTTGTTGTTTTAACATGACAATGTTTAGCTCTGGGATACAGAAGACATTTCCGTCACATACAGGGCCGTTTCTACCATTAGGCAAGACTAGGCGGCCGCCTAGGGCGGCAAAATTTAGGGGGCGGCAAAAAATTATTTGAAATTAAACGGCGAAAAAATTTTAAAAAGTAGGAGAAAAAAAAGAAGAGAAGATGTTATTATGAATAGTAATGTGTTTTTTTTTTTTTGTTTTTTTTACATTAGGTAGATAGAAGAAAGGATTAAATAAAATTATTATTTGAGTAGAAATAATAATATAAAATCTAGGATGACTAGGACGAAAATAATTATTTTATTACTAGTTTTGTTAAAGTTATCTTATCTAATCTGATGTGAATATGAAATAACTTTACTAGATAAGAAATTCTGTGCCTTAAATTAACTAGTCATATCTACATCCATCTTTGTCGATTGTCTTTGATATATTATTTGTATTTCTCTTTATCTCTCCCCCCCCCCCCCCTTATAATACCTTTGTCTCCCCCTATTATACCGTCTTTTTATTTATTCTCTTAACTCTTTTTTTACTTAATATGTAACAAATTCTCAATATGTCGTGTAAAAGTAATAATGTGAACTTCACAAATTAAAATAAAAAAGCCGCCCCTTACACCTAGGGGCCACCTTGAAAGTGAAGAAACTGAAACACAGAAGAAAACGGGAACAGGATTTATTCACGAATATTTGGACAGTGGTTTTTTTTTTTTTTTTTTTTTTTTGCACTGTTATTTCACGAGTAAATTTCCCATGCTCTCTGTAAATTTCTCTTAACATAAAAAAGTACAAAATAAAATATTTTAGTTTTTGAATAAGTTTGCTTCTAAGCTTACTGAAGGTAAAGTGATCGTTCTGAAGAGAAATTATTTTATGTCACCGATTTCAAAAATTCCAATACATTAATCCGTCGGACACACTAGGAAGGTTCGAGTAGGTAGTGCGGTTTTATAGTTCAAGTCTGTCTGTCGGTCTGTACACAATTTGTGCGAACCAATAAGTCTTAAAAATTATACTTATACAATTTTAACGAATGTTATGTTAGGTCATGATTAGCCCATTTTTGGTCCTATGTAAGTTTCAACCTTCTGCCCTCATTTTTTTCTCTTCCACGTATGCCCAACACCAACAATACATTTATTTACACCTAAAAGTACTCATGTGATTTTCGATTAAAATTTGTATGGTACCTATGTCGAAAGTAGCCCGCAAATAGCCATAACCCCATGTCACTTTCAACCGTCTCCGTTTATTGTATTGTGGTCAATTGATACATTTATTCATGTAAAATTTCAGTGTTAATAATAAAATAATATAATGGTTCTGCGTAAAGTCTCGCATAAAAATATTGATGGTGTTGCGCCAAAAGGGCCAATCTGCAACTAATATCACGTTTGTTTTTTTATTTATAATTAATAAAATAAATTTGGTTGTTTTGACTTATTAATTAGGTATCCAAGTATATTTTAAATGCATAAAAATATAAATAAGGCATTCAAATATCAATTTTTCATTATAGCTTTTCAAGTTTTAGAATTCAAATACAAAATGCAGATTGGCCCTTTTGGCACAACACCATCGATATAGTATTCGGTGATATTGTAATCGGCAGAGGTACTGCAGATTACAATACCACCGATAAAAAAAAACAATGATCTTTTTATCGGTAATAACTAATATCGACAAGGTAAATTAAATTTTATCAGGAAATTTTCGGTGCCCCACCATAATTACCATGAATTATTTTAAAATTTTAGGACCAGCCGTTATATAGTGGTTGGTAGGGGGATTTTTTTAGGTATATTTTAACTCATAAAACCAAAAAAGAATGATTTCACCTCTTTAGCTTAAGCGGTTCGGGCGCTATGGACCTGAGAGCAAAGGACAGACAGACACATCACACTCTCCGCATAAGGGTTTCGAGAACTATCTACGAAACCCTAAAAATAGCTCTTTTATTAATTTGATACCCTATTAAAAAAAAAAACGTGTCACATGAATTGTCTGACATTTTGGATTTGACCGGCTAATTATTTTGAGTTCGCTATATTTTTCCTGTGTTTGTGTCAAAAAGCTCTTTAATACTGCTCAAAAAAAATATATTAAAAGAGAGAAATTTAAAAATGAAATAAAATGTTATGAACAGAGCTTATTTAATGTTTGATTTGTTTAACTGTTTATTGTTAAATACAAGATCTTTAATATATAATGCATTAATTCTTCAAGCAAAGAAAATAGGGTGGGAGGGGGGGGGGGGGGGGGGGGCGGTATTTTTCAATTCTCGCCTAGGGCGGCAAAACACCTAGAAACGGCCCTGGTCACATAACAACATGACAAATGCGACGCTTTTAAAAACATCGCTATCGTGCCAGCAAGTTAAAATATGATAGGAGGTAGATCGGTTTTCACTTTTATTCATTGTTGTACTCTATTTCACCGATAGAAGTTCTAAATAGTATATAATGAAATCAGAGTTCCTAGCTGACCAAATGGGAATCAAAATGGATTAATGTTAATTTCAGACCATAAGATCCATCTACTAATCTACTATATCAATTAGACAAATATATACTGATTTTCTCCACTCGATGGAAGAGCATTGAAATGTCCATATGTGGATTCAATGCCAAAAACATATCATGAATCAATATTTTCTTATGAAATGGACAAAATAAGTAGGGTTGGACAATAATTTAAATATACACAGAATTTTGATTAGGAATTTTGAGAGTGATTTGTGTGGAAAGAAAACTTGGTACGAGAAGAAAAGAAGGTGCAATATACAACATACTACGTAAGAGAACGTAAGATAGCATGCTTACAGTCTTCGCACAACTAGAGTCGACGCGTTGACAGCGCGGGAAATTGAGTGACACACAGATTGGCCAACCTCTCTGGGGGAAAAAATAAAGCCACTACGAAGCCTTCTTATACTGTTATCCAGAGGGCCTCTCCCCTCCACTAGAGACATTTATCTTTGCCTAGTTGGCCCGACCTTTTGTCCGGGAAAATCTCAAGCTCTCATTGGCTCGTCCCCCCATTTGC
Source organism: Gerris lacustris (assembly GCA_951217055.1). Lineage (NCBI taxonomy): Eukaryota > Metazoa > Arthropoda > Insecta > Hemiptera > Gerridae > Gerris > Gerris lacustris. The sequence continues at coordinate 73,984,294 of OX578281.1, read as the reverse complement.
TAGTTTTTCCCGCGCTGTCAACGCGTCGATTCTAGTTGTGCGAAGACTGTAGTTCTAAGCCTCCTGATCCAGGGGGCACAACAGATGAAATGTTATTTCATTTTGACAATAACTGTCAAAATGAAATAAATTTAAAAAGAAAAAAGAGAGGAAGGCCTAGCTCGGGAATACTGCAGGAGCCAGTCCTAGTAGTGCCCAAATCTAACCTTTCTTTTTTAATAGTTAAGAAAGCGGACGGAACTTCCTTAAAGAATGTATCGCCGTTTTTAATAGATAAGCTACTGGTAAATTCTTGTGGATCCGTGAAGGATGCGAAGAAACTAAGAGATGGCACATTACTAGTTCAGACATTTTCAACAGAGCAAGCAGATAGACTCATTAAGAATCTACCTAAGAACATGCATCTACCATTAATTGTAGAGCCACATAAGACTTTAAACAATGTCCGTGGAGTGATCACCTCGCCAGACTTAGATTCAGTGCCTGTAGAAGAGATTAAGGAACACCTGAAATACCAAGCGGTGACAGATATTTACAGAATTAACAGTAGAAAGAATGGTTGTCTAGAAAAAAACTAATTCATATGTCCTTACTTTATCCCTAGCCAAACTTCCAGAACGGGTGAAAATAGGATACTATTCAGTTCCGATTCGACCCTATATTCCTCTACCAATAAGATGCAGGAAATGTTTTAAATTTAACCACGTTGAACTTAAGTGTCCAAATGAGATTCGTACATGCCCAGAATGTTCGGAGCCTATGCATGATACTGAAAACTGTCCAAACCCAAAGAAATGTGTGAATTGCGGATCTGCCCACTCAACACTAGATAGAAAGTGCCCGAGGTGGGTGCTAGAGAAGAAAATAACCGAAACTAAGGTACTTGAAAATATACCATATATAGAAGCTAAACGAAAAGTTATCTCAAGGCAAGTTGAAAAAACAAAATCATACGCTAGCCTGGCTGAAACCAAACCAAAAGAAACGACCGACAAAGGAATCCAGTGTGACTTACCACCATTCTACCAGCACCAACTCCAGCCCCAGTATCCAAAGGACCCCATCAAAAAATAGAAAACAAGAAAACTGCAGAAGAAAACATGGAGTCCATGAAAATAGATAATAACCAGAAGAAAGATCTGATCCAGCGATACAATGATGACACTCATAAACAATATCAAAAAGACAAGGTATCAACGATTATCAATACCCAAGAAGAACAACGCATGATGTGGGCTAATGACTGGGCCTCAGAAAATGATGATGATGATCAAAAAAGTATCATTAACACCTCTAGTACTGAGTCAAGCGTAAAATCAGGTTCGGGGAAAAAGAGCCGGAAAAAGAAAAAGAAAAAGGGAAATTATAACTCAACTTAAACAATTCATAGACACACTATATTTAAACTTCCATAGATTTTTTAAATTTAACACAAATATAATGAATAGTAGAATAAAATTATGTTCTTGGAACTGCAAAGGAGTTAGAAGCCGCAGAGAAGACCTCAAGATATTAATAAAAGAAAATAGACCATCGGTTATATTAATTCAAGAAACCCACTTACCAGAAGCTGTACCATTAAAAATCCCAGGTTACAAAACATACAGAATACATCCTCCTCAAGGTACTTGGAAAGGAGGGCTAGCCATTCTGGTCTCTAAACTAATACCTAGTCAAGAAATTAAAATAAACTCAAATCTTCAGGCCATGGCTTGTAGATTAGGAACAAAATATCCAATCACAGTGTGTAATGTCTATATATCAGGAGAAGATGTTATAACCACAGGCCATCTAAAAAACATTTTACATCAATTACCAGGTCCTCAAGTACTGGCAGGAGATTTCAACTCTCACAATGTAATGTGGGGATCCTCAAAAACGGACAATAAAGGGAAAGTTATTGAAACTTTTATTGACGAAAGTGATCTTTATTTATACAATGAAAACCAGAAAACATACCTGGATGCCAGGACAGGAAAGTATGAGGCATTGGACCTAATTCTCAGCTCAATCCCCATGGTTAGAATATCAGAGTTTACAGTGGCACCCTACTTATATGGAAGTGACCATTTCCCTGTATATCTTACTGTCTCACCAAAAGAACCCAGACAAAGTCAACCAGTAACAAGGTGGTCTTTTAATAAAGCCGATTGGGAAAAGTACAGGGAAATTATCACCAAACAACAACCATATCAGGAGGACAGGGATAATACGAATAAACTTTTGGAATATGTAACTGAATCCATATTAACCGCTGCTACATCTTCTATTCCTCGGATACATATTGGAAAAGGAAGACCAAAAGTACCATGGTGGTCGGCTGACTGTAGAAGAGCGCTAAGGGATCGCCGTAAAGCTTTTTGGAGATTTAACACCAACCCTACCCAGGAAAATTTAGAGAAGTATAGAACAGCAAGAAGTAAGTGTAAGAGAACTTTCTTTGACGCCAAAAAGGAGTCATGGAAGCAATACATATCATCAATAAACCAATTCACGGAATCGACAGAGATATGGAGAAAAATAAAAATACTTTGGGGTAAGCGGTCCAGCCTAGAAACACCTGTGTTAAAGAAAACAACTGATACCATAACTGATTCTAAGCAAGTATCAGAAATTCTTGCAACATATTTTGCAACAGTCAGTGCTACTAAATCGTACCCAGAAAAGTTTCAGAGAATAAAAGAAGAAGCTGAACAGGAAGACTTAAACTTTGATTCGGATAACAGAGAAGAGTATAATCGAAACTTTAATACGTGGGAGCTAGAAACGGCCCTCAAATCCTTAAAAAATACTTCAGCCGGACCAGATGGAATATACAACGTAATGTTAAAAAACTTACCACAAACATTTTATAAATACTTACTTAAGCTCTATAATACCGTATGGGAGAAAAACGAGTACCCAAAAAGTTGGAGAGAAGCCGTTTTGATTCCTATAGCTAAGCCTGGAAAGGATCCAAACCAAGAAGAATCATACCGACCAATAGCTATGACAAATACTCTAGGTAAACTATTTGAGAAAATGGTAAATTCAAGACTTACATGGGTTCTGAAAACAAAACAGTTATTATCCCCACGGCAAGTGGGGTTTAGGAAAAACCAGTCAACCCAAGACCATCTAGTAGCTCTTGAAACATACATCAAAAATGGGTTTGCTCAAGGGAAAGTAACATTAGGAGTATTCTTTGACTGTGAGAAGGCTTATGATCGCACATGGAGACATCAAATATTGAAACAGCTTCAGGATTTTGGATTTAAGGGAAACATGCCCAAGTATATACAAAATTTCTTGTCTAAACGTACCTTCAAGGTTCGAGTAGGAGAAACACATTCAGAACTATTTGAACAAGAGAATGGAGTACCTCAAGGTGCAGTTCTCAGTGTGACTTTATTTCTTTTAGCGGTACACAGTGCAGTAAAAGAGGTACCTTCATGGGTGGAATCCCTCTTTTTCGTGGACGACTTTACAGTGCTCTATAGATCCAACAGCCTACAAACAGCTACAACTGTAGTACAACACACCATCAACAAGTTAAACAATTGGGCAGCAAGAACTGGACTGAGCTTCTCCCCAGCTAAAACAAAGGCTATATTATTTGCAAAGAGAACTAGGAAAGCCGAGCCAAAGCTTGTTTTAGCAGGCCAACAACTACCAGTCGTTTCACAAGTTAAATATCTAGGCCTTATATTAGATGAAAAATTATCTTGGAAAAACCACATAGAAGACGTCAAAGCTAGGTGCAACCGAGATCTTAACCTTTTACGTGTTATCAAAGCTCAGAAATGGGGAGCTGACAGGAAAACCTTGCTTAGACTCTATAGACAAATATGTAGAGCAAAAATAGATTATGGTTCTATAGTGTATGGTTCCGCTAAGGAGACAGTGCTTAAACGTCTGGACTCTGTACATAATGCTGGGGTAAGACTGGCTACTGGAGCTTTCAGAACCAGTCCGATATCTAGCCTCCTTATCGAAGCTAATGAACAACCATTACATCTCCATCGACACCACTTAATGTTAAGATATGGTTATCGTATCCAACAGTACCCTCATCACTACGTTACAGACAAAATCATAACTCCCAAATGCACCAGGCAATATGAAAGGAAGCCTAATCTTAGTAGACCCCTAGGAAATCGTTTCAAAGACCTTACAAGAATTTATGAATTGGAGGATCTCCCAAAAATATCAATAGCTCGTCACCATCACGAAACAAGAACAATCCCGTGGTTAACTTACAGACCTCGGCAATTACATTCGTTTAAATCAAGGCAGCAAACAGTCGAAATAACAAAGGAACTCATTAAAATAAAAAACAAGTATAATCAGGCAGAATTTATTTATACGGATGGAGCTAAAGATAACAATGGAACTGGAGTTGCTTTTACAACTAGCTCAGGAGGTACTGCACGGCTTAAAGGATGCAACATCAGCTCCATTACAAATGTGGAGCTAGAAGCTATAAAGCAGGGTATAATCCATGCTATACCCAACAACAAGAAAGAAGCCATAGTCTTTACAGATTCAGCTAGTGCCTTACAATCCTTAGAGAAGCTCTACTCGCAAAACAACACGGTCATAGAAATACGTGAAATGATAACACAAAATAATTTAAACGTTAAGTTTTGCTGGGTGCCTGGGCACTCAGGCATCCCAGGAAATGAAGAAGTTGACAGACTGGCTAAGGACGCAATACTAGACGGTACAGAAACAGAGACACTCATTTCAATAAAAGACCTTGACAGAATCTTCCAGATAAAACTAAACGGGGAATGGCAACAATTATGGGACAATACAGAAAACAACAAATTAAAAGTTATTAAACCAGACATAGCCATGTGGAAAACATCCTACAGGGAAAACAGACATGAGGAAACAGCACTATGTAGACTTAGACTAGGACATACTCGACTGACACACAGTTATCTTTTTTCAAGGAATACGGACCATCCAAAATGTAGACTTTGTGATGACGCACTAACAGTAAGACATATATTAATTGACTGTACTAGACTACAGCAATCCCGCACAACTCACTGTATACCTCCAGCTTTGCCAGACATTTTAGGAAACGACGAACAAAATATTAAAAATCTATTTGCATACCTTAACGAAAATGACTACATGACAGACCTCTAAATATTGTATATAATACACACACACACACACACACACACACACATATATATATATATATATATATATATATATATATATATATATATATATATATATATATATATATATATAAATATCATTATTTCTGATAATATTCATATTTATATTCTATAACAATATTAGATCTTAAATCTATTATTTTTATTATATTATTATCTTATTATATTATACTATCTTGTACTTAAATCTAATTATTGCTTATACTATTTAATGAATATATCTCAAAACTTATTATAGATTTGTATTTGGAAGTTGTAGAGGAGCTAATGACTGATGGTTAAGCACCTCAAAAAAAAAAAAATAAATAAATAAATAAATAAGTAGGGTTGACCGGGGTCGGTAGAAGCAGGGTACGGTTGAAACAACCCAATTAATGGGTGGAAAAAATTAGCAATAACGGGAACAACCAAGGAAAAGGGACGCGGCTTCCGTGGCGGAATCTGAACTTTTGTGTTTGGTGTCGTTCGAGTTTATCATAAGTTTCTGAGAGGGGGTATTGTGTTTTCGCGTCCAAAAGTAAGTATTTTTGTTGCTACTCTTTTGCTTTTTTATCCAAAACTAAAATAGTTGGGGTTATGATAGTTTTTAACGTAAGAACTTTGGTTATGGAAGTTCAACAGGTGTAATTCTTTTTTATCTAAATAGTTTATTTCGGAGGTTATGACTACAACTTCTTTAAAACATGTTCTGGGTACGGTTGTAACAATGTTTACAATTAAGTTACCAGCTGGTTACAAAGTATAAAATTTTCAAATTCACTTTAAGCTTCATTTAAATCATTTTTTTTTTTTACTTCCCTCAAATGTTATTAGTTTTAATGTTACTTAACTTTGAACTACAAAATAATATATGATACAAATTACATTTAGAATATTTATTATTGTTTCATTTATCTTAAACACCTATTATTCTGCGTATGACCAATTATTCAATTATTTTGCTTCGTGTTCTGTGATTTTGACTCGATATATAAGTATTTCTAACATAATTCTCTTTATTCTGTTAGTGTTACAACTAACCCCAATAACTGTTACAACCGCCCCTGGTATGGGGTCGGTTGAAACATTTATCCTGAATTTTTAAAATGCCTATACATATTTTTGTAATGCAGATAATCTTACTATAAGCTCATCCATTTCTAGTCTGATAACTAAAGTTCAATTAAGGATTAAGGACCACTGTCAAATACATGGAGGCTAAAATGTTTTTACAGGAAGCGATTTTGTAAAAAATGTTTCAACCGTCCCCGGTCTCCCCTATTTGTATTTTAAACATACAAAACATTGCATACAAACCATTATTTAACTTATTCAAACAACATGCTTTAACATACTAGATACTTTAACAATATTTAAATATTAAATTAATAATAGAACTATTTAGAATTAAGTTATAGCTATACAATTTAATAAATTGAAAATGAAGAAACATTGAATTTCTTACTTTGGCTCCCTTTTCAAGCAATTCTTGTGACGTTGCTTTTCCAATACCTTCAGCTCCTCCGGTAACTAAGCAAATTTTACCCTTCATACTGTTACCAGTGTTACCTCACAATCTACAAACAACAACAACAACAACATAAGAATAAGTTGTTGATAACGATTTGAAGAATCTCGTTTGTGTGAATGATAATACAATCATTTAATCTATGTTTTCAACATATTAGGTATCATTTCTAAACGGAGAACCCTAAGGAGATAAGTTTTGTATCCAGGTCAAGGATCGGCTTTAATCACAAACACGATATTGCCCATAAAATCGGAGGCCACTAAAGTGGCCTCTTTAAATAATGTTTATACATTATTTTTATTTATTCTATTTCTATATAAATATGTACCCAATTTTTAACGTACCTTTTCAAAAAGCGAAGTCTACTTTAGGAAAAAACCTCTTTAAGCAAAAAAAAAACCTAGACAGGTGTTCACAGTAAAAAAGAAACTTCTAATGTTCAGTTAGTGAACTATAATGTTTAGTTTAGTCAACTCTTTTATACTGAATTAATATATATTATATCGATATTCTGTAATTATTCGGTTGGATAACACTTAAATATTTAACAAGGCTAATTCCAGTTAATTGTTAGAGCATAACTAAACATGTTGTTATTATTAATGTTACTAACACAGTAAAGTAATAATTAATTTACTTAGATTATAATTAGAACCATTATTTAAGAATTGTTAAATAATACAAATAAAACAAAAATCTAGAGTAACTTCGATACATTTAAATAATAAATAACATTAATATTATTTAGCTTAAAAATGGTTTGGATTTGGGATATATTTAACCTTTTTAGTTCAACAAATAAAATTATAAAATATTTAACATAAAGAAGTTTACACTGTAATTATTACAGTGTAAACTTGTTTATGTTAGCCCGAAGGTAATTAATACAACACGAAGGTTCTTGGTATTTCTACTTATCGCGAGAAAGAACAGAGTGTGAAATATAATTATTTATAACAAGAAATTCGTAGCTTAATATTTATATTCATTCTCAATACATGTTTTATGTTTTTATGTTACTTCAGAATCATTACTATGTGGTACTTCTTTAGATTGTTACTCCCCTTTTTTGGAATATAAATGATTTTGACTAAACTAGGCATCGCGTGGCTTTATCATTGAAGCGAGCGAATTGCAATAAAATACTGAATATTGCAATTTGTTAATCATGATGAATGTCATAGTTGAAGATAAGTGGAAGAGGGTAGTGAGGGGTTGAGTGGGGGTACTCGGTACAAAGCTTTACTTCATAACAAACCTTCACACAACACGACTATAAGAATCTTAACCAAAGCTTTTAAACAATTATTATAAATGTATCACTTCATTGCTCAAATACTACTACTTGTATGAAGTTGAAATTTTACATACTTGTTTCAATTGTACTTTAGACGATGTACATAAAGTTTTATTAAAATCGTTACGTTAGAACGTAAGATATCGGTAAAAAGGTTGTTTTTTCTATTTTAAACGTTTAGGTCCGCTTTAATAGTTTTAGCGATCTTTAATAATTCATAGCAGTGTCGTTGTTGGTTTTACTAAAAAATGTTATTTGAAAAAAATGTTCGTCTCATCGAATAGATGATAATAGAATTTTTTCCCGTCCTGAAATTCAAATTTAAATTTAAAGCTTACGTTTACTCGAGCATTGCGCGCGAACTCTTAGACGGATCACGCTGTCCAACGAACTTAGCCTGAGTATTAGTAAGAGGAACATGTATACCAAATTTCAACTAAATTGGTCAACTTTTACTCAAGTTATCGTCGGACACGTAAACGTTACACACAGACAGTCAGACAGACAAACAAGATGCATATTTCGTTGAATGTAAGAAGCTCGCTTACGCTCGCTTCAATTACCTACTATTAACACAGCGGGAGAATGGAATGTCACACTTTTGTTTTTAAAAGGGAAGTAACAGTCTAAAGAAGAACATTCCGTACACCTTCTTCAGATGGTTTCTTCCCTTTGTTTTTTTTACAAGGGGAGTAACAGTCTAAAGAAGAACATTCAGTACACCTTCTTCAGATGGATACTCCCCTCTGTTTTTTTTTGTTTTTTTTTTTATAAGGGGGAGTAACAATCTAAAGAAGTGCTTACTCTGTTTCTGTTCCTTTCGGTAAACTTGGAAGCAATAATAATAAACTTCTTACCTATAATGTTGTACTAACTTAAAAATTTATTTAGAATCTATGAAGTTATTTTATATTCACTGGCTAAAAATATTGTAAAATTAACCTTATAAAAAATAACCAACTGTATATAAACATAAAATACTGCTACAACAAAGTTACTATTTAATATATTACAAGTTTTATCACTTTTTATCAGCAAGGCTCGGACAAAATCCAAACTAATACTAAAACTGGTTTTATACTTACATACACTCGGCTTTAGCTAGAACTTATAATTAAAAATAAAGAAAAAAAACTGGTTCCTAATGTTAAGAAAAGTATATGTTCAAATTAGTCATATAAATAATTAACTCTAAAAATGTTGTTTAAATGCCAAGGATAAATAATAATAATAGATTAAGCAACTATAAGTTATGTAAATAGTTTAATATTGGATCCCACAGCTCGAGTCATTACAGTGAAACAAACGAGTCATCAAGTCAACAAGCTGACAATAAAACTAAGTGACAAGTTTACAACATAAGTATTCTATATCTATGGATTTTCATGGTCACTGTTTAATACACCCCCCTTCCATCCTTGTCACTTGCGCAGAGTTCTGTTCACCTTATAAACAAAGCCGAATTTATAAATATATTGTTAAAATAAATTAGTAATTAAACAAAATAATAAAAACTTTTGCTCCAAATTTTGTCTGTTGAAGATTTTAAAATATAATTATTAATCCAAATTTTTAAGTTTTAGGTAGTATTCATACAACGGAAAGATTAAATTTTACTTTAAATCAAATTATAACTATCTATAACTACGGGAGACATACAGAGAAAAATAGACACAGCACCAGGACTTGAACCACGGGCCTCCTATATATCCGTTACAGGCGCTCTTACAACTGAGCTATACTGGAGAATGATTTTTCTCTGTTTTACCGATACAAAGTCCCGAATCCAAGCTTTCAATCTTTTCTACAAATCTAGCAAGCCAATATACGGTAAGAGCGCCTGTAACGGATATATAGGAGGCCCGTGGTTCAAGTCCCGGTGCTGGGGTCTATTTTTCTCTGTATGTCTCCCGTAGTTAATGATAATTATAATTTGATTTAAATGTATTTTTTTTATTGGTTTGTAGTTTTAGTCCCGTTCAACAGCTTTATTAGGTCATTACAGGACGGATTAATTCATTAGGTCATTCAAACGTCATAATTATACATTCTACATTCCATTATTATAATATGAAATAGAATAAAATGGTATTAAAGAAAAACTCACTTATTAATGTAATTAATTTATTTTAATAAAATAATAATAATAATAATGTTTATTTATTTATAAAATGGTATGAAGGATAATATATAAGTGTAGTTGATATTATATTAAAACAAGGTTATAATTGATAAATGTAATCTAGGTATTTGTATTTTTAAGCCAAAACAGTAAGTTGAGGTGGTTTGTCGTCTTCGATAGTCCAAAGAGATCCGTTTTGAGCCACCTTAATCACATGTATCAATCCTTTCCCCATATTATCAACCCTGAAAAGTAACATTTCTTATTAATAATATCACTATAAAGTGTTTTATTTTACCAAGGTTCTAATATAATTATACAAAGTTTCTAACAAATTATAGTCCAGGAGATAGCGTGCAAAAAGTGTCTGACTAGCACCAAAGTAGAATTTTGTTTATAAGTACCTAAATCTTTTGGTGCTTTTTAAGAATATGTGGTCAGCTAAGTTCGTCTGCGGAACATAGCTTAGCAATAGGCATTTGAAAAAAAATAAACCGTTGCAGAGCGGCCACGTCCCGCTCATTTTGGTGGACAATGTGATTTTCATGTTGCTGAGTACGAAATTAGTTAGTAGACCAATAATCAAGTTGATGTTAGTTTGTCACTTGATAGGTTAGTTAGTCAAATATTACTCCAAATCACAGGGGTCACCTATTAAGTGACTAACTACCATCCTTCTATGTCCCAAACCTTCTACATCCGTCGGTGAAATAGAACAGGATAAAGTAATTCAGAATTGCTTAATATCCACAACTGGGTAGTAAATAAAATAAAATAAAAAAAAAAAAAAATCCCGTCAAGTATTTGCTTGCAAGCTACTTCAAGGGTTTCTTCGGTCATAATTTACAACATAGTTTTCTTTTCTCACTAAAAAATTATAAAAAATTGGAGTGTAGAAGAGCAAGCGTGCACATAATATATCCTATAGCATTTTAGGTAGGCACTTGTTTGGTTATTTTATGGGTAAAACGGCATTCATTTTGAAAACTCGATAAATATTTGTGATCTACTTTCCATTACTATTAACATTTTACGCCACTCAAAAATTAGTTAACTTACATGGTTAAAAGCGGGACGTGGACCAACATTTTCTAAAATTCAACATTTTTTAATGAACTCCCGGAAGTATTGGCACACAGCGTATATTTTGAATTTTTTTCGCATTTTTAGGACCAGTCCTTATTGGTTATTGAAAGGAGGGATATATTTTTGGTGATATAATGGCCACCATTTTTAAAATGCCTTATATATTTGTGATCTACCTTTGAATACCTTTAAAATTATACCCCACAAAAAAACTTTGAGATAAGTTCGCCATTGCTCGCTGCTTTCCTGTTTCAGGGTAAAAAAGTTATACTTTCATACAAAACTTCAAAGCTCTAGCTAAAATACATGAGGAGATATGAACCGATGTGTCGAACGGACGAAGTACCTATATAAAGCATAAAGGTTTCTAGTATGACCTCGAAACCCTAACAAATGCAAAATTTATAACAAAAAATATGTAGCAAAGTTTTATTATTGAAAACGTTTCCTTAATGTTAATATAAATTTGGTTGATGAGTTTTATACCCTTGAACAGGATGAGCTGACAAAGCTTCGGGCATGGCTTCTCTCACGCTATCAGAGATAGTATTAGTGGCCGCGTCTTTTAGTATATCAGTACTTGTCAAGCCTGGGTTGATAGAAATAACTTTCACTCCGCTGCCTTTGTAGTGTAAATCAGTCTGCAATAAAAATAATCTATAATATTGATACCGTTTTGTAAATAATAATGATGAATAATGATTCTAATATTATATGATTGGAGTTTTATATAATTCTATAAAATAAAGAAAGATGAAATTTGGCATCATCATACCTTTGCCATAATTGAAGGAGAATGTATAAAAATCACAATTTTTTAAATTTTTAATGACCTTTTTAAAAATAAAACCTTTTAATTTCTATATTCCTATTTATATTTTCCGTTGACATTAAACAAATTGTGCTTTTCACAAAGATCTCTGGATATGGCCGCCAAACTGCAAGACTTGCAGGACGGGGAAGACCTCGGAAAATCAAAATGAGGAAGACCAAGGAGCTGAGGGTTAACAGCAGAACATAAGATTGACCACATACGGGAAGGCCCAGGTCCAGCTACTGCTCCGTGGTGAGGCGGATTTGGATTTGCCGAGCCATCTGAGTTACCCTCATACTCCAATATCTAGTTTTTTAATATAATCGTATCTTAACATAATAATTCTTGCAATAATTTTACACAATACAAACCAAAAATTATTTTGGAAATGAATGTTTGTCTGTCTCTCTCTTATGCCTGCCTAAACCGTTCATCCGATTACGATGAAACTTTAGGGAATGGTTGGACACATGCCTGGGGTGGTTTCTAAGTTAGTAAAACTATGATCCGATTGCGTGGTACACAGAGGTACAGGGTACAAATGTCGAAGTAATGAAAACCCTTTGTGATGCATATTATTGAAAAGCTCTTTTAGACAGCAGTAATGGCTGGACGGATGCCCGGTTAGTTTTCCGAGTTAGTAAAAGTATGTTTTAAATTTTGGTACACAGGGGTACGGCAGAGACGGAACTAGACCTGCTGAGGCCCGTGTGCAAGATTTTTTTGAGGCCCCCCTCCAAGATGACCAAATATTTTTGTCGCCTCATTTTTCAGGATACACATAAGATTTGTAATAAATTGCAACAAAAAACATTATTTTATGATAAAAAAAAGTATAAATAAATTGAATTCGTATTTAAATGGACTACATTTTAGAATATTTTAATTAAAATCGTCGGAATAGTTTTCGAGAAATACTTTTTTTCACTATTTTCATAATTTTTAAGGATTAGCGCACCCAAATTTAAAGGTAAAATTAATTTCTCCTCAGGGTATGATTTTTCTGAGGCTCCAGGTGTCTGCACAGACAGGCGACAGAAATTTTTTAAAACCTACTTTTTTGGACCCAGGGGACCTCAAACGTGTAAATCCATCAAAATCGAATTTTCGCGACATTACAATACTTTCTCTTTATATGGAAAGTAAAAAGAGCAAAAAAGTTACGAAAATGAGGAAAAATGTTGCTCTAAATGGTACTTTTTAACATTAGCATACCCCTATATCCCTTTATGTTAATAGTTATTTAGACAGAGGAACATTATACAGAGTTGCATATATTCTTAGTCTAAATTACTATTTATTCTAATGTACCTTGGGACAAAGGAATATCACACTTGTGTTTATAATTGTGATCATATCCCTTAGTTTAGTCTAATCAACAATTAAGATAAAGGAATATTAAATATAGAACTTCCCCAGATGTCTCAATGTCTTGGGGAGACAAACACACAAACCTTTGTGACTTTTGTAGGGCAGACTATTGTTTAGAACCAAGGGGGTGCTAAAGTAAAAAAGAGCCCTTGTAACTAATACAAAAGAATGGATTTAGAGTTTATGGCTCAAAATAAGAACTCTTTATTTTACATTTTTTATTAGATCCATTATTTTAGCTGTTAGACTTGAGTTGAATACCCATATTTTGAAACTTTAATTCTTGGAGAAAAAATGCCAAAAGTAAAAAGTTCTTATTTTAAGCCATAGACTCTAAATTTAGCCTTAAAAATATGTCTTCTATTTACTTTTTCATATTTTAAGTACTGCTGCAGAGCATTTTAGCGCTCAAAGAGCTTAGCATTTTTTCTGTAAGCGCATTTTAAGTTAACATAGAACTCAGCAAACCACGTCTTTCTTCCTGCAGTAGATTCCGGAGATATTGAGTGGACTGTGTTAGGTGGCCCCTGAGTAGGCATATTTTACAAGTTAAAAATTTATAATTAATTTAAAAACTTACTAAAGATAGTTACATTTTGATGAAACATATGCATAATAATACAAAACATTAACAGTTTTTTAATAATTTTTTTTTTTTTTTTATAACTGGCCGAGCGGAAGTGAGGCCCCCCTTACCCCGAGGCCCGTGTGCGGCCGACCCCATGCACACGGCTAGTTCCGGCACTGGGGTACGGGGTACAAATGTCAAAGTAATGCAAACCCTTCGTGATGCATATTATTGAAAAGCTCTTTAAGACTACAGTAATGGTTGGACGGATGCCCGGGTAAGGTTTCTAACAGCTATATATTTCTTATGTTGTTAATGTTTATCAGGCGGTACTAAGTTCGCCGGGTCAGCTAGTTAGTTAATATAATTAAAAGTGTTACCCCATAAGATCGAGATAGCTGATTAACTGCAGCCTTAGTTGCAGAGTAGACCGGTATGCATTCCCATGGGCTGAGGCTGGTAATGGATGCAATATTCACTATCAAACCACCTCGGCCACCTTTAGCTTTGCTCATAAATTCAAAACCAAGCTTTGTCCCCTCTACTAAAGCAATCTGAAAAATAAAATGTACAATTTATAAGAAAAATAGTAAATATTAAATAGTTAAAAAATTATTAAAAATGTTCATTAAAACGAAGACACAAAAATGATATTAGCTTTTTTAAATATTTTAATTTTTTATTAAGTCCTATGTATTATTTGCGTAAGATTTCCACTGGAAAAAGATTGCAAATTGTATGTATATTTTTAAATGTATAATGTATTCAATTTCAATTCAACGAAAAAATACAAAGTTTATTAGTTTCTTATATTTATTGCTATATACGAAAAATATTACATTTGGCAATGCAATTTCTGTTCTTGCATTCAATTTTTTGTATTCTTTACCGTGTATGGATACCGTTAATGTATTAACTTACAATTAACATTTATTAAATAATAAAGTAACTTCTTTTTGGCTATATGCAATTAATAACCATTTAATGATACTCATAAGATATATTAAATAATAATTAATTTGCCAAATCTTAAGCAAATAAAATCTGAAAGGTACTCAAAATTGACTTTAAATAATGAACGCGTAAGTGGTTCTTAATCATTTTTCTTTCGAGTATGTAATAGTGGAATTGATATTATTAAAACGTTTAGAGCTATAAATAAATAGGTGCCGAAAAATCGAATATTTTACAGTTGCAAACATATTTACTCCAACGCTTTTCGATATTTCTCTATTTAAGGAGGCCCTAGACGGTCAATCATTTGATCAAAATCATGGTAAATCGATTTATGCGCGTTCATCAACCTATCAATCCACCCTTATATATTTTGATCAATACTCATTCGTTGTGGCATTCCGAAATGGAAGCTAGTATTCCTTAATTTGCGAAACTTTTGTGAATTAATAGTAAATTTGTGCATTTGTTTCTAGCTACGTTTGCATGCCATGCAAACGTAGCTAGAAACAAATTGCATGGCTTATCGAATATAGTGTGTACCCTCATACCATCCATTTGAAGCAACAGTTTCATAAACAGATTTTATTGTTCCTTGCCATGACTTTAGTTGCTCTCAAGCGGAATAAACAGGACAGGTAGAGGAAACGACGGTGGTCAAAGAAGTGGGATACATTGAGAAACCGTTTAACTCATTGAAATTTACTCACCGTTCTGCGCGAAACAGAACCAGAACATTACAGGAACTTATGAAGCTGTTTAAGTCAGCTGTATAACTTGGTTGTACAACAAATTGTACCATGTATATGGGCCTTTAGTACTGCTACTTCCAAAGGATATAATGCCAGTTATATTGAAATTAATTAATAATAAAACAATTTCAGAGTTATTAACAAGAAGAACAACACAACAAGGTAATAGTTAGTAATGTAGTTAAAGTTAAAGAGTACAAGTTATGTTACATTACCAAATTAATATCAATCATTTTTCTCCATCCATTGTCAGTTTCATTAACAATACCGGCATTGTTAATCAAAATGTCTAAACCTCCAAATTCTGCAACCGCTTTCTCGAAACAACCTAAAAACACAAACATGGTTTTAATATCTAAGAAATAATTAAGTTTCAACTTAAATAATATATAAATATATTAGAGTTAGGTTTTTTGTACTGTAAAGCGACCTCTATTTTTCATTCAGTTTCTATTACGATGTAAAAGACACAAAAAATTAGTTTTGTAATGCAAAAAAGGCATAAGACATACTTATTGATATACTTATGAAAGGGAATTACAGAATACAGTCGGACCTCAATCCAACAAATTGATGGTTCCAAAAAAATTAATGGTTATATATACAGGGTGTCCCAAAAAAACTAAGCGTGCTATTGAGTACAGGGTTCTACATGTGAAAATAAGTCGAAAATGCTCAGTAAATTTTTGTCGATTTCGGCTTAGTTTAGCTGTAATCCGCCATTTTGTATTTCTTTTCAAACAAATTATATGTTAAAAACCCTTAAAGATATTTTTATGAAACTTGACAAATGTCTTACCAACTCCGATATATAAAATTTTCAAAAATATTATACTTTTTAAGGCCATTTAAAATTTTGAAAGTTAAATTCCATGAAAACAAGTAGTGTGAAAAAATGTTGCATGAGACAAAAGTTGTAGAACTTTTTAATGCAAATCTAGCGATACCTTAATTATTGAAATCGGTTCATAAATAAAGACATTACGATTACTTTAATGTTCACAATGTAACTCAACATCACGTTTAATTTACGGCTAAACTAAGCCGAAATCGAAAAACAAAAAAAATACTGAGCGTGTTAGACTTATTTTCACAAGTTCAGCTTTTTTGGGACACCCTGTATATTTTGTTGTTTTTTTTAGAAGAATAAATGGTCCTGAAAGAGGGAAATTTTTAACCCGTATTATTTTCACCCAACACAGAACTGCTTCATCTACGTTTCATACTTAAAATCTCTAGATCAAGTTTAAAATCTCAACTTATTTCGTATGGTTTAAAAAATATTGAATCCCGGTTTTTCAAAATAGTAGATACTGAGCTCGGAGCGATTTCATATTCAAGTCAAGGGATACCTATTGTTGTTAATAGCTTTATTTATTTATTTTTTTTTTATTTTTTTTTTTTATTTTTTTTTTTTGCGCCTTAACAACTTCGGCTATTAGCGCATACTCATGTTTTGTAGCATCCTTATATGTTTAGGTAAGTTTTAAATTTCTTTCATAATGTCAATTTCGTGTGTTAATAGCTTTATCTGCGGTCTATAGATTACATTTTTCAGAAAGTGTTGATTTGTACGGTGAGTAAATTACGCTGTAAAAAGTCAAGAACTTTATAATTGTCCGAAACAAATCCTAAACTAAGACAAAGAGACTTCTCTATTTAATGCAAAGTTCCGATTCCACTTAAACTAATATAGAGGCAGAGTACGAAAAATTATTAGAGTGATAGAGCAAAAAACTACTAAGAATGCTTCCGAGAAATTAAAGGATCGCAAAAACACGGCCAACATTAATTCACTGTGAGTTTATCAGTCGAATCTTTATCCTTATTTTTAAGAATTTTGTAAGCGAAATAGTACATTACGCGTCGAGTGCGGAAAGTAGCATTTTGCATGCGAGTGTGGAGTTTGCACCCGAGCAACAGCGAGGGTGGTAAAACCACACGAGCAATGCAAAATGCCGTTTTCGCACGAGTTGCGTACCGTACTTTATCTACGATTGTTAGATCTAAATAATAAATACAGAAAAAAATAAACTTCCTGTAAACAAGTTCGTATCTCTTTTTTGACAAAGATGGCATTAATTCATTAGTTGTATTTTTTTGCCGAATTAATTATTTCTGGAGAATTATTATTCTCCACATTTTCATCAAAGTCACTTGATTCACTCATTGTTTTTCACTAAAAACTCGATATAAACAGTTACTTTAATAAAAGAACACCAAATTAGTTTTGTTAAATGTAAACAAACTCACTAATCGTGCGTAAAGCTGAAGAATTCCTCTTCTTTACCGCACTAGTGCGGTAAAGAAGAGGAATTCTTCAGAACTAAGAGACGCGCGTGCGCAATGAATACAAGTACGTAAATAATCACTTTCTACGCATCTAAACAAAGATATAATGCTTATATTTCGTATCAATCGTAGATATAATTATTTTCTTTCTATAGAAACACTGTTATATTAGAGATTTTTCGCTTCCGAGCTTACCGAAGGTAAAGGGAGCAATTGATTGTTCTGAAGAACGAAAACATTTTATGTCTCCGATTTCAAAAATTCCAAGACAGAAATCCGTTTCAGACAGCAGGGAACATTTTTGGTTCCGTGTCTGTCTGTTGTCTGTCGGTCTGTCGGTCTGTTGTTCAATGTTTGCGAACCAACATATCTTAAAAACTACACGTCTAATTTTAATGAAATTTGGGTGGTAGGTCATAATTAGCCCATTGTTGGTCCCATATAAGTTTCCACCTTCTGCACATATTTGTTTCTCTTCCACATGCGCACAAACATACATTCATTTACACCTATAGCTTCAAAAGTACTTATCTGATTTGAATGAAACTTTTATAGTGTGTCGAAAGTAACCCACAGTTAGCCCCAGATTAATTTGAACCATCTGCGCTCTTTAACTTTTGCTAAATTGATACTTTAATTCGTGTAAAAAAGTAAACAATTTTGACAGATTAAAAAAAAAACGGGGGAAAAAATTAGACCAATTAGACAATAATGGCTTGTAAAAGCATAAAATCAATAAAGTACGTGGATAGGATGCGAGGAAGCTATGTGCCACACCAATTGGCAGTCTATTTTATATAGAAGTTCGTTATGTACATAACAGGAGGTCCGACTGCAGTTGCAACAAATCTGCTGCAATAAATCAACAAGGTTACTTTCTATTAAATTTGGTTTCTGAAACAATGGTAACGTGTGTACATGAAGAGAAAATTTAAGAAAAATATATATATTATTATTATTAAAAAAAACGTCTAAATTTTACCTCTAAACTGTGGAGAATTTGTGACATCACACTTATAAAACACCAAATTTGCACCAAACTCATTTTTTAATTCCTTAACTGTTTCATTACCCACTGATTCGTTGATATCACCAATAATTACCTACAAATAACATAACAATGAAGCAAATGATGATTATTATAATATCTTCAAATTAAACATTTTCTGTAGAGAATTTCATTTCAGAATATTTTCTCTTCTCATGTCGCTCTGTTTATCAATATTTTTACGAACGCCCATATCTATAAATATGCTGAATGTCAAAATATGTCCAAATATGGTCCCCTATTAATTTTAACCTTCATATTTAATATAGAATAAAAATAAATGTAATCCCGCTGGGTATCGAAACAGGTTCAAAACAACCACCTTTCAGAGCTTGTGTGATAATTTTTTTTTTTTTAATGCTCGTATTTTGAAATTTAACTCCTTATTCTTTACTTAATACTTATGTGACCATTAGTTCATGGATAGGACGCAAGAAATCTCTGTGCAACAACAATTCTGTTCAACAACAACTGTTCTGCAAAATTTAACGAACTTTCAGGCTCCAAGAAAATGTTATCTGAACTTTATGTTTTCGAGGTTGCTGAATCCGAATCTGAAGTCACAATTTCTCCTATACTGTACAGTTTTTCTGGAAAATGCGACAAAAGTTCGGGAAAAATTGTGTTTTTGACCTAATTTTTCGCCCAAAAAAAAGTTGTAAAAAAAAATATATTGGGCGTTTAAATATCTTCAAAGCATGAAGAACACGAATCTTAAGTCAAAATAATTCTGCTGACTGGTCATATAAATGTAATCTAGAATAATAATGTCAGAAAAAATCAGAAAAAGTCATAAAACATTTGTCATATAACTGAAAATGCAATAGAAATACACACTCAGTATAAGGAACAATCGATTTTTCTGTTTCTTATTTTTTCAATTTTCTTAAAAAAGTAAGGTCAGCAGAATTTGTTTGACTTTAGATTTGATTTCTTCATGGTTTGAAGATATAAAAACGCCCAATATATATTTTTCTGGGCGAAAAATTGGGTCGAAAACCCCCTAAAACACAATTTTCCCGAACTTTAGGTGCACTTTCCGGGAAAACTGTACGTATAGGAGAAATTTTGACTTCGGATTCAGAAGACAAAATACTTTAGAAATGAACATTTTCATTCTCAAGCTTTTTTGCAGAACAGTGTTCTTTAACAGCATTATATTTTTATTTAAAAAAAAAAAATAAATAAATAAAAATAATTTTAAAAAGTCAACCTTAGCTCCATTTCTGAGAAGTTCTCGTGTATAAGATTTACCAATACCTTGGGCTGCTCCAGTGACAAAAGCGATTTTTCCATTCATCCTAACACGATCTTTTTAGTAAGAATTCAGCTCCTCGAAAATTCAACTATAACAAGTGAACCTTTTTTCGTTATAAGAGAAAGTCTAAGAAGTGATATAGTTCTAAATTTATAATGAGTACTGATAACAGTATCAGCACATCCGAAAATATTAGAAGGTACAAATAAAAGCATTTAAACATTTGAAATGGTTTTAGGTTAAGATAAGATAAGAAGTACAAAGTTAAGATGCAGGCGTTATCTCTAGAGAAAGAGCGATTAGTAGCACATAAGATAATAGCTTATATTTAACCTAGCAGTTTCAAAACTATTTTAAAAGTAATTGCAAACTAATGTTATTCAGTTGTGCAATTAAAACTGCATAAAATTGAGTTTATGCAACTATCATTGTAACTATAGCATTTGCATAATGTAAAAACAGAGATTAAACATCATAAACTGTCTCTTTAGTGCATTATCTAAATATAAGTTATTATGAAAAAAAAACAAAAAAAATCATCAACATAAATGGTAATTATCAGTCAAAATATTACAAATTTGGTCGTATCTAATCTACAAATTTATGAATATTTTGTTTATAATAAGTTTTTTTTATTAGGTAATAGTAATTACAATAAATAATTTAAATATTTTACGAGAGATCCTGAGGTCGAATACCTGGTCTAGACTTCACAGTACATAAAATATTAAAAAAAAAAAAATAATAATAATAATAATCAGGCAACTACTGTAAAATCTCGCGGATTATCCGCTCGTAAAAACGATTAACTATTGATTTTTCCAACTTGACTTTTTGCTATTGTAGGTAGATAATAGAAAAGTAATCATAATATGTACATTGTACATATAAGAAAATGTGTCACGCTAAATTTGGGGGATTGTTCAATGCCTGTGTGCATTGTACAAAAGATTCTATTTTTACTTTTTCTCACCTACCTATGGTTGGAAAAGTATTGTTTTCACCCAAAATTTTGTTTCGAGATACAACTGAATCCTCCGTTATGGGTGTTTTTAACACCTCCTAAGTGGTTTTCAGCATGACGTCTGTATATGTTATATGTGTTAGCATCGTAGTGTCCAGGGTATTCAACCTAGAGAGTTGAAACAGCAGAAAAATCAGTCCTTACTTCTAGTTGTGTTTCCTGGAAAAATCAACATTTTCCGCCATCTTGATCCCAGTTTGCTGAGTCAACAAACATTTAAAAAAATCGAAAAGTGGTGTGATAAAGTTGTAATTTGGTACGAATGTACCTCTCTGTATGACAAACAAATCCACCAAATTTCATTTCGATATTAGGCGCCATTTTTAAGTTGTCGATTTTTGAATTTTTAAACTTTGACAGTTAATAATACCTAATACCGTAAGTATAAATACGTTTTTGACACATAGTATGTCGTTGGAACCAGTAAAAACTAAGGAACAAATATAAAAAAAACCGATGAAGTTCCATTAATTAGTTTAAAAGTTAAGTGAACATAAATATGAATTAGTGCGATACTTCTGTTAAACGTCAAAGTTTGTTTACATCTGTCAAAATACCGCCAAAATTCAAATAATTAAATAAATGAAATAAAATAAACAAAAATAATGTATATTTCTCTTTTTGAAAAATGATAATAACAAATCGGTCAGACAACTCAGACAAACTTTCTCATAACATACGAGCCCATAATTACTTAGCCCAGTGTTTTCCATTTATTAGTTTTCGTATCGTATATACCTACATTTAATTATTATTGAACATTTCATCAAAATGTATCATAAAATTAACTTCTCCTGGGCGATTTAAGCTATCTAGGAACTAGATTTTTCCCGGGAAAACGGCTTATATCGTTTTATTCGTATTTAAATGGACTACATTTTAGATATTTTTAATCAAAATCACCGTAACCATTTTTAAAGAAATAATTTTTTTTTAACTTGTTTTTCAGAGTTTTTGGGGGGTAGCGCCCCCAAATTTGCAACAAAAATTCATTTCTCGATTTTGCCTCGGGGTATGATTATTCTATAAACAAGTGTGCCAAATGTTGTCAAAATCGGCCCATTAGTTGAGGCTCCACGAGCGTGCACAGACGACAGACAGACATTTTTTAAAAACCACTTTTTTGGACTCAGGGGACCTCAAAACGTGTAAATCCATCAAAATCTCAAAATCGAATTTTCGCGCCATTACAATACTTTCTCTTTATATGAGAAAATAAAAAAATCAGTTTGTTCAAAACTGTCACCCATCCAAGTACTGACCACGCCCAATGCTGCTTTCTCCTGTTGCTTCGGTTAAACCCAGGTGGGTTCAACCGCTTTACGTAGGAACTTAGTTATTCTTTAAACTTGAAAAAAATATGTGTGAGGCTCTCACGCATTAGAAGTGAAACTTAAGTTCTAGAATGCATTGCTCTCTTTCATTTTTATTTTTTGACGAATTATTTCAGGATTAAGAAATGGTTATGGGAAATTAAATTGAAAAAAAAAAAATATATATATTGCTACGCTAAGGCAACCACATTTATTCTAATAAAAATAAATGTTTGTTTTGATTTGTTGGCTTTTAAATAGATAAAACCAATTAATCTGTAAAAATGTTACACTTGGACGAGTCTCGAATCGCAAACTTCGTTACACGATTTCACTATATAAAAAAATTCACACTACAGCCGCCAAAGAAGTTTCACTTAAAAAAAAATACTGCTTATTCAAAAATCGACTGTTTTTCGTGGGTCGCCTGTATAATTAGATTCGCTAAACGCAAAAATTTGTAGTTCGTATAGCGAGGAATGGACGAAAATACTAACAACAGTGATCTACCGCAAGCACTTCCTTTACCAGAAACATTTCTCATTTTGAAACTATGATTTGAGTTTATGTCTGTTTAAACTTTTTATATTAAGTAAAAAGAAATGCATAACGTACTTACAACAGCAGGAATGGAAGTGAATGCGTGATACTATAGCATGTAACTATATCTATGAATAGCTTATCTAGAAAAGGAAGTAGACATTTACTGGGTGGGGAACATTATAATGCCAGTGATAATGAGTCACTACAAAACAAGTTAAAAGCTGCGTAGAATCCATATATGCAAGAACAGAGACTGTATTTATACAGTAATATAGTAGCGTAGCGCTGCACACAGTGACGGCTGTATAAAGAAACATAATTAATGGAATCATTCATAACAACACCACTATGATGAACCGAAATATTAGAGAGAATATAAAATTTAAAATAAAGATAGTTTCAAATGCTTATTTATTTATTTATTTTTTATCATTATTAGCTTATTACTCTATATGAGTTTATATTGTTATTGTTATCTCGTTTTCTAGTTAGCATGTTAACCTGTTTATCAAGTTTACTCTTTGGCTTATAAATAAAGTACTTTATCTACTCACGGCAGCAAAATTAAGCATTGTTGTACTGTTTTCAATCTGCAAAATGTAATTTTCCTTGATTCTTTTGTAACATGTCAAAAAAAACACGCAGCAGAATAATAAAGTGTCAGCAAAAGTCCAAAGTGTCAGCAAAATAACAAACAGGCTGTAACATTTTTACTAAATTTTACTACAAAAAGGTTACTACTTCGCAGGTTATAAACACTCCCACATTGTTCACTTTTATATATTTAAGCGTAATATTCTGCTTGATATTTATATATTTTTTTAAAATAACTTAAATAATTATAGTAATAATAGTTATTTATGTTACTAGGCTAGTTTTTAAGTTTTTAGTTCCGAGCCGAAGGCGAGGATAGGCTAAACAAATTTACTGCAGAGGGAAAGCCGAGGCAGGAAATTTACTATTTTACATTTTGACAGGAAAATTACATTTTGACTGACGCGGCGAAGCCGAGGCAGAAAAATGTTAATTACCTGCTAAGGTGTAACCGAGTCAGGAATGTTTTCTTTGCTGCATAGTTACATACAATATTTTATCTACTAACGGCAGAAAAAATACACTAATTATTATATTACCTTTTTAATATATAAAAGATTTAATGAAATTAAAGTTGTAAAATACGAAAGTTTGAGTTATCAAGAAAACAAAACGATTTCAGTCCTGCCACCTTTTTTTATTAGGGTTTCGTTGGTAAAACCAAAAAAAAGAAACCCTTATAGTTTCGTTCCTGTGCCTGTCTGTCACTCTGTACGGTTCCAATAACTTTTGAACCAAAAAAGATAAAAACGTGAAACTTTCCAGTATAAAAGATCGTTTTGACGCGCACACAGGAAAAATATAGCGAACTCAATATTATCAGCTGTTCAAATTCAAAATGGCGGATAATTGACGTCGCGAATTTTTTTTTTTTTAAATTTTGAGTGGGGTATCAAATAAAAGGTATTGAAGAGTAGAATAGAAATATATATACCACTTAGGGGAAGTGCTTAATTTTCAGCGCCATTTTGTCAAAAAACATCGAAATTTTGCGTGTCCCCCCCCCCTAAAATCGTATTTCCGCTATTACTAAAAATATAGAAAAATATGCAAAATGTGTGGTCTGCTGGGCCATAGAAAAAATAAGATTAGCAATTTGATCTGATTTACTTGAAATTCAAGATGGCGGATAATTCATGTCACTCGAAAAAAAATATTTTTTTTTAAATTTTGAGTGGGGTATCAAATGAAAGGTATTGAAGAGTAGAATAGAAATATATATACCACTTAGGGGTAGTGCTTAATTTTCAGCGCCATTTTGTCAAAAAACATCGAAATTTGGCGTGTCCCCCCCCCCCCCCTAAAATCGTATTTCCGCTATTACTAAAAATATAGAAAAATATGCAAAATGTGTGGTCTGCTGGGCCATAGAAAAAATAAGATTAGCAATTTGATCTGATTTACTGGAAATCCAAGATGGCGGATAATTCATGTCACTCGAAAAAAAATATTATTTTTAAATTTTGAGTGGGGTATCAAATGAAAGGTATTGAAGAGTAGAATAGAAATATATATACCACTTAGGGGTAGTGCTTAATTTTCAGCGCCATTTTGTCAAAAAACATCGAAATTTGGCGTGTCCCCCCCCCTAAAATCGTATTTCCGCTGTTACTAAAAATATAGAAAAATATGCAAAATGTGTGGTCTGCTGGGCCATAGAAAAAATAAGATTAGCAATTTGATCTGATTTACTGGAAATCCAAGATGGCGGATAATTCATGTCACTCGAAAAAATTTTTTTTTTTAAATTTTGAGTGAGGTATCAAATGAAAGGTATTGACGAGTAGAATAGAAATATATATACCACTTAGGGGTAGTGCTTAATTTTCAGCGCCATTTTGTCAAAAAACATCGAAATTTTGCGTGTCCCCCCCCCCCCCCCTAAAATCGTATTTCCGCTATTACTAAAAATATAGAAAAATATGCAAAATGTGTGGTCTGCTGGGCCATAGAAAAAATAAGATTAGCAATTTGATCTGATTTACTGGAAATCCATGATGGCGGATAATTCATGTCACTCGAAAAAAAATTTTTATTTATAATTTTGAGTGGGGTATCAAATGAACGGTATTGAAGAGTAGAATAGAAATATATATACCACTTAGGGATAATGCTTAATTTTCGGCTCCATTTTGTTAAAAAACGTCGAAATTTTGCGTATCCCCCCCCCTAAAATCGTATTTCCGCTGTTACTCAAAATATAGAAAAATATGCAAAATGTGTGGTCTGCTATAGAAAAAATAAGATTATCAATTTGTTCTGATTTCTGGAAATCCAAGATGGCGGATAATTCATGTTATCCGATTTTTTTTTTTTTTTTTTTTTTATTTAATTTTGAATGGGGAATCAAATGAAGGTATTGAAGAGTAGATTTCAAAAATGTATAACACTTGATGTTAACATTTAATTTTGCGCGCCATTTTGTCAAAAAAAAAATCAAAACTTATCTCCCCTCCCCCTTACTAATTTTGTGTTCACAATACCAACGAAACCCTTTTTACGTGAGATTCACGCCTTACTAATTTATTAACTGTTTCTTATCTCAATTTTTAGCGATTTTTTAAATAATCATTGTGAAATAATAATATTTGTTTTATTACTATAATTATTTGTTATTTTCAAAAAAGATATAAATATTTAGCAGAATATTACGCTTAAATATATAAAAATGGACAATGTGGGAGAGTTCATAACCTGCGATGCAGTAACCTTTTTTAGTAAAAATTTCTTAAAATGTTACAGCCTGTTTGTTATTTTGCTGACACTTTGATATTTTGCGGATACTTTATTATTTTACTGCGTGTTTTTTTGACTTGTTACAAAAGAATCAAGAAAAATGCTTAATTTTGCTGCCGTGAGAAGATAAAACAAATTTTATCATTTTACAGTGATTATTTTAAAATATCGCTAAAAATTTAGATAGTACATATCTATTAATAAAAAAATGGCAACACTGAATTCGTTTGGCCTTTGTTTAGTTTTCTTGATGACTAAAACTTTCGTTTTTAATACAACACAACTTTAATTTCTTTAAATCTTTTATATATTAAAAAGGGAATATAATAATTAATGTAATTTTTCTGCCATTAGTAGATAAAATATTGTATGTAACTATGCAGCAAAGGAAACATTCCTGATTCGTTTAAAGATTACCTGCTTCGGTTACACCTTTATAGCAGGTAAGTAACATTTTCCTGCCTCGGCTATGCCTCTTCAGTCAACATGTAATTTTCCTGACTCGGCTTCGCCTCGTTAGTGAAATATTAAATTTGTTTAGAGTATCCTCGCTTTCGGCTCGGAACTAAAACTTAAAAACTTGTCAGCAAAATTCCATTTTGCTGCCTAGTTACATGAATAACTACTGTTTGATTTTTAATTTGTTAATCAGTTTACTCTTTGGCTTATAAACATAGAACTTTATTTGATTGATAACCTGTTTATTAGTTTACTCTGTTTTAATGTTTCTCTGATTTACTACCCCTATACCCACGTACCCCGACGCAGCATTGAGAAAGATGGTTTTGGAGTTTAAAGGGTAAGCAACACAAAGAAATAACAATATAATTAATGTTAAATTCGACTACATTTTTATTATTTATTATAACAAACGTTTAAGCAATATAGTAAAATAAAAGCTAAAAATACATTGACTATTTTAACAGAGATCAATTTGCAGTTCTGTTATGTTGCAGAACATAATTTTATTTTACTTTCTAACAGAGATCGCAATTGCAGAATGTAGTATTAAATTACTACCTTTTTAAAATAACCATACAGTACTGCGATATAAATAAATAAATAACTATTTACCACTACGTTCTTATCATGATACAAATACAGAAATTCAATTTCATATTTGTGAGGACTTTATTTCATAATTTATTTGAAGGCGGCTAGTTTGGGTGCTTTGTCGTTCTCAATAGTCCAAAGAGAACCATTGGTCGCTGTATTAATTACGTAAATTAGCCCCTTACCCATGTTATCCGGCCTGAAAAATAAGGATTATATAAAAATTAAATAAATAAGATACATATAATATAAAATATAATATAAATAAATAAAAATAAAATCGCATAAATAATAAGACATCGCGTGACTCTATCGTAAAGATAGATAAGTTAATATTTACTATTTACTACAATATGATTTTTTGGTTAAAATTATTTGTTTTCATTCTTTCGATCGTTAAGCAAGAACATTTAGTTTTGGAAAAAAGTGTTTTAGTCTCTACAATACCACATTGTTTATTTCTGAACCTCAGAGGTAAATACAGCAACAGACTTAACATACTAATAAAAGTTGTTTACTCTATTTTTGTGTATGTAGTGTGTATTTCGCTGGCGAAAAATTGAGGTAAATTATGATAACCCATTTCTTAGTAAATATAGAGAACCAAAGTTAAATTATTGTGTATTTTGACGAAAAACTGCTCAAGCAGAAAGTAGCACTCCTACACTTGCATTTGACTTACTACAGTTTCTTAGATCAGATTATAAGAAGAAATAGTTTTAAATAAGTTAAAAATATATAGTTTAAAGAAATAGTTAAAAAATATAGATAAAAAAAAATTAGTTGCATGAGTTAAAAAGTCCTGAAGCATCAATTTAGCAAACTTTAAAGAGCGCCGACAATTGAAATTAATCTGGGGCTATCTGCGGGCTACTTTCGACGAACCATCTAAATTTCATAAAAATCAGATAAGTATATTGAAGATATAGGTGTAAATAAATAAATGTTAATGCGCATGTGGAAGAGCAACAGATGGGCGCGGAAGGTTGAAACTTATATGGGACCATCAATGGGCTAATTGAGACCTACTACTATACAAATGTCATTAAATCAGACGAGTAGTTTTTAAGAGATGTTGGTTCGCAAAATTGGGCGACAATCCTACAGACAAACTCATTTTTGAAATCGGAGACATACAAATTTTTCGTTCTTTAGAATGATCACATAGCTTGCGTTATACCTTCGGTAAGCTTGGAAGCAAAAAAAAGTATTATCAAGTAAAACTCTTACGCTTGAATGGGATAAGGTTCCAAAAATTTCGGGCAGGCTTGTTTCACTTGCTCGGAGACGCACTCGTTTCTAACATCGTCCAGAATTTTAGTGTCAGTCAGTCCTGGGTTGATAGCGATCACCTTCACTCCACTACTTCTGTAATGAAGATCCGTCTGAAAATATATGTTTACACATTATTAATAATCAGCATATTTATTCTTCAAAACATAATAGAATATTATAATGTATAGGTAGTAAAATAAGACCAAGATAAATACTTGGTTTCAGTGCTAACTACTAAAAAGAATATAAATCATAAAACATTGGAGTATATGTATTAATAATACAAACCGCAGCTTTATATTATCTGTAAGAACGTAAATAACAACTACAATCAATAATTTAAGTGTTTCCTTTGACGTAACTATTTGAAATTTATGAATAAAAAGAAGTGTCCACGATGAGGCGGGGAGAAGGAAAAATAAGATTTAGTCATTTGGCGATATTTCATGTCATCTTTAGGTCATAATTATGAAATGATTAGGCAATATTTCATACAACCTTTAAACCATAATTATGAAGTTATTTGGCGATATTTCATTCCATCTCTGGACCATAATTTTGTTTCATTTATTCAATATATTTTTACCTAAAATTGTCAACAATTTAATAATAGCAAATTATATTGAAGTGGTTAAGTTACTACATCATGAAATACTCTATTAGTTTCCTTTTATTGTATAATTTCTGTTCATTTTACCTTTTCATTACAAATTGCAATGGAATTTTGAAGAGTTTAGAAAAAAAACGCTGAAAATGTACAAGTACATAAAGAAAATCACCGCAAAAATAATTACACAATAATTTTTATTAATTATTGTTGTTATGTTTCTTTCTTTATATTGAAACATGTTTCTTTAGAAATTTGCAAGAACTTGAAATCTCTAAATTAAACTAGAGAATTTCTTATTACGAGATTCCACTATCTACATATTTAACAATATATAGACATTTTGTGTAATAATAAATAATATATATATATCTGAAAAAAATTAAATACTAGGTTTGCAATGCTTGCAATATTGAGCTGAGCGTGCATTTTAATCTTTTTTTGTTCATATACTGCTTTCAACTTTTGTTCACCGTACCCCTGTGTACCAAGTTGGACCATTTCAGATTTATACCTTCCTGTGGTTGGTCACTATGACCGTGCCGAATTTTGTGCGGATTGGTTCAGCCGTTCAGGAGGAATATGCGTCCAAACAAATGCAAAGTATAGTATAAGAGCTTCGCTTCGCTCATCTCAATAAATATTTTTCGTCAGATCAAAATGAAATATCTCCAAATTTTCATTTGGTTTACTTATAAGTGTAACTTAATATTGAATATTCTAAACCTACTCCGTAAGATCGAGAGAGCTGGTTCACATAAGCTTTAGATGCCGAGTAGACGGGAACAATTTCCCAGGGTTCTAGAGACGTTATGGAAGCTATGTTCACTATAAGACCTCCTTTTCCACCGTTAGAACGGCTCATGTATTTGAAACCAAGCTTCGTTCCAGTAACTAGACCCAACTAGAAAAAATAAAGAATTATACAACCATATTGTATAAATATACTAATTGTAGAGCAAAATAAATTATAACTTATTAGCTACGTTTGCATGATGTATTGAAAACGATCTGAATACAGTATCTTTCCATGAAAAAACACCGCATTTAATATTGTTCATCTCAAGGTCTATACAGCAAAAGTCTCGTATCGTATTGAACACACCTTCAGTTACATGTAAACACCTGACAGTATTGAGATCGTATTAGAGCAAGCCAAGTTTCTCTCCTGGTTAACCTGACCCATCGACCGTACAAACATTTGTTCTCACTACAATCCCAATATGGCCCATTTATGTTTATCCCATAATTATCCGTGTATTTCTTCCCTTATAATATCCCATTATGGCCCCTATATGTTTCTCCTTTAATTATCCGTATATAGCTTTCCTCATAAAACCCCAAATGGCCCATCCGTATATCTCTTCCTTTATAATATTCCCTATATGGTCCATGTATATTTCTTCGTTTATTGGCCATATATTTCTTCCCCCATAAAATCCCAATATGGTCCACATCCTTTTTTGAAGACAAGTCAGATATCCGATAATTACAAAAGGCCCTTATCTGACCCTCATAAGAAAAACTCTTATATTTTGTATTCGTTTATTTCCCCGGTTGCCACTTATTTACCTTATATTAACCACATATTCTGTGCTATCTGGGATAACCATTCCTCACAACCAACATAATTATCAAAATAAGCTTTTTTTCTAATTACTTTAGAACTGTATCCAAATATTTCTAAGTACCAACTCAAAAAGGCCATGTAAACCAGACATATTTGAAATCAGTAGACCGTATTGACATCGTTTTCAGTACACTCTATAAACGTTGCTAATGTTTGTTGATCGAGATATAAAAACAGCCCCTATTGAAATTCGAAAATCAAAGAAAACGCAATCTTTAAAGTGTTCTCGCAACTTGCCTGAAAGCAAGATAAAGAAGAAAAGTGACATATATACGCAAATTGATCATCAAATCAAGTCAACATGACCATCATCAACGAACATTGATCATCATCAAGACAAGGAGAAGAAGAAAGGTGGGATTTCTCATCATCAAATCATGTGGATGAAAAGGATAGATGAAGATAAAGGTTACCTTTATAACCTCCGTCTTTTAAACACCCCTTTATAACCTCCGTCCTTTAAATACCCCTTTATAACCTCCGTCCTTTAAATACCCCTTTATAACCTCCGTACTTTAAATACCCCTTTATAACCTCCGTCCTTTAAATACCCCTTTATAACCTCCGTCCTTTAAATACCCCTTTATAACCTCCGTCCTTTAAATACCCCTTTATAACCTCCGTCTTTTAAATACCCCTTTATAACCTCCGTCCTTTAAATACCCCTTTATAACCTCCGTCCTTTAAATGCCTAATCATGTGTTGGTAGGATAGTAAAAGATAAACGTAGAAAAAGTCCTTAAACAAGATAAAGTTAATCTGATAAAAAATAAAGTCTTGAAACATACAGTATTCTGTAGGTTGATGTTATAAACTTGTAATTTCTTTCATTTTTACACTCTAATATAATTAATTAATTATAAATAAAAACAATTTAATTATTAAGTAGCTTTACCACATTGATATTAAGCATTTGTCTCCATCCACTGTCAGTTTCATTACAAACTCCAGCGTTATTAATCAAGATATCAACTCCACCGAAATCCTTTCCGGCTTTGACAAAACAACCTGCAAAATTATGAAGTACAATCTATTAATGTTTGAAAAGCCTATAAAGAGCGACTAGTCTAAGAGATGTAAAGATTCATAGTGATATCGGTCCACCGTGTTCATTCATTATTCATTGCTAGTTATTATAATTGAACAATTGCTTTACTAGAGCATATATATGTAGTTTATACACTCGTATACTCAAGAGTTGAAGGATATTAAGATAAGATAAGGATATTTATCATTGAATTTAAAAGTTAATAATCGGTTTATGCATAATAATTTAACATTTTTAAAAAATGGATAATGGATAGTGTCATACCTTCAAACTGTTGTGCATCTGTTACATCACAAAAGTAAAATTTCACCTTATCAGGACCAAATATTTTCTTAAATTCTTGCACCGTCTCATTTCCAACTGATTCGCTGATATCAGCGATGACTACCTGTAACAATAACATCATATCAATATCAATCAACTATTCACTAATTAAACAACAAAATTATCTATTTATATTATTAAACAAGTTTTGTTAGCAAACGTGAATCTATTATGTAAGAAAGAGAAGGTTATACTAAACTATAGAAGTAGTAACAGTTAGAGATATTCTTCCCTTTTTGGTTAAAAAGGGAAGAATAAATCTTGTTTGAAATCTGAGTTAGCATAGGGTTATCATCATTTTTTTTTATTTATCAATTTAAACGGTAATGTATTCATTCCGTAATAAATGAATAATGTCTTTTAATTCATAAGCTTAATGTAATGCCCTCTACGCATCTACATAGGACTGTGCTGTTACAGGGAGGGGCGCGTAGCACCCCAAGCAATGAATTCGCTGGGCAGCGGTCTCCATCATTGTTCCGGGGGTTGACGAGCCAAACCATTTAGAGGCAGAGCCCCCAAGTCATTCAAAGAAAAATATTATTCACCTTTACTCCATTTTTCAGTAGTTCCCTTGAATAGGCTTTTCCAATTCCTTGGGCTCCTCCAGTTATCAAAGCAACTTTACCCTCCATATTGTCCTACTTCGGAAAAAAAATTGTTTAACCTGCAAAAGAAAAAATAGACTGCCAATTAGTGTGGCACATAACTTCCTCGCGTCCTATCATGTACTTTATTATTATATTAACATTAAGATTATTGTTATATTACTTTATTGGGTTGAAGTAGCGTATCTGGGGCATCACGTATAGAAATGGAAAAACTGACAAATATAAGGCACATAATATAATTAAAGAGTTTCTGTATACTGATAAAATTGTATTATTTATGAATACTTTTTCATTTCATACTCTCTCGAAAAACCAGATACGCTACATCGAAGCCCTGTTAATCTACGACAGATACATACGCCCAAGATTTGCAAAATCGACCTGAATACAGCTGTGTCTCAAAATAGACGACTGAAGATGGAAATTGTATTAAGAGAAAACTTATGAAATAAAGAAGTATCCATAATTGGTGCATTTTTGATCAATCTATAGAAAAGACTTTAATTATATATGAGCCAGTTATTTTCATTTCTGTGGATTATGCCCCAGATACGCTACATCAATCCTTTATTGTTATATTGTTTATTGTGTAAAAACTATTAATAGTTTTAGCGATCTTTAACACTTCTTAGCGGTGTTGCTTTTGGTTTTACTAAAAAATTGTATTTGAAAAAAAATGTTTTTCTCATTGTATAGATGAAATTAGATATTTTTTTCCGACCTAAAATTCCAATTTTAAATTTTAAGTTCACGTTTACGTGAGAGTTGCTCGTGAATGCTTTGACGGATAACGTTGTCCAACGAACTCGTCCTGGGCATTGGTAAAATGAACATGTCTACCAAATTTCATCAAAATCGGTCGACATTTACTCAAGTTATCGTCGCACGTTTCATAATTCGCGGACACACTGACTGACAGACAGACACGAGGCCAAAAATGTTCCCTGATGTCTGAAATGGATTTCTGTCTTTGAATTTTTAAAAGTTTTGCGTTTTCAAAAGTGAACACAATGCTTCCTTTACCTTCGGTAAGCTCGGAAGCAATAAATAACAAATACCAATAATAAAAAATATTGACTGCCAATTAGTGTGGCATATATAGCTTCCTCGCATCCTATCACGAAAATTAATTGATTTTATGCTTTTACAAGCCATTATTGTCTAATTTATTTCATTTGTTTTCCCCGTCCAAAATCTACCATCCAAATTTCATAGGACGTGTAGTTTTTAGGATAAGTTGATTCGCAAAAATTGAGCGACACACCGACACAGAACCAAAAATGTTCCCTGATGTGAATGAAGAAACGGATTTCTGTCTTGGAATTTTTGAAATCGGAGACATAAAATATTTTCGTTCTTTAGAACGATCACATAGCTTCCTCGATACTTTCGTTACCTTCGGTAAGCTCGGAAGCAATAAAAAACAGAGAATTAAACTCGTAATAATGATGAAATGCAGCAGTATTTCGCGCAATTACAACTTTAATAATGTAAAGAATTTAAAATATAACAACTAGGCATCGCGTGGCTCTATCATTGAAGCGAGCGTATTGCAATAAAATACTGAATATTGAAATTTGTCAATATTCAGTCAAAATCATAATGAATGTCATAGTTGAAGATAAGTGGAAGAGGGTAGTAAGGGGTAGAGTGGGGGTACTCGGTACAAAGCTTTACTTCATAACAAACCTACTCACAAAACAACTATAAGAATCTTAACCACCCGGAATAGCTTTTAAACTAATATTATAAATGTATCACTTCATTACTCAAATACTACTGCTTGTATCAAGTTGAAATTTTACATACTTGTTTCAATTGCACTTTAGACAATGTACATGAAGTTTTATTAAGAGCGTTACGTTAAAACGTAAGATATCGGTAAAAAGGTTGTTTTCTCTATTTTAAACGTTTAGGTCCGCTTTAATAGTTTTAGCGATCTTTATTAAATCATAGCGGTGTCGCTGTTGGTTTTAGTAAAAAATGTTATTTGAAAAAAAATGTTCGTCTCATCGAGTAGGTGATGATAGAATTTTTTCCCGTCCTGAAATTCTAATTTTAAATTTGAAGCTCATATTTACGCGAGCATTGCGCGCGAACTCTTGGACGGATCACGCTGTCCAACGAACTTAGCCTGAGTATTAGTAAGAAGATCATGTATACCAAATTTCAACTAAATCGGTCAACTTTTACTCAAGTTATCGTCACACGCGTAAACGTTACTGACAGACAGACAGACAGACAGACAAAATGCATATTTCGTTAAATGTAAGAAGCTCGCTTACGCTCGCTTCAATAAGGAAAATAAAAGTTTGGCCTTTAATCAAAATTTAAAAAACTAGATATTATCTGGCATTATTAAAAACATTATTATTATAAAAAAAGCATTTTTAAAAAACTACATATTATCTGTCGGAGTAAAAATAACAATCTAGTTGATACTGTTGTTCGGAATTGTGTGTTGTTGACGTTCTATTCTGCTACGTAGAACGCTGGCGCGAAGATTTGATTTTGATGAATTTACTCGTTTTGAGGTCTCATGAGGCCAAAGAAGTTGTTTCCAAGAAAATGTCGGTCTGTCGTCTGTCTGTCTGTGTACACGCGTGGATCCTTGACTACTATGGACAAATTTCGATAACATATTCAGAAACATCATACCCTGAGGCGAGAAATTAATTTTAGCTCCAAATTTGGGGGTGCCCTAAAACTATCAAAAAGAATCTCGAAAACGGTTCCGACCATTTTTAAATTGATCTGTCCATCGCTTTTTGGTTCGTAGGTCCTGAACCGTTTAGCTAAAGAGCTGAAATTTAAAGCACTGGCGCAACTTTTTTACCTAACCATAGGAAAAAAATGGGGTAAACTAAATCATTTATTTTTTTTAATTTTCTACTGGGGTATCAAATGGAAGCTGCTGAAGAGTAGGATACAAATAATACATATGTGCTTTTTTAAATTTTGCATTCTTTACCTGTTTCAATAGTTGAAATATACCCAAATAGATCCTCCCCCCCCCAACCACTATATAACGGCTGATTCTAAAATTTTGAAATAATTCATGTCAAAACCTGTGCAGTGAGCCCATTCATGGCACACATGTGCAGTGAGCCCAATTTTTTTTTTATTTTGAGTGGGGTATCAAATGAAAGCTAGTACTTCCCAGTAATTTTAATAAAATTTGGATGGCTTGTCAAAATAACCCGCAAAAAGTTCCAGATTAATTTTAAAGGTCTGCGGTCTTTAAATTTTGCTAAATTAAAATATCAAAGCTAAAGTAAAATTGATACTTAAATTTATATGAAAAATCAAAACAATTTTGACAGATATAAAAAAACGGGGGGGGGATTAAATAAATTTGACCGTAATAGGTGTTAAAAGTATAAGAAATAGGATGCGAGGAAGCTTTGTGCCACACTAATTCACAGACACACAGATTTTTATGTATTATGATTTTTGAGTGGTGATAATAAATAATTATTATTATTCTAAAATGCAGTCCCTTTGAATAAGAATCTAACCTTATATTATGTAGTTTCCCCGGTAAAAATATAGTAGAATTTGCAATAAACACGGTGAAAGGCCAGGTTCACTTCCCCGTCGGGATGGAGTTATTTTTATGGTAAATTTTGATAAAAGTATCAATAATAATTAAATGAAACCAGGAAAACTAGAAATAACTAATAAATGGAAAACACTGGACCAAGTAATTATGTATTTGTATAATGAGAATAGTTTGTACGAGTTGAATCGAATAGTTTTCGTATTCAATTTAGGTTTTCATTCTATTTAATGAAATTTCATTAAGTTAACCACTATGGTTTCTTCTTGGGTATTGTTCAAATTCCCCTACCCTTAAATCCAAAAGAAATTTATATTTTTCTCGTTTCGTTAGAGAAGAACTTTTTAATTTGTTAGTTTTATGTTCATTCTACTGATAGTTTGTTCGCTGATTTTTATACCTAATTCAACAATTTTCTTTAACCATAATTATTTTAAGGAAATTTTTAAAAAATAAACTATTGGGATTGGAAAATCTCGTCATTACTTATATCTATACCATAATATAAAATATTTCGAATTTCCGTTTGCAAATGAGTTTAAAAACTGAAATCAGTCGGAGATTTCAGTTTTAATATTATAATAGGTATATTGTTTTATTATTCATTATAAATACATGTCTGGATTATTTAGTTGATGTTAACATTACTGTTTGAAATGGAAACTTACCAGAAGAAGAATACGTTCAAAAGCCAATATTTTAACACTTGCACCAAGTCTAAATCAGTTAAAATGTTTGATGTAGACTGCATTAATATCAACTCTTATATCTGTTTTTATTCAACTCGCACATGCGCTTAATTTATCAAAGTACCTATATAGTATAGTTCAAACTTATTTAAAAAATAATTTCCCCTTAACGCTTATTAAAAAGAAATTAATAACATGATTTTTTTTTTTTTAATTAATTTTAAAATTTAAGAGATAGTTTTTATAATTGTATTTTTTATCAATTCTCAAACTAAGTTATTATTTTCATTCCTCTTGTTCAAGTGTTGATTTTATTGGAAATATTTTGTGTACATTATTATTTGTTTATATAATAAAGTATTGTTATTGACATAAAGAAACACATTTAATTACATAAAGGATATATTTAATTTTTTATCTAGTTTCAATCTAAAATGAGTAAGTGCTTTGTCTACAAACAATATTGTTTACAGATAACAGAATAAAGGTAAAATAATAATATAATAAATCCGTCAGGTATTAAGTGCCTTAAATGCCGAAAACATTATAAATAACATTTGGATTCAATATATTTTCAAAACAATTAATATTATATATCAAATAAACTTTCCAAGTAGATATATTATGTGCTTTCAGTAAACACAAGCGTTCGTAGTGATCGTAGGCAACTTAAAACAAATCAGAGTTCATTAATCAGCATAATCGACCCCCCATTTCAAGATGAAAGTATAGTAATACGGTAAGGTAATTTAAAAGTAACTTTTGAACCGTAAATTATAATGATGAAAAAGTAAGGCCTTTATCAAATGCCTTCAAATGAATTATAAGGCTCTATCTCAAGTCGTTTCCAAGATATTACCTTAGAAGATATTTTTTTTATATTTTACGATTTTGGTAGTATTCATACTACGGAAAGATTAAATTTTAATTTAAATCAAATTATAATTATTATTAACTACGGAAAAAATACAGAGAAAAATACACTCCAGCGCCGGGATTTGAACCACGGGCCTCTATATTTCCAGTATAGCGCTATACCAACTAAGCTACGCAGGAGAATGAATTTCTCTGACGTTAATGATACCTTGTCCCGAATTTAAGCTTTCAATTTTCCACAAATCTGAGAATTCAACATTAGTTGGTAAAGCGCTATACTGGAAATATAGAGGGCCGTAATTCAAATCCCGGCGCTGGAGTGTATTTTTCTCTTTCTGTTTCCCGTAGTTAATAATAATTATAATTTGATTTAAATTAATATTTTTTTATTAATTTTTTTTTTTTTTTTTTAATTTTCTTCGAAATCGCAATATTCTAGTAGGTTAAATTTTGTACCAAGCTTTTCTATTTGTATTTTAGTTATAAACAGAAGATAATTAAGTGCTTTGGATCCAAGTGAAGCAAATGAAACCATTTAGTGAAGCAAATGAAACCATTTAGTGAAGCAAATGAAACCTTTTTATTTATTACTTTCTCACATAAAAAGAAAGTATTGTGATGGCGCCAAGATTAGATTTCGAGGAATTACACGTTTTGAGGTCTAAAAAATCAGTGTGAGACAACTCAGACAGACTTTCTCATATACGAGTTCATAATTACTTAGCCCAGTGTTTCCATTTATTAGTTTTCGTAGGGACATTTAATTAGTATTAAACATTTCATCAAAATTTACCATAAAAATAACTACTCCTCGGCGGGGAATCGTACCCGGCCTCTTTCCGTCCCCGTTTAAAGCTATTTTCTCAGGAACTAGATTATTCCCGTGGAAACGGCATATTTCGTAAGATTCGTATTTAAATGGACTATATTTTAGAATTTTTTAAATAAAAATCGTCTGAAACTGTTTTCGAGAAATATTTTTATTTCACTTTTTCAGAGTTTATGGGGGGTAACGCCCCCAAATTTGGAGCTAAAATTCATTTCTCAAATTCGCCTGGATTTTTCTGAACATGTATGCCAAATCGGCCCAGTAGCTTAGGCTCCAGATGACAGACGGAAATTATTTTAAAAACCACTTTTTGGACTCAGGGGACCTCAAAACGTGTAAATCCATCAAAATCGATTTTTCGTACCATCAAAATACTTTCACTTTCTCTTTATATGAGAGTAAAAAGTGCTTTTTAAAAAAATGTCTGTCTGTCGTCGTAGAGCCTAAACAACAGGACCGATTTTGACGAAATTTGGCATACATGTTCAGAAAAATCATACCCCGATGCGAAATAGAAAAATGAATTTTAGCTCCAAATTTGGGGCAACTACCCCTCAAAAACACTGAAAAAAATTTGGAAAGAAATAATTCTCGAAAACGATTCCGACGACGTTGTCGACTAATAGTCATTTCAAATATAAATCTATCGATATAAGCCGTTTTCACGAAAAAAAAAAATCAGTTTCTGAGATATTGATGAAAATAAATCTGATTTCGTTGAAAATCGAAAAAAGGTTAAACAACCACTTGCTGAATACATTTTAAATAATATATTAACTAGGCATTGCGTGGCTTTATCATTGAAGCGAGTTATATGTAATACATATTTAATAGTAAGCAAATAAATAGTTAATCATGATGAGTTTATAGTCTTTCTAGATAAAAATATATTTTTTTCTGGGATCCAGGACCGAGAATACATGAGGAAGTTAGCCTGAGTTGTCTCGGACCGATTTTTTATTTAATAATTTTTGATTACTTAATAGAATTTACATATCATATAATCAGAGTTCCCCCAAGCAACTTAAGAAAACAAAGTGGAACACTCTTAAAAAAAAAAAATAAAATAAAATAGCGATAATTTAAGAGATAATGCAAGAAAAAAATAGACTGGCCAAGTATGTGCTTATAGTAAACACATTATACTTTTTAACTCTGACAGCTTGGGAAAATCGAGAAAAAAAATGGGAGGAGAGTGTATGAGAGCTTGAGATTTTGGCGGGTAATAGGTAATTGTCCGACCTATTACCCGCCAAAATCTCAAGCTCTCATTCACTCTCCTCCCATTTTTTTTCTCGATTTTCCCAAGCTGTCAGAGTTAAAAAGTATAATGTGTTTACTATAATGTTCCAAATTATTGTCTAAACGTAGAGAAACTACTCCGAAGTGTCAAGCCGTCTAGCCCAATCTGTTTCTAACATAATACATGTTTAAGATTTTTGGGGTGAAAAAATTCTTTAAAACCGTTTTTTTTTTTTGTTTTTTAAGACAAAGGGATATTTAGTCCAATGTACCTTGAGACAAAGGAATGTCACACTTGTGTATATTAATTGCTAATATCCCTTAGTCTTCTAATTACCTATTAAAGACAAAGGAATTATTAAATGTAGGCTACGAAAACTGTAGAACTCATAGTCCTTCAGTTTTCTGTATAAGATTTTGTCTTACACGACATGATAAGACTTAATCCTAAAAAAGCGTAATAAAACAAGCAGGAGTCTCAATACCTTGGGGAGACAAACACACAAACCTTTCAGACTTTTGTAGGGCAGACTATCGTCTAGAACCAAGGGGGGTGCTAAAGTAAAATTAGAATATCCGTTTACATTTTTAATACTTTTGATAACCATTTTTTTTTAGCATTGTACAGAAAAAAACCTAGAAATACATTGATTATTCTGAAATAGATAATTTCAGTTCCATTGCGTTACACAATACAATATGACATTGCTAATTTTTTGTAATACAGCTATAGTAATATTATGTATAATAAATAACTGTAGTTACTTAGCATTACATAAATTCTATTACATTAACATTAAATTCTAAAATTAAATAACATTTAAATGATATAATTTATTTGAAGGCGGCTAGTTTGGGTGCCTTGTCGTTCTCAATAGTCCAAAGAGAGCCATTGGTCGCATTATTTATTACAATTATTAGCCCCTTACCCATATTCTCTGGACTGAAAAAATAATAATTACAAAAATAATAGATATATATCATGAATAAATAAATTAAATAAAACCATTCAAAATATTTAAAGAATAGAAAATAGTTGTTCTGTAATTGATACATGTGAAAATAATCCTGGGGCAGAGAAAATTTATAAATTAAGAAAAGTATAAAATGATAATTATACTATGTCGATAGTTTCATATTTAAATGGACTAAATTTTAGAATTGTATAATCAAAATCGTTGGAACCGTTTTAAAAAAAAAATGAATTAACAGAGTTCCCCAAATTTGGAACTAAAATTCATTTTTTGATTTTGCCTCGGGGTATGATTTTTCTGAACATGTAGGCCAAGGCCAAATTTCGTCAAAATTGGCCCAGTAGTTTAGGCTACAAGTGTCTGCACAGTCGACAGACGGACATTTTTTAAAAACCCACTTTCTTGGACTCTGGGGACCTCAAAAAGTCTAAATCAATCAAAATCTCAAAAATGTATTTTTTGCACCATCACAAAACTTTCTTTTTATATGAGAAAGTAAAAATTTATTCTGCCCTTCAAAGGGTCATTATGGCCCTTTAAAGAACATATTTTCCTCTTGACCCTCAAATTTTGTTATTTTTCTAAAAAGTTCATGAAAATAATTTGCATTAATTTTTATTTATATATATATTTTGTAGTTTAAGCAGAAATAGGCTTCTAAGTTGGCTATTTACAAGAAAATGTAATGTAACATTAAGCTATTTTATTTCAAATTTTATAAACTTAATTACATGTTAATGAAGGTATTTTAGAATCATCTATGAATAATTTGGATAGCCTAAACCTCTCTGTCTCAAAGTTTTTATAAAAAAAAATTTTTCCACCATTTTTTATAAATTGGACAATAATATTTGCTAGTTTGATTTAACTTTGGATAAATAGGTTTGAAGAAAGTGAAATTCCTTTAATTTTGAAGTGAGATGCCCTAGGTTCAATTCCCAGTGGAACCTTATTCACATAACACAAGCTTAAAATAGAGAGAAAAAAATTTAAAATATGGAAAAATTATTGTTTAGTTGGTAAAAATTGGAGGAAAAAAGTAGAAAATTAAACATATTTTCTCTAAAATACATTGAGACAGAGGGATTTAGACTATCAAAATTATGCGTAAAAGATTCTAAAATACCTTCATTAGCAAGTTATTACATTTAAAAATAGAGAATTGGTGTGGCACATAGCTTCCTCGCATCCTATCACATACTTTATTGATTTTATGCTTTTACAAGCTAATATTCTCTGTTTTGTTAAATGTTTCCCCTCTTTCTTTTAATCTGTCAAAATTGCTTTGATTTTTTACATTAATTATAGTATTAATTTAGCAAAAGTTCAAGAGCGCAGAGGGTTCAAATTAATTTGGGGCTAACGATAAGAACTTTTAAAGCTATAGGTATAAAAAATAAATGTATATTTGTGCGAATGTGGAAAACAGGCGTATCCTGTAGCTAGATCTGGGGGGGGGGGGGGCGAACGCTGGCTAAGTTTGTTTAGATTGGGGGGGGGGGGGGGGGTTTCATAGAAAAGGGAACAACTTATTCAACAATGCAGCTGACCCCCCCCCCCCCCCCCCCCCCCAAAAAAAAAATGTCACGTACCCCCTGTGCCCCCCTGGATACGCCACTGGTGGAAGAGAAACAAATAGGTTCAGAATCTTGAAACTTAAATGGGACTAACAATAGGTTAATGTACCGTCCAAATTTCATTAAAATTGAACGTGTAGTTTTTAAAATTTGTTGGTTCGCAAAAATAGAGCGACAGACCCACAGACATACCAACAGACAGACACGGAACAAAAAAATGTCCCCCTGATGTCTCAAACGGATTTCTATCTTGGAATTTTTGAAATCGGAGATATAAAATATTTTCGTTCTCCAGAATGATCACGTAGCTTCCGTAATCTTCAGTAAGCTCGGAAGAATAAAATAACTTAATGTTACATTACTTTAAGAAGGCTATTTCTGCATAAACTATGAAACATAAACAAAAATGTAATTAACATTGTTTTAATGCTTTTTAGTCAACTTTTCAGAAAAATAACAAACATTGAAGGTCAAGAGGAAACCACGATCTTCAAAGAGCCATATTGACCCTTTGATTTTGATAGGTGGAAACTTTTTTTTGACATTTGCATATCTTTACTTTGGCACATAAACTCGAAAATCCTTACCAAAAAGCGTTACACTGTACTTTTTTTCTTTTTGTTTCATTAAACTACTCCTAAAGTACTACAATTTTTACTTCAAACATTTTTCTTAAATTTGCTTAGTTTAAAAGTTATAGCCGTTTGATCCACTTTAAATGGGACACCCTGTATACATATATTGAAATAAAAATAATATAACACTAACTTCTGAATGGGATAAAGTTGCAAGATTTTAGAAAAGGCTTGCACCTCCTCCTCGGAGATGCACTCATTTTTTACATCGTCCAACATTTTTGTGTCAGTCAATCCTGGGTTTATAGCGATCACCTTCACTCCACTATTTCTGTAATAAAGATCCGTCTGAAAATATAAGTTTACAAATAATAAATAATCGGCATATTTCTTTATCAAAACATAATAGGCTCTGATCTAATAAATTCATAGAATCCTTCAGAAAATCATCTTAGGACGAAAATATCATAAATATAACCCACTGAATTTTTGCCCCAAGTTTAGTAAACATCTTGTATATTTACAACAAATTGAAATATACATATCTTCTGTCGGATAAAATAAAAAAAATAAATAAAAAATTCATTTGGTTTACTTATAAGTGTAACTTAATATTGAATATTCTAAACCTACTCCGTAAGATCGAGAGAGCTGATTCACATAAGCTTTAGATGCCGAGTAGACAGGAGAAATTTCCCAGGGTTCTAGAGACGTTATGGAAGCTATGTTCACTATAAGACCTCCTTTTCCACCGTTAGCACGGCTCATGTATTTGAAACCAAGCTTCGTTCCAGTCACTAAACCAAACTAGAAATTATAAAGAAGTAATTAAGAATTAGTCAGTTTTAGTAATTATATTTTGTCACTTAACAGGATTTTATTAAAAAATTGCAGGGTGAAATAAATTATACTTTTAATATTTCATTTTAGAAACTATAAGGTTAGTTGTTTAGTAAAGCAGGCCCTACACTATCAATCCGCTTGATCAAAACAGCGCGTCAAGCTGATTGATGGGATGCTTCAAGCATACCATCAATCTTTTCATCAACACTCATTTGTAGCGGAGTTTTGGACTAGTGAACTGCTGCTCCTGGACTGTAGTGAATCAGTATTGTGTAGATACCATGGTTTCAATTCAGGATTTGGGGTTTCTCATCTTGACAGTTGTTGCTCTCAAGCAAAAAAAATGATCCAGAGGAAACCACGTTGGTCAATGGAGTGGAACTTTCCACAACTCCGGACAATCACGATATAAATCAATGAGGAGGCTAATAAATTCTCGATCGACATCATTATTTTCGATGACCGAATCTTCGGAAGCGAGCATGTTCCTCCATCACTGTTGCCGAACTGGTAACTGATGGAATGCTTGTTCAATATTGCTCTA
Source organism: Gerris lacustris (assembly GCA_951217055.1). NCBI lineage: Eukaryota > Metazoa > Arthropoda > Insecta > Hemiptera > Gerridae > Gerris > Gerris lacustris. The sequence continues at coordinate 73,939,579 of OX578281.1, read as the reverse complement.
TACTATCAAGCGCTCTGTCCAGCCGCTTGAGTCATTCAAACTTTCCATCAATCACGGTCAAGGCTTGACTCAAGCATCAAACAGGTTCCTAGACTCTAGACTATGAATCCCGCTTGACACTCTGTTTTGACCAAGTGGATTGATAGTGTAGGGCCTTCTTAAAAGTAAAATGGCTCCACTTCTTTCAATTGAAATAAATATTAGAAAGATTAAAATAATTATACTATTACGATTAAGATGATCTTAAAAATGATGATACAAAGGTTGCTCGTATTAGAGTTATATTAGGTTATTATAGAAGATTATGATAAAAAGATTTCCAAAACCAACTTAAAAATTGGCAAGGCGAATTCAATTAATTTATACAATATGATAATTGTGGAAATAGTTATATTTATATTGACAGGATTACTATAATGACTTAATTAAAAAGAGTGATCAACAACGAAAACCTTTAATTTAAATGATAATGAAACAATTCATAATTTATAATAAATAACTGCTGGAATGTAGCAACAATAATTATCTTTTACATATTTATATTGAAGCAAGTAGCTTTCATTTAAATTGTTAAACAGCAAAACCGTATTCTTACATTCTTTTGATTTGCCCATGTTTTTAAGACGGAAACCAAGAAAAACAAACAAAATATTAAGAATAAGGCGTCTATCTGCACATCCGAGCTTTTAGTGTTCTTGCAACTCACTAGAAACAAATACCCGAGGATTCATTTTTGCACAGAGTTTACTGTATTCTATAAGTAAATGCTATAACATTTTACATTTTATTCTTTTTTAAATAATATAATTAATTAATAATAAATGAAAATATAACTTTACCACGTTGATATCAAGAATTTTTTTCCATTCACTGTCAGTTTCATTACAAACTCCAGCATTATTAATCAAGATATCAACTCCACCGAAATCCTTTCTGGCTTTGACAAAACAACCTATAATTAAGCAGAACAATCTATTAATGTTTGAAAAGAACTCTAACCCACCCATAAGAGTGACTAGTCTAAGAGTTGAAGAGGGTTATCTCAATACAAGGTGATATAGATCCAATACTAAAATGTCTATGATTGCAATACTCCGTATAGTGGAGAGTGGACTAAGTGGTATAAATGTCCTCCAGAGCTGAAATCTTTCAACTTTATTAGGTAAAGCTAAAGAAAGCCAATAAGAATAAAACCCACGTTTACTTTATTTAATTTTTATATCAATTTGGTTTTTAGTGTTGTATTTAAAATAGTCTGCAAATTAGTGTGGCACATAGTTTTCACGTATACTTTAAGGCTCTACCGCTCTTTGAGGTTAGGAAAAACAGTAAAATTACAATTATACTGGTTCTAAGCAAGATATCAAAAATCTAATCACAGGCTTCATTCCTAAATTTAATTCTGCACAATTTGAGCCCTATTTCGACTTCTTATGATAAATAGTATAGGCGCCATTTTAATACAACGAGTTTTATCGTTGTATTGAAATGGCACCTGTACTATTTATCATAGAAAGTTGAAATAGGGCTCAAATTGTGCAGAATTAAAATTAGAAATGAAGCCTGTGATTAGATTTTTGATATCTTGCTTTGAACCAGTATAATTGTAATTTTACTGTTTTTCCTAACCTCAAAGAGCGGTAGAGCCTTAATGATTTTATGCTTTTACAATTTATTTAATTTTCCTCCCGTTTTTTAATTCTGTCAAAATTGGTTTGATTTATTAAACGAATTAAATTCTCATTTAATAAAGAGCACAGACGGTTGAACTTAATCTGGGGTTATCTGCGGGCTACTTTCGACAAACCATCTAAATTTTATAAAAATCAGATCAGTTCTTTTAAAAATATAGGTGTAAATAAATGTATGTGTGAGCGCATGTGGAAGAGAATCAAATAGGTGTAGTAGGTTGAAACTTATATGACCAACAATAGGCTAATTATGACCTACCATCCAAATTTCATCAAAATCTGGGGAGTACACCAATAGACAGACACAGAACCAAAAACTGTTCCCTGATATCTGAAACGGATTTTTGTCTTGTATTTTTTGTAATCGGAGAAATGAAAATTTTCGTTTTTCAGAACGATTACATAACTTCTGTTACCTTTGGTAAGCTTGGAAGCAAAAATTGTTAATACATGTATGGAATTGTTTTTAAAACTTAATATTTTTTAAGAAGAAATAAAAAAAAAAAATTAATAAAAAAAGTTTATCTAGTAGTGTATTGCCCTATTAATTTATATATTAAGTTAATCTTAAATCCATTCATTGGTCTCAAGGGTACAAATAAAAACTAAGTTTTCATTCTCCTCTGCGATATTTCAAACACACTTGGGCCAATATCAAGCTTAATATTTGTTATTATAGAACGTCCAAACATTTTTTCTACTAAATTTTGGCATATTCGTGGTAATTTGTTCAATACAAACAGCAAAGTATTGTCTTTTTCACTAAAACTTATCTATCTCTTGTTATGATATGTAAAATATTTAAAAAAAAAAAAATAGTTTATAAACAAATAGTAAAATAATAATAATGAATTTATAGTGGTCATACCTTCAAATTGTCGTGGGTCTGTTACATCACACATGTAAAATTTTACTTTTTCAGTGCCAAAAGTTTTCTCAAATTCTTGCACTGTCACATTTCCAACTGATTCATTTCTATCAGCGATAATCACCTGTAAAAATAGCACAATGTCAATAAACTATTTCAAAAATTAAACAATCAAATTATAATTTAAAAATAGTTTATTCACCTTTACTCCATTTTTCAATAGTTCCCTTGAATAGGCTTTTCCAATTCCTTGGGCTCCTCCAGTTATCAAAGCAACTTTACCCTCCATATTGTCCTACTTCGGAAAATAAATGTTTCAATCTGAAAGGAAAAAAAATAAAAAATAGAGAATTCTAATAATCAAGGGAAATCATATTACATGCAATGAAGGCCCAGTCACACAGGAAGCGGATCTGTCCGGCAAAAGTGCGGACAAGAGACTTGTCCACCGCACTTTTGCAGGACAGATCAAGTCCATGGCGGACAGAGTATTTTCCACAGAGTTCGTAGCGGACTAGAAGTAACATGACTAATGAATCTACTAATCAATTGATTGATTTCATTCTCCAGTGCGTTTTTCTGAATGATCACCCTTTTTTAGTCCTCCCTGTTTCGATATTTTAGGTTGTAGCAGAGTATGTAACTTCTAAAATTGTTCTGCGCACATTCCAAAATATGACAAAAACCAGTGGTCAAATGAATGAATTCTTTTTATTTCTCTATAGTAAATATATTTTCCTGGGTGGCTAAGAGGCTAGAGCGCTCGCCTTGCGATAAGGCAAGTTAAGCAGCCTCGAGCATGGTCAGAAGATAGATGGGTGACCGCTTCTGACCACAGCTCTGGGCTCGATTCCCAGACTGGGCCCCCCACTCAATGTCCACCCAGATTGTTTAAACAAATGGGAAGCTCCTCGAAAGAGTGGCCCCACCAGGTTTCAGCCTGGAAACCATGATGATGACACTCTTGGTTGCAATACAACCAGACCCATTTAATTAACCCATTCAATACGGGTGGATGCACTGTGGATCCATGCGTGCTAACGCGTCTGGCGGGTGGATCCACAGTGGATCCAAACTTTTTTTTCATTTTTTATTTATTTTTAAATTAACTTTTTAAATCGTTTAGATATATACAGTCACTAAGGTAGGTTCATGAATTGGATTACGCATTGAATGGATTAAATAATTATGGTTAATTGTTTTTTTACCTTTTTTAAAAAATTGTAAATTTTAAAATATAAGATTTATCGGTAGCACAGTAATATCTTTAGAACACATTTCAAAAGGGTAACGACGACGCCTTTTTAAGATTATTTAGATTATTGCTTCACACTTGTCCCAATGGATAATGGAACAACAAAAAACAAATAAATGAACACAATTCACAGCACAGACAAACAACACAGCAACTCACCAAACTCCTATCTTTTTTCATTAATTTTGTGCACCCATTTTCCTATTAGAGTTGCCTCAAAGCGAACAGAAAAAGCAATTCTTCGTCGGAGGAACTGCTAGATATGCTGATAATAAAACAAAAATAAACTAGTCACTGTACCACATACTGCTTGATTACACCAGTCCGGGCCTTAATGGTTACAGATATTCTAACTTTAAAGACACACCTGAATTCTATTTATAGAAAATACTAGTTATAAAATAAGCTGACCATATTTCATTAGTGCTGGGACAGAATGGAAAAATATATATTTTTTAATATTAAAAAACATGATAAAAATATTCAAACAGAAGACTATATCTAATTAAAATTATACATACAATACAAAAATAAGGGGATAATGTCAAATCTTCACAATCGTATTAAAATGGCATATTCTATCATATTGTATCCTTGTAGAATATTGTAAAATAAGTCCATTAATCAAAATTTGAGAAACTTTAATGTAGGAATAATGTTATGGATAAAAATAACTAAAGTGATGAATTTTTTCTTCAGAATTGTTTGTTTATATTTTACTACAAAATATATATTTGAAAAATTTTAGGATTTTATTTTACATACCGATCAACATATAATTAGTTTATTACATGACAGGGAATTTGTCCACTTTAATTATTTACTGGATGTGTTCATCAGTGTGAAATATGTCTCTCCGTTTTAGGATTTGAACTCACTAGATATAAAATATGTGCCTAGCCACCTAAGTTAGAAGAAATTTAACATTATAAAAACTAAAGGATGAAATAGTAATCTTCTAGTCAGGTAGATATATAAGCATTTTTAATTATGTATTATGTTACAAAATATAACGACTGTATAAGAGTTACTAACAATAAATATGGTTTTCAGCTCGAAGATGACCCAAAGAGGGGTCGAAATATCGCAAAAGTGAGCTTCTAATTTTTTCCTTTAGACCCTACTTACCAATAAGAATCATTTAATAAGGAAACAACCCAAACTACTTACTAAAATATGTGAGTGATTAGACCTATAGGTTTCAGTCAAGTTCACTAACCACTTAGCTACGTCAGTCCGTTTGTTCATTCTACTAATGTTTTGTTTGCTGATGACCAAGTTCTTCAATTTTCCTATCTGTCTTGTTACTCAAGGAAATACAGAAATATAAGAAATACTTACATTTATATGCTGGTGGATCCTATTAAGGTTAAAGAATTTTAACACTTATATAGGTATTGGCGACGTTTCGACCTTGCCGGTCATTTTCAAGCCTGGTTTAAAAACATTTCTTTTTTTTAAGTTTCAGTTTTTTTTAGTTCTGTAGTATTTATACTACGGAGAGTTTAAATTTTATTTAAATCAAATTATAATTATTTTTCTCTTCAGTCTTCCTTAGGTCTATAGGGTATTAATAATAAATTTTATTGCTACTCCATGTTTGGCTATATTTCACCTCCTTTGAGGCATCTTCAGGCCTTTATTTAATCCTTCTATTATATTAAAATATACATTTTCCTTTGAAAAACTAACTACCAGTTATTCAACCGTGCGTCGTGCGTCTACACATTTCCTCATTTCATGATCCACTGTTCTCTATTTAATGTGATTTTCAATTAAAAAATTAATCTTCTCATAGAGAAAATACGTCTTGAGTGTCCTTAATTTTTGTCTTGTGTAATTAATCTTTTAATTGAAAATCACATTAAATAGAGAACAGTGGATCATGAAATGAGGAAATGTGTAGACGCACGGTTGAATAACTGGTAGTTAGTTTTTCAAAGAAAAATGTATATTTTAATATAATAGAAGGATTGAATAAAGGCCTGAAGATGCCTCAAAGGAGGTGAAATATAGCCAGACATGGAGTAGCAATCAAATTTATTATTAATACCCTATAGACATAAGAAAGACTGAAGAATAAATTAGATTAAAGGGTAATACACTAGGAATATTATTTTTCTCTGTCTGTCTCCCTTTGTTAATAATAATTATAATTTGATTTATATTAAAACATTTCTTTTGGAGTTACATATTCTACTTTAGTCATGTTTCAACAAAGCATCTTTATATCGTCACATCATCATCTTACTTGATGATTTTGTTATCATTATAACCTTCTTGTATCTTTTGATGTTTTAAAAATTATAATATAGGTTAACACTTCAAAAACAACAATATTAATAGTTCAACAGTTAAAACCATCACAGTAGTGGAATATTTATAAGATACTAGATTTTTTTTACTCTGATAGCTCCAATTTGAGAATAAGTAGCTATCAGAGTGGAAAGATTACCAAATGTGAATTAATTCTCAAAAAAAATCTAGTCTCTTATAAATATACCATTACTGTGATGGTTTTAACAGTTGAACTATTAATATTGTTGATAAATGTTGTTTTTAAAGTGTTAACCTATATATTATATAATTTTTAATCAAAAGATAAATTTCTTATAATGATAACAAAATCATCAAGTAATACAAAGATGCTTTGTTGAAACATGACTAAAGTAGAAAATGTAACTCCAAAAGAAATGTTTTTAAACCAGGCTTGAAAATGACCGGCAAGGTCGAAACGTCGCCAATACCTATATAAGTGTTAAAATCCTTTAACTGAAATAGGATCCACCTGCATGTATATACTTAAATAAGGATACACATAAGATAGATCATAGACAAATACTATGTGAAAATAAAAGGTTGGAATTACAATTAAGAACATATTCTTATATTAAACCAAGAAGAAAGATATGCTTTTTTGCCGAATGTTGGTAAATCCAATTAATTAATTTTTACTTTATACTGATCCACGATTTATAATAAAAAAATACTATTAGAATTGGAAAAATCTTCTCTTTATAATAAAATGACTTTTTTTTAATTTTCAAATTTCCATTGAAAATGAGCTCGGAACATTAAAACAATGAAATGTAGGGGATTTCATAAGACAGCTAGTTTAAATTGAATATAGATATCAATATAATATTACTATTTGAAATGAAAACTTACCTAAAGAAGTAAATAATATCTTGAAGCTGGGGCAAGCTTGAATCAGTAAAAATATTTTTAGTGGAGTGGAATAATGTCCACTCTTATATACGTTTTTAGGCCCTCTATCAAGCACATGCACTTAAATACCAATAGTTAAACCTCATAATAATGTATATAATTTTTTTCCTCTTCCCCAGCTGTTAGCAATCTATTTTTATATATATAAATTTTTAGTTACCGCTAATTGAAGAAAATAATAACAAATGATAAACGATTAACTAAACAATAAATTTGTTACAAAGTACAGTTTTTATTTTTGTACCATTTAATCTTGAAATAAATTTATTTTCATCACAAAATGTCCAATTTTGGGTGCATTATGATTGCATTGTTTGTACAACTAATGTATTGTTAATGACACAAAGAGTTATTATCTAGTTTCAATTGAAAATTATCAAGTGGTCCATTAACACTAAATCTTATACACATTAACAGCACTTATTAAGCAGTGCTCTATCTATGGCAGCGACATGCTTGCGCAGGTACAGTTTTTGCATGTGTAAAACAGAAAGCTGCAAGGTGATCTAAGATTCCATATTATTATAGTAAGTTTGTGCAAATCTCATTAGAAGTGATTTTTAGCAAATTTAATAATGAAAATCTGCTTGCTTAGTGTTTCTTCTTAATTGCAATAATGTAGCCTATATAGATTTTATTTCATTTTTATAACAAATTTTTCTATTTGTACTTTAGTTAAAAAATCCATCACAATGGAAACAAAGCATGACTATTGGTTAGAAACATTACCTAATTTTTAAATTTACAGATACCGAAATTGTCTAAAAGATAAAGGAAAATAAAAAATCCCCCAAATTCTTTTTGAATAGTATCTCACATTATATGTTTTGAAGAAAAAAAAATAGCAACACAACCTTCATTGAACTTTTTTATTTTTATATAACAAATTCTTTATTGGCATAAGTAACAAAAAAAAAAAAAAAAAAAATGTGTTTACCGGAGCCATAATGTTTGATTGAACGTAAAACTAAAAACCAAATAAAGCTTGTATCTTAGAATCCGCATAAATGTACCAGTAATGCAGGCAATCTCCGCTTAACAGTTAATGTTAAACTTTCAAGCAGGCCAATTTTCACATTTGCTGCACGTTTCAGTTTCAATACATCCATAGTCAAAACACTGTGATGTTATTTGGAGCTGTATAGAAAAAAGTTAACATTAAATTATATTCTCATTACTTGTATTACACTTCAAAGATAATAGAAATTAAAATTTATAATGCTGTAGATTTTGGGTGGTTATTACGACCCTATTCTTCATAGAATCACATTTGTCTAAAGTATATTCAGAAATGTATAAGAAGTTTATTTTAACTTTTCATTGTAAAAACCTAAGCAGAAGTACAAATAAAATTCTTATTGAAGAAGAGTTTATGTGAACACAAAGAGTCTAGGGAAAATTGTGACATAATTAAGGAACAATATACACAGTAAAACCTGTTTTTAGTACCTAGGACCTGTTTAGGTAAGTAAAACCTGTTCTTAGTACCTAGAGCCATGTACCTTATCTGTAAAGCATTTAAATTATTTCTAGTGTATACCTAGTACCTGACCCCATTAATCCTCTAATCTGACTTGATCCAAGCTGTCAAGCCTACCCCTCCACCTCATAAACCTTTACACCCTCACATCCCCATCTACCTTTCTCTTTTTTTTTCTCTCTTATAATATGTTAAAAAATCGGTCTGAGACAACTTTCTCATATACGAGTTTATAATTACTTAGCCCAGTGTTTCCATTTATTAGTTTTCAAATGTACATTTAAATATTATTAAACATTTCATCAAAATTTATCATAAAAATCACTTTTCCTGGGCGGGGAATCGAACCCGGGCTCTCTCCGTCCGTGTTTTAAGCTTTTTTCTCAGGAACTAGATTTTTCCCAGGAAAACGGCTTATATCGTTGGATTCGTACTCAAATGGACTACATTTTTTAATTTTTTAATCAAAATCGTCGGAACCGTTTTCGAGAATTTTTTTTTTTTCAGGGTTTTTCAGAGTTTTTTGGGGGGGGGGGGGGGGGGGGGGGGTAGCACCCCCCCAAATTTGGAGCTAAAATTCATTTCTCGATTTCGCCACAGGGTATGATTTTTGTGAACATGTATGCCAAATTTCGTCAAAATCGGCTCAGTAGTTTAGGCTCCAGGCGTCTGCACAGACGACAGACAGACAGACATTTTTTAAAAACCACTTTTTTGGACTCAGGGGACCTCAAAACGTGTAAATCCATCAAAATCTCAAAATCGAATTTTCACGCCATCACAATACTTTCTCTTTATATGAGAAAGTAAAAAACAAGCAGTGTAAAATAATCAACTAACTGATTATGTTAAGTCAAAACAGTTTTTTTTTTTGTTTTTTTTTTTAAGTTTTTTTGTTAAAAAATTGTAATTATTCTTGGGGTCAGACATACACTGATTATTCCTTAGATATGTGTTATTATTTATTTACTCAGTTACCTAATAATACCATAATGTTACAGTAAAACCTGACCAAGATGGAATCTGCTCTTGGACTGTTACTGGATTAGGGAGAAGAGACTGTAGGTGTGGGCTGATTTGTTTTTAAAAAAACTGAGCACACTCATTATCTTACATTTAATGGCATTGCTTGATTTGATAATTCTTTTATAGAATCTGTTTTGAATTATATTAGTTTTGTATTATACAAAGAGCCTAATAATTCCTGAATAGGCGGGCTGATGAGGTGGAAGTTTAAAGATAAAAGATTAAAGCTTCTAGGAAGGTTTATTACCTCTACTCCTAGCAATACCCTGATTTTTATCAACCTTTAAAATAATAATTTTTATCTTTTTCTAATAAAATTCCTTTATCCTTATGAATTTATTATTTCTACTTTATTAAATTAAATGTATATATTTTAATTCCATTGAACTTATTTATATATTATGTTTTGTAATTTTTTTAAAGTTGGCGACCCTATTTTGGGTCACGACCATAGGGTTGGGAAACTCTTAGACCTATCTAACTTCAAGTAAAAAAAAAAAAAAGAGTAATAAAGGAGAGCAAAAAAGGAGACAAAAATAAAATTTATTTTGAGTTTATTCCATTATTTTAACAGATTTTGTTTTTCACACTTAAAAAAATATTACAACAATAATAGAAATTATCACATATCAATATCCATTCTCAGATCTTTCAACATTTTTATTTTTTAACATTCACACTTAGATTTTCTAAAAATATATTGAGATGTATAAGTTACAAAAATCAAGAGAAAAAAGTATAATTTTAATTAAAAAATTTCCCATAAAAGAAAAAAAAAAAATATACATATAAATAATTTAATTAAAAGATTAAAAAAAACTAATAATTAAATGTGTATATGAGTTTATTTATACTCGCAAAAAATTACAAAAATTAGGATTTTATAATAAATATCATTCGGTTGGTCAATTTAATTCGCTCAAATCAAATAAAAATTTAAAATGTAAAAAAATAATATCAAAAACATCAATAAGAAGTAATCAGATAGAGTCATTATTTAGTTATAATAATGTTTCTACAACTATGATTTATTTTTAAAATATAGCAAACATTTAAATATTTAAATTATTATTCAAACGAGTATTTTGCCACAGTGCCAAATGTAAAAACAAACTATAAAATATTAAAGATTATTAGGTAGTAACTATAAAATAGTTAATATAAAAATAATTTAACTATAGTTAAAACACAAATTAGACACATTCAAAATAAGAAAATTGTTAACCCAATTTGAAGTTGAACTAAAAAAATAAAGATTCTTAACTAATAAAAAAACTAAACAAAAATTAACAAGAAACTAATTAAAAAAAAAAAAAAAAAAATCTTCAAGCAATCAAAAATAGCAATAAGTAAAAAAAAAAATTGATAAAATTAAATATTTTTATTAATTGAGAATTTATCATAAGAGCTTGAGTAAAACAATATTATAGATATCTAAGATAAGAATGAAAGGACAAATTTCATTCATTCTACTAATTTATGTATTTCAAAAAGAAAAAAAAATAAGAGAAATTTAAAAAAGTTATAAAAAAACTTATGTCAAATAAAAAAAATTTGGTATTAATTTTGGTAGAATTAGTAAATATAGTCAGAAAAAAATAACAATAAACAAAAAAAATTATGATGAAAAGTTAAAATAGGTAAACTATATTATAATGAATAGGTATGTAAATGAATATGACACTGCGTGTGGTTTAGATTATGGTAAATTAGTAGGAAACAACGACGCGGCCTTTAAGCTGACCTCTCCTGGGCTTGTCCCCCTTCCAAACTTCTCTCTGACAGTAATCAATCGCCTGCAAACAAAAAATAATATATTAAATAATAAGGATTTAAGAATAAGTTTTTATTTAGTAGAGTATAATACTTTTTCAATATAAAAACAAGTATAGAGGTATCCCGGTGCTGGGGTCTATTTTTCTCTGTATGTCTCCCGTAGTTAATAATAATTACAATTTGATTTAAATTAAAATTTAATCTTTCCGTAGTATGAAAAAAATATGAAAATATATAAAAATATGAATTTCTAATTGATTGTACTAGGTACAGGTCTTTTATTATTTAGATCCCTGTTGGAAAACATAATTGATTAAAAAGGGACAGCATCTAGAAAACCATGGTACAGGTACTAATTGAGTACTTTATAATTATAAGCGTTAATTCTCAGTCTAGTTCTATTGGCGTATAATATTTGGCTTGCTAGACTTGTAGAAATAGATTGAAAGCTTGGATTCAGGACTTGGTATCGGTAACGACAGAGAAATTCATTCTTCAGTATAGCTCAGTTGGTAAGAGCGCCTGTAACGGATATATAGGAGGCCCGTGGTTCAAGTCCCGGTGATTTTTTCCGAACTAACTTCCATATATCAAAATTTTCTGAATATGAATTAAATTCTGCTGAAAGTATTAAAATAATACATTATCATCGTGTTCTGAGCTATTCTAAAAGTTTCAAATCTCTAGCTACTCGGGAAGTTAGTTAAAAATCGATTGCAACATTTATACTGGACAAACAAACAAACAAGAAAGCAAGCTAATAAAAACGTAGTAAAAATTAAAAAAATAGAGACCATTGTATTATTCAATAACTTACCTTCAATTATGGTTTATTATCATAAAACCAATTTAAAATAGAAAATTAAGTGAAACCTTTCTTAATAGACAAATACAAAACTGTAAACTTATCCTTATAGTAAATAAAATAAGAAAAAAAATGGTATAAACTTAGGAAAAAATTGATATTATTTTATAATAGTTTATATAAAAGTTGAATTTGTTACATTGCACATAGCGGCGTGAGCTGATGAAATGCACCAGTATGCAGAGCCACGGATACACTTAGTCTTGGACGGCACAGTTCGAGTCTCCATGGCCGATTTATTCTCACAAGTCATAATTCTTCGGCAAACTAGTGGTCCAACAGGTAAAGTTCTTAGAGCTACTTCAATTTGAGGTGCCAATTCCATCACCAAGAAATTGCACTGAAAAAATAAAGTAATAAATAAGAAAACAAATCTATAACTATAAATAACCATTAGTAGAAATAATTAAAAGTGTAAATCAATTCAGCAAATATACAGTTTTAAGATTAATGTTTGTTATTATAACTAATAATTGAAGGGTTCACGGGAAAAAGGTTGAGTCACTTTTTTTGTATTTCGAGAAAAATGGAAAACAAAGTTTACAGTCGTGTTATTATTATTTTAGGTAAATAAATTATTATTATAATCATTCTTAATCATACTTAATTTGAGAAAAAGACCTTATTTTGGAATTGACAGCAGTTATTATCAAACATAGCTAAAAAAATACATTGGACTCTAATCTTTTTTCCCCAGGAATTTTGGTCAAATAGTCTATTGAAACTGGAAAAACTTTTTCTTTTATTTATTCTTCTTATTATTTTATTTCTTTTTTTTATTCTCTCATAAAGCGATTGTTTCATAATTATATTGTTATAGTTATTTGACATTTAGTTATTTATTTTTAAAAAAAATAAACATTAAAAAATAGGAATCAAAAAGAAAAATTTAAGAACATTAAAATTAACACAAAAAGAGTAACGACCATTAAACGTATTGCAGTAAAAATATACTCTGTTGATTCTGAATTTATTTTGAAGCAACAAATAGATCTTGTAAGAAAAGGGCATTTTGATTTGTATGGTAGCTCTAAGAAGCGAGTCCAAGGTAGGGGAACATAGTAGTGGACTCTCATCTTTTTTCCCCTGACTTTTTGGACCCTCATCTTTCTTCCCCTGTACACCATATTTTTAAACACACATTTGGGTAGGTTTTAATAGTTTTTTAAAATGAGGTTTGTAGTACTGTTAGTACACGCCTTGAGCTACAAGATGGTGTTGCTAACTCAATTTCTATAAAAATGTGACTCTCATCCTTTTTCCCGTGTACCCTTCAATTGTAATGATTTATTACAGTTTCAAATAGTCTGTCAGGAACATGACGGCAGGCCATCCTCAGCTGGATATTAATATCATCATCAACATCTGGATCTGAAATCACTGTTCTCAATGCTTCCATCAATACTTCACAGAGTAAGCACTTCTCCATAGAGGCTAAAAAAAAACAATAACTACAATGTTAAGAAAAATTAGCAACGAAAAAAAGACATCATACAAATAATTTAATTGAACAAAATTTAGCCACTAATAACTAAAACATATGTATTAAGTGGTACTAGAAGAGTAGTGGAGTCACTTAATTAGGAATTTAAAAAATCCCGTCGAGTACTTGCCAGAAAGTTACTAAAAGGGTTTCTTCGGTCATAAGAATTCATAAGTACATTATTATGATTTTTTTTTTTTTTAACAAAAATATATATAAAAAGTTTCACTTTTAAGAAACAAGGTGTGCATATACATGTATTATCCTTTACTATATCTTCAGTATGCACTTATTTGGTTCTTTTAGGGTTATAATGGCCGCCATTTTGGAAACACGATAGGTTTTTTTTTTTTTCAAACACTGTTACGCAAAATTTGATACAAATTCTTTGATCCATTTTTTAGTAACAAACGAAAATCGCCGAGCTTATAAAAACACGTCTAGCGGCTGCCACGGACAAAGTAAACAATGAATGCAGCTGAAAATTGTATCATACTTCAGGGGCATGTACACCAATTGGACTCTCCAAACCCATGAAATTTAAAAAATGCCTGTTATTTTCTGAACACACCTGGTATATTAATAGGGTTATAGTGTTGATCAGAGTGTACATTGGTAAAATTATCAAATTAAAGTTGTTGGATAATATAGAATTTTTGCCAAAGGTTCCTAAACAATGAAATTCTACAAAAACACAGTGAAAACAATTGATTTCAATTATAGAATGTTAATAGATTTTGAAAAAAATGACTTATTACTAAAAAATACCTTGAACAAGAGCTTTTGCGCTGGGGCAGAGATTCATGGCAGCACACACTTGCTTGGGTTCCATTTCTTGAGCAAGAAGTTCAATAACCAAATCTGCATACTCGGTAATGAACTGACGACACTTAGGAGTTACCGATTTGGGCATAATGTCACACACATGGAACACTGCATTCTTAATCTCCTCCTACAAATAAATCAAACAAATAAGTCATTCTAATATTAGTGAAAAGCAAATATACAATAAATAATGTGATTCTCTTAAATCATATTAAAATTAAGTCATAAATTATAATCATGGCTGGAGAGGGAAATAGAAAGTTACACGACAATATGGTCACCACAATTATGTATTAATTATTAACAAATGTGTTTTGACATTTTATATCTTCTTCAGTGTTAAGTGTTAGTGTAGTAAGAGTGAAGATTCTACAAGTTACACATGTTTTTACTTTACAAGCTTTTATGACTTAAAAAAAACAGTAACAAGTGAGGGTAGACTAGGGCTATAGAAGGATAAAACAACTAAAGGTAAGGTATATCAAGAGTTGCTCAGGTATTTTAAATCATAAACAAGTAAGGCGAGCTTCACGTAAGTACGTGGGGCAATAATCGCCGGTTTCTGTACATTAAAGTTAAAATTATTAAGTGTAATATAATTACAATAATAATTTTTATAGTAATATTCTTTTACCTCTTCAAGACCTTTAAATTGATATATAACATGTCATGGTGAATAAAAACATGTTTTTATTCACCCGCCATCTTGAAAATTTTAATAATTGCATATTCTTTTTCTACACTTCAAGACCTTTAAATTGATGTTATAGTTACTAAGAACTGTTTTTAGGCGCCCGCCATATTGGCCGCCATCTTGAAAATATTGCGTGTCAAATTTTAATAGTGGCATATTCTTTTTCTTCATTGCAAGACCTTTAAATTGATATACAACAAGTCATGGTGACTAAAAACTTTTTTTAGTCGCCCGCCATATTGGCCACCATTTTGAAAATAGGTCATGGACACCTTAGCGTGGCCCGCTCTTAGACGTCTGTTTTAGAGGCTTTTTCGGGGGCGTGTATCTTTTTTCCTATTCACTTTAAAAAAAACAAAAAAAAAAACTATTTTTTCCCTTTACGCAAGGCCTACAAAAAAAGTCCTTTGCGTCGGACCGCTGCGGTCGACCGTATTCGAGTTATGCGGAAAAACCTGTTTCTTTTCCCCCGAAAAACCGTTTTTTTTCCGCATAACTCGAATACTGTCGACCGCAGCGGTCCGACGCAAAGGAACTTTTTGAGGAAAATTGTTTTTTTTTTTTTTTTTTTTTAAAGTGAATATGAAAAAAGATACACGCCCCCGAAAAAGCCTCTAAAACGGACGTCTAAGAGCGGGCCACGCTAAGGTGTCCATGACCTGAAAATATTAAGTGTGAAAAATCCAAAATGTCCAGTTGTCTGAAATGCTGAGTTGCACCTGTGTGGCGAATTTCATGTTCCTAGCTATAGTAGTTTATGAATTGAAACAAGCAACGGACAGGCAGACAGAGCCGTTATATAAGGTTTCTTTTTGTACTTTGTACAGAAACCTAAAACTTGTAAAGTTAAGTATGTAGCTTGTAGGATCTTCACTCTTACTATGCTAACACTTTTCACACCAACTTCAAACTCGCCTACACTTGCCCTAACAATCTTATAACCAAAAAATTATATATTTTGGTAATCAGTTCGACGTACCCTTTCATATGATACCCCACACGGTCTCCAAAAAAAAAAAAATTACTTTTTAAGATAATTTTTTGAAGTCGCTATATTTTTAAAATGTGTAGGTAGGTACTATACACATACATGCCAAATTTCAAAGTGATCGGACGAAAGGTGTAGCCGTGAGAGCAGGTTTCAGGACGGACAGACCGACAGACACACGCAAGAAAATATAAGGGTCCTTGGTTTTGCCTACAGATACTACAAATGAATATAAAACTGTTGTGACAATATTGTTGTGTTACTTTCAATTGACCTCACTAGTCATAATTATGAAGTGGAACCACAAAATCTCAGACAAAAAACCAATCATTTCATAAATTATTCCGGCTAAAATTAAATTTTACTTTTAATTTCCAAAGCAAATAATTGGGATAAAATTTAGTTGAAAATGCTGATCTCCCCTAATCTAGCTACTTATCATTATTGACATTCTAAATAATAACATAATATGCAGAAATGCACTTTTAAAATAAAGGTTTATAAATAAGAATTAGCTATTTAATTTATTTTTTTAAATCCCAACAAACAAATATGATTGAATGTTTGAAAAATAACTGTTGAATATTATTTGTTACACAAACAGTAGACATAAAATAAAATAGCTCTTAGAGACTAAAAATCTTTTTATTTAAAATTAAAACAATGTTTATTATGTTACCTCAGTCTTTTTGTCCTTCAGCATGGCATCAATTTTGGTCATAATAAATTCACAGAGCACGCAGGTGTTAGTGTCTTCCACATCAGGATTATCCTTAATTTCATTTGTATCTAGGATAAACAAAATAAATTTAACAATGAGTAATTACATGTTAGTTCCATGGGTAAACATTAACTCACACCTAAACTTAATTAGTAAACAAGTACTAGATACTATACTTAGATGCGTAGAAAGTGATTCTTTTCGTAGCTGTATTCATTGCACATGCGCATTCATAATTTTTCTTTTTTTTCCGCCCTAGGGCGGAAAAAAGAGGAATTCTTCACCTTAATGCTCAATTAGCGAGTTTGTTTACATTTAACAAAACTAATTTGCTGTTTGTTTAATTAAGGTAACGGTTTATAAAGAGTTTTTAGTGAAAAACAATGGGTGATTTAAGTGATTATGACGAAAATGAGGAGAATAATTAATTCGGAAAGAAATACAACAAATGAATTAATGTCATCTTTAGCAAAAGAGAAATATGAACTTTCATACAGGGAGTTTATTTTTTTATATTATTGTATTTATTTTTAAAATCCAACAATCGTAGATGAAGTACGGTGGTACGCAACTCGTGCAAAAACTGCATTTTGCTTTGCTAGTGTGGTTTTACTTTCCTTGCTATTGCTCGGGTGCAAATTCCACACTCGCATACAAAATGCAACTTTCCGCACTAGACCCGGAATGTACTATTTTTTAATGGTCTCAATAATTTTACTGGTTTGTAAACTGTATAAGTAGTCAATGATTAAGTAAAACACGGGTACTCTCGCAGACACATGTACTAAGCTAGACTTGATCTTTAGAGGACAAATCAGATTACTTTTATCATCAGTTCAACTGAATATTTGAGGAGATTCATCTTACTTAATCATTTTTTTTGTCTCTCCACTAGAAAATTTAATTAAAAAAATACAATATGAAATAAAATACTGACTGATATCCCCAGCAGGGTTGTTTGTAGGTGGCTTGTGGGTAAGTTCAGACGGGACACAGAGATCTATATAGGCGCAGGACTCCTGAGCAGTGAATTCAGTCAGAACCATGTCCACTATGGCCCTGCGGTTGTGAGTGATAAACGCAACACATTCCATAGCAAGAGCAGAGGGGAACTCATCTCGTACACACAGGTCATCAACTACATCATTGATAATGTCCTGCAACAAACAGTGACCAAACTCAATAACAAATAAAACTATTTTAAAGATTAAACAAAATTAAATCTAATGATATAATATTATTTTAAGTTATATATTATATTAAGAATAATATACAACACAGAGATTATGGTCTAAATTACAAATTTTACATTAAGATTTGGACAAAGCAACACCTCAAATAAATAACCAATAGGTAAAGATTAAGGCAGGTTATTAGAAATACTACTTTACGTAAATAGATATATTTTTTATATATATTATATATCTATAAAATCTATATGCGAAGACGCAGGCCACTTAGGTGGGCCCATAGAACAAACCTGGGATAGGGACCGAAATCTTCACACACTCGTGTGAAGATTTGGTTGTTAGCCATGACTCCCCTCCTAGTTGAATTACAACCAGTTGTGTCATCATCGTGGTTCCAAGCCGAAACCTGGTGGGGCCACTCTTTCCAGGAGCTTCCCATTTGTTAAAACAATGCTGGGTGGACATTGAGCGGGAGGCCCGAGCTGGGGAAATGAACCCAGAGCTGCGGTCACCTTCTGACCCGGCTCAAAGCTGCTTAACTTGCCTTATCACAAGGCGAGCACTCTAGCCTCCGAGCCACCCAGGCCCTCTAAATAGATATTAGACAAAGGATCGGAATTCTTTCACTTAATAAACAAAAACATTAGTGGACTTGACAACAATGTGGAATTCTTTCTCAATAAAAAAACCTTTATCAAGTGGTATCTCAGGGTGCTATTCTTAATCTATAGAGAAATAAACTATTCTTCTAACAGAAGAGTAAATTTATATTTGAGTGATATTGTACAATGACCTTCTCGACTAGTCTACAAAAGAGAAAATTTACAGTCCCATAATAATAACACATAATTCTGATTTCCAAGCATAAACAAAAATAATAAAAATTGTGTCAGATGCGTCATAAATATTGTACAATGACCTTCTCGACTAGTCTACAAAAGAGAAAATTTACAGTCCCATAATAATAACACATAATTCTGATTTCCAAGCATAAACAAAAATAATAAAAATTGTGTCAGATGCTTCAAGTAAAGATATACGCACAGGAACTTAAGTTTAATGTGCTTGTCTTAAGTTAGTTACGATCAGGTGAGTTGAATCAAGTTTGACAGATGTTAAATCGGGTTGAGATCATGGAGGTAGGAAATAAAAGAGAAAAACATATTTCTTCCTCCATGATTGAAAATAGCAAGGTTATAGTTGATTGTTAAGGTTATACATTGGAAAGTGATTTTTTTAATTTATTAAAGTGTAAGTTAAGTTGATAAAAATATTTGTATATAATGTTTAAGTTGTGTAGAACACTATATCTATTAGCTAAAACAACTTAAATATCAAAGACAATTTGTTCTAAATTATAATCAAACACCGATTCCTCATTCTCACAAACCTAATCTATAATACACTTCTGCACTAAAGTGGTTATCAAGTCATTCTTTCCACTCTTTTTTGGTATTTTCAATAGAAAATTTAACTGTGCACTACCTATCTTTATTAAAAAATGGAAAAAAATATCCATTTATCAATTTTTATTTTAAATAATTGAAAATAAAAACAAATGAAATTTTAATAAGAAAGGTTATGTTACTAATGATATGTTAGGTAGGTAATCTAAATCTAAACCCTGTCAAATAGTGCACGTGCAAGCCACTGAAAGCGCCACTTACACTCGTCTTCTGGTCAAGGCCCCTTACAATTTTCAATTTCTAACACATAACTGGTTAAACAAAGATCATGAATGCCCCCTACTAACTATTTAATGAAGCTGGGAAAAAAGCAGGAGGAAAATGTTCACTATTAAAATCTTGTACCCTATACAATTAGCTCATAAAGTCCTTGTATCATTGCTTTGGGTCTAAAAGCCATGTAGACAAAATTTGAAACAATTATGATAAATAATTTAGAAGCACTTTAAAGCCTAAGTTGGACATATTTAAGTTTACTTGTTATGTGTTTTAGAAACTACTGAAATTATTGATATACAGAGAATAGTAAAAAGGTAAATTACTTCAAGGGTCAAAACTATCGCATTTGAAAGGGCTTCTTAATGGTGTTAATTTTCACAGGAACAAAATCCTTGCACCTTAAAATTCAAAGGCAATAAAGTTATATACATTATTCCTAAAATCATATTATTAAATAATACGAGAGCAAGTAAGTCTTACAGCAGTTTTGTTCCTGTGCCTGAGCTTGGTATGGATTTCCTGGAAGGCAAGCAGACATAGCGGACAATCTGGTTTGTCTTGATAAGGAACAGCAACTAAACCTCGTGGACAAACTCCAAGCATTGGACAGATCTACAACAAATAATCTTAATATTAAAACTTAACTTAAATAACTACATATCTTTAGCTATTAATAATAATAAATAAATAATTATAACATCAGACCATTGATGACATCTAACTATTTTATTCTATTTTTTCTTATACCTACAATTTATTATTTTTTTTAAAAAAAAACCTTATTTAAATATTGCAACTACATAGACTACATGTTATAAGCAATAAAGATAACATAAGTTTGATATTGGCTTGTTACACATGATGTGAGGAACTGTCCATTGACAGTACTCACAGTATTACATAAATATTACAAGTTATTAATTAATGTTTAATAGATCATGAGGCCACTGTCTTTTTAGGCATCAAGGAGGGCTAGCAGGCATGGATGGTCATGTTAGGTTGTGCATTAAAGAATTAAATTAGGATGATGGAAATTAAGTCATGGAAAGATTTGTATTGGGAGGTGGCTAGATTGTGAACAAAGGTAAAAGTTGATTTTCTTATACAGGGTAAGAAAATCAATTAGGAAAGCCTATCAATAATTAAGGGATTTGCTCTCCAATCTACAAAAAAAAACACCTTATTCCTAGGCAGAGTCCAGCACGGAGTTCACATTATTTTGTGTGTTTTCAGTGAATTAATCAAATTAGTGTGTTAATGCCATACTGAAAATTATTGTATAGTAAAATTTTATAGGTATTTTCGGTCACTAGTACAATAATATACTTATTTAATCCCACATGTTTAAGTTATCTTATCACATTAAATATAATTTACTTTGGCTTAAAATATCCTTTTACTTGGCCTTAAACACCTTTTATCGCATAAAGAAATTATTATATTATGCCTTAATTTTAATTTGTAAATCCCTCTCACTAAGACCTCCTGTGGCACCTTTTGGTTATTGCCATCAGTTAGTTAATGTCTAGGTCCCAAAGAAATAACATTAAGGGGCGACTATTGTAATAAAATACGATAGATGTTTAAAAAATAAATTAAAGTTTATTTTACCAGTGATGGGTCGATTTCCTGAGCAAGAAGTGCTATGAATTCATCCATATAAGTTTCGACAAATTGTTTGCACTCATCTGATACACTTGATGGTAAGCGAGCGCAGCCCTTTTCAACCGCTTTCTTAATTTTATCCTCACTGCTCGGCAGCGTTATTTCCTGTAAATGGTAAAGTTCATTCAACTTAGTATTATTTTTGTTAAAAGTTAATTCAAGTTAGTGTTATTTTTGTTTTAATGTTAAAATCTAGTAATCTAAAAGATTCAGTTGTTCTGAAGTCAGTTGTTCTAGGTCTTAAGGGTATAAATAAAAACTAAGTTTTCTTTTCATTTGCGATATTTCAACCCTACTTGGACTTATTATTAAGCTTGATAATTGTTCTTATAAAACATCCAAAAGTAGCTCCTACTTAATTTTGGCATTTTCTTGGTAATTAATTCAGCACAGTACAGACTGCAAGCAACATAACATTCATGTAGTTGATAGTTGTCAATTTACACAGGTAAGATAATTAAAAAAAAAAAAAATGTATTATTATTTATGGTAACTTACATACCTCTGTCACTAAAATGTATCAATTTTTTAGACATGGTAAGAAAAAAATTATTATAAAACTTTAAATCAACTCACAATAACAAAACTTAAAACTTTAAAACAAATCACAATAAATCTGTCATTTATTGTGAGTTTATAAAATCTCTAAATAATTAATATACAAATAAAAGGGTAGCACTCTACTACTAAAGATTCCGCAGCCATAACTCGTAGATTCACATCAGGTTTTTTGTTCCTCATTTAAGTATTTGGTGGTAGCATAAGTTTTACTTTTTAGTAATGATTTTTAATTAATTGTTAAATTAAGATAAAAAAATAAATATGATCCTTCAATAAGGTTTGCGGATGTCCCAATTGTAGGATGAATTAATAGGTCAAGCGTGTGCTATTCAGAACACACAGCGAGGGTCCGTAGGCAACACTGTATTGTTTAAGAAGTACCCTATTGAAGGTGTTTTTTTAAAATGCTAAAAGCCTTCTTTGAACAATCCTATGGGTTTGATATTCTCAAAACACATAAACAAACTTCTGATAAAGTATATTTTGTCAGTGAACCAGTCTATAAACATAAATATGTATATTGGAAAGAGCTTAGTTATAAAAAACGTATTTTGTCAATAATTTTTTTTTTTTTTTTTTTTTAAATTTCCAAAAAGTGGTATCTTTACTTTTGGTCGAAGAATGTTCAGGAATTTTTTCAAATTTTTTGTACTTCACATAAGCGAGATAGCAGGGGGGGGGGGGACACTTTTCACACCCTCTTCAAACTCGCCCTATCAAACCTTTTAACTAAAAATTATATATTTTTGTAATCAGCTCAATGTACCCTTTCATATGATACCCACATGGTTTCCAAAAAAAAAAAATTTTTTAACCCTTAAGTTTTTTGAAAAATTATTTTTTTAAGTCACTATATTTTTAAAATGTGTGGGTAGTTACTATACACATACATGCCAAATTTCAAAGTAATCGAACGAAAGGTGTAGCCGTGAGAGCAGGTGACAGACAGACACACACAGGAAAATATAAGGGTCCTTGGTTTTGCCTACGGACCATAAAAATATCACCTTTGAAAAAATTATAATATTTAACAATTTATCCCCTGATGACACCTTGCACAAAATCACACTTGTATTGTATAACCTGCATCTTGTAACTTTCCTTTTCTTAAAAAAAACTGTGTCCACTTTAAGGAAAAACATTGAATCATGAATATGTTTTTGTGTTCACTCCGAGTGGACAAATATAGTACAGAAAAGTGAAAACCGAACTACCCTTGTTAGATCCTAACTCCCTGGTACTGTATTTAAAAGTTCCCTCCTGGTGGTGAAGTATAGTACTTAAATGAAAACCAAGCTACCTCCTGTTACTTCCCAACTTCCTGATACTTTAAGCATTTTTTGCATTGGAAATTTCTTCTGTATCCCAGCCCAAAAGTCCATCCATGTTAAAATTAAGTTGACAGAGATTTAACATGGCCATACAGACATACATCTCCATTAATTAATGGTTACAACTATAGTTAACACATTATACTTTTTAACTCTCATCACGTAATAGGTCATTGCCCGACCTATTACCCGCCAAAATCTCAAGCTCTCATTCACTCTCCTCCCATTTTTTCTCTCGATTTTCCTAAGCTGTCAGAGTTAAAAAGTATAATGTGTTTACTATAGTATATTAAATAGAACAATTTATAGCGTTGGGAACCAATCGACTGAAAACAGTCGACTAATCAGTTGTTTTAAAATATTCATTGATTCGGTTGTGGATATCAGGTTTTCATTGGACTGATATCAGTCTGTAGTTTGGAGTTGTAATTCGGACGTGTATATGTATAACGAGATAACGAGTGTCATGCACCTTCTCACCCCCCTCAATCCTTCACCGTTGTTCCCTTCCCCTACCACTCTTAAATTAAAAACAAAAGCATCCGTTTGAAACATTCGACTTGCGGCTTCAGTCTCAGTCTATATTTTTATTCGTATACCCTATTCCTGCTATGAAACTGTTTTCAGTCAATTTAATTCAGTCAATTGTTTCTTGTCTGAATCGACTTATTCATTCAGTTGTTTTTTCTAGTCGGTAGTCCCAACTCTTAACAATTTATTTACTACTAGTGCGCAAATTGAATGAAACACATACTTGGTAATACAGTTTGACAATAAACCCCTTTCTTTAGTGTTTCAATTTTATTTACTATAAAAGATTTTGAGAGTAAAAATATGTTTGCTGTTCAATAAGAATATAAAAAAAATCCCAATAGTGCTAAATTTGGTAATTTTTTTATTATTAAAAATGAGTTACCTGCTGAATGAAATGCAAGAAGAATTCGCACATGGAGCAAAGAGTCTGATCATTGGTATCTCTATTGTTAAGGAACGATGAAGGCACATAGGTGATGGGATTGTATCGAGTAATTGGTAACTGGACTGCAAAAAATAACAAAAACAAATAAATATTATACAAGCAATACAAAAAATTACAATTTTATTTGTCACCATTTCTTTATTGTTATTAAATCTCTCAATAGAATTAAGAAAGTAATTCATGTAGCGTAAAAGTGTCACACTTTTCATGGAATTTTTTGCGTGAAGGAAATCTCTTCTGTACTCCAGAGCTAAAATATATCTATATTAAAATGTTGGTTTTAGTTGGTGAAACGATAGGGTGCGGCCACAGTGCACGCTGGTTCCCAATCAGGTTCAGACACAGTAAACAAGAGTGAGAACTAATCAGTGTAGTTACAGCAGAGTGGCCATAGTGGAAGCAGGCAGGGTTCCAAGTCAGAGACTTTACCACAATGTTTATATTCTGAGTGCTATCAGCGTGCAGCAGACTGTACTGTAACTACAAACTTCTGTTTATTTTTTGGCGTTGGTAATTGTTTATGAAACCTTTTACTTGGTTATACACAAATATCTACTTCTTGTCTTAGATTCTTGTTTGATTTTCTCCGATTCAATATAATAAAGAAAGTATTTCTTATTTAAAAAAAAAAAAATAAAAAATAGAATAGCTCCACTTCCATTCTGAATATAGGAAGAAACATTTCCTGTTCCTTATAATTTGTGAACTGCTCAAACAAGTGGTGTTATTCCCCATATGCACTCCTTAACTTATTAATTAGCCACATTTTAATTTGAAATGAAACACTCTCTGTGGCCATAAACAAGAATTATATATCTTCATATGACAAATCTTTGTTGTGCTTATGTTACGTTACCTACCTACCTGCCTCCAATGTGGCCATCACCTTCTTTTCCCAAGCTGACATATCACGAACCTGTTTTTGGAGCCAGAACCAGATTCGGAACTAGCGGGCACTCTGTAGCAGGACTAGCGGGCACCCTTAAGATACACCAGAAACTAAATTCCAGCAGGTTAGCTCACAACAACTTGTTTATAGCCCCCACCCCCTGTGCTGAACTAAGTAAATATAACTCATCCACAGCAATGAGAGGATTTAAAAAATAGATTATATTACACTAACTTACAATCTATTACAGTCCAAAAGCTTTCTGTTATGTTTTATTTAGTAGTTTCATTTGAATTTAACATTAATATTTAATAATCGACTAGAATAAATAACAGATGTTAATAATTAATAGGAGTTATCTAAAATACTCTACCTATTGATATTGGCAAGTTACATAATTATACTCATGCCGTTGTATTTTGTAAATCAGAAATATTGGCCAACCTATATGTGGGAAAAAATAAAACTTTATCTTAAGGTTATCGAGTAATATTTTTGTTTGTCTAGTTGGCCCAACCTACTACCCGCCAAAATCTCAAGCTCCCCTCCTGTTTTTTTTTTTGTTTTTTTAGATTTTCCCACACTGTCAGAATAACAAAGTATAATGGCATGAGTTTAGCACAAATAAAAAATTAAAATAAAAAGTAAATAAATTTAACTTACAAGGTTCTGGTTCGACGTCAGTGTCAATTTTGATTAAAGGTCTAACAAACTGAAAAATAAATGGACAAAAATAAAAATAAATCTCAAAATGAATGTAATATTTATAGTTAAAATAAAAGCATAAACACAAAAGAAGAATCATCATTTATTTTTAATAAAACTTTACCTCATCAGAAGAGATTTTTCCAGAGGGGCATATTTTGATTTCCTCACAGAGTACTTTTCCGTCAAGTTCAGTGATAAGGAACTGGTAGATAATGTCGTAGTACTGGTTCACAAGACTCAAACACTGAAATAATTTAAATTAGTAATTACCATTTCATAATATGACATAATACTAGGATAAAAATTATTAACAATACTAAGATAGAAAAAAAGGAGTAGTAAAATCGATATATTCCATGTTGGAAATTACAGAGAGGGGAGGAAGACATGGACTAATATTGTCAAGGAAGCATTAAACTCTTAGTGGACTGAAAAGCAACAAAACAAGTAAGTATATATTAAATATATCTATAAAAGTATATGTAATGAATTGGAAATGATCCCACATTTTTATATCAGAGCCCAACATGTGTGTTTGGGCTAGAAATTAATGGACAAGAGTTAACATAATTGGCAGTGACGTGGTTTGGGGAAGTAGAAAAAAAGAAATGTTATAAATATTTTGGTTTTCAGTGACTTCACAGAAAATTTTTCTTTCTTATTTCGAACTTCAAGCAATGAAAGAGTTAGAAAAAACTATTGAATAAAAAAAAACCCATAGACAAAAATATCAGTTTTATAACTTCGATGGTGTAGAGCAGGGGTGCCCAACCTACGGCCCGCGAGCCGATTTTATGTGGCCTGCCGTGTTGCCAAATAAACGAAGAATTTACAAGCATTCAGAGAATCTAAAATTAACATGGTTAAAAAACTTTATTAACATGGTGTTTCAGCTTAAACCAAAATGGAAAATTGACCTTCTAGGAAGCATAAAAACATGTTTTATGAAGGTAAAAATTCAAAAATTTTCTGGGGGAGGACCCCCCCCCCCCCCCGGTACACCACCGGCCCCTGGCCCGCCTTCCCTTTGAATGTTGACAATGTGGCCCTTGATTAAAAAAGGTTGGGCACCTCTGGTGTAGAGGACACATCTAGATTAGCACATAAACTCCTTAATAATCCAAGAGTAATAAATGCTTAACATAAAAAAAGTACACTCGTAAGTCTATGGTTGTTTTAACCAAGCAACTTAAAACAAAATTGATTTGTTGTGGCAAAAAGGGCACACTTTGGACAGTAACAGTCTAGAGTCTAGGTTAATCACTACCACTGACAAAAAACTGAAACGTGAAGTAAGAAGATTGGCACTTCTTTAGACTTCACTCCCCTTATAAAAAAAACAGAAGGGAGTAACAATCTAAAGAAGGTATACACAATTTTCTTTTTTAGACTGTTACCTCCCTTATAAAACAGAAATGTGATATTCATTTGTCCCAAAGTTTATTGGACTAAACATCCCTTTGTCTTAATAGGTTTTTATACAAAGCAATTTGTAAATAATTATAACAATTTATATTATAAAAAATATGCTGCCAATTGGTGTGGCAAATAGCTTTTTCACATCCTATCCACATACTTTATTGATTTCATGCTTTTACAAGCCATTATTGTCTAATTGGTTGAATTGTTTCCCCCATTTTTTTTTTTTTTATCGTCAAAATTGTTTTGAGTTACTTTTACACGAATTAAAGTATCAATTTAGCAAAAGTTAAAGAGCGCAGACGGTTCATATTAATCTGGGGCTATCTGCGGGTAACTTTCGATAAACTATAAAAGTTTCATTCAAATCAAATAAGTACTTTTGAAGCTATAGGTGTAAACAAATGTATGTATGTGCACATGTGGAGGAGCAAAAAATAAGCGCAGAAGGTTGAAACTTATATGGGACCAACAATGGGCTAATTATGACCTACCACCCAAATTTCATTAAAATTGGACGTGTAGTTTTTAAGATATGTTGGTTCGCAAAAATTGAACGACTGACCGACTGACCGACCGACAGACAGACACGGAACCGAAAATGATCCCTGAAGTCTGAAACGGATTTCTGTCTTGGAATTTTTGAAATCGGAGACCTAAAATTTTTTCGTTCTTCAGAGCGATCACATAGCTTCCGTTACCTTCGGTAAGCTCGGAAGCAATAAACACATAGGGGGTTTTACGTACTTGTATTCATTGCGCATGCGCCTCCATAGTTCTAAAGAATTCCTTTAATGATTAATGAGGAATTCTTCATCTTTACCCACGATTAGCGAGTTTGTTTACATTTAACAAAACTAATTTGCTATTCTTTTATTAAAGTAACTGTTTATATCGAGTTTTTAGTGAAAAACAATGAATGAATCAAGTGGCTTTGACGAAAATGTAGAGAATAATACTCCTCCAGAAATAATTAATTCGGCAAAAATACAACTCAAGATTAATGCCATCTTTATCAAAAGAAGAGATACGTACTTACATACAGAAAGTTTATTTTTTTTCTGTATTTATTATTTAAATCTAACAAGCGTAGATAAAGTACAGTGTGCAACTCGTGCGAAAATGTCATTTTGCATTGCTTGAGTGGTTTTACTACCCTCGCTTTCGCTCGGGTGCAAACTCCACACTCGCATGTAAAATGCTACTTTCCGCACTCGACGCGTAATGTACTATTATATAAAAGGCAAGGACAGAAGGAGACTAACAAGCAAGCTGGATAAACAGTACTGAAAAGTAGCAGAAAAATGGAGAATGAAATTTTTATCAAAATCTGAAGTATAATTTGCATATTAACTATTTCTAGTTATCTAAGTACCTCATCTTTGTAAGATCCCATTTGATTGCAAAGTCCATTAAGAACAAGTTTGAAATCTGCCTCCGTTGTGTTAGCCACAACTATATCCTTCAAGTGTTGCACGAGCTGTTCACACAGTTCACACGGCAAGTCTTCTTTAGGCTCCGATAAAACTCTCACTGCAATAATCTGTTCACTCTGAAATCATAACAAATAACAGAACAAGTTTTAATAAACGAATTATTAAAGAGTCAATCTAACAAATAACAATCTCAAAAATTTCAATCTAATAAATTTATTGTTTTAACAATTGACAGAGGTTTTCATGGAGCACTCTTTTATTTTGTTACCCAGATTATTTATTTTAAAATTATAAATAAAAAAGTATGATATTCCTTTGCCCTTAAGTACATCGGACTAAATATCCCTTTGTCTTAATAGTTATTTACTTTGTTAGGCCAGGCACACACTGGAGACAAAACAGTCTGCAGACGCAGTCAAAACAGTCTTGGTTGAGTCTACCTTATCACACTTGTATTATTGCTGCAGCCTTGCACACTGGAGGCAAGTAGAGGTGGGTCGAAAATAACAGAACAGTTTAAAATAACATGTTATTGGAGAATAACAGTTCGTCCGATAACATGTTATTGAAAAAGTCCTGTTATCGAATAACAGCTCAGATAACAGAACAGATTTGATAACAATAACAGATCATATCTGTTATTGTTATTTTATAACAGAACAGAATCAATAACATTTCAAGTAACAAGAACAAGATGCAATGAACTGTTATTGTTATAGGATAACACTTCATTGCTGTTATTGTTATCGTTTTGTTATTGTTATCCTGATTATTTTTGTTCTCTGCCCTGTTTCTGTTATCAAAGTTTAAATAATTTTATTATAAACGGCTAAGATTTCGCTGTTGTATGGTAGAGCTCGGTTCTAACTTGCATGGGACCTTGTTCTGCTCCGAGTCCCAATGTCCCTTACCTTATGGCTTAGGGCTATTTATTACCTATATCTATCTGTGTTGGGTTAGTATTAACTCTAACTCCTCTTTGCCTTACCTATTCAGAGAGTCTCGCCTCTCTTTGAGGCGGCCCGTCTTTCCGGGTATCTAAGATACACTCTATCGCCAGTTCTACTGAACCGATTTTCCTCAAACAACTTTCATTATAATTATATTACACCTCCCTACTCAATAATGCAACTATTTTTGATTTATCATAAATTAATATCATAGACTCTTATTGGTTTCAAAAAGGGTATTCAAATGTATTTTGCTTGCCGGTTCGTTCACGTTTTAAGTTTAAGGAACCCTGTTTTATTATGAAATTATTTTTTATGTAGAGTTATATTTCCCCCTTCACCTTTGGCCTTCAACAAATTACTAAAAACAATAATTCGTAATTCACAATAATTTGAGGATTTATGTTAAATACCTCCCCCCTCCCCATTTTTTTGGTTTGACACCGAAAGCTACCCCCCCCCCTTGGAGGCCCGAAAGAGGGCTGTTACCTGTTATTCAAATGACATGTTATTGGAACATGTTATGTTGTTGCCTGATAACAGAACAGTAATAACATGTTACCGCCAAATAACTGTTATTACCCACCTCTAGAGGCAAGACAGTTGCATATCTTGTACCCCGCGAAATGGATCTCGTGGAAATTTCTGTGATTTGTGCTCAACAGTCTGAGGACAGAAATGATGGGATATCTCCTAGGCTGGAAAACTCTTTTACCTCCAGCGGGGGAAAAAAGTGAACTTTCTTCCCTAGTTTACAGGGAGGGAAGTTACTCATTGCACCTGGTCGGGTTAAACAGGGAGTAATGAAAAATAAGGGAAACATGAACTCTCATGATTCCTTCCAGTGTTGCCCTAGATAAAGCACAAGTAAATAAGCTTGGTGCTAATACACACTTCATTTACTTTTGTTTAATGTCAAAATCTATAATGTCATCTTCACACATGTCATATAACCTCCACAACGGTTGCCATAGTGATTCATCAGTAAAAGAAACAAACAAGTTAAAAGTGGAAACATAATTTCTAAATGTAGATTAACTAATCTATATTTAAATACATCAGTTGTCAACACCATTCAATACACAACTCAGCTTCCATCTGATTCTCCCATTTAATTTTAGCATTGAAATTCAAATAATTATTATCTATAATTTAATTTTAACATGATTAAACTTATACAGAGAATTGTTAATATTATATCTAACTATATTTTTTTTTAAATAAATATAAACCTATGTATTTTTTGTTGAATAACGTAATTTAAAATTAAAATCTTTCCTTATTTTTTTCTTCCTTCTGGAGGTAAAATATTGTACGTACCTTGGGAGTAAAAATCACTTGCACCCTCATGATAATTAACTCCCTCGGCTCTGCCTCGGGAGTGAACGTTATGGTTCCCTCGGCTTCGCATCAGGAACCAACTTCATCGCTCAGGGTGCAATCACTTACTTTACTCCCTTGGTGCGTAAATAACTATTGCCTCCAGTGTCACTCCCACATACTGTATTTGAGGTAGTGACAAAACTGTGTGCGGGCAAAAACACACCTGTGTGCACCTGGCCTTACCCAACATACTTTTCAACATTTTATAGATATCAGTATGGGTGGGCAACAAAGTAAAATAGGCATACGGGTGCACCTCTTCTACTTTGTTACCCACCACTTTGTTTTCTGTAATGGTGGGTAACAAAGTAAAAGAATATTAGTGGTTACATTATTTCTTTCAACGATACCAATGAATAGTTGTAATTTTAATTTTAGATAACTTATTCATGTTGGTGCCTTGAATAGCATCAATGGATTCCATGGTGAGGCCGAGGATTTTACACATGGTTAGTTCTGTGGCCTTGAAGAATTCAAAAATTGGATTTAATTGGGGAAATAGCTTGCTAGCTTGTGAGCTATTTGACTTCTTACCTCTAACACACTCATAAAAGCTTTAAATAGTTCTACACTCAAAACACAATACATGCATAAGAACTAAAAAAAAAAAAACTGATATTAATTGAAGTTTACCAAAGGTTGTATATGTTTGTCTTGAACACGACATAGTCCAGCCACGTTGCACACTGGTCTAGCATTCAAGTTCTGTGTAAGCCACTTAAGTCCCTGTACGTGCTCTTTAAGAGCAATGTTATAGCATCCATCAGAGTAAGAACCCAATCTACTGCACATCTAAAATCAAACATAACTTGTTAAGTCAGAATTATTAAGTACGAATTTATCAATTTCATATTTAATAAAATAATTATAAATTTTGTTTTACAATAATTGATCAACATTTTTTAGATAAATGAGAAGGAACTGAATATTTCTGTACTTGAGACTTCAGACGAAATGTTATTGTAAGTCCAATTTAAAGAAAACAACAAACACTTATTGTGCTAAGTGCTGCACTATGCAAGTAATTGTAGTATTGTAACTCCATTGTTAGTAAATAAAGAGATAGTCAATATAAAAGTTGTGTATTTTAAAGCGCAACACAATTTTCCAGAGCTCTCCTACAAATACTTAAAAGTTACATCTGAGATACAGATTTTGTTGCTACACAAAATATTGTAGCTACACTAGTTGACAGAAAAGCCAAATGATAATGTGGGCTGTTACAATAAGATATATTTTTAAGTAAATTATTTTAACATTTATGTTCATATTTTCTTCTATAAACTAACAATTCCATTAATATTGTATATTTTGTCTTACCTTGCTCAAAAGATTCAAGAATTGCTCAGGGTTCATTTCTTGTAGTTTTCTCTTCACGTCAAAAACAACCAAATTGCAGCCGTCACAGTCTATCTTTCCATTATTCTTCTGCAAATAATAAATCAACCAGGATTAGTACTTAAGTAAAACAATTTTCTAGATAATGAAGAAGGTGCTACCAACATTGCCATTAAGCTATTTAATAAGAGTCAGTTTGAAAAGTTTACAGAGCTAATATGTAGTTTTTTTATATAATGAAAACAATGAAACATTAATGAGAGTCCGAGAGTTCCTTTTCCCAAGCCTGTGTAACATAACATAAATATGTATTTGTAGTGTTAACTGTGTAGCATGACTGAACCTGAGTCATGTACTGATTCAAGCACATAGCACATTAGGGATGCACTTCATGTTACGGCTTGGTCAACGGACATCTCATTAGCTTATACTTCATGTTATCTCAATAAATTCTAAGTTAATAAACCTTAGTTATTTTATGGCTTTGAACTAAATGTCTGTTTGTACCCAGAGTGAAGGGGCATCGTTATTTTAAAGCAATTTTCTTTAAATTCCGGGATACCTTTATTGATGACTGTACAACTGAGCAATATTTAATTTTAGTCAAATTTAGTCCAAAATCTCTCCGGAGACAGTAGAACTAGAATAATATTTTATGCTCAATCTCATTTTACTTCATTCTACCGCAAACTTTTTTTCAGTCTATAATAGTTCTACTGATTGTTTGAGATACTTCTTGAGCAACCAGTATTTATTTAAGGCATTATATTAAGTAATCAGTGAGATGTGGTTTCTCTGGTAGAAAAATCAACAAACACTTCATAATGATAAGTAAATTTGTCACACAATTAAGCCATATGGTCATCAATCAGTAATTATCAAATAGTTTTACCTGTCTGTTGTAATCAGTCTCTATCTGGTGAACCCTGTTGTTATCACAAAGTCCGGCGACGCTGCAGACAACCTGAGGATCCATTTCTGATGCAAGTGTGTCCACTAATTCAGGTCCAAACTCGTCCATCAGCTTCATACATTCTTCCCTCAGTATCTTGATAGGGATCAACTTGCATGTTCCCTCCAACACCTCTTTGATCTCCTCCTGAAAAAATTAAAAATTATTTAGAATTATAATATAATTCAGCAGTATTATGTTTTTCATATCATCATTTTCCATTTTAGAATATTCTACCACTGATTTAGAAAGTGAACTTGACACTTATTAAGCTGCGTCCACACTATCCCGTACAAGTGTGTGTGTCGCCCGGCTTTGTTGAACCATGTCAAATGTTGAACCAAGTCGAACACAACCCCAATTAAGAGTCGGTACAGATCAAAGGAAGTCGAATTGACAATAGTAGTAGTGTGAACGTGTCGAAAAATGTTGTTCAACTTTTCAGTGGGTACAAAATATTGATTCAGTTCAGTTTTGTTTTGATGAGTGCATTTATTAGTTTGATTAATTTGATCATAATGAATTGGAGTGACAGACAAACAATTTTGTTTGTATTGAAATCAAATCAGAGTTTATTGTGGGGAATCCATCTACTACTATACTTTTTTCTACCTTGGTCAAGGCTGGGCCTTACTCAAAACCTCCTTGGGCAGCGAAGATGATCTTGCTGGCTTCCAACAACTGCAATGACAATTGCAGCGGCAACCACTGCTTTATCTTCTAAATCACTCATTTAAAAGTTAAATTAAATTAAAACTAGGTATTTAAATTCACTATTTGTCGCTCAACTAGTCCACACATACTGAGGTAATCTGGACAAGTTGTTTAGCATTTTTTTTAACTGTCCTGAAAGCTAAATAAACACTGATATATCTGATTTGAGCCACTGAGAAGTGAGATGTTTCACCAGTGCGATTCTCACTGAGTAAATGAGTAAAGTGGGCGATATCCCTGTCCTGTAATAACTTAAAAATGTGTTGATCGGGATGCAAAAATCATATTTATTAAGAAAAACTGTATTCTACAATTTATCAAGTGCAAATGGCCATTCTTTTAAGATCTTCATTGCCTCAAATTGTCAAATGTAAATAAAATGTTAAGGGTCGATGACAAACTTACCTCGGTCTGGTTGCTGAGAAGTTGGTCCCTTGCTTGTTTGACCATGTCTAAACATGTCTGGCATATTTCAGATCTGTCTACCTCAATGGGTCTCTCATGTTCCCACACACTCTGAATACAGTGCTTTACGGCCCCACATTCTGCAGCAGTACTAAAATAAACAAAACAGATAATAATAACAATAAAAATAAAAATAAATAAATAGTGCATCAAACTTTTTAACATGTAGAAAGACAAAGGTAGTTTAAAGGCTGAATGGCTTAAGTCAACATTTAGGAACTTCTTAATATTAAGACATTTCTGACGTTTGACAACACTAAAATTCAATTACAAACAGGAACTTTTATTATTCTTTATGCAATGTCAATAAGAATAATGAAATAATATAGAATTAAAGCATTATTATCCAAGAACCCTTATTATGAAAAAACATCCCTAATTCTATATAACTTAATATTTGATTTTCTCGACTTTTCACCGCTATGCCTTTAAACCACTCATATAATTATACTGCTGGTACTAATTATTAACACTAATTTAAGACACTATGTAAAATGTATGCAGTATATATTAAAGGGAATTGAATAAGAGTATGAATGGTTTCTAATAAAAAAAAAAAAAAAAAAGGAAATATTGGGATCGACACCTTTTTGATTAATATTCGTAGGGATGTGTGATGGACCACTTAGGTGTGAAAAATGACAATTAATTCATTTTAATGAGACGTTTCGACCCTTAATAGGTCATCCTCAGTCACAGCTTAATTTCTGGTTATTGTTGGTATTATGTTTTTTAACATGTAGTAAAAGACAGTTATTGAATTCATTAAACGCCAGGGCGATCTTTGTTAACTTTCAGAAAGAAGAGAAATTGATTATTAATGAATTCAATAATTGTCTTTTATTACATGTTAAAAAATATAATACCAACAATAACCAGAAATAAAGCTGTGACTGAGGATGACTTTGTAAATAAGGGTCGAAACGTCTCACTAAAATGAATTAATTGTCATTTTTCACACCTAAGTGGTCCATCACACATCCCTACGAAGAAGAAAAAAAAACCAAAAAGTTAATGTCACAAAAAAATAAAGTGTCGTAGAGTTAAGAATCCCGAGATGACATCAAGCAAAAGATATCAATGAGAACATGGAATCATGATAAAAATAAAGGAAAAATGGAATCCAAGATAGTTCAATTGGACTAGAATGTATCTATTAGAATAGATACATTTAAATCTGGATAATTTGAAACTACAGAGACCATAAAATATTACAGACACAAAATAGACCATCTACCCATGATCAGGCTAATGACTGAATTATCAAAAAAAAAATTAAAAAAAAAAAATAAATAAATAAATATTATCATTGAGGTTTGAATGAATGGGAGTCGGCAGTCCTAATAAATAATTTAGCTTTGATTTAAGCCTCCTGTGATTTCGGCACAATAAGTATTAATATGCATGGTCACTGTCCAAGGAAGATGTAACCATACAAAGTGTACAAGGAAAGAAAATCATCTTGAAGATGCCGCCTTAGACTGAGGTAAGTAGGTAAAGAAGATGTAAAAAAATGCTACCTTGGAACATTTTATTCAAATTAATTTCAAAAGAAAAAATGCAATAGATAAAATGACAAGTGGTGCAGCATCCAGAACTTGCACTAAAACATTTGCATTTTATTCTTATATTAAAACATAGTTGTTTATAATGTGGTGGAAAAACTTACATATTTAATCTACATGAAAAGAGCTTAAAATTATACGTAACATGTTGTATAAGCCTAAACTTTATAACACCCACATTAGGGCCATATTCTTTAACAAAATGCCAGAAAAGAATGGACATTTTGTAATAATAAATACATATTAGATGAGTAAAGTGGCCAGATAACCCCCGTCCTGTAATAACCCTGGCAGTTGATCGGGTCTAAAACCCAAAAGAAAGAAAAAAAAATAAATAAATAAATACATATTATTTTCCTTCTCTTCAAGACCTTCAACACAATATCTAACATGTAATGCTGGCTAAAAACGTTTTGGTGTAGTCATCCGCCATGGTGTGAAATAACCAAAATCTCTACAGTTGTCACATATTGATGGCTAATAAGTGATACCTCATATCTTCAAAATGTCATGTTTACAGGAGCAACAAAAAACTATTTAAAATAATAAATTTACTTTAATTGACCAAGATTTTTATGTGTTTTATAAATTTGTATAACAAGTAACCCTTCTAAAACATTGGTAACTGTCAAATTATAACAGTTAATAAAATAATGCAGTTTCGTGTTCTCACTATGTCTCTTCTTTAATATAGTGCAACACATACAAGGTCTCAATT
Source organism: Gerris lacustris (assembly GCA_951217055.1). Taxonomy (NCBI): domain Eukaryota; kingdom Metazoa; phylum Arthropoda; class Insecta; order Hemiptera; family Gerridae; genus Gerris; species Gerris lacustris. The sequence goes on along the minus strand of OX578281.1, from coordinate 73,902,731 downwards.
ACGAATTAGCAGCTCAGTTATGAGGTGTCACAAGTAACCTTCACCAAAACACACACACCAGAAACACATGAGTTACTGTCTGTCGTAGTTACAACCCATCACATAACAAATAGTTAGCCAATCAGATACGAGATGTCTCGACTGCCCATTTTCTATACGAAGGATTTTTTTTTCACTTACAAGATCTCGCATGGACTTTCAGACAAGCCTCCCAAGACCAATATAATGAAAATTTCGAAATCACCATTTTGGTAGTTAAGGGGTATCACTTATTTATTAGCCATCGATATGCAGAGATGCACCTGTGTGCCGAATTTTGTTCAAATCTATTAATTGCTACGCCAGTCATCTTTAGACAAACAAACAAATTTTTTAAGATGCCAAGTCCCTGAAATGAACAACTCACTACGCTGCTCGTTCAATAACAGAATATTGTTTAGTTACTCTGGTCATGAAAATATTAAAGCAAATATGCCACAAGTCTTGGCTACCTCCCAAAAAAACAAAACAAGGAAATACGGTAAGTTAAAATATCTTTCTCAATGTATGAACACATCTTTCAACGGTTCCAAAAATATAAAACATTGCATCATCAAAATAAGCATAGTTTTCAATGCTTTATATTTAGCTGTTTAACCTTTGGATTTAATATCTAAAAAATCAGGCTGGAAATATAACAGATTTGAATGAGCCAAGGTACTAATTCTTTTAAATGTTTTAAACGAACACTGAACACAAATGTCAAAGAAAATTGTATCAGTTGATTAATAATGACTAAATAATTTTATTGATAATGAATAAATTATTAGTCAGATCAACAAATCTAATTTTATAATGAAAGTAAATATATAATATATGTTAGATACAATGATAAGATAGGTAAACTTATTATTTACTAGGTTTTCATGATGTTTAAATACCGATTGAATCCTGATTTGGGATTTAACAAGCTAGGTGTTTCCCTGAGTTGTATTGAATCCGTAATTCAATACACCAATTATATGAGGAGCCTAGTATCAAAGACGGACATTCGACATTTTTTCCAAATTTCAGTTATCGATTGTTTCTTATAGATTTTTGGCTGCTGCATCAGATTCTGCTATCCATTTGCATCAAAAACGACCAGAAAAGGGGTAAAAATGCAATAATATTTGTAGTTTTGTTTCAAATACGGACAAGTCAACACACGTTTTGCTTCAAAAGTGGACATAACCGAAACAGCTAATCAGGAGCCTACATTTTACTAACTCAGTCCTATGATGCACTGCGGGCTTTAGAATCTGAATACCTACTCCTACCATTTTGTCATACATGTTTAGAAAAATGATACCCCGAGGGGAAATCGAGAAATCAATTTTAGCTCTAAATTTGGGAGCACTACCCCCTAAGAACTCTGAAAAACGTGAAAAAAAAAATGATTTCTCCAATATTATTATTCTAACCATTATTTTCAACGTCATTTTGCTTCAAAAACGGACAAAACCTTGTTTTTGTTTCAAAAGCGGACAACTCCACTTTTTAACTCTATTTAGAAGCTAAATATCAAAGAAATTCAGGTTTTCAGAACTTCTAACTAGTTTTGAGTCTGTTAAGAATCTACAGAAAAAAAAATCATATCTCTAGCACCTGTAGAATTTGAGCTACAGTTTTTCGGCTCTCCTGTAAAATTTTGAAATGTGCTCTTGTCCGTCTTTGATACTAAGCTCCTCATATATATTACTTATAATCAGGTTTGTTATGTTTGTTTTTAAAAACAAAACTAAAAATGACAAATAAAGGTTATGGTTTGATTGAGAAAAGTGTGGTGTTTGACAGATTTCACTAGTTTCTTCAGAAAAAAACCGCTACACTCACACTCTGTGCATGTCAGCATCGAGTTCAGGTGTTTTCATCAAACTCAATCCAGATAAAATACCAGAATTTAGTGTAAAGTATCTGGATCTAAATCCTATTCAATCCGTATTGAACCTAGGATTCCATGGACAGTTTGGATCCAACTGTATTCAACATGTATCATGGAAACGTTGTAATTGGTAGCAATGGTAGTTAATAAAATAGAATAGAGCAATAACAAGAAAGGCGCGCTTCACGATTAGTACATAAGGCAATAATCACCAGTTTCTGTACGATTAAGTTAAAATTATTAAGTGTAAAATTTTAATAGTTGCATATTCTTTTTCTACACTTCAAGTCCTTTAAATTTATGTATAACATGTCATGGCGACTAAAAACTTTTCTTTAGTCACCCACCATACTGGCCGCCATCTTGAAAATATTAAGTGTAAAATTTTAATAGTTGCATATTCTTTTTCTACACAATTCAAGACCTTTAAATTGATGTATAACATGTCATGGTGACTAAAAATCTTTTGTTGGCCGCCCGCCATATTGAAAATATTAAGTGTGAAAACTCTAAAAAGTGTACAGTTGCCTCAAATGCCGAGATGCACTTGTGTACCAAATTTCATGTGCCTAGCTATTGTAGTTTATGAAATGAAACAAGCAAAGGACAGACAGACAGACCCGTTATATAAGGTTTATTTTTTTACTTCGTACAGAAACCTAAAAATCAATCAACTTATAAAAGTTGAATATTAGATTTTGTATTTAACAAACCAACTTAATGTCAAAACCTCAAATTCTCATCATAATAGTGGTGATGATGACATCAGAATTGAAATAATGGTCATCACTAGGCATTCCTCAAATAATTGTTTTGTACTTATTCATATATATAGGTGATTAAAAATATTCAAGGGATGAAAGTAACTTGTACCATCATTACAATAGCATACTGGAAAAAAAGCAAACATTATACGGCTCTGATTATTATAAATCATGAGTCTACCAACTAGGAATATTGATTATCTTTAAGTCATTGCCCCATAGAAGATCTTGTGCCTCTATGTCTCCCACCGCAGGCATATTGTCCATTTTATTAACAATTTTAATCTCAAGGCATGGGAATTGTTATTTATTTTTACTTTCCAAATAGACATTCATTTTCTTTACTTATTTATAATCATTGACATAAATAAAAATTCAGAATTATAAAATAAATGAATAATAGTAGGTTTGTTGATTTGCTCTAGGCATAGTATATATTAACAGAGAATATATTATCAATGGTTATTAAATATAGAATTTATAGAAGAGGAGATAAGCAATTCAGCTCATATAGATGATAAGATTATATGAAATGATGTCATAAATATGAGAAGACTATAATGAGCGGATATCTAAGAAAATCATTAACAACCGAGATAGAAAAACTTACGTTATATTCTGACACCAATATGATTGACCTTTAGCACAGACTACTGGATTCCTTCCCAGCTCCCTGCCAGATACACAACATGCCCCAACTGGAAAAAAAAACAAATACAAAAATAAATTATTTTTAAAAAATAATACATTTTAAATAAATAGAAATGAGACTATGCTAACAACCCTGAAGGTTGAGATACACTCTTTTCTCTGTTTGCGATCCTACTCTATACAAGCAGCTGATTAAAGAATGGTCAGAGGTTTAGAGTATATTCTCAAAAGAGAGGATTTTCTGTAATTTACAAAGAACAGGAACAAACTAAGATTTTTATTTATTTATTCTTCAGTTGATCCCTTTGATTATAAATTCTTCTTGTTCATTGTCTTTAGGGATTATTAATTAAAAAAACAACCTTTTTTTTTAAATTAGTTATACTTTACCTAAACCTGGGCATCTTCAGGCCTTAACTAAATTTTACATATGATGTGATAGTTGATGAATGAAGCTTTAAATAACATTGTCCACCATAAAGGGCGGGACATGGAAGCTCTCCACCGGTTTGTTTTATTTAAGTGCCTATTGCCAAGCTATGTCCCGCAGACAAAGTTAGCCGACCATATATTCTTAAAAGGCGCCAAAACATTTACTTATACACAAAATTCTAGCTTAACCCTAGAACGCTAACCATACATTTTAACCTCTTATGGCTAACCTTGAGTCATATTGACTCCCAAATCTGTTATACCCAGTTTTATTAAATATAAAGGCCTAATATGAATAATATTTTTTGAACATGTTTTGGTAGCTAGTTGTTGGAACACTTGTGAGCTTTGTTTGCCATAAAAAACATTTTTCCCTTTTAATTCCGGTTTTTAAATCTGGTTTTTACTCTTACATATCCGGTATTGTTATCTACTGGAGTGGTTTTATTTACTTTTTTTCTTTGATGTAGCTTTTTCCTTTCCTTTCGTTTTTCTGTCGTAAATTGTTTCAATTAATTTATCATTTTCGTCCTCATCGCTGATGTGATCAAAAAAGGCATTTTCTATAAAAGGCATTTATATTAAAATCAGGGTCCAATTCAGAATCGTCACCATCATTGTCGAATACGCTCATGATCGGTATCTGAATCGGTCATTTCCTTCAGCAAGCGATAAATCTCATTTGGGTCATTGTATTTTTTCTCCATTACTTGACCATATTCATATATTCTATTAACTTTATATAATTTAGACATATAAAGGCAAAAAAATATAAAAATGTATACTTATAAATTACAATTATATTACTTTTAATTTGTAATATTTATTAAATTAAAAGTAATAAAACACCTGATTTATTTGATTTGTAATGGCTAAATAAACAATAACACTTATTAGATTAGGCTGTTAATACTATTCTGCGTCAAAATGACCTACAAAAAATGTACTTGTAAGACTAAACAGGAGTCAAAATGACTCTGTGACTGCAGAAAAACAAACGATACGTCCTCTTTAGAATCTGAATGTGCAACTGATAGAAGTGTAGAAGGGTCATTTAAGGGTGGGAGATAGCATATCTGAGATGTGGGAGTTCTGTATTTACAGACACAGTGCATTCATAGTTTAAAAAAAAGGGAGTCATTGTGACTCCCGGTTAGCGTTCTAGGGTTAATGCTAGTCAGACATTTTTTTGTTATCTATCTCCTGGACTTTCTAAAAAGATGGTTTGAAAATAATTTTTAAAAAAAACAAGTGTATATTTACAATGTAAACGGATGACTCTAAAAATGAAATCAAAAATAAAGACAAGAGGGAAGAGGACGGGAAGGTTTCATTCAGGTTAACATGAAAAAGTTGGTTTGAAGCCAACTTTGCTCGTGTCATGTTTTGACAGCCATAGATAATTCTGACGAGCTTCAAAACATGTCAAATGACCTTTAGGCCATAATGGATAAATTTGGTATTTGTATATAAATATGGCAGCTACGAAAATATGCATTGAGGCTGAGTGAATAAGAAGGTATTCTTACAATTTATTTCTCATTTACATCTGATGATTTCATTTTTTTTCTTTTTTTTATCAGATTTAAGTTTAACCATAGTGATAATAATTACAAGATAAAAATAACTTTTTATATACTACGTTTTTAAATTTTCTGTTGAATCATATGAAATGTTGATAATATAATTGTTATTGTTATATAATATAATGTTAGTGAAAAACAAATACATAGTTCCGAATTTATTTACTTCACATAATAATGACAACCATCTAATCTAGAGAGTTGATCTTAAACCTATAAAAGGACAAATCTTGGTACAACGGATCTCACCAACACCGAATCTAAACCGTGCCATTGATATGCCCCCCCGTGTAGGGACAGTAAGAGAAGAAAAATGTGTACAAGTAAAGAAGTACAGATGCAGAAAAATTAAACCTATTTCTAGGACACAAGTGTAAACAAACCAGGGTGTCACACGTCAATTAATTTATTTCTTTGTTTACTTTTTGCTGTCATTCAATGTTTACCTCTCAATAAAAATCACAAATTTGAAACCCGTCAAAATGAAGATTGTAAATACTGTGGGATATGTCAAAACAAATAAAATAACTAACTTTCCATACAGCCAAAATTTGGTGAAAACTAATTAAATTCTGCTGAAAGATGGCTAAAAGTATTCAAATAATGCATTGTCATCGTGTTATGAACTAAAAGTTTCAAATGTTTAGCTACTTGGGAAGTTAGTTAAAAATCGATTGCAAGATTTGTACTGGACAAACAAACAAACAAACAAGAAAGCAAGCTAATAAAAACGTAGTAACAAAATAATAGTCTGCAACAATAAAAACAATGATGATTAACACAGTCAATATAGATGGTTTGAAAATGTTTAAAGTTATAACGTATTTAAGCTGATGAGATTTCTTATATGAATACAAAGAAACACCAGTTGTGTTTCATAGTTCAGTTCAAGATAAGAATTGACTCAGAGTAAAAATTGATACACAGAACTGATTAAGATAGCTATTAACTGAGTCTTCAGGGAATATCAAGTTGACTCACTAGAACAATCCCCTTTTACAGTTAAATTATAAACATTGTAATCATGAGATAAGTACCGAGTGCTAGAGTTTCATACGAGTTTGTTAATAAAACTACACTAGCCCAATTTTAATTGAAATGATGATAACGTAGCCAAATCATTTTGTCTTTTAAGCAGGGTTTACACGATCCAAGTAGACTTGGTCCAAGTAGTTTGAACAATACTGTCAAAATCATAATTCTGATACTCAAATTTTTCAAAATTTTTAATAATTTTGCAAATGAAATAAAACAACAATACAAAAATAACTGTAAGAACCAAACAAAGCAAACAACTAAAACCAAACTGTACCTTCCTGTAAACAAACGGTACAAAATCGTCATTTTTGACAGCTCGTTCTCATAATTTGCAGGTGGGCGCCATTTTTATTTCCATCCAAGTCTACTTTGATCAAAACAAGTTGGGGGCCATCCAACTCAACTTGGATGATCCAAGTACACTTTGATAGCCTGTTTACACGATCAAAGTAGCGTCAAATCTGACTGGGTCCAAGTACACTTGAATCATGTAAATCCAGCTTAAATGATTTAAGTGGTAAAGATAGCAAATTTATAAAGGTTTGAATTGAACATCAATGATAATTTGACAGCTGCTGTAAACAAACCGTATGAGTTTTATTTTGGGGTAGAGTTTCTTAAATTCAAGAATACTTAATGTACTTTCATTGATAAAGAATAGACTAGAGTAGTTTTACCAGGAACAGGGAGGTTATAAGAAAATAAAGTACCCACTAGGTAGGTCATTCAAATAGGCAATTACCATTTTTTGTGAGTTAAGTAATTAAACAAAGAGGTGAAGTAAATATAGCTAATGTTAAACCACTTTAAGACATGTAACAAATTTAAAATAGTTTAAACAGTTAAGAGTTAGCGATTTTAATCTAATAATAGTAATAGCACCCAGAAAAAAAATAAAACAGAAGACATAATTTTAAAGTACACCAAATACAATGTACTCAAAGTAATGTACAAACAATACAATAGTTGGTGGTAGTTTAGTGCACTTGAGCATCTATTATTCTGTATATAAGATATAAGTAAACATTTTCCTATTCTCTCTTAATTCCATTAACAGTTGATAAAAATCAGCTCTGTGTTTAGTTTGACTGGTAATCAGTTAAAAACACTAACTTTGCATTTTCCTGCCTTTTCAATTTTCACTTGATGTTAGATTGTGCATAATATCTATTACGCTTTTAAGAAAAACATATAACCTTCTCTACTAATTCAATTATCTAATTACCTGTTAGGATAACAGACATTACAAAAGGATTAATCTCATTTATAATAGTACATTACGCGTCGAGTGCGGAAAGTAGCATTTTGCATGTGAGTGTGGAGTTCACACCCGAGCGACAGCGAGAGTAGTAAAACCACACGAGCAAAGCAAAATGCTGTTTTCGTAGAAGTTGCGTACCGTACTTTATCTACGATTGTTAGATTTAAATAATAAATACAGAAACAAATAAACTTGCTGTATGTAAGTTCGAATCTCTCTCTTGATAAAGATGACATTAATTCAATAGTTCTATTTTGTGCCGAATTAATTATTTCGGGAGGCGTATTATTCTCCTCATATTCATTATCATTAAAATCACTCATTGATTTTCACAAAAACTCAATATAAACAGTTACTTTTATTAAACAAACAACAAATTAGTTATGTTAAATGTAAACAAACTCGCTAATCGTGGGCGGTAAAAAAGAGGAATTCTTCAGAATTATGAGACGCGCATGCGCAATGAATACAAGTACGTAAAGAATCACTTTCTACGCATCTAAACAGAGAGGTACAATGTTTATATTTCGTAACAATTGTATATAAACAAAATGTAAGATCATAGTAAACTGCAGTTATCCAGCCATCTAGTGGGGGGTCTGCTCACAAATTATTTGACAAAGAAATATCATAGTTAAAATGTATAAATCATATAGATATAATCATTCAAATTAATAACAAATGTACTGTTCTGACCAAGGGATATAATCACAAGCCCGTTTTCACCCATTATCTGTGCAAGCAATGAGCAATGATTAATTTAAATCTTAAGTCTTAGTACATACTGGGATTCTTTGTTCAGATTTATTGTCACTCAACATCGAGTCTAAGACCCATATTTGGGACTCAATATTCAGCCCTGTGACATGCCGAATTCAAAATTCAAGGTCGCAGACTCAGCCGGGACTCAACCCTATAACTATAACTACGTTCACACATCGTTTTGGAAACAATTTGCTAGTTTAAAACGCTATGTCAATGGAGAAAGACGGATAGTATTGGTTCAAATCTGTTCCACAGAAAATGGGAGATTGGAACAGGGGATCATATTCATAACATCCGTATGAACATGTCGAGTAGGGGATCGAGATATCAGGTTATTTTACTCTTTCCTATTTTTTTAGTTGTATGTTTCCGTGAACTTTAGTTTCTTTTGTTTGTTTGTTGTTTTATTTTTTTAAAAAACAACTGCAAAACGTTTTGAAACAAAAGTTAATACAGTGGAACATCGATAATTCGGACTAATTGGGACCCGACACAGTCCGAATTACCGATTAGTCCAAATTTTTCAAATATGCTGTAAAACAACTTTTTCGCAGACGAGAGGACCCAATAAAGGTTCGCCTAAGCTTCCTCTTTGGGTAAACCATATGTACATTGCATCTTCTAAAGCTGTATCATTAGCCGTTCGTAACGTTTTCCAGTTTTTTGACCCCTCTTCAGAATCTAGCTTTGACGCGTACTGCAGTATGCTATCTTGTTTTAGTTTTAAATCACTGATGGTAGATGTCCCCACACCCAACACCATACTTTTTTGCAAGAGATATGCCACTTTCACCTTTCGAAATTTTTTTAGAATTTCTAGTTATTAAATTTTTTTAGAGATCCAAATTATAGAGGTTCTACTGTACTTACTATAAAAAACCTGTAAAAAGTTTTTCTTATTCACAAGTTAATTAATTGTGAATAAGAAAGTTCAAAATTCACGGGCGTATTAGGTCACATTAAAGAATGTTTTACTCTCAACATCACCATTATGAGATATCAAACAAATAATTTCATCACCTTTATTATTATTCAAATTTTTAAGTTTTAGGTAGTATTCATACTACGGAAAGATTAAATTTTAATTTAAACCAAATTATAATTATCATTACATTAACTACAGAGACATGGTAAGAGCGCCTGTAACGTATATATAGGAGGCCTGTGGTTCCCGGTGCTGGGGTCTATTTTTCTCTCTATGTCTCCCGTAGTTAATGATAATTATAATTTGGTTTAAATTAAAATTTATTATTATTTATGTGTCGACACGTATCGCTTTAAAAACTAATGGGATCCAAAACACTTGCATAACGATATGTAAATGTAGAAAATGAATCCGAACAAAGAATCTCAGTGTGTAAGTACTGGGTGCGTTGGAAGAATTAAACGCCCAAACCTGGCTTTAAAAATTTAAAGAGGCAATTTACATTTATTGGCAATTGACATTTTACCGCTTCTTCCTAGATAATTTTTTTCAATGATAGTATAAAACTAAGCTTTAATAGTTAAGACTTGGTCTTAGAGAGTGTTTCTTTATGAAAGTTATAAGGCATTTATCTGACATGTAGATGTTCAGCATAAAAAGGATCATTTGCATAACAACAGAATCAGCGGAAATACGGACTCATATCACTCATGTGATAAACCTAACTCACTATTTATTCTTATCAAATAAACAAGACTGTGAACAATAAAATAAAATATTAATTTCGAAAATAGAAAACCAAAAAATTAAAAAATGGGTTTCAATCTCAACCTATCCTGCCCAGTTAGAAAAGAATTACAATGATATATAATTTGTTTTAATAAAATAATGTCATTGAACTTGTTTAGAATAAGTAAGGCCAGTAAAGAACATGGAACTTATATTTTATGCAGGAAGTTAAAACATTAAAGAGAATTGGATAATGATGAAAATAGATTACAACATCCTCTCATAAATAATAGTTAATAATTAAAATATCCTCAGGAAAACTACGACAAACAAGTTCAAAGTACAAAGTTCAAAACACTAACGTCAAATTGAAACAAACGAGACCAAATCATGATCTACGTTCTACTATTACTTCTTTATACAATAATATATTAAATACGAACAATAAAAAGTAAAATTATTTAAATAATATACATACCAAGGGCTATACAAAAGAGTAAAGTTTTCATTCTCGATTCTAATGGAGATTCATACGATTTAAATTACCGAATTAAGTCACTACAAATACTAACAATAATATCAAAGCTCGCTCCCTGTAATTTATAAATTAAATTATATTTCTAGATCAGACTAGGTTCGGCATTCTCAGAAGAATAAGCCCATTACACAACACAAACAACTCCGTAATCTTCGCAGCAAATAATTATATACATTTTTCACGGTCGACGGTCGGTGAATCATAACAACATGTGTGCCAACTGCTCAACACCAGTCTTAAAAAACTAAACAAAGATTTGGAAATCTCCATTAAATTAAAACTCGAAAGAATTTTATATGAATTAAAAAATATAATAATAATTAAGATTATATAAAGTAAATTACGCTAATTATTTACTATTTAGCTTCTTATTTTTTTCAAAAACCTATAATTATTCGTTGCTATTAGTTTTCTTTTATTTAAAATGTTTCATTTTTTTCTTGTTTGAACAGAGAAATGATTCAATTTCCGTTTATCTACGAATGTTTCATGGATATCAAAAATAAGTATTTGTAAACAATTCCAGATGAGTAATATTACATGGATTTTCCATTATTTGATTTATTTGGAAATATTTAATCTATTTTATAGAGGTATGACGCTAAATTGATTATTTTTAAACGCATTTATATGTTTCATTAGATTTGAAATAAGTACTCGAAAAATTATCATAGTTTTGATTGTATAATCTGTCAGCTGTCTCTAATAAATATTATTCCCATGTAAATGTGACGAAATTGTTTGGAAATCACTAATTTACCTGTAAGTATGATATTTATGAAGCAGATACTTGTTAAAACACATAACAAGAAGAAGAAAATCAGAATTAGACCCGTTGGAAGTAAGAAGTCTTTGCCGAAGCTATTGAATAAAGAGACAAAATATCGGGGTGAGGCAACTCAGACAAACTTTCTCACGTATGAGATCTTAATTACTTTGCCCAGAGTCTTCCATTAGTTTTCGTAGTACATTTTTAGTTTTCGTGTTTTTGTAGGTACATTTAGTATTCTCCATTTAATATAATTATTATTAAACATTTAATAAAAATGTATCATAAAAAATAATTTCTCCTCGGTGAGGAATCGAACCAGGCCTCCCTCCATCCGCGTTTAAAGCTATTTTCTCAGGAACTAGATTTTCCCCGGGAAACCGGCTTATATCGTTGGATTCGTATTTAAATGGACTACATTTTACAGTTATTTTAATTAAACCCGTCGGAACCGTTTTCGATAAATAGTATTTTTCAGAGTTTTATTTTTTTTTGGGGGGGGGGGGGGGTAGCGCACCCTAATTAGGAGCTAAAATTCAATTCTCGATTTCGTCTCGAGGTATAATTTTTCTAAACATGTATGCCAAATTCCGTCAAAATTGGTTCAGTAGTTTAGGATCCATGTGTCTGCACAGACGACAGATAGACATTTTTTTATTTAAAAAAAAGCAACACTTTTTTGGACTCAGGGGACCTCAAAACGTGTAAATCTATCAAAATAGAATTTACGTGGCATCAAAATATTTTCTCTTTAAGAATGAAAATATAAGAACGAGTAATTATTAGTAATATGTAATAATTTTTTAAAATTATAACCTGTTCACTGTAATGGTAATTTAACGACATTACCCTTCTCTAACATTGATACATATTAAATAATAATAATAACATTGAACTTTAAAATAAATACAGAGCTATAGAATAAACAACAAAACAGTTCCTATTAGAATGTTAGGGAAACCCGCATTACCTTACTGATATGCAGCAAAGCTTCTAAACAAATTGTAAGTTTCCAGTTTTAACGACGCAGTCTGCGTCATAACCCCCCTCTTTGGGCACCCCTGCTTATAGTGACTTAAAAAAAAAATTATCATGCTATTTTTTTTATGCCCCCCCCCCCCCCCCCTCCCCCACAAACTCTGAAAAAAATTATATCCTTCATACATTGGTTCCCAACCGGTGCGGTGGTCCACGGAATGAATTGTTTTCATGATTTCAGTTGCAAAATCAGGAGTTTTTGTAAGTGTCCAAAGTATCCCACCCATTGGGAAACATTGGACAAAGTGAAGGTTTTGGAAAATCATAAAAAAATAGCATGATAATGTTTTTTTTTAAGTCACTATAAGCAGGGGTGCCCAAAGAGGAGGGTTATGACGCAGACTGCGTCGTTAAAATTCTTGGGGGGGTTAGTAAATAGCTTTTTTTCCACTTTTTTGGGGGGGGGGATGTGATAAATTCGTCCCCACCAAACATCTTTTTCTGTAAGGACAAACTTGCCCTCAGAAATCCTTAAAACTCATCTTTTTGCACTTAAATTTTCAAAAAATTCTCCGGGGGAGGACCCCCGGACCCCCCGCCGTTATTTGTTTTATATAAAATAAAACAATCCTCATATAATATGTGGACCCACATAATGCAAAAATCGTTACTTTATCTTAACAAATCTTGAAACGGACTGTTATTTTTAATAAAATCCCAGGTTAACTAAAAAAGGAGATTTATTTAATTTACTATTTAATTTTATTCTTAAATGTAACAATTTGTGACGAGAATGTACGTTATAAATGACAAAAATAAGTCTGGTAAAGTATTTATATGTTACCAACATAACGTAAACCGAAGAAGTTGTGTATGTATTAACATATCTCAAAATGTTGGGGGGGGGGGGGGGGAATTGCACCATGGAGCTTAGGGGGGGTGGGCACCCCTGCTATAAGTCTGGAATATTAGTTAGTTAGGATCTCTATGTATGATAATGATAACTGATAACCATACAAAAGCGAAAAAGTTCATGCAAAACTGTGGCTCTCACGGCCTCCAAAAAAAGTGTCCCAACAAACCCTGCTCTCCCCTATGTTGCTTAAGCTTACATGTTAAAGATGCTTATAGGTAAATTTTATATAAATATAACGCTATACATTTTTTTATTTTTGGAAGTGAATAATAATAATTATATATATTTAATAGAACATAAATTTACACATATTTTAGAAATGGTGGTTTGTCTGAAGAAGATGGTTGTTATCTGGGTATAAGTTTGATATGAAGGCCATGCTTGGGTCTCAAGATGAGTTCCCCGAGCAGTGTGATGTCTTCCCTCTTCGTCACGGCTTCTATGTTGTAACGTCTAAGAACTGAACTTATGACTGCTTTCTCTTCCAGCATCGCAAATTTCTGACCTAAAACAATAAAACCAATTTAACGATAATTGAATGAGGCGAAAATACAGATAAATAATGAATTTGGAGAGAGGTGCAGGTATAGGCTGTTTAAGGAGAAATAATTAAAGGATATAATCAGAAGGATGGATGGATAAAAAGAGCATATTATGTTATTTGAAATGTAGATAAGAATAATAGGAAAGTTTAGATGAAATTTATAAAAAAAAAAAAAAATGTTTTATATTTTTGTAGTCTACTCTTCAATACCTTTCATTTGATACCCCACACAAAATCTTTAAACATTTTTTTTTTTTCGAGTGACATGAATTATCCGCCATCTTGGATTTCCAGTAAATCAGATCAAATTGCTAATCTTATTTTTTCTATGGCCCAGCAGACCGCACATTTTTTATATTTTTTATATTTTTAGTAACTGCGGAAATACGATTTTAGGGGGGGGGGGGGGGACACGCAAAATTTCGATGTTTTTTGACAAAATGGCGCCGAAAATTAAATACTTTCCCTAAGTGGTATATATTTTTGTAATCTACTCTTTAATTCCTTTCATTTGATACCCCACAAACAATTTTAACAAAATATTTTTTTTTTGAGTTACATGAATTATCCGCCATCTTGGATTCCCAGTAAATCTGATAATATCGAGTTCACTATATTTTCCTGTGTGCGCGTCAAAACGATCTTTAATACTGCAAAGTTTCATATTTATATCTTTTTTATTCAAAAGTTATTGGAACTGTACAGAGTGACAGACAGACACAGGAACAAAACTATAAGGGTTTCTTTTTTTGGTTTTACCAACGAAACCCTAAAAAACAAATACAACATTATCAAACTTGCCTATACAGTTTCTAGGTCCAGCGCTGAATGGAATGTAGGAGTAGGGATGTCTTCCCCTGGACTGTTCCGGAAGGAACCTGTCAGGGTCGAATTTCTCCGGATCTGAAAATATGTCAGCATCACGATGGATTTGATAAGCAACTATGTAAGTTGCTGTACCTTTAGGAACTAGATAATCACCTGCAATTAAATAACATAACACATAACATAAATAAATTAACACAACATAAAAATATAACATATTACGATAAGATTTTACACCTATTAGTTATGTAAGACAATTCAAAATACCAATTTGTAAATCTTGAGACAGAGTCCTTCCGAAAATTGGTACACTGGGAAATAGTCGCAATCCTTCTTTGATACATCTTTCCAAATATTTCATATTATTTAAATCTTTCATTGTGAAACCTCTGTCCGAACCACCAAATATTTCATCAATTTCTTCATGAAGTCTTTCCTAGAAAATGAAAGCATTATTATTAAAATACGAATGTATCACAACTTATTTTTTTTTATGAAGATTATTTCTGACTGTGTTAGAAATTAGGGGAGATTCCTTTACCTTAGGCATTTAGCAAAAACTTAACTGTTGCTGATAAAACTTAAGACAGCTGGTTAAGGCAGGAAAGTTGCTAAATAAAATAGTAAAGTCAGACTTTGGTGTCAAAAGTATTATCAGGGGGCCTATCCCCCCAAAATCCAGCTTCTTTCCAGTAGCCTCCCTCTCATAGTCATTAGGGGTGATGCAAGTAATTATAATTTTATAATTTTCTCGACGATTTTTATGTAAAGGAAAAAATGTTATCTCCCCCTGGAATTGTGCTTAAGGCAAGTATCTGAGGGTGAGGGACATAACTGTCCAAGGTAAGAAAACATCCCCTACATTAGTAAGCATAGCATTAAAATCAAAAACATATACTATTGAATAGAAGAGAATTTGCAATATTATTAAAATATTAATTATTTAAATGCAATATTGACATAATAAATACCTGAACTTTACGATCTGTTCCTATGAGGTAAAGAGTCCAACATATTCCAGTTGAAGTAGTATCATGGCCCTAGAAATAAATAGTAAGACATTACATAAACATGTACATTATATTCATTTTTTTTTTTTTTTTAAAAAAACCATGAGATTCCTTGTTTCAATAAATTCACTCAAAAGGAATTATGAAAAATAAATAAAAAATATATCCGTTCTCCATTTTCCACAGACTTTTTACTGTGTGTGACAACTGAAAATTTCTTATTATGTTTTAAAAGGTAATAAAATTACTATATTTTTTATTGTAAGGTTAATTTCACTCTTAATTTCCTTTAAGTCCAAAATTATCTAATTTTTCTTTATTTTCTTGGCTACAGGGACGATAATTTACAAATCGGTCCGAGCCAGCTCAGACAAACTTTCTCATATACGGGTTCATGATTACTTAGCCCAGTGTTTTCCATTTATTATCTTTCGTGTTTTTGTAGGTACATTTAGTATTCTCCATTTAATATAATTATTATTCAACATTTCATTAAAAGTTATCACAAAAATAACTTCTCCTTGGCGGGCAATTGAACCCAGCTTCTGTCCGTCCGCATTTAAAGCTATTTTCTCAGGAACTAGATTTTTCCAAGGAAAATAGCTTTTATCGTTATATTTGTAAGATTATTTCTGACTGTGTTAGAAATTAGGGGAGATTCCTTTACCTTAGGCATTAATTGTCTCTATTTTACATAATTTATATTATATAAAATGGCAGCAACCTTTTCACTAAAAGCATTCAAAAGTTACTCTGCTTCGAGAAAGAATTTAAAAAGTTGTCATGTTTTTAAATTATAATCACCCTAGGCCAAGAAGATAAAGAAAAATATATATAGAAGGGATAAACTGAAGTATAAATAATTCAATAATTATATTTATTTGATACAAATTTAACAATACTATTTGTTCAAAATTAAGGACATTTGATAGCTAAGGTCATTTATGCTGGAAATTGTAGTCTGGTGAATCAACTATAATATCTTATAAACTTTTTGTCAACTTGTAACATGTCAGCAACATTCTAAGAAATGTTGAGGTTTAGTCAAATATTATAGAGTTGTTGGTAGTCACACTGTACATAAAATATAATTAGTTCTTCTCCACATAAATTACCGGTAGGATCATCTTGTTTAAAAATAATAATTTATAAAATCAAAAAAAAAAAATAAAATTTTAAAAAAAGGTGTATTTACTTCAAACATGAAAGTATCGACTTCTTCTCTCATATCTTCTTGTGACAGGTTGCCGCTTTCTTCTGAAGTCTGAATCAGAAGATCTAGGAAAGCCAATCTTCTCTTAGAATCTTTAATCAATAAAAAAAAAAATAGACTGCCAATTAGTGTGGCACATAGCTTCTTCGCATCCTATCATGTACTTTATTATTAATTATTATATTAACATTAAGATTATTCTTATATTACTTTATTGTTATATTGTTTATTGTGTAAAAACTATTAATAGTTTTAGCGATTTTTAACACTTCATAGCGGATAGCGGTGTTGCTGTTGGTTTTACTAAAAAATTGTATTTGAAAAAAATGTTTTTCTCATTGAATAGATGAAATTAGATTTTTTCACGCTTAAGTTCACGTTTACGCGAGAGTTGCTCGTGAACACTTGGACGGATAACGTTGTCCAACGAACTCGTCCTGGGAATTGGTAAAATGAACATGTCTACCAAATTTCATCAAAATCGGTCGACATTTACTCAAGTTATCGTCACACGTTTCATAATTCGCAGACACGCAGACCGACAGACAGACAGACACGAGACCAAAAATGTTCCCTGATGTCTGAAACGGATTTCTGTCTTGGAATTTTTAAAATCGGAGGCATAAATGTTTTTCGTTTTCAAAAGGGAACACAATGCTTCCGTTACCTTCGGTAAGCTCGGAAGCAAAATAAAACAACTTCTTAATTTTATTTTATAGAATAAATTTTAAAAATATTTTTGTGTTTCCAAGTATGAGTGAAGTTAATTACAAACCAGGAGATGAAATTATGATTCAATAAGATTGATCTAGATGTTAGATCAATACCATGAGACAGAGTGTAGTTCAATTAAATAAACATCGTGGGTTTCCCGTGAATAAAATAGTATAAGGTTTAATAATGTGCCACATAGCTTCCTCCCCTTATTTCGTATAATTTAATGATTTAATGCTTTTATCTACGATTGATACGAAATATAAACATTGTATCTCTGTTTAGATGCGTAGAAAGTGATTCTTTACGTACTTGGATTCATTGCACATGCGTGTCTCTTAGTTCTAAAGAATTCCTCTTCTTTACCACCCTAGGGCGGTATAGAAGAGGAATTCTTCAGCTTTACGCACGATTAGCGAGTTTGTTTACATTTAACAAAAATAATTTGCTGTTCTTTTATTAAAGTAAATGTTTATATCGAGATTTTAGTGAAAAACAATGAGTGAATCAAGTGACTTTGACAAAAATGTGGAGAATAATACTCCTCCAGAAATAATTAATTCGGCAAAAAATACAACTCAAGAATTAATGCCATCTTAATCAAGAGAGAGAACTTACATACAGCAAGTTTATTTTTTCTGCAATTATTATTTAAATCTAACAATCGTAGATAAAGTACGGTACGCAACTTGTGCGAAAACGGTATTTGCATTGCTCGTGTGGTTTTACTACCCTCGCTGTCACTCGGGTGCAAACTCCACACTGGCATGCAAAATGCTACTTTCCGCACTCGACGCGTAATGTACTATTACCTCACTCTGAGGCATTGAAATGAAATAAAAATGAATCTATATTAAAAAGGAAATGAGAAGGAAAAGAAAAGAATTGAGATGGGCAAGATGTGGTGGAGGAGAGAGTTTGAGTCACTCTTACCCCTGTAGATTGAGTCATAGTTGTTAAATTAGAATTAGGAGATCAGCCTTGAGTAGGAGGTTGGTTAGAAGCCAAGATAACAACGGCTACCTCTTACACACTCCTTACACCCTAATCACACACTTAGTCATATTTATTCCCTCGTTCTCCTTACTCCTCTCCTCCACCTAGGAGTAATGAAAAGATTTTTTAAGTCCACGTAATGAAAAAATGGATTTTAGCTATGTTTTTTAGGCTCTAAAGTTACTATTTCACAGCCTACCACGGAAAAAATACTTTATCAGAAGTTTGTTTATGTGTTTTGAGAATATCAGACCCATAGGATAGTTCAAAGTAAGCTTTTTAGCATTTTAAAAAACACCATCAATAGGGTACTACAACTATACAGTGTTGCCTACGGACTCTCGCTGTGTGCTGACTAGCACACACTTGACCTGTTTATCTTGTAATTATCCAATTTGAGTTAGTTAAATTAATCCTTCATAATAATACTAAATGAAATGTTAATTTACAGTTTTTGTCTCTGTGTCTGTCACCACCTCTGACTTTATAGGTGCAAAAGTGGCTAAACCAAATCATGTGTTGTAAGACTTGGTTTGAACAAAAAATATTAAGTACAACCAAAGTTACTAACAATTTTATAAAATAAAGACTTTTCATAACTATGAAGGTTATTGATTTTTTATTTCAAAACAAACATGTTTTAAAACTGATATTTTCTTTTAAAAAAATCCCGTCAAGTACTTGCCAGCAAGTTACCAAAAGGATTCTTCGCTCATAAAAATTTAAAGATAGAACATTTTTTTTTTTAAACTAAAATATATATAAAAGGTTGCGCATATATCATCCATTAGTATCTCAGGTATGCACTTACTTGGTTCATTTAGTGGCAAAATGGCCGCCATTTTGGAAACGCGATATATATATATGTGAATCAAATTTCAATACCTTTAAAATGATACCCAACTTCAAATTTTCAAAAAATAAATATTTTGGTTCTCCATAGTAACAGCCACCTAAAATTTTACTTTCTTATATCAACTCCCGGAAATATCATTGGACCACAGAGATCTATATTATTGTATTTTTAGGTCCTATCCTAATAGGCAGCAGGGACAATGTTTTTTGCGTTTTGTTTTAATTTTTTTCGGTTGTAAAATGGCCGCTATTTTGGAAACGTGATATATATTTTTAATATTACCTTTAAAATAATTTCAAGATAAAAAGAACTTTTTATATACTACGTTTTTAAATTTTCTGTTAAATCGTATATAATGTTGATAATATAATTGTTATTGTTGTATAATATATAATGTTAGTGAAAAAAAAAAAAATAGTTCCGAATTTATTTTCTTCACATAAATGACAACCATCAAGAGAGCTGATCTTAAACCTATAAAAGGACAAATCTTTGTACAACGGATCTTCCCAACACCAAATCTAAACCGTGCCATCGATATATTTGAAATAATATTAATAATATAATCGATATATTTCCTGCTGTCATTCAATGTTTATCTCTTATTTATAAAAATCACAAATTTGAAACCCGTCAAAATTAAGTTTGCGTAAATATGGGATAGGGCAAAACAAATAAAGTAACTTGCGGATTTTTTCCGAACTAACTTTCCATACAGCAAAATTTGCTGAAAACCAATTAAATTCTGCTGAAAGATGGCTAAAAGTATTAAAATAATGCATTGTCATCGTGTTCTGAGCTATGCTAAAAGTTTCAAATGTCTATAGCTATTCGGGAAGTTAGTTAGAAATCCTTTGCCAGATATGTACCGGACAAACAAACAAACAAACAAACAAGAAAGCAAGCTAATAAAAACGTAGTAAATAATAATATGTCTCATAGTTCTGAAGAATTCCTCTTCTTTACCACCTTAGGGCGGTAAAGAAGAGGAATTCTTCAGCTGTACGCACGATTAGCGAGTTTGTTTACATTTAACAAAACTAATTTGCTGTTCTTTTATTAAAGTAACTGTTTATATCGAGTTTTTATTAAAAAACAATGAGCGAATCAAGTGACTTTGACAAAAATGTGGAGAATAATACTCCTCCAGAAATAATTAATTCGGCAAAAAATACAACTCAAGAATTAATGCCATCTTTATCAAGAGAGAGATACGAACTTACATACAGCAAGTTTATTTTTTTCTGTATTTATTATTTAAATCTAACAATCGTAGAAAAAGTACGGTACGCAACTCGTGTGAAAACGGCATTTTGCATTGCTCGTGTGGTTTTACTACCCTCGCTATCGCTCGGGTGCAAACTCCACACTCGCATGCAAAATGCTACTTTCCGCACTCGACGCATAATGTACTATTGTGAGCACAATTAATATTATTGTGAGATTTATTTCAATGTTGATTAATTAGAGGAATATTTTTGCATTATATAAATAGACTTCAATAACAATACTCTCGATTGCGAGAGTATTGCGTCATTGTTCAATTTTCTCATTGTAAAATGTTACATTATGTAAACAAAATAATAAAAGCAATTAATTTACCTGATTCTGAATTTTCATTTTCATAAGCAACAGATTTATTTAAAAATTGTTTCCTTCTTTCCTCAATTACCTACAAAAACAAAACTTTGTTAAAATCACTGAAATACTGAACAGAGTCTACACAATAAATGTACTGAAAATATTTAAGCAATTAAGCGATTAAGAGTTAATCTGACAAAAAGTATAATGATACATTTAACATTTTAACTTTTTGTGGCTGTTATGAGTAAAAAGAAGAGGATTTATTAATAAGTGTTAAAAAGAATTTCAGCTTAATATTTTCAGTTCAGTTATGCTTATAATCACATTTTCTTCCTAGAAGACTTCGCCCCCCAAGATGTTTAGTTTGTCATGTTCCCAAAATTTCAGCTGCTTCCAAAGTTATAACAGCAATCAAGGGTTTATTAGTGATCAAAATTATATTTAATATTAAAGAAAATACTTAAGCCCCCTGCACTACTACTGTATTTCAGCAAAGCACTTGAAAACTTAATGTTAGTTTGTCACTTGCTTGGTGACCTCTTTGATTTGAAGAAATATTTGACTAACTAACCTATCAAGGGACAAACTAACATATACTTGATTTTTGGTCTACTAACTAATTTTGTACTCAGGATCATGAAAAATCACATTATCTGCCAAAATGGATGGGACATGGTCACTTTCCACCGGTCTGATTTTTTTTTTAAATCTCATAACTAAGCTATGTTCTGCAGATAAACTTAGCTGACCACCATATTTTTAAAGGCCACCAAAAGATTAACTTATACAAAAAAAATCTATCTTGATGTTAGTCAGACACTAGTATGTACGCTCTCCTGCACTAATAATAGAGGAAGCCAAACGTTACACTTCTCATCTCTCATCTCTCATATCGTGGTCTTTACTGTATAAAAGTATAGTAGGGTCAAGATGAGTGTTAATTCTGACAGTTCAGATTGACCAACCTACTTCAGTGGAAAAAAATAAATCACCATACTCTTCTTATAATTAGAATTGTTTTTTGACAGCGCGGGAAAATAGACAAGAAGCCAATGAGAGCGCTGGATTTTGAATTCTAGAAGGTCGAGCCAATCAGGCAAATAAAAATGTCTCTAGTGGAGGTTCGCGGACCTAAGGGTAACCGTTCCAACAGACTTTATAACCTCCACCGCTTGAATCTTTACACTTCTCTAATCTTACAATTCGAAAAATAATAACTACAACTCTTTTGTACAACTGCACCGTACATGAATTCAAAAATTGATAGATTAAAATGTAAAGCTCGACTGAATTAACAAAGGTTCTTACACTTGCTTTCATTACAATTCAACATCTGTTGGCTAAATTTATTCTTCATCTAAGTAGTTTTAAGCCTACACTTTTCATAAATTTATATTACCGACATTAAATTTCATGACTCTATAAAGGAAATTAACTCTTACATTAAAACATATATTTGTAAATGAGAAGTGAAAATTGGAATATCAGGAGTGAAATATTGGAAAAATCAGGTAAAAAGATGGCGATTTCTTGAAGTTGTAAAATAACCTTCTTTTGTTGACAAACAAATAAATGATGCTCTCCCATCCCTCCTACAGGCCTAGTGGCTTTATTTCTTCCCCCACATAGGTTGGTCAACCTGAGTGTCAAAAAACAATTCTAATTGTATGAAATAGTCCTGAGGTTTCGTTTACCTAGTTGGTGCGACATACTAGACGTCCAAATTTTGAGCTCTCATCGGTTTCCCCCTCTTCACATTGTTTGTATTATTTTTGCACGCTGTCAGAGTTAACACTGATCTTGACTCAGAAGCCGATTCACTAGACTAGCTTGTATAATATATAATTGTTATACAACTGTTCAAGTGGATTCATTTTTAAAGTAGAAAGACACAAGCGTAATGGCACAATTATGTAATACTTTAAATATTTACAAATAAATACCTTATTAGAAAAACCATGAAGGATTTTAATACATTCCTGATGCTTTTTATAAAGAGAACTAAATCTAAAAAAGTAGTCGGGTTGCAACCAAAGTTTAGCTTGCCTCGACTGAATAATAGATCCAATTCTGTAATCACAAAACAATTAAATTACCAATTAAAAATATATATGTTTATTAAATAAGCAAATAATATAATAATACTCATAAGTATAATAATAAAGAATTCTAATAATTTTATCACTTTTTTTTTTAAACACAAGCTTTTATTCTTATTCTTCTGAGCAAACCCTTTCATTTGATGCCCATATTGTGGGTGTGCTTAAAAAATAACTAGTCCACCATCTTGGGCTGTCTGCCATATTGGATTTAGAATGAAGTCACTTAGCTAACCATGCATTGTCATCCAAAGAAACTACTTTTAAATACATACATAGATACAAAAATTGCAAGTTAAATAAAAGCTTGTAAAAAAGGAGTAAACAAATATATTTGTATACTTCAGTAAAGCTTTGATCATCCGATAGTAATTTTGGCCATAAAAAGTGTCACAAAATATCACCAGAAAAACTCTACAATATAGATGTTTTGTTCTATTGATAAATTGTTATGTACCCAACATTTCTTTAAATGTCTTTTTCAAGAAGTATGTAAAAGGTTTTTTTAAGACCAATATATTATGATGTCTCCTGACATCTTTACGATATCATTGTAACATGTGGTACATGTGTTGACATCCCCACTCTATACTTCCTAACTGTAAACCCACCATGAAAAATAAACTAACTCATTCATAATCTTGCCTTGAAGAAGGAAATATATTTTCCAAAACGTCGGCAAACTAAAACATTGTGTATTTTTACTTTTGACTGATCCTCGCTATCCATAAAATATCTATTATTTAATTATTTCACAGTCGATACTTTCCTATTCTTAACTACAATATAGAGTTAACTTATCCATGAAAAGTTAATATGGTTTTAAAAAAGATATCAGGTGACTAAGTTTTCAAAAATGTAATTAAGTAAACAAATCAGTTCCATTAACTTGACAGAACATTTGAAAGCTTATCCATTAAAAATCCACTAAAGACAACGACCAAATTATTAAATTGACATTGCCTAATTAATATAAAGTTGAATTTACTTACTCGTACACAGCTTTGACATATTCTGAATCACTGCAGCTTTGAGCGTTTATCTGCATTCCCATGGCTGTTTCTGCAAACATTCAGAAAAAAAACATTACAGCTAAATATTTCCTATAAACCATAAGTAATTAATTTAATTCAAGGAAATAAACAAAATATCCAAAGAAAAATTAAATAAAAAAGTAAATGTAAGCAATTATATCGTTGCTCCAGTGGTAGAGTTGCGAATGTGCTTTTAAGACTTTTATCTACGATTGTTACAAAATATAAACATTATATCTTTGTTTAGATGCGTAGAAAGTGATTATTTACGTACTTGTATTCATTGCGCATGCGCGTCTCATAGTTCTGAAGAATTCCTTTTCTTTCCGCCCTAGGGCTGTAAAGAAGAGGAATTCTTCAACTTTACGCACGATTAGCGAGTTTGTTTACATTTAACAAAACTAATTTGATGTTTGTTTAATAAAAGTAACTGTTTATATCGAGTTTTTTGTGAAAATCAATGCGTGATTTAAGTAATTTTGACGAATATGAGGAGAATAATACGCCTCCCGAAATAATTAATGCAGCACAAAATACAACTAATGAATTAATTTCATCTTTATCAAAAGAGAAATACAAACTTACATACAGATAATGTATTATTTTTTTCTGTATTTAGTATTAAAATCTAACAATCGTAGATAAAGTACGGTACGCAACTCGTGCGAAAACGGCATTTTGCATTGCTCGTGTGGTTTTACTACCCTCGCTGTAGCTCGGGTGCAAACACGTTTCACACCCACTTCAAACTCGCCTACGCTCGCCCTATCAAAGTTATAACCAAAGAATTATATATTTTTGTAATCAGCTCGACGTACCCTTTCATAATGATACCCCTCACGGTGTCGAAAAAAAATAAAAAAATGTTAACCCTTAAGTTTTTTACCCTAATTTTTTTTTTAAGTCGTTATATTTTTAAAATGTGTGGGTTGGTACAAGACACATACATGCAAAATTTCAAAGTGATCGGACAATTTTCAAGGAAAATAATATTTTCAAGGATCTTTGTTTATTTATCTACAACTCCAAGTGAATAATATAACTATATAGCTAACAATGCTCTTTTTAAGAATTAATCAAGTGTTGACTTATGATTTTTTTCCCCCATGAAGCCAGTTAAGATAATTAAAAGTTCAGATAACTAACGTTCGTATAATTAACGCTCTACTGTACTTTTAACTTTTTAATCTTTGAGTGCTTTTATCTTTATGTGTAAATAGTTTTTTTCCCTCCATGAAAAGCTTTAAACAATATATTTTTTGATCCATGGGAGCATTATATTCCTGATGGCTCGTTTATATTTACCACAAATTATATCGAGTGTGCAGTGTGTCACAAAAGGGTAGATATTAAACGACTCTCCATCGGCTACGTTACTAAGTTTATCTACAAATATGTCACTTTGTTCTCTGAAAATATCGACGAAATCATCGAGGATTTTAAAATGAAAAGCTGGAGTGATCATTTTTCTTCTTTTGAACCATTTGGAACCTGAAACAAATAAGCAAACATGTAAGTCAGCTTAGAGTAGTGTAAGTCATTTTACAGCTCCGAGTAGTGCAAGAAATATATCAGCTAAGAGAAGTGTAAGCCATTTTGCAGCATAAAGTAGTTTAAGTAATTTTGCAGCTTAAATAGTCATGCCAGAAATTACACAGCTGAGATTAGTGCAAGAAATGCTGTAGTAAGAAAAGCCAGATAAGAACAAGTTTTTGTAGCCATGTAAATTGCTTATCAATTAATTAGTTTGCATTTTCAAAAGTTATAACACATTCAGATTGCAATAAGGCTCTGTTTAGTCAGATTGGGTTTAGCACAAGATTGTTAGATTTAATTAGTATAGTTAGTGCTGAATATACATAAAAAGACTGTTATGTATATATTATAGGCAAATTAGTTACAGTCAGTGTAACAATTGACATAACTCTCACATTGAATTATTGCTCTTATAGCCAGTGCGAGCAATAATTTATTATATTTAGCTACATATTGTGTGTTTTATCAGATCATTAAAAGAGAAGGTTCTGTGTATCATAAAAAGATGCACAGCCCCAAGTATTATTATTAGTAGACACCAAGCAACTGAAATGATGAATAAAAACAAAAATTGGTCTGAGAAAATTAAATGACTGTGTAGCCAGTGCGAGCAATAATTTATTATATTTAGCTACATATTGTGTGTTTTATCAGATCATTAAAAGAGTTTTCTAAGGTTCTGTGTATCACAAAAAAGATGCACAGCAAGTATTATTATTAGTAGACACCAAGCAACTGAAATGATGAATAAAAATAATCAGAAATTAGTGTGAGAAAATGAAATAACTATGTCCAAACTAATAATTATTACAAATTAATTTCACACAATATAACCTAACAGGCACTTCTTTAGATTGTTACTCATCTTAGAAATAAAACCGAGGGGAGTAACAATCTAAAGAAGGTGTACAGAATGTTCTTCTTTAGACTGTCACTGCCCTTATAAAAACAGAAGTGTGTTTACATTGGACTAAACATCCCTTTGTCTTAATAGTTTTTTATAATCAAACTCATTTATATTTAATAAAAACATAGGGGAGTAACAAACTAAAGAAGTATAACATACTAGATACTAAAATAAGGGAAAATAATTGACATGGTTGGTATAAGTTACCTGAACTTGTAAGAAGACCTGTTCCTAACCAAGGATGAATGAAGTTGTACTCGGGACTCTTAGCTATATGCTTTGGACTACAAAGAACAGCCTGGAAATATACAAATTAATTACTTTAACATCAATTTTAAATTAAATATCCTTTGTTATTTAGTATTGAATGATAAAACATCGAGGTGTAGTATGTAGAGTAGTTGGTGTCTTGTATTAATTAATTAAATTGTTGTTTGGTCTTAAGGAAAAAATAATACGCTCCCTTTAGCGATATTTCTACCCCTCCTTGGGCCATTCTCAAGCTGACTCACTAGAAGATTACACTACATTGAAATTTTTTAATTCAAATTGAAAAAAAGAAGTTTAATGAATCATCAGATTCTCGTCAAAAACTCTGCATTTGGATAAAGTTTATTAGACTTAAAGGTAGTATGTAGTATGTACAGTACAATTTATTTCCTGGTTACTTTTATCAATTTTTCCTCATTCATTTTACTTGCTAAATAATTCACTGTCCACTACACAGTCAAGAGGTGGAAGTTACATTATATTTGTTTTATATATTTGGAGACAGCCGGTGAGTAACATGTTTTTAGAGTCTTGTTTTACTTCTCCATGATATTTAACAAACAGATATGTGAACTAGACTCCTGTGACTTCCCCTCCACTACCAGCTGAAAACAGTCAGCGTCAAACAAGAATCTCAAATCTGATTTGTGAAAACAGTGAAGCACCTCAAGAAACTGTGAAAGCCTATTTGTGCTAACCTGCTACCACCGACCCACCACCCTTAGCACTTGATTTTACTTCCGCACATAGTCAACCCACAATTAGGAAAACAACCGAGGTATAAGCTTAAATGAATTTTTACTCCTTAAAGTCCAGGAGATAGTGTGCAAAAAAGTGTCTGACTAACATCAAGCTAGAATTTTGTACACACGTCAATCTTTTGGCACCCTTTTAGAATATGTGGTCGGCTAAGTTCGTCTGCGGGACATAGCTTGGCAATAGGCGTTTGAAAAAAACAAACCGGTGAAGAGCGGCCATGTCTCACCAATTATGGTGGACAATGTGATTTTCACGATTTTGAGTAGAGAATTAGTTAGTAGACCAAAAATCAAGTTGATGTTAGTTTGTCCCTTGACAGGTGACCACGTTGATTTTTAGTAATATTTGAATAACTAACCTATCAAGTGTGAAAATAACATCGACTTGATTTTCCGTCTACTAACAAATTCTGTACTCAGGATCATGAAAATCACATTGTCCACCATAATTGGCGAGACATAGCCGCTCTCCACCGGTTTGCTTTTTTTCAAATGCCTATTGCCAAGTAATTTTCCGCAGACGAACTTAGCCGACCACATATTCTTAATAGGCGCTAAAAGATTGACTTGTATACAAAATTCTAGCTTGATGTTAGTCAGACACTTTTTTACACGCTATCTCCTGGATTATTAGGTTCTCGGCCGTGATAAAACTTTAATAATATACAGTCCACTCATCCCCCTACTCTTTGAATCAGAGTTTCTAGGGGGGGTGCAACGTCTTTATTACTTAGAGGCCTCAAATCAAGAATAGTTCAAACTTACACTTGAGCAAATTAAATTAGTAGGAATATTGCTTTGTACTGAAATTAAGTTGTATTTCAACTGATACTTTATACAACTTATCTAGTGTGTAATATTTCCTATTATTGTAAAGTTTAACAATTAAATTGTTATTTTTACTTTCTTATATACATCATATAAGTAAAGAGGAAGTATTACGATGGTTCCAAAATTATATTTTGAGATTGTGATGGATTCACACACTTGAAGGTCCCATGAGTCCAAACATTGACTGTTAACCCCCAAAAATGGACACATATCTGTAAAAAGTTGATATGGTGAAGTTGACACCCTCGAGGTTCAGACATATAATGGTTAAAATGAACACATATCTGTAAAAAGTTGATATGGTGAAGTTGACACCCTCGAGGTTCAGACATATAATGGTTAAAATGAACACATATCTGTAAAAAGTTGATATGGTGAAGTTGACACCCTCGAGGTTCAGACATATAATGGTTAAAATGAACACATATCTGTAAAAAGTTGATATGGTGAAGTTGACACCCTCGAGGTTCAGACATATAATGGTTAAAATGAACACATATCTGTAAAAAGTTGATATGGTGAAGTTGACACCCTCGAGGTTCAGACATATAATGGTTAAAATGAACATACCTCAGCCGGTTGAGCCTTGCTAATGAAGATGTAAGGTTTGTTGCCGTTCCAAGCCTTCCAGACGCCATATTGTTTGTTCCATAGCAAATGACTAGAAGTGATCCGAGTGAACAATTCTATAAACCAATAGTTTATAATTATCAACCATTTATTTTTTAAAACAACTAATTAACAGACATGCTTCTATTTTTCTGGTTAATTATTCCTTTCAAAAATATGCAGACATTTTTATTGAGGCCTTCCTCATTTTGTAGAATTCTTAATTACTAACAAAATTTTATTTTATTTAAATAAATGCTCTACATATACAGTTAAACCACCATAAAGTGACCACTGAAGTGGTCCAACCAAAAGTGGTCACCTTTTGTCCAAATAAGGAAATATTTCCACAGGGGCCATAGAAAAGTGGTCAACTCGACCATGTTGTCTTACATGTGTGTGTCCATAATTTAGGAACCTAGATTTCCCCCAAGAAAGCCATGTATAATTATACTACGGTTAAATTAGCATTTAAATGACCTATAGGTTTACAATTTTAGATCAAAAGGTTGAACATAAGTAAGAATAAGTAAATTATTATTATTTTTTTTTTTAGTATTATTTAATATTACGTACCATCATGTTCCACTAGTGATTCCAAAGTATTGCCGATAACAGGAACATTGGGCAGTCCAGGGATTTTATTCATAAGTTGAAGAATTCTTCTATTCTTGTAGCGGTACCAGATGAAATATACAATGCTAAAGGCCAAAATAGAGAAACCAAAAGACGAAGAAATGGCTCCATAGAAACTCACAAGTAATTTTATGAATATACTCCTAAAAAATAAAACAAGAAAAAATAGAAAAAAAGTCATATGTATACAGTCATTATGTACCCACAATAAAATGTCATAACGAAACTTGTGGATTCTATGGGTCAAAAATGCAACAAAAAATGCCTAATATCTCAAAAACAAAATGAGATAGAGAAATTGGGATAAGAGACAATTTTAAAGAGCATAAAAAAATTTTTTAGAATCACTCATTGATTTTCAAATTATCAGCTGCCAAGCATTTTTTAAGTCCTGTTACATTTAAAAAAATTGATTTTTTAAAATTCGACCATGAAATTCCAGAGCTTTCTACTCTTAATTGAGGGATGTTAGAAATGTGGCGAATTCACGAAAAACTTCTGCTTTTCATAAGCTTTGAAATGATATAATTAAAGTTTAAGATCAACAGACTAGTTTTTGAATTATGGTGGATTGAATGTTATGAGGCGTGAAATGATTCAGACAGGATCTCAATCGATTTTTGTACAAATGCAAAAATAGTGTCCCCAAACAAAACCACAGCACTTGGGGTTTCTTTTGGGAAATTTGGAGCTGAAAAAAAAATTCCTAAAATGGATCCGGAAAGGCTTCGACGATAAGTTGATGGTTCTGCATGGATCTAGTTCTAATGTCCCAGCGAGGGATATTTACAAACAAATTGATAAGGCAGCAAAGAAAAGATGGGTTCGTTGGCAAGAAACTAATAAGTCAGGAGGGTTTTACAAATAAATACAACCAGCGGTAGGAGCAACGCCTTGGGTCAAAGCACAGAGCAACAGACATTTCATAGTTTCTATTAATAGATTAAGATCTAATCACGGTATTTGTAATTTATATTTGAAAAAAATTAAACAAAGCTGAGTCAAGTTTATGCTCTACATGTAATCTAAAAGAAGACCTCGAACACATAATAATGTTTTGTAAAAAATATTCGGGACAAAGAAAGACTCTTTTTAAATATTGTTTTTAATTCAAAATCTATAGAATTATCATTTAATTATTTATCAGTTTTATCTAGTACAGTGGTTCTTAACCTTTTGGTAACCACGGCCCCCTTAAAATCTCCAAATATAATATAATATAGTGCCTAAATACCTTTCGAGGCCCCCTAGGGGGCCGCGGCCGCCCGGTTAAGAACCACTGATCTAGTAGATCTCCTCCTTTATATAAAATGTTGTATTCCTTCCTAAATAGTATAAAAGTTAGTATTTAAGAAACATTTGTTATAATGAAACTATGGCTGTATGACCGATACGTAGCCAATGCCATAAAAGGCTTTGTTTACGAGATACTCGCTAAAAAAAAAACTTTTTTCGACGTTTATCCTTAAAATTCTCAAATAATACGCTTCTTATGGGGTACAGCCCTTCTGGAATGGAAATTAATTTGTCATCATTTTAGTTTCGAAAAATCAAGTATGTCTTGGAAATTAACAAAAAAGTTATTTTTCTCACTAGTACAGTGTTTTTTCTCTAGAGGGATAAGAAAAAATGTTATTAAAAAAAGATGTTCAGAAAATACTGAGTATGAATACAACATTTTAAAACCCTTCGCCAACTTTAATATATTGCATTATTTACCATTTTTTTTAATTGTTGTAAAAAATAATTTCGTAAGGAAAAGTTCTTACAAAATAGATAAATTATGCGCAAGTGCAAAAAAGTTTGAGTTTATTTTAATTGATAATAATTATAAGAAATGAGAATAATAAAAATATCAAAAGAAACATAATTCAAGTTCCAATTTATTTCCATACTAACTTAACATTAACAGTATTGACAGCGGTATTTTAGAAATTTGAAATCAATTTTATGGCACTCTACTAAAATTATAAGTTTTTACTATTTTTAACAGCACACTAGGAAAAATAGGGAAGGAAAAACTGCAAAATATCAAAGTAGGCTGAGAGTTTTAAAAAAAAATATTCTTACTGTTTTTCTTTCTGAACCACTTTTATAAAATATTTTGTCGGATCTCCCTGAGAAAAAGTACTTTACCTGTGAAAAGAATAAAACAGAATTTACCGTACAGAGCGACAGACAGATGCAGGATCGAAACTAAAAGGGTTTCTTTTTTGGTTTTACCAACCCCCCAAAACTACTGTATTTGTTCCTGGATACCCATCCTTTAACACCTAATAACTGCACTACATCTATATCTCTAAATTCACTTATTTTAAATGCTTCTTCAAGAACCTAAACAACACGCAACGACTTAGCGAATCATTACAATCAACAAAGTCGTTCTTGATAATGCAACGATACATAAAATTAATTTATAAATAATATAACTTCATATTATAGATAAGTATACTCACATTTTATTATAGAAAAAACGGTTGTTTAATATTTTATACTTCGTTCATAAGTTTACTTACATAATCCAATAAGAACACAATAAATTGTAAAACCAGTAATACCAATTTGGTATTACCGGGTTACTTGTAACGATTTTTGTTAACTAAAAGAACAATATCACTAATCAAAGTTATTAATCAATTTTAAATAATTTACAAATTAAGAGTTACATGAAACAAAATAACTTCAAAAAGATAAAATGAAAATAATAAAATATAAGTTAGGACTTAAAGACTGTAGATTGGTGTACATTAGTTAAATGTGAGAAGGACACTAGAAGGTAAATACAGACTGGCAAGGCTGAACTGTAACATTCTGTTTCAATATACCTTGAGCTGCAAAACAAGTGAAAGCCAATATTCAATGTTAAGTAGATTTTCTCTAGGGCTTTCCAAGCAACCCTTTCTATTAATTCTGACCTTCACAAATATTTTGTTATTCTAAGGCAGATTCCGAGAAACATTTTTATAAAATTACTTGTTTATCTTGACTTAGTCATTTAACGCATGGGCGTAGCCAGGTTTTGACTTAGGGGACAAGGCCAACATGGACAAATTCTTTAAATTCTAAGAGTGAGGGGGGGGAGAGGTAGTAAAGCAGTTGTTAGAAGGGGGTTAGTCTCCAAAAAACGGGGGGGGGGGAATCATTTAAGCTAGGTAAATAATGAAATTTTAATAAAAATTAATTTATCATTGCTCAGTCTAAAGTGATTATTCATCTGTGTGTAACAAAACCATCTCTGTATAAAAACCAAATTACGCTTGAAGACATGTAAGTAAATTTTGTCCAGTCATTTTAGGTTTTCTGTTTCAAAAAAGCGGAGCTTCTTTCTTTCGTTTTTTTTTTTTTGATCGCTTCATTTTGGATGTCTGAAGAACATTGAAAATCGGCAACGAGATCGTATGGTCGAGTTAATTCAAGGTCAAAGGTCAACACAATTCGGACACTAATCAAGGTTAACAAAATTATAGATAACAAAATTTCCACGGTTTAGCGAAAAACTTAGCTTATTATAATTTGCGTAGTATCTGGTTTTGTAAGACTTTTTACGTATTTTTGCGAATATCTCGCTTCCTCTGGCTCGGAGACCAATTGAGGATCAGATCAAAATTGAAGATATTAAATTACACACACGAAAAACTTTGCTCATTTTCCGCAGAAGGCGTAACAACGACCATTTACTTTTCAAGGCTTTTCCCCGAGGCAGCTCGACGGTGCGGGAACCGTTATTCTATACCTACGAGAGAAAAAAAATCAAGTTTGTTCGAAAATATTCATGCTCCTTGTACGCTAATTGTTACGTTGACAATTGCAATAGCGAAATATTGACATTTGATCCTCAATTGGTCTCAGAGCCAGAGGAAGCGAGATAATCGCAAAAATACGTAATAATCAGAGTTTCAACGGATACTAGATATTCATAGGTATTCTTCGCCCTATATATTCTGTAAACCACCCATTGTACGTAAAAAATGAATGAGACTTTTTGAGGGAAAGTTTGTTATCTTTAATTTTGATAACCATTTTGATTAGTGTCTGAGCCATAGGAAGAGAGATATTCACAAGAAACCGTATTTGTTGGCCTTTGATGATGATTTGTGAATATATGTCCAAACTTTAAAGGGGGGGGGGGGGGGGGCCTGACCCCCCTGGCTACGCCCATGCACATAAATAGAAAGTATTCTGAGGGCCGGATTCAGGCATAGGCGGCCACCTAGGTGCCCGCATCACAAGCCAAGTGTAAGGTGTAAAACGTATTACAGTAGAACAACGTATTGATATAAGCCTAAATGCTTGATTTTGCAAAATTTTGATGTTTTTTGACAAAATAGCATGGAAAATTCCACACACAAAATATATAACACTTTCCACAAGTTTATATATTTTTGCAATCTACTCTT
Source organism: Gerris lacustris (assembly GCA_951217055.1). Classification (NCBI taxonomy): domain Eukaryota; kingdom Metazoa; phylum Arthropoda; class Insecta; order Hemiptera; family Gerridae; genus Gerris; species Gerris lacustris. The sequence continues at coordinate 73,868,660 of OX578281.1, read as the reverse complement.
AAATACATTTCATTTGATACCCCACTAAAAATTTAAATCGCCTGAAGTGAATTATCCGCAATTTTGGATTTGAACAGCTGATAATTTTGAATAAGCTATATATTTCCTGTGTGTGATCTTTAATACTCGAATGTTTCATGTTTTTATCTCTTTTGATTCAAAAGATATTGGAAACGTACAGAGTGACAGACAGACAGACAGACGCGGGAACGAAACTATAAGGGTTTCATTTTTTTGGTTTACCAACGAAACCCTAAAAAAAATAAAATAATCCTGTCAGTACAAAAATCAAATTGCCCAATATATGGTATTAAACATTCTTAATCCCTACTATACGAAAGGTAAACGACCTAGTAGACATTGCAAAGAGAGTGAAGACGAAAACGATGAAAACAGCAAAGAAATATTACACGTAGATGACATACGTAAAACCACATCGTGGCATATGGAGCGTAACGACAATGTTTCGACAACAGGGAGAGAGGCCGTTTCAACTGCGACGTCCACGACAAATTGGCCGCATCTGGCCGCCAGGAGAAAAAAACTACATCTCCCCCAGGGGAGTTTGGCTGAGGGATGACACCCTTCAGAGGTGTTGCTTTGTAGCAGCCCCCCCCCCCGTGCGCCCCCCCCCCGTCGCTGGACTCGATGTATCAGTAAGCCCATCTGGTCGTATTTCCATTCAACAGGATAACTTGTTCTAAAATACATTGTTTTTCCTACCCCGTTCGATATTTTTTTATGTTTACTTTTTTTGCAAAGCTTCATTAAATCAATCATTGGTGCGATCTAAAAGGGGAGGACGGAGATGAATGGTAAATCTCCACTTGGACAGGATTTTGACATGGTGACAGTGACAGTACAATGAGCATAAACAAGAGAGAGAAAAATCCTTCTCAATCGTTAAATCATTAAAAAACAAACAATGGATTTACAACAAAACATATTTAAGCGAAACCTTTTATATACTAATGTACATAAAAGCAATTTTGTTTTGCCATCTTAATTGTAGATTTTGAATGTACCTTTCTGTTTTCATAATTTAAATAATTTTTTTGCGTTGGTAATTGTACTGTATTGTGACAGTGGTTGTTAATTAATTATATAATATTGTCAATCTAATTCATAATTATTTATTTATTTATACTTGTGAAATGTTCAAAGAAGCTAATCAATAAAGAAATACGCTTCCAATATAAACATTCAAAATTTAAGCTTCACTTAAATTTAATCAAGGAGCATGAAAACTCTAAAAATTATGATAATTTTCCTGTGACTCGGAGATGACTATAAGCCAAGGGTGTTTATCTATATTCAGTTCTTTCAATGCTACCCAAACTAAGTTCAAATATATCCAGCTACGTTTGTACCTCTCCTCTATCTTTAATACTGGAAAGTTTCAGGTTTTTCTCTCTTTTGATTCCAAAGTTTTTGGAACCGTACAGAGTGACAGACAGACAGACAGACACAGGAACGAAACTATAAGTGTTTTTTTTTTTTTTGGTTTTACCAACGAAACCCTAAACAGAGCGAAATGTTGATTGTTCTACACGTTTTGAGGTTCCCCGAGTCCATAAAAATGGTTTTTAGGGTCCGTAGGCAAAACCAAGGACCCTTATATTTTCCTGCGTGTGTCTGTCCGTCCGTCCTGTCGCCTGCTCTCACGGCTACACCTTTCGTCCGATCACTTTGAAATTTGGCATGTATGTGTCTTGTACCTACCAACATATATTCAAAATATAGCGACTTAAAAAAATATTTTTAAAAAATAATTAGGGTAAAAAAACGTAAGGGTTAAAATTTGTTTATTTTTTTTCGACACCGTGAGGGGTATCATATGAAAGGGTACGTCGAGCTGATTACAAAAATATATAATTCTTGGGTTATAACTTATATCTTCAAAAGTACTTATCCGATTTTTATGAAATTTTGAAGGTGCGTCGAAAGTAGCCCGCAGATAACCCCAGATTGATTTCAACCGTCTGCACTCCTTAAATTTTGCTAAATTAATACTTTAATTAATGTAAAAAAATCAAAACCATTTGGACAGATTTATAAAACGGAGAGAAAAATAATTAAATTGGATAATATTGGATAATTTATGAGGAAGCTATGTGCCACACTAATTGGCAGAGTTTTTAACCAATCAATTGCCACTTTCTTCAACACATTCTTCAAATAAAGAATAACATTTTGTTTTAATCATTTATATAATGAAGTGTGTGAAATAAATTAGATTGATTTGAAAAAGTTAAAAAGTCGTATAACGTGTAAGTCATTTGCAACATGATCATCTGCAAAAACACAAATATTCTCGATTATACTGATAAGTAGTTATCTATTTTTTGATCATTCTTTTTACAAGAATATCTAGTTTAGAAAAACCTAACGTCCGTTAACTGCAACGCTGGATAACAAAGGAAGCGAGATCAAGGGGTGGGACTTTGAGGCAGGGCCGGAGACTACAAAGCAAGAGTAACATGGGAGGGTTGGCAACACTGACTGATGAACTTCACTATCAACACTGACAACCTCGCTGCTTTAACTTCCTCCCTCATGGCAACACATTAGTACTACTTTATCTAATACAATAATAAAATACTAATCTAATAGTACTTAGACATATGATCAAACATTGAGTTGATCATATGCTTTCCAAACACTAATTGCATATAGATGACGATCCACAGAATTTATGTAAGTTGATAAAGCCATAGATATACCTATATACTAGCTAACGTTGATAACGCCCTAGATAAACCTTTAATAATCTAGCTAAAGTTGATAAAGCCATAGATATAACTATATACTAGCTAACGTTGATAACGCCCTAGATAAACCTTTAATAATCTAGCTAAAGTTGATAAAGCCATAGATATAACTATATACTAGCTAACGTTGATAACGCCCTAGATAAACCTTTAATAATCTAGCTAAAGTTGATAAAGCCATAGATATAACTATATACTAGCTAACGTTGATAACGCCCTAGATAAACCTTTATTAATCTAGCTAAAGTTGATAAAGCCATAGATATAACTATATACTAGCTAACGTTGATAACGCCCTAGATAAACCTTTAATAATCTAGCTAAAGTTGATAAAGCCATAGATATAACTATATACTAGCTAACGTTGATAACGCCCTAGATAAACCTTTAATAATCTAGCTAAAGTTGATAAAGCCATAGATATAACTATATACTAGCTAACGTTGATAACGCCCTAGATAAACCTTTAATAATCTAGCTAAAGTTGATAAAGCCATAGATATAACTATATACTAGCTAACGTTGATAACGCCCTAGATAAACCTTTAATAATCTAGCTAAAGTTGATAAAGCCATAGATATAACTATATACTAGCTAACGTTGATAACGCCCTAGATAAACCTTTATTAATCTAGCTAAAGTTGATAAAGCCATAGATATAACTATATACTAGCTAACGTTGATAACGCCCTAGATAAACCTTTAATAATCTAGCTAAAGTTGATAAAGCCATAGATATAACTATATACTAGCTAACGTTGATAACGCCCTAGATAAACCTTTAATAATCTAGCTAAAGTTGATAAAGCAATAGATATAACTATATACTAGCTAACGTTGATAACGCCCTAGATAAACCTTTAATAATCTAGCTAAAGTTGATAAAGCCATAGATATAACTATATACTAGCTAAAGTTGTAAAAAGCTAAGGTTTATCAATTATACAGGATGACTGGATGACCCGTGATAAATTGTCATAACGAAACTGGTGGATTCTATGGGTCAAATGCAACAAGTAATGTCGAGTGAGCATATTATGCCCATTTCTGAATAGTTCTCGAGATATCTATTTATATTTTTTTTAAGTGTTTCTCAAAACCTTTATCTCAAAAACTAAATGAGATAGAGGAATTTGGCTAAGAAACAATTTTAAAGAGCATAAAAAAACCCTTTCAGAATCATTAATTTATTACCAAATTATCAGCTGCTAAGCATCTTTTAAGTCCTTTTACATTTGAAAATTTGAATTTTTTACAATTTAACCACGAAATTCCTGAGCTTTCTAATCTTAATTGAGGGATGTTAGAAGTGTGGTGATTTCGGGAAAAACTTCTGCTTTCCATAAGCTGTCAAATTGTATAATTAAAGTTTAAGATCAATGGACTAGTTTGGAATTATGGTGGATTGAATGTTACCAGACGAGAATTGGTTTGGTCAAGATCACAACCAATTCTTGTACAAAATGTTAAAAAGGTTTCTCGAAACGAAACTAACACACTTCAGAATTTCTTATAAAAAATTTAACGCTGAACAAAAAAAGTCAGGAACTGCTTCGTTTTCGAGGTATTCGCAAAAATGATTTAAAAGCATAATTTTTGGACATTTATCTTTCAAATTCTCCAATATTCTGCTTTTGACCATAAATAAACCTTCAAGAAAACCTTATAGAGAGAATAATTTGTGTTTGACTGATGTCAGCCCGAGCTCTGTACAACAAACCCCTGATTTTCAGCAAAATTTAAAAATTTTACGACCCTGTCACTTTATTAGTCAATCCATTAAGGTGATCTCTGTCAGCGCTCAATTTTAAAGTATTTTGATGTAGAGAGCCAAAATTAGTGTAATTCGACTCTCTACAATTTGCTGTAAGGAGTATTATGGTAAAAAACGTAGAATTTGATAATTGTAAGGATAAATGCCAATAGTTATTTATGCACCTAGGTGGTAAAGTAAGCCATTATTCGCTGAGCGAATAAGTTGGTTCTTGAGGCGAAGTCGAAGGAACCATGGTCCCTAAATCCCGAGGCGAAGCCAAGGGAATTCGAGTTTTTAATTAACGCTAATTAGCTCCCGAGGCGCAGCCAAGGGACATAATTATTATGGTTAACGCGAGGGGAATAATGGCTTTTTACTCTCTAGAATTTTGTGTATAAGTGAATCTTGTGGTGCCTTTTAAGAATATGTGGAGAGCGGCCATGTCCCACCCATTTTGGTGGACAATGTGATTTTCATGATCCTGAGTAAATACGAACTTAGTTAGTAGACCAAAAATCAAGTCGATGGTTTTTTTGTCACTTAATACCTATTAAGTGACGAACTAACTAGCCAAGGGAGACATGGCTGCTTTCCACCGTTATTTATTTTTATTTTATTTTTTTCCAAATTCCTATTACCAATCTTTGTCCGGCAAACGAACTTAGCCGACCACATATGCTTAAAAGGCGCCTCAAGATTTACTTGTATACGAAAAATTCTAGCTTGATATTAGTAAGACAATTTCTTGCACGCTATCTCCTGGACTACAATATAAAAATCTAAAAACAAACTGTTAAACAATTATTGTATTATAATCTACTGAAAAGAACAGTGAAAAATTACTACAACCATACTATAACCAGCGAAGTTTCTTCATAACCATATCTTACACACCACTAACTCTAAAACCACACATTCAACGACTCTCGAAGGAGCACTAGTTAAATTTAACGAACCGAGTCGTAATAAGCGTCAAATTGACTTCTTTCTCATTTGTTAACATCGTAGAACCACCAAGTATCATTGGGTTCAGACAATGTACCGTATCTCCATCAGAGGTTTCGTGTAATGACTTCACGCAATAACATTAACCAGGGGGGGGGGGGCATGATGAACAGGACGAGGGTGCTTATAAATGGTTTATTAAAACAATTCATATTGCATATGATTTAAGTTATAAATATAGGGGTGGTAAAGAAAGAGGCAGACAAAAAATTAATGTTTATGCTAACGGGTGTCGAAGAAAAACGGTGTCGGAGGGCGGGTACACATATGCGCTCCCCCTGTTTACATTATTTCTTCAGTAGGTATCATCATATTTACTTTATGTCATCCATTGGTCGGGTGTTATCTATTGTAATGGATATCCATAGTGAAAGCATGCGGCACATGGATAGAAGGGGTGGATCAAGGACAAAAGGCAAGTTTTACCATGACAATGGTTTGGGAGGAGTAGCGACATATCAATGGGCTTAGCAAGACCGCATCTCTCCCTACACTAGTGTATCTCTCCCTACACTAGTGTACACACAGAGGCTGTTATATCGCTCCGCAAGACAGGTCACCTACACTCTCACATCACACAGATCCTACCGAGCAGATTCCAGTTAACTTCCTCGGTAAACCAGTTAACTAACCATAAGTCAGTCAGATTACAAATAAGCTGAACAATTGAGAGAACGCTATTATACTCTTTATTGGAGATGAAAACTAATTACAGGATATTTTAAAAATATGCATTTCAAATAAAAAATATATTATTATTATTAACAGAGGAAACGTGAAGAAAAATACAAAACATTTATAGCAGTGTAAATATTCTGGTACTACTTTAGATTTTTACACCCCTATGTTGTTTTAGAATAAAAAATGACTAAACTAGGCATCGCGTGGCTCTACCATTGAAGTGAGCTTATTTCAATAAAATACTGTATATTAAGGAATTTATAAATGTCATAGTTGAAGAGGAAGAGGGTAGTGTGGGGTAGAGTGGGGGTACTCGGTACAAAGCTCACCTTCCTAGATAAAACCTATGTTACACTACACACTATAAACTAGGCATCGCGTGGCTCTATCATTGAAGCGACCGTATTGCAATAAAATACTGAATATTGAAATTTGTTAATCATGATGAATGTCATAGTTGAAGATAAGTGGAAGAGGGTAGTGAGGAGTAGAGTGGGGGTACTCGGTACAAAGCTTTACTTCCTAAACAAACCTTCACCCAACACGACTATAACAATCTTAACCATAGCTTTTAAACTATTATTATAAATGTATCACTTCATTACTCAAATACTACTGCTTGTATCAAGTTGAAATTTTACATACTTGTTTCAATTGTACTTTAGACGATGTACATAAAGTTTTATTAAAATCGTTACGTTAGAACGTAAGATATCGGTAAAAAGGTTGTTTTCTCTATTTTAAACGTTTAGGTCCGCTTTAATAGTTTTAGCGATCTTTATTAATTCATAGCAGTGTCGTTGTTGGTATACTAAAAAAATTTATTTGAAAAAAATGTTCGTCTCATCGATTAGATGATAATAGAACCTTCTCCCGTCCTGGAATTCCAATTTAATTTTTGGACCTTTCGTTTACGCGAGCGTTGCGCGCGAACTCTTGGACGGATCACGCTGTCCAACGAACTTAGCCTGAGTATTAGTAGGAGGAAGATGTATACCAAATTTCAACTAAATCGGTCAACTTTTACTCAAATTATCGTCGGACACGTAAACGTTACACACAGACAGACAGACAAGATGCATATTTCGTTGAATGTAAGAAGCTCGCTTACGCTCGCTTCAACTAAGTGTTAACCACACTCCTATAAGAATTTTAACCACCCACAGTAGCTTTTAAACTATATTATTATAAAATGTATCACTTCACCACTCAATAACTAGAGCTTGTATCAAGTTGAAATTTTACATTCCTGTTTAAATTGTACTTTAGACGATGTATATGAAGTTTTATTAAAATCGTTATATTAGAACGTAAGATATCGGTAAGAACGTTGTTTTTCTCTACTTTAAACGTTTAGGTCTGCTTTAATAGTTTTAACGATCTTTATTAATTCATAGCGGTGTCTGTGATGGAATTTACTAAAAAATGTTAGATGTTCGTCTCATCGAATAGGTGATAAGAGAATCTTTTCCCGTCCTGAAATTCCAATTTTACATTTGAAGCTCACGTTTACACGAGCGTTGCGCGTGAACTCTTGGACGGATCACGCTGTGCAACGAACTTAGCCTGAGCATTAGAAAAGGAACATGTATACCAAATTTCAACTAAATCGGTCAACTTTTACTCAAGTTATTTTATGTTAGACAGACAGACAGAATGCATAGTTTGTCGAATGTAAGAAGCTCGCTTGCGCTAGCTTTAATTATTTCTAACAAGTGGAATTTTGATTGATACGAAATATAAACATTATATCTCTGTTTAAATGCATAGAAAGTGATTATTTTCGTAGCTGTATTCATTGCGCATGCGCGTTCATAATGAGGTGAAGAATTCCTCTCTATTTCCGCCCTAGGTCGGAAAAAAGAGAAATTCTTCACCTTATCGCACGATTAGCGAGTTTGTTTACATTCTAATTTGCTGTTTTTTTAATTAAAGTAACTGTTTATATTGAGATTTTAGAGAAACAATGAGTGATTTAAGTGATTATTAAGAAAACGAGGAGAATTATATGCCTTCCGAAATAATTAATTCGGCACAAAATACATCTAATGAATTAATGTCATCTTAATCCAAAGAAAAATACGTCCTTACATACAAGAAGTTTCTTTTAAAAAAATGTTCTGTATTTATTATTAAAATCCGCAATCGTAGATAAAGTACGATAAGCAACTCGTGTGAAAACTGAATTTGCTTTGCTCGTGTGGTTTTACTACCCTCGCTGTCGCTCGGGTGCAAACTCCACACTCCACACTCGCATGCAAAATGCGATATTCCGCACTAGACGCGATATGTACTATTTCAAGATGGGTCAAAATATCGCAAAAGAATAAGCTTTCTTTTACCTTATACCAAACCACAAGCAAAATGTATTTATAATAATTTTTGATGATAGATTACAAAAGGGGCTTCGCACCCTTTAACGCACACGTGCTGAAATTTTACGAGGATTAAGTTGAGGAAGGTTAAAAAACACATTACTGAACTGTTTTAAATTTTATCATAAAGCATTTGAAATGGCATCCTCGAATAGAAAGAATCGAGAGTTGTTTTAACCCCCTCCTTGTAGCCAGATGGTGTTATTAAAATAAAATTGTCATTAATACTAAAAGTCCGAATGTGAATCAGTGAAAAAACAAACTCCTGATACTGAGGGAGGAAAGAGAAGACAGGTGGACGCATTATAACGACCATTGAAACAAATGTCACTTGCCCCACAATACTTGCAAGTGATTCCAAAACAATGGAGAGATTTTTAATGGCAGGCTTACTGCTTTAATGATTTTGAATTCTTTAATAGCATTGAGGGGTTGGAATTTCTATTTAATTTCCCCTTATGGTTATAGTACGAGCAAGAAGCTATTCCATTTAACAAATTAAGTTTATATGGTAATTGATTGTCGAAGTTTAAAACCAATAAAATAATTACAAGATAAAAAATGAACTTTTTATATACTACGTTTTTAAATTTTCTGTCATAAATCATAAATTTGAAACCCGTCAAAATGAAGATCGTAAATATGGGATATGTCAAAATAAATAAAATAACTTGCGGATTTTTTCCAAACTAACTTTCCATACAGCAAAATTTGCTGAAATCTAATTAAATTCTGCTGAAAGCTGGCTAAAAGTATTAAAATATTGCATTGTCATCGTGTTCTGAGCTATTCTAAAAGTTTCAAATGTCTAGCTACTCAGGAAGTTAGTTAAAAATCGATTGCAAGATTTGTACTGGACAATCAAACAAACAAGAAAGCAAGCTAATAAAAACGTAGCAATAAAATATTAAAAATTATGCGATTGTAAAATGTTTTACCTTTTTACAATTATAAAATTATTATAATTAGTATTTCTTTAAATAACACATTACATGTTACTTCTTCAAATCAATTTCTCTCGCATACGAAACAAATAAAATAGAAGAAGTAACAACTCTGAATAAACTTCAAATTATATCGTTTATTATTACTTTATGCGCTTTGTGTTTATACGGATTATCGATAGTTGTATTACGACTTGAAAAACCATCAGTTGCCCGAATCAGTTAAAGATGCAAACGTTTCTTGTCAAATTTAAATTTTCAACATAAAAATCGATTATTCCAGCAATTCAGACTAATACTAGTAGTAGTAGTGGTTAGACGGGAAGGACGAACCACTTGGTCATCACTGAGCTATTAAAATCAGAGCATCACAGTGAGGGATCGAACCCACGACCTTGATTCGCCTCGATTCATTAATAGCTTGGCTAGCGCCTAGAGCACTTCGGCCACGCTGGTTCCTCAATTCGGACTAGGGCAAAGAACACAAGAGCCATCCCTCCGTACACATGGGTCTCAATTGTTTGTCTAAGAAAACGAACCATCGATATCCATGGTGAAGAAACATCGTTATCCAAGGAGAACAATCATCGTGGCATAAGTATCCACTATAGTATCCTGTGTAAAAACGCACTCAAGAACTTGTGTCAGATGGAGATCACTTGTGGAATACTTATCTCTTCTAAGAACGAATAGTAATTAACTCAAATATCCATGGAGAATAAAAATTCAGTCTGAGAAAAAGAAGAAAAACTAGTCTTCACCAAAAATATCTTCACACAGTCCGAGAAGGAACAGAAAGAAATAATGAACTATAGTAGCTATTATTTCATAAATCAATCTCGATTTCTCTCAATACAACAACGTAACAATTTTAAAAACAGATTTCTTGAACCGATATACAAATATCATAACTAAAGGTTTATTTAAGGTTTGCTCCAATCAAGCAGGGAACCGACCGCTGGATCGCGTAAGAAAGTGTTTCGCACCGACCTCTATAACCCACGCAGGGATCGTTTGCAAACCGTTTTACTGATGCAAACGATCCTCTGATAGTACCTATTACTGGTAAGTACGACGTGCACAGTTATGTCAATAGTCACACATATCAGCAGGAAGGCTCCGTGACTATTAGGTTTGATTGAATGTTTTAATGCGGTATGAATTAAGAGTCACAAACCCGTTCCAACCTTACGATGTATAATAAGAGTACAATGTTAGTGCATGCGCATAAAAACAAAATATAATAGCAGATCAACGACACCATCATGCGGAGTCTTAGTAGACTCTTACGTAACCAGACTTCAATAAAATGTATAGATCTACTGAAGGAAACAGCGTCCAAAAGTATCCCGATGTTTCAAACCCATTTAAAGCATTCAATGATGTTGCCTATGATAAAAGTCATTGGATACACCAAACGCGGGATATTTACCTTCTTCAGTTTTAGACTTCAAGAAGTTTAGAATGCAGTTAAGACTTACAAAGACGCATGATGGTATGAGGATCAGTATCATTAGCAGAAGAATATGAACAGAAGAACTCAGAGTGGGGTAAAACTGACCAATTTTACAAATGAGCTTACATTTGGGGAGTCTAAGTAAAATCTAAGATCTAAAAAACAAATACGAAGAACTAAGACTTTATGAGCGAATAAATCTTTATCTCTAAATATAAGGATTTTAATTTTCAGCTTAATCTGCAGAATATTCAAGTTCACCAAACTTCCCATAACTCTTATAACACTTTTATTAAATAAAATAAAGGATTCCAAGTTCCCAAGTATACAGATTAGCATGCAATTTAAGTGCAATTAATCACAAACTGTCTAAATGCGAATGCAGATTCCGTCCGGCAGGGGTTTAGTTCTAGCGTGAACCAGTAACGGAACTGCAGGACAGTCCCACAATGCAAACAGCTTTACTAGATTACAAGACTTAATCGGGTTCCAAGCCCGAGAGGATTAGCCAACTTAAATCGAATGTTGCATTACTGTTAACTCAAATTCAACGATGCAACGAATTCGTATGAAAATTTGTTTATTTACTCGAGTAAAATGACATTAATCATAATCAATCTTTGCTTTCGAGTTTAGCGGAGTTATCAGAAGCACTGTAATCATTTTGGGGAACGATAATTCTTTTAGGTATTCAAATTCAACATTTTCTGGACAGAAATGCGTTATAGTAATCAGAGAACAAATTATGTTATAGTCTAAGATCCGGTATAAGAAATATATACCCTCATCTGTTATTTAATGATAATAAAGAATATAAGATAGAGAATTTATAGATTGATACATCGCAAATAGGTTGCCTAGCTAAATCCCGTACCGATGATGTTAAATAATAAAATGTTTATTAACTTCCCCTTACTTCAACTTCCCTGATGTGTTATTTATGAAAATCGAACATTAGCTAAGAGAATTAACCCCAAGGAATTAAAAAAATAAGGGTTCCCTACTTTCCTCTCTGGCCAACTGTGGAGTTGCCAGGTATAAACAGGTGAGTAAACGTAATTAATATACCCTCATCAGTAAATTATATCGAATTATATATCAAATGAAAGGTAATTTTATTCCCAAACCAACCGTATTAGGTTGCCTTAAATTCTAAATTTTAGATCTAAAATATAGGCAACCATAGATTCAACCAACTTTTTGATTAGGCATAAAGTAAGGGGAAGTTAATAAATATTTTATTATTTAACATCATCGATACGAGATTTAGCTAGGCAACCTATTTGCGATAAATCAATCTATAAATTCTCTATCATATATTCTTTATTATCATTAAATAAAAGATGAGGGTATATATTTCTTATACCGGATCTTAGACTATTATGTTATCTGTCAATTATTGGTAAGGTTGTTTCTAAATTTGAATGAAATGTTGCTTTTAGCTTAATAATAACCCAAATTAGGGTCGAAATAAAGCAGATTTAATGCGAGAACTTGGCGTTGCTTTAAAATTTGAACAACCGATAGACCATTGAAGCAAGTTCAAATTCAAATCAAGGAATATTTTTTGTAGCTCTTATGTGTCAGTTTTTCCGTCAGGATTTTATGCATCAGAGAATATCTTGTCCGATATAATAAAATTTAATTGGTTCGTCAAAATCTGCCAATATAGAAGGTATCATAATAATTTCGACTCTCTTTACACATTGCTTGCACTCTCGCATACAAACAAACTTTCTTTAACACCTACTCGTACATATTTAGCACTAATTCTTTTATGTTTAAATTAGGAAGATTTGTCGACCGTTTGAATGTGCACATTTAAAATTGAATAAAAATAAATGTAACTCTACTGGAAATCGAAAAAGGTCCAAACAAGCATACTATATCTATTTTCAATATGATGTCATAATTTTTATGGAATTTGTTAATGATAACCTGCTAAGATTAAGTTAATGATAAGTTTTTGTAATAAAACCTACATATTTTAATGCATCTTATTATAAATAAAACTTAAATTTGTTTTTTTTTATTGATAGTAAATTCTTAAAATTAAAATATGCATTACACATATATATATAATATGTAGCCGTGAGAGCACGCGACAGGACGGACGGACAGACACACGCAGGAAAATATAAGGGTCCTTGATTTTGCCTACGGACCCTAAAAATTAAGAACACAGGACAAATAAAACTGAAACAGAAAACTCTGATAGTGAGTAAAATCATGTAAGCACTGTTAATTTAGTAAAACGGAAAATTGCAGATGATAGTAAAGGTCGTATTGAATTTCATTTAAATAAAGAAGACGGAAACATTTGTAGAAGCCAGGGTACTGATGAATCGTCTTTGATCTCAGTTTACGGACATTTGAAAGCTCTTGAGTTTTTACAGCGTAATTTACTCAACCAACAAATGTTTAAAGAACATTACTCTTATAAAAAATAATTTATTCAAAGGCGTAGATAAAGGAATAAAGAACAAAGAAGTACATTTCCCGTAAATATATTAAATCGCTCCGAGTTCTGTGTCTACAATTTTGACAAATTATAATTTTGATGATATAATTGAGATTTAATATTTAAACTATTATACGAATCTTTCTTTTTGGAACCATCAATTTCATTATATGAAGATCCAACTCGGTCGTGAAGGGTAATAAATTTGTTTATAAATAAAACAACTAAATTGTTATATTTATTCGGCTATATTTCGACCGAAAATTTTAAAAACATGAAGTAGGTTGTTCTAGGCCTCAGGGGCTACAAAAAACACTATATATAAGCCATGGGTCAAATCTCAACCGTTCTCCCACAAAATCAAATTTCATGATTTTTTTAAGATAACATAACGTTGCTCATAAAAATGCTTATTGCACCAAAAGTATAAAAGCTAGAATAAATTGTTTGGCACCGTTGTAAAGCTGACAAAATTTTCTATAAGAAAAATGTATATTTTAATTTTCATATGACGTAGAACAACCTACTTAATTTTTTCACATTATAACGCCAGTGACCCTGTATATATAAGACACGTGAAGAACTACAATCCAAACTAATTAGTAGACGTTAATTTTTTTAAAAATTGTAATTTTTAAGTTTATAATATATATATATATATAACAATGTTGCTAACACTCCATGTTGCTTATAATTTTACACAGGCGTCTGGAATGGATCGAATTGGAAGGGAAAAGGTTCATGCCATTTAGTTGGGTTAAGAGTGTGGCACCCTCCCCCTAATCCTAAGTAAACATGAAGCCCCCCCGTTTGTATGACACTGATGAGAACACAAGATCCGAGCAACATGCAGGAGGGGGGGGGGGGGGGGGGGGTTTACACTCCCAACACAGTGCAACCAAATTATGTTAATGTAAACAAAAGAGAAATGGGATTTCCCAGGCAAGATCTAGTGGGGATTTAATGTGAACACAGCCTGATCTACTTGTAAACATTGATCGAGGGCTAATCAGATAGATAAACAATACTAAATGCCATGGATTTATTTCACACACATTTATAAGGACCTGTTATTTCAAATAAATCAATTATACAAATCATAATGCCATTAACCAATCCCAAGAATTTAAATCTAGTTCAGATCATAAGATAACTCAAATCTTTTTGAAAGACACTTGTCTCAATAATTATTTCAGACTTACATACTACACACACAAAAGGTCGATTTGTATCTTTTATAATTTTACAATACTTTAATTAGCTTAAAAATATATAATATAAATATTACAAAAAAAAAAAAAAAAAATTCTCCATTTCATGGAAAACTATGTTTTGTGTTCACTCAAGGTGGCAAAATATAGGACTAAAAAACAAAATAGCATTTTGACAGTGGTCTATAATTGACTATACACGACACAAAAAACAACAACACTTGCGCTGCTATAACTTCTTGGACAAAAAACAACAACACTTGCGCTGCTATAACTTCTTGGACGAAAAAACAACAACACTTGCGCTGCTATAACTTCTTGGACGAAAAAACAACAACACTTGCGCTGCTATAACTTCTTGGACGAAAAAAAACAACAACACAAACTTCTTGTAGTGGCAAAATGTCATACTAAAAGTAAAAACTGAGCTACCCCCTGTTTGATTCTAACTTCCTGGTATCTAATATATTTAAAATATTTAATTCTAAACAGCTATAGGAAAAATATAGTAATAAATAAACAGGTCAAGTGTGAGCTAGTCAGCACACAGCGAGGGTCCGTAGGCCACACTATATAGTGTTTAACTGTAAAGTGTATAAACAGTGTTTTTTTTAAAATGCTAAAAAGCTTACTTTGAACAATTCTAAGGGTCTGATATTCTCGTAACACACTCTGATAAAGTATTTTTTTGCCACTGAACCGGACTACAACCATATAAATACATCGAAAAGACCATAATTATAAAAAAACGTATTTTGTCAATAAAAAATTAAATAATATTTTTTCGAAATTTCCAAAAAGTGGTATCTTTACTTTTGGTCGAAGAATGTTCAGGAATTTTTTCAGATTGTTTGCACTTCACATAAGCGAGATAGAGGGGGGGGGGGGGGGGGACACGTTTCACACCCACTTCAAACTTGCCTACGCTCGCCCTATCAAAGTTATAAAATAAGAATTATATATTTTTGTAATCGGCTCGACGTACCCTTTCATATGATACCCCTCACGGTGTCGAAAAAAAATAAATATCCATTGTCAAAAATTACATTGTTAGTAAGGCTTATCAAAATAGAAACAAAAAATTGTATTTAAATTAAATTTGACGCAGCACATCTGTTAGCACACTAAAAAAAGTCCAAACCAATTATAACAAAAGAAATGTTGTTTCCGTTAGCAAGAAGCAAAAAACGATTAAATTATATTATCTTAAGCATAAAGAAGCTCATCAAGTATGGTTTGAACTGGAGCATGCCAAGTAAAGAATATTTGAGGAGAATATTGGAATTTGGGTATATACATAAGGGTTTAAGAATTTGGACAAGGAATTGGAGAATAAACCCTAGGTAATTATGGCTAAATACAAAACTGAAAAAGTAACACAACAGTATTGTCCCCACAAGTTTATATTCATTATTAATAAACACGTTCTGACATTTTATATCATGTTCAGTGTTAAGTGTTAGAGTAGTAAGAGTAAAGATTCTACTAGCTGAACATGTTTTTACTTTACTAGCTTTTATGACTTAAAAAAACAGTAAAAAGTGAGGGTAGGGTAGGACGTAGGACTATAGAAGCATTAAGGAACCAAAGGTGAGGGATAGAAGTGAAGATCCAAGGCGGAACCCGGAGGTTAGGTAACATATTTACAAAGCCGCGTCCGTGTCCACACCGGCCGCGCATCGTGTTTGCAAATGTTTGCACACAGCGATGCGCGTCCGGTGTGGGCGGCACCGCGCGCACGAACAAATGTTTTTTGTGTTCGCGGGTGCTCCGGGTAGAGTCGGTACATCAAAGGATGTTTGCTGTTTCTGCGCGTTTGGTGTGGACGCTTTTTGAGCAAACTCCTTGAGCATTCGCAAACAGCCTGTGGTTTGGATATGGAAAGCCGAGAAAGATTTTTATCTACTCACGGCAGCAAAATTAAAAATTACTTAACTGTTTTTAGGCTGGAAAGTACTATTTCGCTAATTTGTCATAAAATTATTAAACACAGACAGGAAAGTAGTTAAAACAGCCAGGGAAATATTTCTCTGCCTAGGCAGAGAAATATTTTTCCGCCTAGGCAGAGAAAGTAACAGTGTTTACCACTGCGTGTCATAACCTCTGATTTTGTTTGTGTTTAGTTTTATTTTAATCTGTGTTATATTAATTCAGTTTCATACTTGTTTTATTACAAAGCAGTGTTATATTATCAATGTATTAATAATATTATTATAATTTAAAATTTTAAAAATGATAAACTGAAAAAGTATTTGAATTAGAGGTCTTTGAATAATTAATCTCGAGTAAGAAGTGGCAACCCTGGAGCACGACTTGTTTTGGTTTGAGTTTGTTGACGATTCATCTCAAACTAACTCTTACCTAAGCTTCCACTTTTATCTGCATAGCGTGAGTAGATAAAATATTGTAACCAACAAGGCAGCAAGGAAACATTTCTGCCTCGTTTATTCATTGCTTGCCTCGGCTTCGCCTCGGCAGTCAAATAGGTAATTATCATAGCATGCTCCCGCCTTCGGCTCGGAGGCTAATCTAATCACTCGTCAGTAAAATTCCATTTTGCTGCCTAGTTACATAAATAACTATTGTGCTACTTTTTATTAACCTCTCTTGTCATAATTATGTGTAACACAAAATCTCAGTCAAAACAACCAATCACACCCTGCCCTAGGCATAACTATTGGTTTGCTGGTACCTTTCCTCTAGATACTAAGTTGGTTTTATTTAAATGTGCTGTGTTTATTAGCTAGAGTAATTTCTGTTGCACTACCCTGATTTATTTCATACGATTTGAATTCTATATATGATAGTTTTACGTCTCTACAGATGTAGGTTGTGCTTGGGTGCAATGTAGTAAGGCAACGATATAAAGAGAAGTTGAAAATGTTTCCAAGTCCGGGTGGGTCGGTAGATGCAGGGTGCTAGGATCCCACTAATTCCCCGGGATTAAGGGCACACCAGCCCTTGGCTGCCCCCGGCTAGTCAAGACCCCTCTAAGACCCCCGTTCCCAGACCTCGTTCAATAATTAAAATGACCCAAAGTTGCGGGCAACGAGGGGCTCCTAAAGTTTGCTCAACTCGGGCGAGGGGGAATGAGTGGAGGCCCATACTAATCCCTGATATCGGTAATCTGTTAATATAATTCAAGGGGGGGGGGTGTTACCCCCCTCCTCACAGCAACCAAGTAATTGCTTCTCAAATTTGTCTTTTCCTCGCCCACGATACCCCCACCCCTTCCATTAATTTTGAAAAGAGCTAAATTCATTTAAACTTTTCTTTAATTATTTGTATATTTAAGGAGGGTATTAAACATTAAGGCCCCGAACAAAAATGAACTTATTTATATATTTAAGGGGCCTGATATAAAATGAACGAAATACAAGCACGCGTTCAATCTAAATACATTACCAACAAAGATTCGAATATAATTTTGAAAATTAAGATAGTAATTTTTCAAATAATTACCAATAGATTTTTCTTTAAAGTATATATTCAACTCGTTTCTATTTTTATAGTAAATTTTAGAAGGTGTCCTTTTTTCAAAAAGAATTATAATATATAATTTTATATTATTGTAGACATAATTTTTAGTTCTTATTGTTGTTTTTATTCTATTACCACGGTTGTATAATTTAGGAGTCTAGCGAAGCCAAAAATATACATAAATTGAAGATATAAAAAAGGAATTATATTTATGTCGTATACTATTTTTTCAATCATGAAGTATCTGGGACAATTATTTTAGAAACTGCGAAACAACGCTGAAAAAAAAAAAAAAAAAAAAAAAAGGGTCGGTCAAGTCAATTTGGCGCCACCAACTTGCACACCTCCAGCTACGCCACTGCTAATTAGAGATATATGTAAAAATCAGAAATCAATCAATAACAAAATTAGCCTACAAATCCATATCGTTGCCTTAAATAAACACAAAAACCTCGTTATGTGAAGGTTACAAAATTATTTATAACTTTTATCAAAGTAACCTAGTAAAAGTTTTTTTTTGTTGGTGTATTGAAAACGTATTAAATACTACTCATAGACACCTAGCTTGAATCAATCCGAATTGAAACATTATGAAAACGGAGTAAATATTTGTGTCAACAATTGTGCCCCATCTTGCCCTGCATAGTGAATATATTCAAAGTAGATATACTCAAAGTTTAAATTTTTCTTAACTGGCCAGGCCATTCTAACCACCCACACCACTTGTATGGTCACCCTTTATACAAGCGTCCTTAAGTGAAACAAGGCTACCTTATTAGTATTGCAATAACATTTGAATTAAAAAGGGTTTATTATAAAAAAAAAAGGAAATGGATCTTTAGGCGAGCAATGGTAATCCTTGGATAATGCGATTTTTCCGTAATGTCAGGCAGCAGTTGATGGGCAAGCGGCGGAATCAAGCGTGATCAGTTTAGGACGATCCCCTGCTGGCTTTGAATCATGCGGATAGAGGAGTAAACACCGTCTTCTCCCCTCACCATGCCAGCCATGGTTAAACCAGTAATAACCTTATCTGTTGCACGGCCCCACGTCTCCGTCCTAGCGAGCCCAATCTCTATTTGCTTACAAATAAGCCCTCGGGGTAGTTTAGGGGTCTCCGGCGTTATCACGGCTCATTTCATCTTAATGGCTCACCCTTGTAGCAAAGCAAGAGGCTTTAATGTATAACATTTAAGAGAGGGGTAGCCGAGCTTAGTTAAATATGTATGAACGTATCAAACCGAGCTAATAATGACACAAGACAAAATTTACACTACACCGGCTCCCCTTCTAATAAACTAGGAGCCTTACTCTTATCCCAACTCATCTGCTTTCTACATATTAACAGATAACGCTTATTAGATACTAATTAAGAAGTAGAGATGTTCGGGTAAATTACCAATTATGTGCAAGCACACTTTTATACATCATAATATTACAGTAACTTAATACTTTGGTCTGTTTTTAGTTCTTTATACATAGAACAACTTCAAGGACTGGGTCAACACCCAGGTGAAGTGGTTCGGACATGTAGTACGAATGGACGCTGCCCGATTCTCAAGACAAGCTGCAAGAGGCAAGGACCGAAGGACGACGCCGCCGAGGAAGAAGGAGAGTGACTTGGCAGGACAACATTAAAAAGCCTAGTACTGAGGCGTGGCAAGTCTTGGACTGACTAAGTCTTGACTTAGTAGAAGTTATGGGTTGGGACCGGTGGAAGGCTGTCGTCACCCTACACCTCAAGGTAGAAAGGTCACCGACCAAGCTATAAGATGTAGATCTTCGTTCGTTGATAAACATCACAAATCAAAATACTATACAAAGACCTAAATTATCATCTATTTAGTTGCGTATCGCAAGAATCGGTTACTTTTGATAAACATTAATAATAGTCCAGGAGATAGCGTGCAAAAAAGTGTTTGACTCACATCTTTGGTGCTTTTTAGAATATATGGTCGACTAAGTTCGTCTGCAGGACATATCTTGGCAATAGGCACTTGAAACAAACAAACCGTTGTAGAGAGGTCATGTCCCCGCCTTTATGGTGACAATGTGATTTTCATGATCCTGAGTACCAAGTTAATTAGCAGACCAAAAATCACTGTTTGTCACTTAATAGGTTAGTTAGTCAAATATTACTCTAAATCAAAGAGGTTACCTATTAAATGACAAACTACTATCGACTTGATTTTCGGTCTAGTAACTAATTTCCAACTCAGGATCCAGGGCCGTAACTACAATTTTGGGGGCCCTGGGGCAAGATTATTCTGGGGGCCCTTCGTGGTGTCGAGGGGATACCCTCCCCCCCAGAAAAAGGGGGGTTCAGGGGTCCTCCCCCGGAATTTTTTTGAAAATTAACGCCCCAAAACGTGTTTTAATGCATTCTAGAGGTCAAATTTACCCACATCTACAGGGTGTCCCAGCTAATATGGAACAGCGAAATATCTCCGGAACCATGATAGATAGAAAGATGCGGTTTTCAGGGTTCAATAATGGCTAAAAAGGCGCTTCCAGAACATATGCTGAACATTTTTTGTGTTCAGCAGAAGTGTGTGTAATTTACAAAATTAAAAAAAAGTGAACAGGAAGCCAAATTTTTAAGACTGGATTTGGATTATATGGCTAAAAATAAGAACTTTATACTCTTTGAAATTTTTTGCTCCGAGCATTAGTTTGCCATCTATAGAGCTCTGAACGTGCTAAAATTGAAACTTTAAGTCCATTTTACAGCTAAACTAATGGATTTAGGAAAATAAGTCAAGAGACAAAATAAAATTTTTATTTTTTGTCATAGAATCCAAATCCAATCTAAAATTCACACCTTATACGTATTTTTTTGTTTTGCCTAAAAAATGGTGTTCAGCAGGGCAAAAAAAGTAAAAAAAAAATATCAATAATGCATGTTTATAAGAATTGATTTGGCTTCTATGACTGAAAATAAGACTTTTTTGTCTCTTGAATTATTTTCCTAAATCCATTACTTTAGCTGTAAAATGGACTTAAAGTTTCAATTTTAGCACGTTCAGAGCTCTATAGATGGCAAACTAATGCTCGGAGCAAAAAATTTCCAATTGTAAAAAGTTCTTATTTTTAGCCATAGAATCCAAATCCAGTCCTAAAAATTTGGCTTCCTATTCACTTTTCTTTAATTTTGTAAATTACACACACTTACTTTATATGTTCTTGAAGCGCCTTTTTAGCCATTATCGAATCCTGAAAACCGCATCTTTCTATCTATTGTGGTTCCGAAGATATTTCGCTGTTCCATATTAGCTGGGACACCCTATATAATATTTTATTTTGCACATGACCCAAAATCGAAAATGTCTAATTTAGCCTCTATTCTATAGCTAAATCCTCACCTACCTCCTGGTTACTTTAGTTAGGCTACTACATAAATACATATATAACTTATACGATCTCTTCGTAACAGTTTAAGGAAAAAACTCTGATGAAGGTGAACATTATATTGAGTAAGCGTCAGAGTTTTTTGTCAGTTCACTGTGTAATAGTCCTCAAAAAACTTACTGGTGAACTACGTTTGTCAAGGGGCCCCTGGTGAGTGAAAATATTGAATCTTTTTTTGTAAATGTCTAGGGGCCCCCTAGTTTCAAAAGAACCGTTTAATAATAGTCCATAATTATTCTTTCCTGAAACAAATTTTTTTTATAAATGGCTTTTAAAATTCACATTATTTCGTTTTGCCCATTGAAATTCAAAACGGGCCGTAGGATCGGGGGCCCCCAGGACCGGGGGCCCCGGGGCACTGCCCCGGTTGCCCCGGTGGTAGTTACGGCCCTGTCAGGATCATGAAAATCACATGGTCCACTAAAAGGGCGGGACATGGCCGCTCTTCATCGGTTTGTTTATTTACTTACTTACTTAATCCTAATCCTCATCTACCCGCTGGTGCAGAGGAGCGGCAGAAGGCTTTGCAGGCTGCACGGTCCTGAGCCAGCAGGACTGCTCGACTCCAAGTACAGCTTCTCTGTCTCAGACTGGTTGTTATATAGTCTGACCATGTTGTCCTACTTCTTCCCGGGGTCTTCCTCCTTCTGGTCTAGCTTCATGTGCCTGCCGAGGGTACCTATTTTCGGGCATTCGTTGGGCATGTCCAAACCAAGTTTGTTTCTTACAAATGCCTATTGCCAAGCTATGTCCGGCAGACGAACTTAGCCGACCACATATTCTTAAAAGGCACCAAAACATTTACTTGAAAACAAAATTCTAGCTTGATGATAGTCAGACACTTTTTTGCACGCTATCTCCTGCACTATAAGAATATCGAGTTGCTTTTTAAGCTGATGTGTGATGAACATGGAGTTAATTCTCCACATATTGAACTGGTTTTATAATGTTGGAATAAATTAGTGGTTCTAGATAACTCTATTGTAATTTTTCGGTGCCTCCTCTTCTCAGCAGTCATAGAGATAATTTCTTGATTATTATTCGTGGGCATGAGTTGTCACGAAAGGGGTGTAGTCCGACGATTCACATCCTGTTAATATGTTACTTTGAGTTAACACCACGATGCACCACATACCTCAAGATACTTCAAGTAATGAAGTCGGACAACACACCTTTCGTGAAGCGGATTTCACCGGAAAACAAATGCAATCATTAAAAGATATACTGAGGTTGGAAAATGGGATACATTTTAAGAATAATAAAGACTTAAATCATGTAGCACTAAAATAGCACTTATCTTAACCAATGGTTAAACTCAAAACATATCCTCATGGTCACTAAAGACTTAAAACAAGCACTTGAAAGCGCATAAAAACCATACTTAACAGACTTACAAAGCTTCCTATTACAGTCCATTCACGGACCCGCTCAGCGCTCCTCCAGTGTTATTTCAGCACACAACACTGCTTTATTCCCTACTTCAATCTACAATTTTCTCACAGTCCCCCCCCCCCCCCCCTCTCTTCAAACCCAATCAAATATCTTTGGTTGGAATAATTGAAAATCGTGAAAAATCAAAGATCGGCACGAACTAATTCAGAAGAACTCCGAGGGTGGAACATCCCCTACCAATGTAAATACTTGAGACAATCACACCCTTCTTCAATACACTTTACTCACTTCATCTTCATTATTCCATTATATATATATATAAAGTTTTAAATTTCAATAGGGTGAAGGAGACAAGCAAAAAAGAAAAAAGCATTACCAGGATTTGGTTTTGATTTATACTCACAGTAAATACGGAAGAATGAAATAAAAATCTTCTACAATGAAAGACGACAAAAAAAAGGCCGCAAACAACTTTATATTAGAAACGGAATATTTTACTCAAAAAATATCCATAAATAAAACTTTTTCGGTTGCTTTTTTAAGAAACAAAGAGTTCTTGTTTTTGCAGACAATATTGTCTTACTAGCTCTTGACATAAAAAACCTCCAATAAATACTCAACATCAACTCCATGACTACTGGCAACTTTATAACAACAACTCCATGATTACTGGCAACTTTATAACAACAACTCCATGACTAGAGGCAACTGTATAGCAAAAAACCTGGCAGTTAACGGTAAAGGTAAACGGTCAAGGTTGAACTGTTACTGTGGCGCAGGTAAGGTTTCCGAGGGTTTGTTTACCTCGCGTACCGCAGACCCTTCGGAGCTCCTTTGTGTTCGAATAGAGCCATGACGCAACACCTGCGTCACGTTGCGCGCGGGTATACACTCGTTATAACGCAGACGTCTGCGTCAGCGGCGCTGACGTGTTACTGTGAATCACTGAACATAATTGCTCTGTTTCTAGCGATGTGTGTTTTTTACGGAAGGAGTTGCATGATAAACTTTAGTTGAATAACAAATTACCGAATCATTTCCCTACAGCTACCAATACATCTTAATAAAATTACAATGAACTATTATTCTTATGGTATTTTGAAACTAACAGTTTGCCAAAAATAAAAGGCTCTTATAAGCCACAAAAGAACTGTACACTGTAAAATAAAGGAATTTCATTGTTTTCACTGTTCAAAAGGATGTTTTAGAATACTATATCGATGGATTTTTAAGGTGAAAAATAAAAACGAACTTAATCCATTTTTTCAAAGAAACGTTTCAGCTCTTCTTAGAGCCATCTTTTAGTGAACCACAGTAATTGAGACGCGTATAAGTTTATTGTTAAAAAAAAAAATATTTTTTTTTTTCATGTTGTATAAAGGTTATTGGCATAATTAAGTCATAACTCTATCTACAAATAATTTTCGGAATATTGGATTTTTGAAGGAATGATCTTAAACTCAGCTAATTACAAGTTGTGGGCATTCTACGAAAGAAGAAGCTGGAGAGAAGTGTCTGGTCGCTCTGTATGGAGGGTCGACTAACATTGACCAACGCATAGTAAACGAGTTATATGACAACAACTGAAAATGCCCAACATTTTTCAAGAGAACACAGATTTTTTGAAGTAGCAAAATTAGGATCCCTTTAATCTAACTGGTCCTAACAACACATCAAAAAATCAGAACTACAACACGCTTTGCGAATTTAGCTATTTTTTATGTATGTTTTGATTGGCCAAAAATAAATAATTTCTATTTTATAATCATTGTAATATATTTAACTAATTACTCGTCCCCCCGGCGACGATGCCCGTGGGTCATAAACAGTAAAAACAGGTTGGGTATTTTGTACTTTGTTTTTCGGCGAAATTCTTCATTACATCTCAAACATACACCCCTCAACTTACACAGACGACCGTGCCTGAATCTTAAAAACATTTCTCAATTGCAAATGGTACAGTAATAATTTTTCAAACTTTTAAGGCACCCCCTCGTGGGCCCGGGGCGACCGCTTCGGATTCTTGTGTAAATGGACTAAATTTTAAAAATGTTTAATTAATGTATCATTGTAACCATTTTCTATATATAAATTTTTATCTGTTTTTTTAGACATTGTTGCTTTGTTTTCAGAGTTTTTATGGGGTGGTGGTACCCCTGAATATAGAGCTAAAAATCATTTCTCTATTTCAAGATGGTGTTTGTTATTTCTGCTCAAATTTTATCGAGATCAGCCCAATTAACCCTCTGCCGAAACATTTGCATTTTTCAGCGCTATAGTTTTCGAAATATATATTGGCCGGTAGCACTTTAAGTGAACGTACATGGTTGTAGCCCGAAGAAACTTTCAGTGGACATCTTACCACGGAGAGACGGTTGCCGCTCCTCTACCTTTTTTTTCTGGGCATATTCATGGGTAACGTTGAGGTCTGTTTGTAAAATCTTCCGGTATTCCACATTTGGTTAGATTATTTTCCTGTCCGTAAGATTTACCGATGTTCTATCACTAAACCCGTAATTTTTACCGATGTTGCACCACTCTAATGACAATTTTTATCGTCGTTTCAATGATTATTATAAATGGATAGTTATAAAGGTGTTTGATACATGTTTTCTACTAAGCATGTGTCTTATACTGAACGTCTAATGATGTAATAACCTAAAAATGAAAAAATAAATATGGTGTCGGTAAAAAATAACGATGTTCCGAAACTTAAGAAGGTAAATCATGTTCCGGGCAAAGGGTTAAAAATAAAATGTTTTAACTCAATGGACTTCAAGACGTGTAAATCCATCTAAATACCATAATCGAATTCTACGTATAATGAGAAAGTAAAAATTCTAAAACTTATTGCTATAAGTGATTTTAATAAGCATATAATACGATTGATCATAAAGATTTTATACAAAATGCAACTTTAAAAGGAAAATGTGACTGAGGAAACTCGGTAGTTTAGGAATGCGCAGGATTTGAGTGTCTTGTTTGTGAATTTTAGAATGAAGATATCGATCACACATAATATTTGTTTCAATGTCTTTATTTTTGACAAGGGTGAAAAATAATTACTCAAGTGACAGGAGGAGGATCTTGTCAAGGGCAGAGAAACGATTTAATTTTAAAAATAAAGCAGGTCACAGTAGGATGTCAGGATAAGCCCCAGGCTGGTCCTGATATAGCGAGGGTATGACATGAGGCAAGTACACACTACATTGCTTCATTCTTACATTACAACCAACCTTATAAAAATAAACAGCCTCCACAGATATCTGTACTAAAACACTATAGTTACATTATTCAACATTTTCCTTATATACAAACAATACATAAAACTCTGTCCAACTCGTACACTTATTTTCATATACATGTACATAATTACTTGGTTCAGAGTTTTCGAGGTTACATTTAATTATTATTGAACATATAATATCAAAATTTACCATAAAACTAACTTTTCCCCGGCGGGGAATAGAACCCTGCCACTCTTCATCCGCGTTTAAAGCTATTTTCTTAGAAACTAAGATTTGTCCCTGGAAAACGATTGATATACATATTTTAGAATCGCATTTAATGGATTTAGGATCTCTTGGACTTAGGACACTTTAAGGTTTTTTTTCAAAATCTTGGGAACCATTTTTAAGAAATACATTTTTTTTAGTGTTCTTGGGTTGTGGTAATCCCAAATTTAGAGGGAAACGGAGATAGATGAAATTTTGCAGATTTGAACTTCAAAACAAGAGGAAGGTAAACATGAGAACCCGGGCAACATCGATCAGCACTTGGTTTAAAGTCTGTTGAAGACCATTCATTGGTTGGTTTATTGCGGCTAATCGGTGAGTCCTATATAAATAAATAATGAATGGCAAAAGCAGTAACTGATAGGGAGATCTGTACAAGTTTGGTCCATTGACTATTTGTCGTATCACCATCGGTATAAACCTTAGATGGAACTAGATTGTTTTGATTTTAGGTCAAATTTGTAAATTTTTTAAAAAACTCAATTTTTCACAATCACCAAATTTTGCAGGCATATTGCCACATTTAACTGTCATAAGCGTGCTAAATTTTATGATTTTTGGATTTCATCCAGGTCTTTCCTACATTAGCTAACTCTTTGTTTACACTCCGTCTCCAGCTTTTCTTGGGCATTCCACATCCCCTGAGGGTTTCACTATAAAGCAGGTTATACACATGGGAACTTAGCTCGCCGATCTCGGTTAGCAAGAACCAAGTGTGCCTATGTGTGGAGGTTAACGAGCCAAATTCGTGACGAAATTAGAACTCATCAGGTTTGAACTTGGTTCGTTGAACCGAGATCGGTGAACCCGGTTCCTATATGTGTGGGGCGCTTAAGGCACTATTTTCATAGCTTATATTTGGCTTCCTGAGCGTAAATCCAGTGCCTTTTTCTGTCCTGAATCTCCTATGTAATATGTTGCTCACCCATCCTTCTCCAGAGATCTCATTTAAAATAGTTTCGGGCTAAAATACCTCTAATATTATTTGTTTTTAAAGACCTTTAAAACGATGTATAACAAGTCATGCTGTCATTTGTCACAAATGCTGAAATACACCTGTGTACCGGTAAATATTTATGCCAGTTATTGTTAGACTAAAACACTTTTAAAATTCCAAGTTCAATCAGTTATTTTGGTTATTTTTTACATTAAAGTGATCACTTTTAAGTTTGTTATTTCACTATGAGCTTCAAATTTTTTTTGTACTCATCTATATATATAAAAGTCGACGTATGTGTGTGTGTGTGTGTGTGTGTGTGTGTGTTTGTTCTTTATACAAATCTACAGTTTTAGTCCGATCTCGATGAAAATTTGCACACTTGACCTTCAAAGCAAGGAAACAATCAAGGTATACATGAATTTTCGAAATTTCCATTTTGGTACACAGGGGTACGGGGTACAAGTAATAAATACGGGGTCAAAGTAATGAATACCCTTCATGATGCATATCGTTGAAAAGCTCTTTAAGGGTACAGTAATTGTTGTTATGTACACTTTTGTCATATTTTCATTTAGGAGGGGGGTAAAATAGAAAAATATAGCTATATCTTATTTGTTCTTTATACAAATCTACAGTTTTAGTCCGATCTCGATGAAAATTTGCACACTTGACCTTCAAAGCAAGGGGAAAATCAAGGTCTACATGAATTTTCGAAATTTCAATTTGGGTACACAGGGGTACGGGGTACAAGTAATGGATACGGGATCAAAATAATGAATACCCTTCGTGATGCATATCGTTGAAAAGCTCTTTAAGGGTACAGTAATTGTTGTTATGTATAGTTTTGTCATATTTTCATTTAGGTGGGGGGTAAAATAGAAAATATAACTATATCTATATATAGAAAGAAGAGTATCCATATAAGAGAATGTCTTTTATACAAATCTACAGTTTTATCCCAATTTGATGAATATTTACACACTTTTTCTTCCAAACAAGGTGAAGGTCACTGCCTACTTCATTTTCCGAAATTATAATTTTGGTACACAGAGGTACGGGGTACAAATGTCAAAGTAATGGATACCCTTCATGATGCATATCGTTGAAAAGCTTTTTAAGAGTACAGTAATTGTTGTTAATTACGTTTTTGTCATATTTTTATTTAGGAGGGGGGTAAAATGGAAATGTATATCTATATCTATAAAAGTCAACGTATGTGTGAGTGTGTTTATGTTCTATATACAAAACAACAGTTTTAATTCGATCTCGATGAAAATTTGCTCACTTGACCTTCAAAGCAAGGGGAAGATCTCTGTCTACATAAATTTTCGAAATTTAAGTTTTGGTACACAGGGGTACGGGGTACAAATGTCAAAGTTGAAATCCCTTCATGATGCATAGTGTTGAAAAGCTCTTTAAGAGTACAATAATTGTTTTTACGTGCATTTAGGGGGTAAATGGAAAAATATATCTAAAAGTCAAAATATATCTAACGTCAAATATATCTAAACTTCAAAGGAAGAAAAAATCAGTGTCTACATGAATTTTCGAAATTTAAATTTTGGTACACAGGAAACAGGGTACAATAATGAATACGGGGTCAAAGGACTGAATACCCTTTATGATGGATATCGTTGAAAAGCTCTTTAAGATTACATTAATTGTTGTTATGTACAGTTTTGTCATATGTGTTTTCATTTAGGAGGGGGTAAAATGGAAAAATATAGCTATATCTTATATAAAAAGAAGAATGTCTGTATGAGGGTATGTCTTTTATACAAATCTACATTTTTATCCCAATTTGATGAATATTTACTCACTTTCCCTTCAAAGCAAGGAGGAGGTCACTGTCTACATGAATTTTCGTAATTTAAATTTTGGTACAAAGGGGTACGGTGTAAAAGTGTCAAAGTAATGGATTCCCTTCATATGATGCATACCCAAAAGTAATTGTTGTTATGTACAATTTTATTTAAGAGGGGGTAAAATGGAAATTTATAGCTATATATAAAAAAATCAACATGTGTGGGTGTATGTTCTTTATACAAATCTACAGTTTTAGTTCGATGTCGATAAAAATTTGCCCACTCGAAATCAAAGCAAGGGAAAATTGACAGCCTACATGAATTTTGGAAATTTAAATTTGGTACACAGGGGTATGGTACAAGTAATGAATACGGGGTCAATGTAATGAATACCCTTCATGATGCAAAAACTCTTTAAGAGTACAGTAATAGTTTTTATGTACAGTTAAGTCATATTTTAATTTAGGGGGGGGGGGGGAATTTAGGATATTTGTAATTAGCTTATCAAAGAGGAGAGGAGGGGGTATAGAAATAGGTGGGAGAGATAGAATCTAGATATTCTTGCATAGTAAAATAATTTATATGTTTCATTATGGTTGTTTATAAACTTATCTAATTATAATAACACTCCGTAGCGAAGCACGGGTACCCAGCTAGTTGAAAATAAATATTAAATACACCTCTGTAGAAATTCAATTGAGATTATATGGGTTGGGACAAAAAAAGCAAAATAACTATAAAACAGGTAGCTAAACATATAACTGCGGGTCTAAAAGTCAACATATATGTTTTAATATTGAAGAAAAAAGTAGTAATATTTAGTTAGTGTGAGGGTGGTTATGTTGGTAGACCTGCTCTCGGCCCGCTCCACATACTCACTGCGCTAAAACACCCCGGGGGACCATTCCAACCCCCCCCCCCCCCTTAATGTAGCCTCTGTCACCACCAAACCAAAATAAGTTTTATGTTTATGTCTCTTTTTATGTTTCCTTTATAATTTGATAGGGTTTACCCAACTACAAACAACATAATAAGTGTTAAAAAACAACCAGCACACTAAACTACATCTACTTCATTCCAACAAAAGTTTAGGTTCGTAAATAAAAAAAAAATAAACAAGCGAAAACTCGATAAAATACCGCACACGCTCAAAATAACAAAAAAAGAAAATCACATTTATATTACTCTTAAAGTCTCAATCTATACGAGATTTGTACTACATCTGATAAAAAAGAAGAAACCAATAAACTTGTTCTGCTCCATTTTCAATTTGATACAGAAGTAATCTTTTTGTTTCAAGGAAGGCGGAATGTTCGCACTTTCCTTTACTTATTCAAGGTGGGCGGTACTGTTCCTCTCAGTTACCCGTCTTTTAGTTTGAATTTTATAGTGTTAATATAGTATGTGTGAAATCTCCCCCTCTTCTTCCTTTTTTTGTTCTTGAAGAGTTATTTTTAGTATCCAGATTTAAAGATTTTCTTTATTTCAAGGAACAAATCCTATTCTGTGTCTACCCTCACAAGGATTTTGTCCCCCCCCCCCCCTTCTCGTATGGGTAAAACATTTTCAGTTAGATATAGGCGTAGTTACAATCTACCCACAAACCCTCCCAATGTGTTTTAGGAAAGCAATAATACCCAATTTTACGATACTATTATCCATAAACTCTCCTATTACATTTAAAATGAGATTTTTTCTTTCAATAAGCAAAATCGTAATAAATAGAGAGACAAATAGAGAAAAAGAACATAGAAATAAATAAAAGATATTCTTATTAAACAAAATAGTCGTTTAGTATTAATCAATCCTAATGCATAATATAAATTAACTGATAATAACGAATCTATGTTTTATCACTTAAAATGTTAAATAAAGGTAAAGTATATTAGATAAGGATGGGCAGTGTAAACTTACGCTCTTCTGAGTTATCATATGCATTTTATAAGATATGAAATTATTGTTTAATATTCTTGTTTTTAGTGTTCTTGTTTATTCCTGCTTATTAAATGTCTCCTAAATGATCCATTTAATAAGCAGGAATAAACAATATGTTGTTGCGAGTGACCAGTCATTAACTTCATAAACTTTTAAAACTTTGGTAGAACCAACCCGAGCCATGTGACCTTGAAATAAGGGTACAACTAATATTTTATGATTGATTCTAGTACTATTTGATATACTGAACCATATAACATGTGAGGTGCCAATGTAGCATCCATGGGCAACTTTAAATATCGAAGAAAGTTCACGGGGTCAAAAAACCAGAACTCACGCATTTTATAGCGAATGAAAAAGAGTCGGTTGACCAAAATTAAATGTTTGGAGTTTAATGAATGTTTATGATGTTCATTGGCCAAGGGTTGGTACAATACAAACTTACATTGATAATGTAATTACAGTGATCATAAAGCATGTTGCAGAACAGGAGACATCCCTTGTATTTGATTAGGTACTTCGAGTACAGCCCAAAGAGTGCAACGCGATCAAAAAGAGGAGTTTACAGTACTTCTATGCAACTAAGAGCAGACACAACTCTCCCAAGTTGCAACAGTATATTGACCCATTCATACAATGAAAAATCAATCATAAGATATTAGTTGTACCAAATTTTAAGGCTGTGATACCACTTCACAATATTTTGGAATTGGAACGTCTACAGCTGTAAAAGTTCTGAGATCTGGTGTTGAAGTTAAACCTTTAGGATGTGTGGAATCTTCAATGCAACAGTGTATAACTGAGTGCCCAAGCTTCCTTGAACATTGCTATGGCTACAAGAAGGAAGTTCAACATGTCAGATGTTCGATACAAAGAGTGGGTATCTAAGAAAATTCCTCCTAAAATTAAGACCCCCTTCCGACAAGAGAGGCATTTGAACTCCATATAAAACGATGCAATTTGCAAGCTTGCTTGGAACGCAGCAATATCTTCGTCCCTCCACCTTTGATTCCAACTGATTATGGCAAAGAATGAAGCAACGCACTCTGTGGTACCCATGTAACTTCCAAGTAAGAGAGGTGTTGGCACCACCAGAATTGCTTAAAAGTTTAAGATGAAGCTTTTAAAGTCAGAAGCTATGTTCAACAACAAGGTGCAGCTGTGTACATGTAGGTCTACTTGTAAAGAATATTGCGCGTGCGAAGGCGGCGAATTGTGTGGCAATTTAAAGACTCATGACGCTCAATTTGATGACAGTGACAGTGAAATGTCCACTTCTAATTTTGAATATCCTATAATCTGATATGCATTCTGATTTTTAAAATATTCTGTAATTTTTAATTAAAGTTTAAGAAAAATACACACTTATTATTTATTACTTATTTTACCCGTTGCAAAACATATTTTTTGTTGAATCGCTATCCTATAGTGTTGCAAAACTATAGTATACCGTTATATTACACAGTATTCACATAATAAACATTTATTAAACTACAAATATTTAATTTTGGTCAGCCGAATCCCTTTCATTCGCAATAAAATGCGTGAGTTCTGGTTTTTAACTCCGTGAACTTTGACCTTCGAAAAGCATTAAATAACCAATCAAATTACCTTCAAAATGGTGAATTTAAATGTATCATTTTACCTACTCTAAATAATTAGCAGCAACAATCAACAGCATAAGAATGTAAACAGTTTGCATCAATCTTAATGTCAAAATGTAACTAAAAGTAAATCAAATGTGTATAAGAGGAGGCAGATTAATGATGATAAATTGCTTTTATGTTTGTGCAGAAATGTCGGGAATATGAAAGGGTAAAGGGTAGTGAAGGGGTGAAGCTGGAGAGGATAATCTCAGTCAGATACTGCGGAGGCTGGCACGTTGACAGACGGTAGGACAGATGTTTGAACCCTTCTCAAGTCTGCCGTAGATTGGACACCAACCGAGTCATGTCTAACTGCAAGATCCATCATTCTGTGGCCAATAGATATTATTGTCGCTTCGATGAATTAAAATACTCTACAATTTTATAGTTATTTAGAAAATTAAAAGTTAACTAAACTGAGGGATATAAAAATGTCGGGGAATTAAACTGAATATACTTATTTGGAGATTACTGTTGATTTATTCTATTTTATTATATATACTCAAAGACAATTATTTATTAGAGAAGATACCTGTGATTTTAAGATAATTCGTTTTATATCGGTGCTTATTTTCATTAACATATTGATAGAGTCTAATGCTTTAATAATATGGATCTTAGGCCAGGCACACACTGGAGACAAAACAGTGTGCAAACTGTTTCCGAACTATCTTGGTCGTGTCTGCTTTGTCACACTTGTGCTGCTACAGCCTTGCACACTGGAGTCGCATATATTGTACCCAGTGAAATGGATCTCGTAGAAATTGCTGTGATTTGTGCATAATAGTCTGCGGTCATAAATGTGTTGTGACATCTGCTAGGCTATAGGACTCTTTGGTCTTGTACCTGTCTTTTCCTCCATTGTACACACTCCCATATACTGTATAAGCCCTTGAGGTAGCGACAAAACTATCTGCGGACAAAAACACTCCTGTGTGCACCCGGCCTTAGACAATAGATAAACAGGTTTTGCGAATAAGTTAATTGATTTAGACAATCAACAGAACAAACTAAAAGACCCATATAAGCTACGTTGACAAACTAAGCTGCTAACTTGACCCCCAACAGGTAACACAAACACTTTAGATAGAAGCAATCTCACCTCTAAGACCCTTAAAAAAGTTATACATATGTTTTTTGTTGTTGTTCTTAGTGGGTGCTTAGGGATGTAGGTATTAAACAAACTCCTCTATCTCATCATTATGCTGCTATATTTCGACTTACTTATTAATTTCTTACTTTATTCATTATTAATCGAAAATAATAGTTGTAAAGACTATTAGAGGAGTAATAATATGTTGAAATTGTTGTAATAAATGTGTTGTAGATGCTTGATAATGACTTAAGTGTAACATTCCAGTAATACCAATGTCTCATTGTAGCAACGTATTAGATACAGACTTTCATCATTTTAAAAACGTTTTAGTACCGTTTTACTTTTTTTACCGCTTTTAACGGTTCGCTCAAGAAAAATAATTGCTGCTGCTGCTATCAAAACTTTCATAGATATGTAAGTAATAATAATAATTACGTATTATGCGCATAATTTTAATTTATATATTGTTAGAATGTATTTTTATTGAATTTAATTTAGCGGGCTGCATCAGTGTTACCCGGGTGTTTTGGGCAATCCTGTTGTTTCCCCGCCTTTTTTTGTTGTTATCTTCCATATATTGTTGTATATGCTTGTGCTTTTCTTTATTAAACAGTGTGTTTTTTGAAAAAGTCTTTTTATTTGAGTTATTTTTAGTGCCTAACAATATATTTTATTGAAACAATGTTGAGCAACATTGCAAGTCTGGACATAGTTTGGCAGAGTTTTATGGAAATTGAATCTAGGAAGCATCACAACAAAGACGCGCAACAATGTTCTCGGTGTTAGACCGTTATGTTTACATTTAAGCATAACACACTTTGTTTATTGAAGTAATGTATGTGGGTAATTGCAACTTTTGTATTAAATAAAATAATAATTGATATCCAAGAAGTACAATTAATTAGTACAGAAAGCATTTAAAAAGGAGATTTTATCACGATGGGTTCAAATTAATAAGGAATATAAGGGGAAGACGCAGTAAAACTGTTAATAAATATAGTTGGTTAAAATGCAAACAAGGTTTAATATGGTGGACGAGTGGAGGCGAGCCAACAAATCAGGGATTGGGCCCCGCTGCCGGCCACATCCCACATCAGGGCTAATTAATTTCACTTGACTCTGCCCAGCTTCCCAGCTGCTACAGCACAATCTCCTTCTAAATGTATTACTTGCAATTAATTTCCTTTAATGGTTCTCTTCTGTCAGCCTCCTCACTGGTAAACCCCTAACGAAAAACTGAATAATAATCACCAGCTCTTACTTGGAGGGGTGATAAAACGAGGCCTAAGTTTCAAAACTCCACTAATTGCGTGATTTCAGTTGACTTGAGTCTCTTATGGCTAGGACTTTTTTTTGCAATTATAGGGCTTGTTTATACGAAACTTATTTTGCTTCCGAGCTTACCGAAGGTAACGGAAGCTATGTGATCGATTTGAAGAACAAAAATATATTAGGTCTCCGATTTCAAAAATACCAAGACAGAAATCCGTTTCAGACATCAGAGAACATTTTTGGTTCCGTGTCTGTCTGTCGGTCTGTCGTTCGATTTTTGCGAACTAACATATCTTAAAAACTACATGTCCGATTTTAATGAAATTTAGATGGTACGTCATAATTAGCCCATTGTTAGCCCCATATATGTTTTAACCTTCTGCGCTTATTTGTTTCTCTTCCACATGCGCACAAACATACATCTATTTACACCTATAGCTTCAAAAGTACTAATCTGATTTGTATGAAACTTTTACAGTTTATCGAAAGTAATCCGCAGCTATCCCAAGATTAATTTGAACCGTCTGCGCTCTTTAACTTTTGCTAAATTGATAGTTTACTTCATGTAAAAAATTAAAACAATTTTGGCAGATTAAAAAACAGGGAAACAAATTAAACAATCATGGCTACAGTACGTGGATAGGATGCGAGGAAGCTATGTGCCACATCAATGGACAGTCTATTTTTAAATATTTACCATTTTAGGAAGGGCTTAGAAAAAAATGGAATGGTTTAATCAAATTTATTGTTTTATATAATATATACCTTATGATAAGGAAGGAACGCACCAAACTCCTATCTATCTATATATATATATATATATATATATATATATATATATATATATATATATATATATATATATATATATATATATATATATATATATATATATATATATATATATATATATATATATATATATATATATATATATATATATATATATACATATATATATATATATATTTATATGTATATATTATTTATTTCCCTATACTGCTTTCTAATTTAATTTAAAGAAGTATATCGTTCGTAAATATATTTCAATTACATATAAATATGATAAAATAATAATTAATGCCAAATTTAGCTCCAACTATACGAGTATAACATTCTGTAATATCTGCTAAAATCAGAAACAAGATGTGAAATTAAAAAGACAAGTTTCATAAAGGCCATCAACCTTGAGTTATTAAATTAACTCGTCTTTAAAACCTTGTCAGTGTTCACTTGGTGTTCCGTGCTTCTTTACAGTTTAAAATATTTCTGGTTTCAACTCTTCCCTTAACGTAATTAAAGTTAATGTTAAGTTTTGGGTAAATTATCAATTATTCGAAATTAATTATTCATAAATGGTTAGTTAAGGTAAGTGCATAAATATTAATTTGTTCTTGCATACATTTCTTTCAAATTAGTGTATCACAGAAGAATTGCAATAAAACGCGCTTGAATTTGTCCTTGAAAGAACTTCTTAGATTGTCCGGTTATGGCAGCACCTGACGGAATAAGTTAATGAATAATGTTAGTTAACTAGTTTTAACGTCAGGTTGCGTTAAGAGTACCTAGTGATCATCAACAAATAAAGATGCCATCTTCGGCAGAATTGATTCGTCGAAAGGTCAGCAGTAGTGATTAAGGACTCTTTTTAGCTTACAACATTTGAAATTTACGCAAAAATGATATATTAAGTAATGTATATACATAGTATAATGTCATATACATAGTAAAATTGGATTTAAATCTAATTATATCTGATTGAATCAATTTATTTTTAAACACGTTTAAAAAAATGTCAACAGGTGAACAGGTGATGCACATACTGATTTTTATAACAAGATTAAAAAGTGTGGGAGTTATTCGTTACACAGACAGAAAGACACACTGACAGACAGACATCTAGCTAAAAACTACCTAATTGGTGTTAATAATTATATTTAAAAACAAGCTTTAATTCGTATTCATCTCAGCAACCCCTTTCAATTGATACCCATGTCATGGGCGTGCTTAAAAAATAACTAGTCCGCCATCTTGGGCTGTCCGCCATATTGGATTTAGAATGACGTCACTTAGCTAACCATGCATTGTCATCCAAACTAAAAATGTATGCAACATTTCAATTTTATCGGTTGAGGAGAACTGATTTAAAATTCAGTTGCAAGACTTGACCCGAACATTGCAAGTTAAATAAAAGATTGTAATAAAATAGTCCCAAAACGAATAATTCCAATAGAATCACGGTTTCGGATTATTTGGGTGAAAATAATACTTTTCCTATAGGTAAAGACAAAGTAAAAAGTAAATAAATACAAAGATAATGATCTACATACTATATTTATATACATTATCTTATTATTATATAGATATATTTACTTAAATTTTAGTTTCAAGTAAACGAGATAAAATCAGAAAATGTCTCAAACGACAGGCAAATTTATTGAAGCGTGTTTGAGCGAAATTTTATAGAAGTGATTTTCTCTGGGACAGTAGGGCAATGTAATAGGGTAATGTAAATACCCCACCTATGCTATACTCTTCACCAACTGGTACAAAAGGTATCGTTTAAGTAATTATACTATTTTATCTACGATTGATACGGAATATAAACATTGTAGTCTGTTTAGATGCGTAGAAAGTGATCCTTTACGTAGTTGTAATCATTGCGCTGCGCATGCGCGTTTCATAATTTCTCTTTTTTCCGCCCTAGTGCGGTAAAAAAGAAGAATTCTTCACCATAACGCACGATTAGCGAGTTCGTTTCCATTTAACAGAACTAATTTTCTGTTTGTTTCATTAAAGTAACTATTTATATCGAGTTTTTAGTTAAATACAATGAGTGATTTAAGTGATTATGACGTAAATGAGGAGAATAATACGCCTCCCGAAATAATTAATTCAACACAAAATACAACTCAAGAATTAATGTCATCTTTATCAAGAGAGAGATACGAACTTACATACAGCAAGTTTATTTTTTTCTGTATTTATTATTTAAATCTAACAATCGTAGATAAAGTACGGTACGCAACTTGTGCGAAAACGGCATTTTGCTTTGCTCGTATGGTTTTACTACCCTCGCTGTTGCTCGGGTGCAAACTCCACACTCGCATGCAAAATGCTACTTTCCATACTAGACGCGCAATGTACTGTTTTATAGATCGGTAGCAAATGTTACACAAAAAGATGGTAATTTATGACCGATTGTGATTTATTTGTGGTTTGCATCAAAGAGAAACGTACAAAAACTGTGTTAAAACGAATATTTTTGTTAGTGAATGTTAAAGGTTTAATTTAGGATCAGATATAGATGAAGGACAAATTTATTTAAGGAACCTTAAACATAATTTTAAATTGATTTGTTCTCGTACTTCTGTTATATACTGGTGACTATTATACCTAAATTAAATTAACATGAGAATCAAGTTCGGATTACATACCGCGGATGTTAGTCATAGCTTTTATAAAATTATCATTATTTAGTTAAGCAAAATATGAAATTATTTCAGATAATTTAAAAACTAGATTGTGTTGCTTATTCATCAACACTAGATAATCACCAATCAAATCCTTATCAAATCAAAACTGACAGACATCCGTTATCGAATTCAAACTGATAACACATTTGAGTGTACGTTCATACTATAACGAGTATGTATACAAAATAAAACACGAGTTACATATTATACTCCTTAGTTGTTCTATTTCTTAAATTATTAAAATTTCTGTATGAATATTTTGTTTTGATTTTAAATTATTGGTTAATGATATAATTAATAGTGTAACACTAAATTAGTTATATAAAAAATATTTGGCAAATTGATAAAGATTCGTGTAAAGATAAAATGTATCAAACAATATAAAATTGTTAAACTGAAGCCGGGATTTTTATTTTTTACTACAAATTCAAAAAACAAAAATAAAAATATATATATATATTATTATTATTTTAGTGTGCATAAAGTTTGTTTTATTTGTTAGCAAAATAAAATTGTAATTTAGTTACCAAAATATAATTAATAATACCAAAACCAGTAAATTCAATAGAACATAGAGTAGGCACCAATGTAAGTATATATTTAATTAATAAAAGCTAAACAAATTTTATTTGTAATATTCTTCTTGTTTCTTTAGTTTATTTCAAATTAAAACAATAAACTGATTAACATTTTGTAATATATTTTAAAAATAAGTCTTTATTGCATGCACATATACATTGGGTATTTATATTTTTTTATTATTATTCATTTATATATTGCTTCCGAGCTTACCGAAGGTAACGGAAGCAATATCATTATGATCATTTTAAACGAATAATTTTTATTTCTCTGATATAAAAAATTCTATGACAGAAATCCGTGTCAGACATCAGAGAACATTTTTGGTTCCATGTCTATCTGACATTTAATTTTAGCGAACCAACATATCATAAAACTACTCGTCTTTAGTCAATAAATGTCTGTCGAATCCTGAAATAAATTACTCACTTAAGTAAAAGAAAGTTTTGAAAAGAAATGATTAGTTATTGCATCCAGCTTACAGAGGGCAACGAAAGCTATTTTTGTTGGTTCTATAAAAACAAAAATTTTGTGTCTACGATTTCAAAAATTCCAGACATCGGGGAACATTTTTGATTTCTCGTCTGTCTGTCACTCAATTATTGAGAACGAACATATTTTAAAAACTACTCGAAAGATTTTAATCAAATTTCGAGGGTAGGTCATAATTTCCCTAGCTTAATTTCTTTTTTTTTTTAGTTCAATGGATTTTGAAAAAGAAGAATTGAGATAAATACAATATAAAAATTGTAGCAGAATTTAGGAGGAGCAATTACACTCGCTGTAGCAAAACATCATAGTCAAATTCAACGAGAGCAAAATGAATAACCAAATAATTACAGAAGGCCAAGAAGTTAATGAAGATGAAACCAAATTAATAAGAAATAACAAAAAAGGATGGTCAAGATTTTTAGTTACTGTAGAACCGATTAAATTTTGCGTTGGATTCACAATTAACTTCACAAGTAAGTAGTAGGATGGCTTAGATTTCTGCCTCAAATATTGTGGTGAGTGTCTCTAGTAGGAAGCTGTCTTGAGTGCCAGACCTTTCTAGGTACATACAGTCCTGCCTCTGATATATCTTTATTATTCTTAGAGGCATCAGTGTATGCCACAAGAGTTTCCTGGTCAAATTCAATTTCCCTTAATTCCCATGTGGCCCGTGATGGGATTTCTAACTTATATTTCCTCGTCAGCTTTAGCTGATTCTCTACTTCCTTCATTCGAATCCCTGATGTAAGTGGGATCTTGGATTGGGCCATCCTTTCTATGTCCAAATATTCCGTTGTGGAATCTCTCCCTTACCATTGATCACAGTAACTCAAATATGTTATTTTATTCATTTCTTTCTCATTTTTTACAATTCGATGCGAATAAAATTGTATGTTTTTCAGATGGCGTAACGATTGACATGCTTCAGCGAAACATATGTCATCAGAACTACAACTTATCAGAATCTCAATGCTTGTACAATTTGCCAGGTGACATTAAGAGCGATGTAGAAAGATTGACGGCTAACATGAACATGATGAACCAGGTGTTACTAGGATTCTTTCCCATCATCCTCATTCTATTCGTTGGTCCATGGAGTGATAATAATGGAAGAAAGCCCTTCACAATATTGCCACTTTTAGGTAAGTGGTGGTTAGAGGTGGTTTTAGGTGGTTAGAAGTGGTTAGAGGTGGTTAGAGGTGGTTAGAGGTGGTTAGAGGTGCAACCGTGCAAAATAGTGGCAAACGTAATCTAAATTTGAGTAAGAAAGGCATAGATATTGTTGAGGCAGTAATGCTGGTAGTTTCTAATAAATATCTGTTACAGAAATGTTTTATTCAAAATACTTTAAACAGTACTATACTTAACATAAAATCTCAATTTTATCGCATTGAATTGGTTGGTTTATTTCTACAGGATTTTCAGTTTATTACTTGACATGGGCGATATTAGCATTTTACCCAGGATTGCCAATGATCTATCTGTTCATTCCTTCTCTCTTGGTTGGAATGACAGGAGGTGTTATTGCACTTTACGTCTGCACTTGGAGTTACACAACTGATAATTTTGAACCTGAAGAAAGACCTCTTAGGTAAGATTAAATGTCACAGTACATAATGAAAGTTTTACATATTCGAGTACATATTTATTTGGTCCAGTGTTTGCCATTTGTTAGTTGTTTCGAGATTTAGCATAGTTACATTTTAATCTAGTAACTTTGATGCCTGAAAGTATGGGGTAGTATGCGTCAAATCCGGCAGTTCTGATTTTTTGCAGACTTGTTTATGATGTTGGCCTAATGAATAATCCAAGTTTGTGACCTCAAGCGCCGAACGCAACTTTGTTAAAAATCGAAAAAATCGTTATTTTTTCAAATTTTGGCGATTATAACCCTAAAGGACTAGTTTTTGAAAAAAAAATTTCTAGAACGCTTTAAAGTAGACTAAATTTGCTACAATATGATACTAGAACTTTCTCTGTAGACCCAATAGTTTCCGAGATTAAGCCTTTCAAAGTATATCATATTTTTCGAACTTCGCAATTTTTTATATACACGTTTTAACCTCCCCTAAGTTTTTTTTTTCATTTGAGTTGTTGACTGGCCTGCTGCCCATAACGTGAGTGCCGTTTGAACTCAAAATCTACAGAATGTATGATCCCAGTCCCAGCGTGTGTTTGTGTTTTATATGTAAGGAGACTTTAAGTGAAGGTCAAGTGCGCCTAGTGAAGGAAAGAGGTGTAAAAACCCTTCTTGCATCAAGTATTTCCCTTAAGAACATAGAAAATCAGCGTTTATTGAAGGGTGTAAAAGAGATATAATAAGTGCACAGTGCTTGTCACATAAAATACAACAATCCTAAGTTGATCAAAGCACCTGTTAGCAGTGGAAAATCAAATATTACGCCATCAAGGGCAACGAGATCAGTCTCTGAGCAGTTCAAAAATTTCGAAGTTCGAAATAAAATGATAAATTTTGAAAGGCTTAATCTCGGAAACTATTGGGTCTACAGAGACAATTCTAGTATCATATTGTAGCAAATTTAGTCTACTTTAAAAACGTTCTAAAAAAGTTTTTTTTTTTCAAAAACTAGTCCTTTAGGGTTATTATCGCCAAAATTTGAAAAATGAACGATTTTTTTGATTTTTGACAATGTTGCGTTCGGTGCTCGAGGTCACAAACTTAGATTATTAATTAGGCCAACATCATAAACAAGTCTGCAAAAAATCAGAACTACCGGATTTGACGCATACTGTGATGTATAAAGTTAATGGACTATTTAATTATTATCAGAATCTACCATAAAAATAACATAAGAGGTGTAGTTAATAATCAAAACATCTTCACACAAAATAATTGTATTTATAACAATTGACCGGTTTCGGCTGTTCTAATGCAGCCTTCTTCAGATAATCTGTGTAGGTTATAAAGACTCACTTTCACTTTTAGAGTTTCTTTATAACCTACAGAGATTATCTGAAGAAGGCTGCATTAGAACAGCCGAAACCGGTCAATTGTTATAAATACAATTAGTTTGTGTGAAGACGTTGTTTGGTTATTGAACTACACCTCTTCTATGATAAGTCGCTATCACACACTGGAGCACTGCAGAAAAACACAATCGAGGATTATAAAAATAACTTCTTCCTGGTGCGTCGTAAAATAGATTCCCAGCCTCTTACCGTCCGCGTTTATCCCTAGAAAGCTAACCTGGAGTCAAAATGACTCCCATTTTTTTAACGACGAATGCACGAGGTCTGTAAAACACAGAACTCCCACATCTCAGCTATGCTATCTCCCACCCTTAAATGACCCTTAAATGACCCTTTTACACTTCTATCAGTTCCACATTCAGATTCTAAAGAGGACATATCGTTTGTTTTTCTGCAGTCACGGAGTCATTTTGACTCCTGTTTAGTCTTACACGTAAATTTTTTGTAGGTCATTTTGACGCAGAATAGTATTTTTTAGAATAGTATGTCGTGTTATTGTTTATTTGGCCATTTCAAATCTTATAAATTAGATATTATATAACTTTTAATTCAATAATTATTTCAAATTAAAGGTAATATAATTGTAATTTATTCATTTATAAGTATAAATTGTTATATTTTTTTTGTCTTTATATTTTTTTTTTTTTTTTTTTTTTTTTGGCATTGGCTTGTGGAACCATACAGCCATAATTCTATTACAACCATTTAATAGGTTCTTAATTTAATTACTTAAATTAATTATATTTCTATTTTTGACGATACAAGGAATTGAAATAAATGCTTGTAAATGGAAATCGACCGAGATGATAATAAAGATAAATAACAGAAGGGCTGTGTTATATTGCTTGTGTGTAATATTCTAAAAAATATTTCTCTTTGCGTTGAAAACTTTACACAACACATTATGATATGCTCTAAATCTTCTTCCTCATTACAATAGGTACAAATAGCAGAGTTTTCTTTTCCAATCTTATGTAAATATGCCTTACAAATGCCGTGATTAGCTCTGAGACGGTTAATTGTTGTTATCATCCTCCTATGTTCATCAATTCCTTTAAACCAGGGATAAGATCCTACTTCACCTTGTATTAATTTGTAAAAAGAGCCTGCAGTGGTGGATTTGTACCACCTATTCCACTGCTGCAGTGCCAAGCAGTTTATTTCCCTATAAAGATCATTTGCAGGTACTGGATACTGGTTTCCATACAACATGGCAAGCTCCTCATCTATACTGCTCTCTTTAGCTAAAGCATCAACTCTCTCGTTGAATTCTATGCCTATGTGACCTTTAATCCATGCGATAACAACTTTCTTTCCACTTTTATTCAAGTGATAACATAAACAAACAATACGGCACAATACATAATTATTGAGGATATGATAATTTTTATTTTTTATTGCTTCTACTGCACTCAAGTTGTCAGTAAATATCACGTAATTAGAGTGGGTCATCCCCTCTATGCATCTAAGAGCTTCTAAAATAGCAATCAACTCGGTTGTATAATTAGACAAATATCTGTTGAGTTTGAGACCATGAGACTTTTGGGATGTATAACAAATGAAAGCACTTCCTGTTTTGTCGTTTGTTTTTGAGCCGTCGGTGAAAATAAATTCGCTGTCTGGCCAATATTTTTTAATGTCATCCAAAAAG
This sequence comes from Gerris lacustris, assembly GCA_951217055.1. Classification (NCBI taxonomy): domain Eukaryota; kingdom Metazoa; phylum Arthropoda; class Insecta; order Hemiptera; family Gerridae; genus Gerris; species Gerris lacustris. Next base: position 73,824,321 of record OX578281.1, on the reverse strand, counting down.
ACGGTATTCCTTACACTTAACGGATACTTGGAGTAGTCATCAAGCTGCCTTGTGGAAATCGGGAACATTATTGCATCGTAATCTATAAGTGAATATGGGGTTTTCCTATGAATGTAAATATCCTGGCGAAAATCAGAGGTTTCGATGAAGCTTTTAGCGAAAAGGGGTGACCTCTTTTTTCTCCAATATGGGGACGTAAGAACTGAAATTGCCAGCTCGGATATTTTTTTTGAAACCAAATTGTTTTGAGCGCAATTTTTTAGTAAAAATCTACCGGATAAAATTTCTCTTCTAATAAAGAGAGGTGGTTCTCTCGATTCTGAATAAAGCATAGGTAACGGAGTGGATGGAAGAACACCGAGGCAAATTCTCAAACATGAATTTTGGAGCTTTTGAATGGGGGACAACTGACCTTCACAAGCTTGACCGTAGAATATTGAGCCAAAATCTAATACAGACCTCACAGTAGCTCGATAGTACATAAGTGCAACGTTAGGATCGGCTCCCCACTTAGCATGATTTACAGCCTTCAGGATGTTTATATATTGTTGAGCCCGACCTTTGATAATATTGATTTGAGGTGTCCAAGTAAGTTTCGTATTAAGAAGCAAGCCAAGGAATTTTATTTCTTTTGTCACGGGGTAAGTCACACCTCCCAAATTAATAGAATTATTTAGGGGGATTATTTTTTTACGTGTAAATGGGCAAACTACTGATTTACTTGTAGAAATAGTTAACCCGTTATTCGATGCCCAATCATTAAGCGCAATGGCCACTTGATTCAATTCGGTCGAGGCTTCCTCTATGCTATTAGCGATGACATACAAAGATATATCGTCAGCATATTGTAATATGTTAATATTTCTAACAAAATAGGACTCTAGATCAGAGACTAACGCTGCATACAAAAGAGCTGATAGAATCCCACCTTGTGGAAGGCCAATAAGCGCCTGTCTTGATCCGACTGTTCGGCCATTGATTCGGAGCATAATATTGCGCCCAGTCAATAATTTAAGAATATTTCGAGCCAATCGTGGGGGTAGACCCAGCGATACCAATTTTGTGTACAATTTTACTAAATTAATATTATCATATGCACCTGAAATATCAACAAATAATCCCAACACACATTTACCCATAGAGAATGCATTATAAATATCTGAAATTAAAATTGCTTGAGGTTGATTGATTGAGTGAAACTTGCGAAAACCAAACTGTGATTTGGGTAATAACCCCTGTCTTTCGAGCCAAAATTCAAGTCTGTTTTTAATTAACCGCTCATAAGTTTTTTTGACACATGATGTTAGAGTGATCGGTCTATACGACTCAGGATCTTTAGGGTTTTTACCAGGTTTTAGTATGGGAACTACTCTGTCTGTGAACCACTGGTCTGGTAATTCTGCTTGCTCTAAATAAAAGGTGTTAAATATATTAAGAAGTCTTAATTTACTGTTAACTGGTAAATTGTGAAGCATTGGATAATGAATTTGGTCTAAACCAGGCGAAGAGTTATTACTACTTTTTATTGCGATGTCTAATTCATGTTCGCTAAATGGTTTTAATAGCCAATAGGAATCTCGATCCCACCCGGCACCAACTACTTCTGGATAATATGTTTCTTCATTAACATAGTCAGGGCATAATTTCTTCAAGAACAAGTATCCTCCTAATTCATCAAGTTGTATATTATTCGGAACTACCTTATTTTTTAACTTTTTGAACGTATTCCAAATTTTGCCAACCGGTGTCTGACAGTTTAATTGTGAACAAAATGTTTTCCATGATATTCTTTTAACTATTTTTATCTCTTTTTTGGCTTGAGCGTCGTAGTTTTTGTAGATAAGAAAGTTGTTTAATGTAGGATGACCTTTATACGCTAGAATAGCTTGTTGCCTTTTCTCTACAGCCTTTGAACATTCATCTGTCCACCAGAATTTTGTATTATTGTGAAAACTTCTACCTTTAGCTTTTGGGATAGCTAATTCACAAGCCTCATTAATATCCCTTATAAAAACCTTGTAATTATCATGCTCATGACTCTTATGTTGCATTTCTCGGCTAAACATTTCCCAATCAGCTCTTTTAATTTTCCACCTTGGCTCGAAATATATTTTATCTAGTTTTGAATTTAAAAAAGTGATAAGTAATGGATAATGGTTTGAACCGAGGGGGTCTGGCCAGACTGTCCAATTAAGAGAACCTACTAATTCCGGGGAACATATTGTTAAATCTACAGCGGAAAACCTACGGTGCATTATTTCTTTTACTAACGTTGGCGACCCATCATTTATATAAACCAGGTTTGCTGAATCTAAAGCTGAACAAAGTTCTCTACCATAATAGTCTGTAAATTCACACCCCCAAGCCATGTGGTGACTATTAAAATCGCCGCCTATTAAGACAGGACTAAGTGCAGCTTGGAACAATCGTACCCATCTTGCCTCGACGACTTTGTTACAAGGTTCAGAATAAACTGATAAAATACTAATATTTTTATTGTTGTCAATGCATACTTGAATTCCAACACACATGACACCATCGATGTCCGGTAAATCTGACAACTCGACGAAACGAAAATCCTTCTTAATCAAGATAGCAACGCCGGCACGGCCGTCTCGGCGATCCTTCCTAATCAAGTTATAACCAGAAAAAGATACTACATGACCTGGTCTGAACCAGGTTTCTGATAAGAGTGAGATATCAACGCTGTTTGAATACAAAAAATTTTCCAAACTCCCCTTATTTGAAATTGCTGAACGAGAGTTCCATTGCATGATGTTAATGCCGTTTAAACGATTCATCAGTGGAGACTGTTAAACCTGTCTGAAACAAGATTTTTAATTTCTTCTTCTGTAAGAGAGTATGACTTTTCTGTAATTATTTGATTAACCAAAGATACTACAGTTTCAATGATATTTAGTTTAGATACTTGGGATTGGGTACTTCTAGTTGAATCTGTTAAGTGTGAGATGTTATTACTAGGTTTAGGTGGTTGGACAAGACCACCAGTTCTATTTGGCGGCATATTGTCAGATTTGTATAATAAGTGATTATGGTCGGGAGGGGTTTCAGGTGAGATATGAGAACGGAGTCTTTTTACTTGCCCTGTAACTGTCCTTTTATAACTATTTAGGGGTAGCGGGTGAGGGATTTCATAATTACATTGTTTATTGTTAATAGGGGGAAACAGCGACATATCGTCCGTATTAGGGCAAGAAGCAATGGAAGAATACGTATTTCCAACTTTATTGCTAGCTTCGTTAAAGGAAATATTTTCTGTAGCCATAATATTTCGAATAGATTTTTGTTTTCCAAACTCTTCACACTTCAAAAAGTCAGTAGCGAGATGATCTTTCCCACAAAACAAACACTTGTTCTGACTATCAGGACATTTATCAATGACATGAGACGAATCACCACATCGAGCACAACGAGCCCTACTCTTACATTGATCTTTATAATGACCATATCGCAAACACAGCTTACATTGTACTACTCTCTGTACAAAAACTTCGACAGGACATTTCACACTATATAACACAGTCTTTATATGTCTAAATTATATTATAAAGTTAATAGAATATGAATATAGTCAAATAATGGAGAAAAAATACAATGATCCAAACGACATTTATCGCTTGATGAAGGAAATTACCGATTCAGATACCGATTATGAAAAAGAGCGTATTCGACAATAATGGTGACGGTTGTGTTTTGGACCCTGATTTGAAAATAGAAAATGCTTTTTTTGATCCCATCAGCGGTGATGAGAAAAATGATAAATTAATTGAAACAATTTACGAAATAGAAAAACCAAAGGAACGGAAAGAAAAAAGCTACATAAAAAAAAGTAAATAAAACCAATCCGGTAGATAACAATACCGGATATGTAATAGTAGTCCAGATTGAAAAACCGGAATTAAAAGGAAAAAATTATTTTATGGCAAACAAAGTTCCCAAGGGTCCCATCAACTAGCTCTAAAACGTGTTAAAAAAATATTGTACATATTAGGCCTTTATATTTTAATAAAACTGGGTATAATAGATTAGGGAGTCAATATGACTCAAGGTTAGTCATAAGAGGTTAAAAAATATGGTTAGCGTTCTAGGGTTAAAGCTATTTTCTTAGTAACTAGATATTTCCCGGAAAAACGACTCAGATTGTTCACGTTTTTCCTTGTACGCATTTTTCTTCTCTTACTGTCCCTACACAGGGGCATATCAATGGCACGGTTTAGATTTGGTGTTGGGGAGATCCGTTGTACAAAGATTTGTCCTTTTATATAGGTTTAAGATCAGTTCTATAGATGGTTCTCATTATTATGTGAAGTAAATAAATTCGGAACTATGTATTTTTTTTTTTCACTAACATTTTATATAACAATGACAATTATATTATCAACATTACATATGATTCAATAGAAAATTTTAAAACGTAGTAGATTAAACGTTTTATCTTGTAATTATATTACTCCATCAACACTCTTAATTCTCAAATCCATAACAGTGTTTGTGATAATATTTGTTATTTTATTAAAGGTTTAGTATAAGCATATCATGCACAGTTATTGGAGGTCTTATAGGAAATTTACTAGCAGGTCAAGTAATGCATTTGTGTGGACAGTATGGCTTCCAAACTGTGTTCTTCACAAGTTTTGTTGTATCGCTATTTGCCTTAGTCTACACTGCATTCGTCCTGGAGGAGACTGTCGTCAGAATGCCGGTAATTTTTATTTTTTTATTTTCATTATTTCTTTTATTTTTTTGAAGATGTATCACGTTCAAACTTATAAATTTATTGATCATATTAATTTTGGTTGCGAGCTTATAACAAAGGTAACGGAAGCTATGAGATCCTTCTCATGAACCAACATTTATTTATGTCTTCGATTATAAAAAGTCAAAGACAAAAATCCGTTTTTGACTACAGTGACTAAAGTAGGTAGATGGATCCTTGTTAGGGTAAATAAAAAACACTAAGACTACAGTGAACATTTTTGGTTCCGTGTCTGTCAGTCGATCTACCATTTAGTGTTTGCAACATAACAACATAACTTACAACCTACTTGTCCAATTTTTAATGATAATAAATTAAATTATGATAAATTGGGTCATAAATAACCCATTTTTGGTCCAATATAAGTTTCAATCTTTTGCACTTTTTTACTTTCTCATATAAAGAGAAAGTATTGTGATGGCGCGAAAATTCGATTTTGATGGATTTACACGTTTTAAGCTCCCCTGAGTCCAAAACAGTGGTTTTAAAAAATGTCTGTCTGTCTGTGCAGACGCCTGGAGCCTAAAATACTGGGCCGATTTTGACGAAATGCTGCATACATGTTCAGAAAAATCATACCCCAAGGCAAAATCGTGAAACGAATTTTAGCTCCAAATTTGGGGGCGCTACCCCCAAAAAACTCTGAAAACATATTATTTCTCGAAAACGGTTCCTACGATTTTTATTAACAAATTATATAATGTAGCCCATTTAAATATGAATCTAACGATATAAGCTGTTTCCCCGGGAAAAATCTAGTTCCTGAGAAAAAAAAAGCTTAAAACGCGGACGGAGAGAGCCCGGGTTCGATTCGCCGCCCAGGAGATGTTATTTATATGATAAATTTTGATGAAATGTTCAATAATAATTAAATGTACATATGAAAACTAATAAATGGAAAACACTGAGCCAAATAATTATGACGTCGTATATGAGAAAGTTTGTCTGAGTTGTCTCGGACCGATTTTTATCTCTCACATGCACACAAATATACATTTATTTAGACCTATATCTTCAAACGAGTACTTGTCTGATGTTTATGAAATTTGGATGGTTTGTTGAAAGTAGCCATCAGCTAGCCACAAATTAATCTCAACCGTCTGTGCTCTTTAATTTTTACGAAGTTGGTACTTTAATTCTTGTAAAATAGTCTCCCCATTAGTGTGGCGCAAAGCTTCCTCGCTTCTTATTTCGTATACATTCATTATTTCATGCGTTTACAGCCTATTATTACCAAATTTATTTAATCTTCCCTCGTTTTTTAAATTAATAAAAATATGTTTTGATTTTTCACACGAATTAAAGTGTCAAAATAGCAAATTTTTAAGAGCTTAGAAGGTTAAAAATAATCTGTTCCTATCTGAGGGCTACTTGCGACAAAACATTCTCATTTCGTAAAAATCAGATTAATACTTTTGCAGATATAGGTGTAAATAGATGTATGTTTGTGCGCAAGTGGACGAGAAACGAATAGGCATAGAAGGTTGAAACTCATATGGAACCAACAATGGGCTATTATGACCTACCACCTACATTGCAATAAAATCGGACGAGTAGTTTTTAAGATACGTTGGTTCGCAAAAATTGAGCGACAGACCGACACGGAACCAAAAATGTTCCCTGATGTCTGAAACGGATTTCTGTCTAGGAATTTTTGAAATAGGTCAAAATATGCATATTGTTGGTCCCATAAACGACAATATTATTATGGCCTATATCCAAATTTCATTAAAACCAGACGTGCAGTTTTTAAGATATGTAGATAAAAAAATGTTCTCTGATGTCTGAAACGGATTTCTGTCTTGGAATTTTTGAAATCGGAGCCATCAAAAACTTTCGTTTTTCAGAAAGATCACATAGCTTCCGTTACCTTCGGTAAGCTCGGAAGCAAATTCAAAAACAATTTCAACAGATTAAAAAACCAATGGGGGGGGGGGGATTAAATAAATTTGACAACAATAGATGGTAAAAGTATAAAATCATTATAGTATATGTATATGACATAGGAAGTCAGGAAGCTAAGTGTCACACTCGGCGGCATACTAGTATTATAAGAACCCTTGGTAATTATTATGCCAAATCTTTTTGCCGTTTCTTTATCATTCCGATTAAACAAACTGCAAATTATCACCAGATATGTGGATGCTTGAACCAAGATTTCAGACGAGTTATGCAATTATACTTAACCCCTTCGGAGATGATCCATAATATTATAAAAATGTTATTATATTAATTGTTATACATTTTTTTTACCTATATAATTTTTTTACTTCTGCAGGGAATGCCAAGGACCAAATTAATTGATTTTGAAAACGTTAAAAGTACTTTTATGGTGTTATTAATAAGACCTGAGAAAGGACTCTTAATATCTTCATTAATTTTAGTCGTCCTCCTCTGTGAGATTCCTCTGAATGCAGGTAACTGGTAACATTTTACTTGTAAAATAAGATTAAATTCAATAGTTTTTCTTTAAATCAAATTATAATTATCATTAACTACGGGAGACATACAGAGAAAAATATACCCAGCACCGGGACTTGAACCACGGGCCACGGGCCTCCTATATATCCGTTAAAGGCGCTGTTATCCAACTGAGCTATACGGGAGAATGATTTTTCTCTGTCGTTACCCATACAAATTCCCCGAATCCAAGCTTTCAATCTTATTCTACAAATCTAGAGAGCCAAATATTCACGGCAATAGAACTAGACCGAGAATTAACGCTTATAATTATAAAGTACTCAATTAGTACCTGTACCTAGTACAATCAATTAGAAATTAAATTTTTTAATATGTCTCCCGTAGTTAATGGTAATTATAATTTGATTTAAAGTAAAATTTAATTTTTCCATAGTATGAATACTACCTAAAACTTAAAAATTTGAATTTCAATTGTTTTTGAAAAAAGAAAAATACTTATATAGAAAGATACGGAATTCTATTTATTTAACATAATTGTAGCAAATATACGTATGCATCACTCTGTAGAGCATATTTAGATCGGAAAAAATATCACAATCTTGGTTTTCCGGGAAGACTTTAGCATCAAGGACGTGAAATTTGGCGTTTCCCATCTCCTTTTAAAAACATCTCTACAGATGCTATTTAAGTATTTTGATGATCACTCGAAGCAAGAGCAAACTAAATGACTATTAGAGAGGAAACATAACAACATAACATGCATTATTACGGAAACTTCCCGTTTGGACAAAAACTAATTTCAAGTGACAGGTTTTTCATATCCCTAAAACCTATGAGGTGTTAAACATCATACGTGGTCTGATCGAAAGTATCCAACCTTAATTTTTATTGGCGAAATAAACGAAGCTATGGGGGCGAGGCTTGGTGCACAGTTGTAGGGAGGCCTAGTGTGCATGCTCATTTTTTTGTATGTCTGTAACATGTGTCAGTCGGTCGTAGACCATCCATTAGTGAGCAAGTGCGAGTGACTGTCGTGATGACAGAAAAAGTCGAACAATGTTACTGCATAAAATTTTGTTTAAAGCTTGACGATTCTCAAGTGGAAACAGTCCGAAAGATTAAACAAGTGTTTGGGAACGAAGCGATGGGCACCACACAGATAAAGGAGTGGTACAACCATTTCATAGATGGCCGCTCCTCAGTGAAGAGTGAAGCACGTTCTGGAAGACCTTCAACATCCAGAAATGAGGTCGTCATTGATCAAGTAAGGAACTTGGTGATGCAGAATTGCCGAATCACGATCAGAGAACTTGTAGACGAGGTGAACGAGTTTTTGGGTCCATTCAATCTTGGCCCTCAGGAGGGTCTCAGCAAAGTTTGTGCCTAAACTGCTAACAATTGAGCAAAAAAACCTTCGTCTAGAGATCGCACAGGACATGTTGGATAATCTAAATCTGTGTGGTGCTCATCGCTTCGTTCCCAAACACTTGTTTAATCTTTCGGACTGTTTCCACTTGAGAATCGTCAAGCTTTAAACAAAATTTTATGCAGTAACGTTGTTCGATTTTTTCTGTCATTTTGTCTGAAAGAAAAATACGACGACACTCACTCGCACTTGCTCACTAATGAATGACCTACGACAGTCTGACACGTGTTACAGACATACAAAAAAAATGAGCATGAACACAAGGCCTCCCTACTACTTTACAACAAGCCCCACCCCATAGCTTCGTTTGTTTCACCAATATAAATAAAGGTCGGATATTTTTTGATCAGACCACGTAATGTTTAATGTTTATCACCTCAGAAGATGTTTCCTTTCGAAATCGAAACGTTGGATTTCACATCTATCAAGGATGCGGTCATCGTAGGATAACTAATAGCGTTATACTTGGTTAAGATAAGCAACATGTTCCATTAGAATTATAATCAAACTCATTAGAAAGTTCTATTCTGAAAGAATTAATTGTTCACTTTTTCTGGTTGCAGGAGATGATGGCATTCTTTACTTGATTGGAAAGAGTCAATATGCTTGGGATTTAAATACCTACAATCTAGTAGCAGCAATCTCTTCTATAATCTCAGGTACGATAATGAAAAAAAAAAAAATTAAATCATCATCAAAGAAAATTGTAACCCAAAGTAAAAATAACAGGTTTCCAGCTAGGAAGCTTTTACCGTACAAGGTATTAAGATTTTTCCTTAATCCGTCTTTCTTCCATGACCATGATATACATTCCTGTACTAATGTGACCTTATTAAATAATTAGAGCCATTTTGATTACTTTAGTCTGAATTAAATTGATTATAATACACACCTACAACCAACACCTTTTTATCCAAAGTTAGTTCTAAATGTCATTTATATTTTTTATATAATTTATGTTGCAGCTGTTTCTCCGGTATTCTTGGTCTGGCTGCTAATAGATGTGTTACGAATGACAAACATCTCTATCCTTGTAATAAGCCTGACGCTATTTGTTATTTTGGAAGTTACCAAGGCTTTATCAGTAAACCAATTTATGTTTTGGGCTTCAATCATCGCAACTAAGATTAGAGGTGTTATCGGACCAGCTATCGATACAGAGCTCACACTCACTGTGTCTCAAAACAACATTGGTAAAGATTTTATAATAAAATAAATATTTTATAAATCTTAAAAAACCGACACAAATATCAGATGTCACAAGTCTGATAGGCTACCCCCTCAAACAAATTGTAATTTGCTAATCTCGCAAACTGAAAATTTCATTTTTTTCTTTTTTTCCAGGTAAAGCATTTACAATGACATCAATCTGTGACGCATTGACTCCACTTTTATCAATACCAATGTACACATTTGTTTACAAGTTATTTCTACCTCATCACACGCTTTATGTCTTCTTCTTATCTGCCATATTAGCAACCATTGGACTGATTGCTTCAGTGTAAGTAATCATTTATATAAAAAAAGAAAAGAACAAACGTAACAAATATATCTGAATAATAAGTAGAAATTAAATAAATAGAGTAATTAAATAAATAAGAATAAAGAAGCTTAAATAGCTCCCCAACCCCAAGGGTCAATTAAACCCTTCTGGACTCGCATTCTACAAATTATAATATGACGTAAGGGGTTCTATAAGGACACTCCACAATCTGATCCAAACAAAACTCGTTCATATAATGAAGTTATAATGTGGATAAATAAAATGTAATTAATCCTGCATAATAATATACAGAAGTGTAGATATAGAAAGAGGATGGATGTAAAAGGAACTTGATGTGAACCAAGATTAAAGGAAAAGGGTTTGTTTTATCACTGAAAATCATGAAGGGTGAATAGAAAATTAAAAAAAAAGTAGCACATGAAAAGAAAAAAGAGAATTAAGGAAATCGAGTGATAGTATTTTAATTGTGGCACCCCAGACATATGTTCACAACAAAAAAATGAAACTGAAGCTATGTGATTGTTCTGAAAAATGATTTTTTTTTTAATGTCTCCGATTTGAAAAATTCCATGACAGAAATCTATTTCAGACATCAGGGCACATTATTGGTTCCGTGTCTGTCTGTCGGTCACTCAATTTTTTTGCGAACCAACATATCTAAACTACACGTGCAATTTTAATGAAATTTAGATGGTAGGTCATAATTTGCCCATTGTTGGTCCCATATAAGGTTCAACCTACTGCGCCTATTTGTTTCTCTTCCACGTGCGCACTAACATATATTTATTTACACTTAATATCTTCTAAAGTATTCATATGATTGTTTATGAAGTGCGGATTGCCCAGACTAATTTCAGCTGTTGACGCTCTTTAAATTTTGCTAAATTGATTCTTTAATTTTCACTTAGTTAAAGAACAGGGGGCAAATTAAATGAATTTAAAAAAAATTATGTGTTAAAAAGAATAAAATAAATAAAGTATACAAAATAGGATACGAGGAAGCTATGTGCCACCTTAGTTGGATAAATTTGAAAATAATGTGTTAAAAGAATAATATAATTAAAGTATATACGAGGAAGCTATGTGCCACCTTAGTAGGATAAATTTGAAAATAATGTGTTAAAAGAATAAAATAATTAAAGTATACGAGGAAGCTATGTGCCACCCTAGTTGACAGACTATTTTTATTTTTGCCTTCAAGGCCCTCACTATAAATAATTTTTCAATCTGATTTGTTCATCTCCATTAAATGTAGAATATTTGTTTATCTATCAATTGTCAGTATTCTTTTGTAGAATATTTGTTTATCTATCAATTGTCAGTATTCTTTTAAGAATCAACTTATAGAATGTACAATATGGTGGCCATTGGGGCAAGTTAAAATATATGTTATGGGGCTTGTTTTAACATGTAGTATCATACCCATAGATATGCCAGTTAAAAAAAAAATAATGAAATAGCCATATTTTCTTATTTTACTCAAAAATGTATAGATATTTTTTATTGTTCATAGTTAATTATTTGTAAAATGCCTCTTATCGCTTCCATAAAAAACCATTGGCCCGATCTTGGTTGTGTACAGTGTCTTCTTAGTTTTTCTAGTCAGTGGGTGTTACTTTAATAGTACATTACGCGTCTAGGGCAGAAAGTAGCACTTTTCATGCGGGGGTGGATTTTGCACCCGAGCGACAGCAAGGGTAGTAAACCCACACTGCAAAGCAAAATGCAGTTCTCGCACGTGTTGTGTACCGTACTTTATCTACGATTGTTGGATTTTAATAATAAATACAGAAAAATAAATTAATAAACTTCCTGTATGTAAGTTTGTATTTCTCTTTTGATAAAGATGACATTAATTCATTAGTTGCATTTTGTGCCGAATTAATTATTTAGGGAGGAGTATTATTCACCTCCTAAAATAATTAATTCGGCACAACGTTATTATTCTTAATATTTCTTTCTTTTTTTTTTTTTTTTCAGGGGATTATTCTTCAAAAAAACTTCGGAATCATACACAAGATATGTTGATATTTAGATTATTAATAAAAAAAAAAGCAATTAGAAGAAAAAGGGGACTGAAGTTTGGATAATATTCGTTATTCATTTCCTGTTAAAGCAGGTTCAATAAATATTGTTTTTTTGTAAAGTTATGAAAAAGTAACTACCGAATATCGTAAAACTCGAATCAGGAATAAAGAATAATCACATGTATTTAATTTTAAACAAATATTATTAAAGAAGATTACTAACTGTCTTCCCACGTAAATTTAAATGAGTTGATTATCGAAGCAGCTTTCAGACTTCAAAAGTCCATCATTAGTGTCTGAGAACAATCAAGAAATTTCGGACTGAGAAAAATCTTTATTCATTTTAGTTATTTGATCATTTTATTTTTGGATAATCTTTTGCCATGTTAGTTGCTTATTATAATTGTTCCTACTTGTTCTTTATGTTTATCTGTTTTGTTTTGATTTGTTCTTTATTTCTTGTTTGTCCTTAGTCACTGATGATGGTCTTTTGAAGGCTGAAAGCAGCTTTCATAATGAACTCATTTCAGTTTATGTAAAGACAGTTTGTGTTATTCCTTCAAGATGAGCTTCATAGACGCTTACATAACTAACAATTCTAATTAATGCATTTTTGTACAAATAGAACTGTTTACAAACCATAACCATGCTGTTTGCCATGTGTAATATTTAATACATATATATAAGAATTTAGTTACGATGCGTCCTTTCAACTTATCTTAACTTAAAACCTTGTTCGGTAGACTCCTCATTTTGAATACAGATAAAGAAAGACAAATAAAAAATCGGTCCGAGACAACTCAGACAAACTTTCTCATATATACGTTCATAATATTACTTAGTCCAGTTCATTCCATTTAATAGTTTTCGTGGGTGCATTTAATTAGTATTGAAAATTTCATCGAAATTTATTATAAAAATAACTTCTCCTCGGCGGGGAATCGAACCCGGCCTCTCTCTGTCCACGTTTAAAGTTATTTTCTCAGGTACTAGATTTTCCCCCGGGAAAACGTCTCATTTTATTAGATTCGTATTTAAATGGACTACATTTTAAACATTTTTAATTAAAATCGTCGGAACGATTTCGAAAAATAATTTTTTTCATTTTTTTTCAGAGCTTTTAGGGGGTAGCGCCCCCAAATTTGGAGCTAAAATTCATTTCTCGATTTTGCCTCAGCGTATGATTTTTCTGAATATGTATGCCAAATTTCGTCAAAATCGACCAGTTGTTTAGGCTCCAGGCGTCTGCACAGACAAACATTTTTCAGTAACTACTTTTTGGGCACAGGAGACCTCAAAGTGTAAATCCATCAAAATGTCAAAATTGAATTTTCGCGCCATGACAATATTTTCTCTTTGTATGAGAAAGTAATAATGATTTTTCTACTTTTTGCAGAAATTTTCTTCCGCATGTAGCCTATACTAAATGTATTTGGATAGATACTCTTTTTAAAAAAAGCCAAAGGCCTTATGCACATTGGAGAAAAAAGAGGGTTCCTTTTGCCTTTGAAATCTGCGTATTATTACACTTACTTATTTACTCCGTGACGCTACCCCTGCTGGAACCTAGACAATTCTGGTTACTGTCGTTCAGTCCTCTACTATCCTTATCCACCCTGGTCCTCCGAGTACCTTTTATATCCCTATCTATTTTACCCAACTATCCTGTATAAGAAAGCTCCTTAAGTTTCCTTCCTCTTGGATTGCCTTCAAAGAGCTTCAGGACTTTTGCTTCAGAGGGTCTACCAAGGTGGCGGAAAAATTGTGTTCACTTTCGAGAGGTAGACATTTTTTCCCCTCCAAAATCAAGATTTCCACTCGCTTTTACGTTTTAGACCTTCCTAAAAAAATTTCGATCTGTGTGTCCACGAATCCTTACCACATGCAAACTTCCACAATTTTCATCCGATTTGTTAGGTCGTTAATAGAGTCAATCTATCGCTAATGACTTCTCAAAATTCCAAGCTGGTTTTTTCTCGCTGAAGCTTTAACCAATAAATAGTATAGTTCAATGTAATGAAAACACAATAAAATTTAGTTATTTTGAAACTAACAAATTAACAATTATATTTTATTTTAGTAGATATTTGTTGTAAATATTTTGCTTCCGAGCTTACCGAAGGTAACAGAAGCTATGTGATCGTTCTGAAGAACGAAAATCTTTTTTTTATCTCCAGTAGGGAAAAAAAGTTATGATTTTGAATTAGTTTAGAGGGACTAAAACAGGGCTTTTCATCCCTGAACTCAAAAAGTAGGGAGAAAAAGTAAAAGTAGGGCGAAAAAGTAAAGATTGCAACTTAATTATTTTATAAATAGTAGAAAATGTATGGCTAATGTAATGAAGTTGTCGAAATCAGGTTGGCGGCACTGCGCTTTTTTGACCATGTTTATCTTTGTTTACAACATTATAACCTGCATCTAAATAACCTTCTATTTGAGTTTAATTCCAATTCCTATTTGTTCTTAATATTGAATCTCTTATATCTGCTATTAAAAGTTCTAATAATTATAGTTATTTATTAAAATAATAAATAAAAACTGTGCTATGGACGAAAATGTGTATTTTCTTCCTACTGGAGATAAAATATTGTATGTACCTCGTGAGTAAAGGGCCATTATTCCCCTGGCGATAATTATCTCCCTCGGCTGCGCCTCGGGAGCTAATTAGAGTTATTCCCTCGGCTGCGAAGGAACCATGGAATTAGATTAAAGAGTCTAATTCCATGGTTCCTTCGGCTTCGCCTCAAGAACCAACTTTTTCGCTCAGGGAATAATGGCTTACTTTACTCCCTAGGTGCATAAATAACTATTTCTCTTTCTGTCTCGCGTTGTAAATATAATAATTATAATTTGATTTAAAATGAAAATCTTTTATGTCTCCGATTTAAAAAATGTTAAGACAGAAATCCGTTGCAGTCATTCCGCGTCTGCAAAATGTCTGTCGGTCTGTCACTCTATTTTTTAAATTCAACATATCTTAAAAACTACACGTCCAATTTAAATGAAATTTGTATGGTGGGTCATAATTAGCTCAATGTTGGTCACATATATAAGTTTCAAGCTTCTGGGCTCATTTGTTTCTCTTCTACATGTGCACAAACATACATTTATTTACACCTACAGCTTCTAGAGTACTTATCTGATTTATATGAAACTTGTATACTTTATCGAAATTAACTCACAGATAGCCCCAGGCTAATTTGAATCGTCTGTGCTCTTTAACTTTTGCTAAATTGATACTTTAATTCATGTAGAAAGTCAAAAAATTTTTGAAAGATTAAAACAACGGGGGAAACAATTAAACAAATGAGACAATAATGGCTTGTAAAAGCATAAATCAACAAAGTAGGTGATAGGATGCGAGGAAGTTATATGTGCCACAACAATTTGCAGTCTATTGCTTCCGAGCTTACCGAAGGTAACGGAAGCATTGTGTTCACTTTTGAGAACGAAAAACTTTTATGCCTCCGATTTCAAAAATTCCAAGACAGAAATCCGTTTCAGACATCAGGGAACATTTTTGGTCTCGTGTCTGTCTGTCTGTCTGTCTGTCTGTCTGTCTGTCTGTCTGTCTGTCTGTCGGTCTGTGTGTCCGCGAATTATGAAACGTGCGACGATAACTTGAGTAAATGATGACCGATTTTGATGAAATTTGGTAGACATGTTCATTTTACCAATACCCAGGACGAGTTCGTTGGACAACGTTATCCGTCCAAGCGTTCACGAGCAACGCTCGCGTGAACGTGAACTTTAAATTTAAAATTAAAATTTTAGGTCGGGGAAAAAATCCAACTTCATCTATTCAATAAGACAAACATTTTTTTCAAATACAATTTTTTAGTAAAACCAACAGCGACACCGCTATGAAGTGTTAAGATCGCTAAAACTATTAATAGTTTTTACATAATAAACAATATAACAATAAAGTAATATAACAATAATTGTTATAGTACATGATAGGATGCGAGGAAGCTATGTGCCACACTAATTGGCAGTCTATTTTTATATTGTTATATTACTAATCTATTTACTTTTCTTTTGTAATCAGTACATTTTATCAGGGCCACCACATCCCGGTGTACGGACCAGGGCCAACGTACTAGTCGCCGTGAGGTTTATCTAATGGCTTTGAATAGGGTTAGGGATACATAAGTTTGTTAGGCATATTAATTGGATTATACAAACATAAACAACTAATTAATGATAAAATACTGCTGAAACCGTAGCAGGAACTAAAAACAGCTTATGGTTTGTAGAAGGTATAGCCTGCAGATAGCTCTAGATTAATTTCAGATTCCACTCTAGGAGGAATTTTTCACTTTAGGAATAAATTTTGCTGAATTAGTAGGGGAGACCGGGGACGGTCGAAACAACCCAATTAATGGGTGGAAAAATTAGCGATATTTGGGAACAACCAAGGAAAAGGGACGCGGCTTCCGTGGCGGAATCTGAACTTTTGTGTTTGGTGTCGTTTCGAGTTTATCATAAGTTTCTGAGAGGGGGTATTGTGTTTTCGCGTCCAAAAGTAAGTATTTTTGTTGCTACTCTTTTGCTTTTTTATGCAAAACTAAAATAGTTGTGGTTATGATAGTTTTTAACGTAAGAACTTTGGTTATGGAAGTTCAACAGGTGTAATTCTTTTTTATCTAAATTGTTTATTTCGGAGGTTATGGTGACAACTTTTTTAAAACATGTTCTGGGTACGGTTGTAACAATGTTTACAATTTAGTTACCTGCAGGCTATAAAGTATGAAATTTTCAAGGTTGTAAAATCATTAAAATATTCGAAAAAGGACTGAGTAAGCTATGTGCCACACTAATTGACACACTATTTTTACAATCCTTCTCTCAAAGTTAGATTTTTATTAGATTATTACATGCTGTCCTTCTTTAAATAAAGTTAAAATATAATCGATCTGTGAAGGAGTCAATCTAAAATATTTTCGAATCTTTACAAGATCTCATCTCAAATGATTTATGATGATTTACTTGAAACAGGCCTCCTCGTTTCTAGGTTGAAAATTTGATGTACTCAGTGTCAGGAAGAACGCATTATTTCCTCGGCATTTACATCATCACATTCTTCTTCAATTAGAAATATATTTTTGTAGATTAATTCTTCTTAGAAATTGGCATTTTTAGGGTTTTATTTCTTTTATAAATTATATATTAAATATAATAAATAAATCTCACAACTTCCTCTCTTTAGAAACTGCTATATTTCGCCATTACATTATGGCAATTTTTATTATTCATATATACATACATACACATACATACATACCCACATACATACACATATACATACATACAAATACATACATACCCACATGCATACACATATACATACATACATATATACATATATATGTGTATAACATATACATACATACACACACACATATATATACACACACATATATATACACACACATTCGTACAAACATAATTACATAGATCTTTCATACATACACATGTATGAACCATACCCATATACATAATACCCCACATGAAATTGTTACTGGTATTTTTTTAATTCTTTTGATTTTTAAATTTTTATTATAGTAAATTATAAGAAATTAAAATAGTAATTTATTATTATTTAAAAATTATGTCATTAAAATAATATTGTTAATATTTGTTAAAGTTGTTGCAATTTGTATTATTGTTGTAGCCTGAAGAAGCCATAATGTAATGGCGAAATACAGCAGTTTCTAAAGAGAGGAAATTGTGAGATTTATTTATTATATTTAATATACAATTTATAAAAGAAATAAAACCCTAAAAAGGCCAATTTCCAAGAAGAAATTAATCTACAAAAGTTATAAAGAAGGGTGCAAAATAAATATTATTTTTACTAAGAAAATAAAGAGAAAGAAAACAATTAGAAATGTATTTTCTTGAAGCTTAATATTTAATTCCCGAAACTACCTTATCTACTTCTAGTCATCTACTGATGTGCCGCAACAGATGCCGGAGACGCGTGGAGAAAAACACCTTGTTCATTTTGTGCTATAGTCCTGTCTAGGAAACATACCTTTAGGCTCAAATTTGCTAAAGATTATAAAAAAAATCTTATACTATGAATACACTATTCTAGAGCAAACTGAAAATTGGTTGAGGTAGCGTATCTGGGACATCATGCGTGGAAATGAAAATAACTGGCTCATATAATTAAAGTCTTTTTCTGTAGATTGATCAAAAATGCACCAATTATGGATACTTCTTTATTTCATAAGTTTTCTCTTAATACATTTTTCATCTTCAGTCTTCTATTTTGAGACACAGCTGTATACAGGTCGATTTTGCGAATCTTGGGCGTATGTATCTGTCGTAGATTAACTGGGCTTCGATGTAGCCTATCTGGTTTTTCGAGAGAGTATAAAATGAAAAAGTATCCATAAATAATACAATTTTTATCAATATATAGAAACACTTTAATTATATTATGTTCCTTATATTTGTAAGTTTTTTCCATTTCTATACGTGATGCCCCAGATACGCTACCTCAACCTGCAATTTGAGGCTTTATTATTTTTGTAACTCAAGGTTTTAATTAAAATCGGAGCAGTTTTCCATCACGATATTTTTTTCTGTAAAATGTACTTTATACATGAATTAATAATACCAATGATACCTACATATTCGGTTATTTTATGTAATGTTAAAAATGTTAGGAATGAACAAATCTCAAACCAAAGACAGAATGATTTGAATTGAAATTATTTAAAAACCCTCAAAACGATAAATAAATTGAAATGGATATACAAGACTAGAGACACAGAGATAATTAGTTATAAATCATTAGTGTATAACACGACTAATATTTTCTATTTTATAAGTGTTAACGTTAACTTTGTTTATTAGGCTTGCACGGTAAGAAAAAGTGCCTATCCAGTGTCAAGTCCTTTCAGCGTTGATATTGCACAAGAAAAATTAATATAAAAATATGTACCATTTTTGAAAATGGGTCTTATTTTCAACTTTTTTTTTTTGGTTTCTGTATTCTTCACCTTAATTGTTTCCATGTGCAAAATTTGGGGAAGATTGAAATACGGGAAGTGGTTCAAAATATAGGGTAACGGAAACGTGCGATGAAACTTAAATAGCAAAGTAGTATAAGACCAATAAAAATGGTCAAGAAATAGAAGAAAATAAAATATAGTTTATATTTATTTCACTGAGATGACACTAAAAATAGTACATTTAATTAACCAAAAATAATTGATTAATCAACTAAAAAGTATTAAGCTCTTTTATAGAGTCAGCCTAACTTTGTTTATGAAAAAAAAGAAGTTAACTCAAATCAAGTTGGTCGGGCTCAAGTCCTTTCAGATGTACGGTCTTAAACCTCTCATTTGGCATTTATAAATTTTATGTTTATAAGTTTGCGGTAATTCCTTAACGAGAGAAGAGGTAAATATATATAAATATATAAGCATGCATTTGATTGAATATCCATAGTGCATTTCACGGACTTAATTAATTTGTTTTATTTCTTTTTTGGGAAATAATTTGTTACAAAGAAATTTCAATATTTCATTCCTTACCTACCTAAATTGGTTTTTTGTCGAGTATTTGCTGCGTGCATTCTGTTAGAATCTGCTGGGTATTCTCTCCTTTGTGAAACACTTACCCAGTCTGTAAAATTTATCTGCAGTAAAAACTTCTCATACTAGGCATCGCGTGGCTCTATCATTGAAGCGAGCGTATTGCAATGAAATACTGAATATTGAAATTTATTAATCATGATGAATGTCATAGTTGAAGATAAGTGGAAGAGGGTTAGTGTAGGGAAGAGTGGGGGTACTCGGTACAAAGCTTTACTTCCTAAACAAACCTATACGACTATAACAATCTTCACCACCCGCGGTAGCTTTTAAACAATTATTATAAATGTATCTCGTCGCTACGCAAAGAATTTTGCTTGTATCAAGTTGAAATTTTGCATACCTGTTTCAATTGTGCATTAGATGGTGTATATGAAGTTTTATTAAAATCGATACGTTAGAACGTAAGATATCGGTAAAAAGGTTGTTTTCTCTATTATAAACGTTTAGGTCCGCTTTAATAGTTTTAGCGATCTTTATTAAGTCATAGCGGTGTCGCTGTTGGTTTTAGTAAAAAATGTTATTTGAAAATAATGTTCGTCTCATCGAATAGATGATGATAGAATCTTTTCCCGTCCTGAAATTCCAATTTAATTTTTGTACCTCTCGTTTACGCGAGCGTTGCGCGCGAACTCTTGGACGGATCACGCTGTCCAACGAACTTAGCCTGAGTATTAGTAAGAGGAACATGTATACCAAATTTCAACCAAATCGGTCAACTTTTACTCAAGTTATCGTCACACGCGTGAACGTTACTGACAGACAGACAGACAGACAGACAGACAGACAGACAGACAGACAGACAGACAAGATGCATATTTCGTTGAATGTAAGAAGCTCGCTTACGCTCGCTTCAATTATACCTAGTAGAACTAGTAGAACAAGAATGTAGCATATATAGCTCAGTGTTTTCGATTTATTAGTTTTCTAGTTTTCATAGCTGCATATAATTATTATTAAACATTATACCAAAATTTATCATAAAAATAACAATTTTCCATAAAAATATATTTTCTTCGACGGGGAATCGAACCCCCCTGGATTATCACCGTCTGCGAGATAAGTTAAGATTTTTTTTCGTGAAAATGGCTTACTATATCTTTAGATTCGTATTTAAAGGGACTACATTTAACAATGTTTTAATCGATCTTAGGAACCGTTTTGAAGAAATACTTTTTTTTCAGAGTTTTTAGGGGGTAGCGCCCCCAAATTTGGAGATAAAATTAATTTCTTGATTTAGCTCAGGGGTATGTTTTTCTGAACATGTATGAAAAATTTCGTATTGAAATCAGCCCAATAGTTTTGGCTTCACGTGCCTGCACAGACGACTGAAATTTTTTAAAAACCACTTTTTGGACTCAGGGGACCTCAAAACGTGTAATTCCATCAAAATCTCAAAAATCAAATATAGCGCTATCATAATACTTTTTCTTTATATGATAAAGTATAAAGCGGTTACAATTGTGCGTAATAGGCGAGATATTACGGTAAGTAATAGTATATTATGTTACTGTCTATATATGTCATGTTAATACTAATGAATTATATTTACTGTCGACAGTACTTGACAGTAAATGTAATTGCCGTGGTAAAGAAAAAACACTTCACAGTCGTGTAGCATAATATGCTATTTTTTTCCGAGGTAGCAGACAATGAAAAATTAATCAATAATCAATATAATAATAACAAATATTAGTACATACCTACTTAAGATTTAAAAAAAGAAACCTTAAAAAGATGTTACACTATAAGAAAAGATAAATAAAACGCATTGACATCTAGCGGATTTTAATCGTACTAAGAAGCTATCTACAAAGATTGCAGCGCTAAAATGGAAGTTGTGATAACTACCAGCACCAAAGAAAACTATTGTTACGTCCTATGACGTAAAAAAATGAAAAATGTTTTTCCGTGGTAGGCTGTGAAATAGTAACTTTAGAGCCTAAAAAACAGCTAAAATCCATTTTTTCATTACGTGGACTTAATAAATCTTTATCTACGATTGATAAGAAATATAAACATTATATCTTTGTTTAGATGCGTAGAAAGAGATTATTTACGTACTTGTATTCATTGCACATGCGCGTCTCATAGTTCTGAATAATTCCTCTTCTTTACCGCACTAGTGCGGTAAAGAAGAAGAATTCTTCAGCTTTACGCACGTTTAGTGAGTTTGTTTTGTTACATTTAACAAAACTAATTTGGTGTTCTTTTATTAAAGTAACTGTTTATATCGAGTTTTTAGTGAAAAACAATGAGTGAATAATCAAGTGACTTTGACGAAAATGTGGAGAAAAATAATCCTCCAGAAATAAATAATTCGGCACAAAATTCAACTAATGAATTAATGTTATCTTTATCAAAAGAGAAATACGAACTTGTATACTGGAAGTTTATTTTTTTCTGTATTTATTATTTAAATCTAACAATCGTAGATAAAGTACGGTACGCAACTCGTGCGAAAACGGCATTTTGCATTACTAGTGTGGTTTTACAACCCTCGCTGTAATGTACTAATTCTTTACAGCTAGGAGTAATGAAAAGATTTTTTAAGTCCACGTAATGAAAAAATGGATTTTTATCTGTGTTTTATGGGCTCTAAAGTTACTATTTCAAAGCCTATCACGGACAAAATATATAATGGATGAACGAGTAAGCGAATAAATAAATAAGTGTTAAAATGCTAGATTTCAGGATATCCAATGCTTTTATGTTTTGATTGATCCTGGTCCTGATTATATAGGATAACATCAACTCCGTTTTTAGAAGCCTCATACATTTTTAATCAATATGAAATTAAAAGTATCTACATACAAGGATGAAACAATCGTGATCATTCATAGCCGTTATAGATTAAACGACAGAATCAAGTGAGTCTCTTATCAGTTAAATGGCTTTGATAAAAATAAATGTATTAAATTGTCAAGAGAACTCAAGAGTGCACGAGAATTAATATATCAACTCAATAAAATAATTTCATTTTCTCTCTTTATCAGCTGATTCGCCATTTGCAATGGCCACTTTTTTTTATCCTTATCAGTGACAGATATGTATTTTTTTAATATGGCGGAAAATATTTCTCCCCCCAAAAAGCTGGATTGGCTGATAAGCGAGGCAGGAATCTGTTATGCAAGTACACAGCCTCTTATCTCACATACAAATCTTTAACCACATTGGCTTCCATAGGATAATATAGATTAGATTGGGATTAAAGGTTATAAAGCAAGTGTCAGGTAATTATATAGACACTATCTGGATTCCAATGACCTTTACCCTTTCAAATGCTTAACTATCAAGTAAGTAAGTTCTACTATATCACTTAATTAAGAGTTAAAACTAGCTTTAAAACATTTAGGCTGCTTTCAGACTCAAAATAATTACTATGCAAATGCCTATTTTTTAATCTTAGGAGAAGATGTTATTATATTTTTTAATTTAGAAAGCCATTCATATTAGAATGTCTCTTATCAGTATACTTAAACTGATTATAGCCTTAGTATAACAACTGTTAAAATTAAACTTAAGTTATATAATTATATCGTTCGAAAAGTTTGTTTTTTATGTATATAAAAAGATGACGGAACCCTACGATACAGAAGTTTCCTATATCGACTGTGTACCTGCAATACCTCGCAACCTTCAAAATCGAGATTTTTTATTGCATTTTTTGATAGATATTATTAATATCTACTATGTGCAAAAGCTAGTAAGCCTTAAACAATTATTTTTTATAGAAATTATTCTTGAGCTATCTGAAGGGCTACCTTCAACAAATTATACAAATTTTATAAAAATCAAATTGGTGTAAATAAATGTATGGTTGTGCTCATGTGAAAGAGAAAGGAATGGGCACAGAAGGTTGAAACCTATATGGGCTAAGTATGATCTACCAAACAGATTTAATTAAAATCAGACGAGTAGTTGTTATGATATCTTGGTTCGCAAAAATTAAGTGACTGACAGACCGATAGACCTATACAGACAGACACGGAACCAAATATGTTCTCTGATGTCTGAAACGGATTTCTGCCTTGCATTTGTTTAAATCGGAGACATAACAAATTTCGTTTTTTAGAACAACCTCTTTCCAGCGGAAAATATAAATTATACAGAAAATTATTTATCATAAATAAGTTATTTGGGAATGTATTTTCTAGATGAGAAAGTTTTTTTAATGTTGGTCATAGCAATATATTTATTTCTAATAATAATAATGCAAGTATGAACCTAGTACAAAAAAATTAAGTAGGAAAGTATATAGCAAGTACCTATGGATTAAGAGGAACCTATGAACAAAATTTCATATGCTCATAGGTGCTCAGTTATGGTAATGAGTGAGTGAGTCAGTGGTATTTGGTTAATATATAATAATAGCTGGATTCCGGTGCTTCCCCCACAGAGTGTGCTATTTGTATTACTTTTTTTTTTTAAGAAATTAATAAGTTTATAATCTACAAATCTACACCATCAAGAAACATTATAATTATTTTGCTATAAGTGAGATGCAATATATTAGGGTGTTCTGGAAATATTATTTGCAGATCTCCCTAATAAGTACCTGATACCGAATGCTAACGTAGCATTTTTAAATACCCCCCCCCCCCCCCCATCGCATCCCTGGGTTAAAGTTGGCATTATATTTTATGAATATACAGTGTGTAACCGGATCGACGTATGAATAGGTGAAAAAGATTTTTTTAATTGAAATTTCATCTTCTAGAGTTCAGCCTTGCTAGAATGCCTTCGAAAAATCAAGTATATCTTGGCAATTGCCAAAAAGGTATATCTCTCACTAGTATAGTGCTTTTTCACTAGGAGATACGACAAAATGATATGAAAAGTTGCTCAGAGAGAAAACTCAGTAAGAATACAAATTTTACAACTATCCGCCTACTTTGATATGTCGCATTATTTACCATTTTTTATTCTTTTCCTCACCTAAGGTCAGGGCCACCCTAACCACAGGGCTAAATGGGCTATAGCCCCGGGGCGCAAGCCTTTTGGGGGTGCCAATTTTTATTAGTGTTATATTAGGTGTTTGGTTAGAAAATTTTTAAAGATGCTTTGAATAAAATATACGAACATAATTTGCAACAAAAGTTGAAGCTGAGTTCAACTCACTGTCAACTGTTACAATGGTAGCATTTTGCAGCGAAATTGAGCGAAATATTAGAAATCAGAGATAAAACAAATATGTCACTTCAAAAAGTTGACACTACAATTGAAAGCATTATTAGATTATACACTTATTTCAAAAAAATTGTACAATCCAAATGAAATACAGAATCGAACCTTTACAAATCTGAAGGTATAAAATTGTCCGGATGTGATAAGTACAAATGAATACGCAAAAAAAAAACTGTACGACGAATATACATCGGAACAAGTTAAATTTAATGCCAATGCTGAATTCTGTATAAATATACATATTTTGCTATTATTGGTGAACTTCTAGAAGAAGTACAAAAGAGAAGGTGTGTCTATGATGACTTTTACTCAATATTTGGGTTTCTGGTCAATATAATAAAATTAAATGACCACACAATAATTAGTTGTGAAACGTACAAATAATGTAGCCATTCCGTGTATTTTCTTATTAAGAGGGGCGCATTATTTGTAGTAGCCCACGGGCGCCGAATATCTTAGGACGGCCCTGCCTAAGGTAGGTATGTTTTCACCCACAATATTTGAATTATCCGTTTTGGGGTTTTTTAAGACCTTCTGAGGGGTTTTCTGTATGTATGTGTGTGTGATATCATCGTAGCACCCAGAGTATTTAACCTAGAGAGTTGTAACTTGGCAGAAAAATTAGCCCTTACTTCTAGTTGTTGCCGCCCGGGAAATCAACATTTTTCGCCATCTTGAACTGAACCCAGTTTATCGTGAACTAACTTAATTGTAAAAAGCAGACTTTCAACCACTTGTGGTTACCTTTGTGCCGACGAGGGGAGTCGAAATGCGTAAATGTAAGAATCAGTTTAGGAGTTGAAACAGAGGACGAAATATCATCTCCTATTAACTCGAATCTCCAACACTGAAGATGACCATTAGTGGTTAAATGCCGTAAAGTTACTTACTTAGTAATTTTAGTACGCTAGTGGTTGAAGGCTGTTTTTGTATAGTAAAGTTACTTACTTAAAGGTCGACCAAGAAATCATGGCAGTCAGAAAAAAACCTGTAAGCTTAGCTTTGTTTAAAATCGTAACTCCCGAGTATTGCCGAAGTCAGTATAGCCTGGTGCTAATATTTGATATTCTATAAATGACAGCTCTTCATGATATAATAATAACGGCATTTCCTATATGTAAATTCACAAAGTCAGTGTGTTTTATGACACCTTTATTAATATTCAAATGACAAAATTTATATAAATGATAAGATCGACAAACTGGGAACTTAGACGATTTTTTTTACATTCAGTAAGAGAGCAAGAGTTAGGTTTTATAACCTACACCCGGCAAACCTTTCTAACTTCGTATTCATGTTAATTACACAGTGGTCTATTTTTATATAAAAAAAACTGACTATATACATGAGACACAAAAACAAAACCATTAGTGCACTCCTCAGATTTCCATGACTTCTTGGTCGATCTTTAGTAGTTTCAAGGTTTGGTCCAACCAAGCAATGCAACGCCACGGTGTCGTCTCAGGCATGCGCAATGGATAGAGGCCGTTCCAACCCGATTTGTGACAGTGTTTCGTACCGTCCTCCAAACTGTTCCAAACGTGGGATCGTTTGTGAACCGTTTACTGTATTTCCAAACGATCTTCTGACAATACCAAGTACTGGTTTGTATGACATGCGCAGTTAATTAAATTGCCACTTATATATCAACAAGAAGGTTTCCTATCTGTTAGTTTTCCTTGAATGTTATATTATAATACAGAGCAAATAGAGTCACAAACCTGTTCCACTCTGACAATGTTTTCCTACAGTACAATGTTAGCGCATGCGCATAAAACCTGTCCTAAACGATCAATAGGACGATGCAGATGCAAAGGAAGGTACAAAGAAGGAGGTTAAAACATACCTTTATTTAGTTAGTTCTGCAGGCCCATACACGGCGTGATTTGTAATACAACTAAGTTAAATAATCGGGCTCATACATACGGTGTTATTTGTTGTACAATAAATCGCATCGTGTATGGGCCCCTTCGGTGCTAGTGGTTGAAGGCCGTCTTTGTACATCGTAAAATTACTTATACCTAGTTATTAAGTTCTTAATAGTTTTAGTAAGTTATCTCAGTTACTTTTCTTAGTAAAGTTACTTTTAGAGAAGAGACCTCTTTCTTTACTCCTAAACCTTTAATCATTCAATATAGGTTTATCATTCAGC
Organism: Gerris lacustris; assembly: GCA_951217055.1. NCBI lineage: Eukaryota > Metazoa > Arthropoda > Insecta > Hemiptera > Gerridae > Gerris > Gerris lacustris. Next base: position 73,797,217 of record OX578281.1, on the reverse strand, counting down.
ATCATTCAGTAAGAATGTTAAGGCCCTTTCTCAACACATATACTAAGAACAATTGAAAATTGAGAAGGAAATTATTTAAACAATGCTAAGGAAAATATTGGTTTAGAAAATTACTTGGTTCAAAAATCTACAACACACAATCAACGAAGTTAAAATCATTTTGATTAATATATCATCCAATTAACTTCGGTGTTTAATTGAAACTGTACACACACTCCGTTTGGCAGTCATCGCCTAAAGTTCAAATTTATTGTTAAAAGTGTTCACTGGTGAAGTGTAAATTTGATTACATTATATTTATAATTATATTATTAATTCTAAGATTACCAAATTACCAATCCTTTTATATGAGTATATAGATTGTATTAATCTGGAGGCGAGAGTTGACCGAATGATACACAAAGGATTGAAAATGATGGACGGCAGAGATCTGAAGACCTTTATCATCTGAGTACCAACTCTTGAAGAGTCATCCATCATCCTAAACTATATTTGGTAACATTCAAGTTAATGTCAGCGCTCATTGATTGGGCAACAACCTAAGCTTTCTGTCCATAAAGATAAGATGCCACTAAGCCCCGGTCAAAGTCTCCTCACAGAGAAAAGCCCTATCTTAGGTTCTAACAACCTTTAAGGGCACCGCATTTGACAACTATACCGAGCTTATTAGGTCTACAGAAGATTTCCGACCAATATCGAGTTCATTATCGTTCACTGTTAACACTAATAATGTGAAGAATTGCACTTCATAGTGTTCTAAAACTACTTCGTACCATTCGTTCAATATTGGGGAAGTTAGTATAGATTCTAATTAATGCTATTAACTATATTCAAGTTGCTAAGCTCCAATAATAATATATTCTAAAATGATTGCCCAACATTTTAAAGCTTACTTGATACTGCTTCAAAGGATTTTGCAATATTGTTAGGTTCCGTAGGCAAAACCAAGGACCCTTATATTTTCCTGCGTGTGTCTGTCCGTCCGTCCAATCGCCTGCTCTCACGGCTACGCCTTTCGTCCGATCACTTTGAAATTTGGCATGTATGTGTCTTGTACCTGCCAACATATGTTAAAAATATAGCGACTTAAAAAAAATATTTTTCAAAAAAATTTGGGTAAAAAAAAATTAATAGTTAAATTTTTTTTTTTTTTTCGACACCGTGAGGGGTATCATATGAAAGGGTACGTCGAGCTGATTACAAAAATATATAATTCTTTGGTTATAACTTTGATAGGGTGAGCGTTGGCAAGTTTGAAGGGGGTGTGAAACGTGCCCCCCCCCCCCCTTCTATCTCGCTTATGTGAAGTGAAAAAAATCTGAAACCATTCCTCAACATTCTTCGTCCAAAAGTAAAGATACCACTTTTTGGAAATTTCGAAAAAAATATTATTTTATTTTTTATTGACAAAATACATTTTTTATAACTTTGGTCTATTCGATGTATTTATATGGTTGTAGTCCGGTTCTGTGGCAAAAAAATACTTTATCAGAAGTTTGTTTATGTGTTTTGAGAATATCAGACCCATAGGATAGTTCAAAGTAAGCTTTTTAGCATTTTAAAAAACACCATCAATAGGGTACTACTTAAACTATACAGTGTGGCCTACGGACCCTCGCTGTGTGCTGACAAGCACACACTTGACCTGTTTATTTTTAACTTAACTTTCAAATCACAGTACTAAATTAATAAACTATTATCCATTACAATTTTATTATTAATGTTAAGCATTTGATGTAATATAGCTTTATATGTTGGGGATATCTTAGTTTCATTCAACGAGACCAAGATTATGACTTTAACTGGATATCCATAGGATACCCTTACATGGATGTCCATAGGATTCCCTTAACTGATTATCCTTAGAATGACTCAATACGCCATTGAAAATTATGACCATAGGGTAACCTAGGGCAGGATTAACTCTGGACAAAAGAATATCCCATGAGGACGTCAGTTGTGCAATGTGGGTAAATGTAATGTTTTGCTCCCAAGCTTTCCCGAGATAATATAATTATCGTGATTGTAATCATTCAGATTATAGTTACTACGTTTCCATTAGTTTTCAAAACCGTTTTGAAAACTGTTGTGGTTTCAAACCAAAACTGTTTCCATGAGAAGTTTCCAAAGCAGTTTTCACATTTTGAAAACTATAAACTCCCAGACTAGTTATAGTTAAGTCAGGTTATCATATCACTGCTTATCAACTTGGGCATTAGGTACTGCGCATGTTTCAATTCTGTTATCAATTCGATACCCGTTTTCGTGTTCTTTGTTTTCAAAACAGTTTCAATGCAAAACCAAAAAATTTGCTTTGACTCAAACTGAACTCAAAACCATTTCCATGGGGTTTTGAATGCCAAAACCGTTTTCAAAACGGTTTTGAAAACTCGTGGAAACGTAGTCAACGCTTTTAAAATTCAAAACTTCATTAACCTAAATGCTTTTTTAGACCTTCAGAGAAAATTTTGATTTATAGTATGTATCCTATCGTCAAATTTATCTTCGCACCCATAATTTGAGAACTAGTTGTCAAATTTTGATGAAACTGGGATGGTAAGTCAAAGTTAGCTTATAAATTATCCTAATCTCTTAACCTCATGAAATCTTAACCTTCATTTCCATCACCCATGAGCACCTTACATGTTAGTATAACCATAAAATATTTGTATTCTCATGTACATTTTATTTCATACTCATTTAATAAGGACAGCACTAATTGTTGCCTCTTGCCCATGAGCCCATATGCCCATAAATACTAATATTTCGAAATATATCACATTATACATTGTTATAACTCATGTGACCATTCGTTAAGTCATAGGGACGCGAAGGAAGAAGCTATGTACCATAATTCTTTTTTAATATAAATAATTTATTATTAAATGATCTATCAGGTCATCAAGAAGGCAATCATACTTTCAGTTTCAGTCCCACACAAAGAATAAGTTTTTTAATAGCTTCATTTTAACTGATATTTTAAGAAAGCTGGTTTTAGAAAATATTAAATGATTGACTGATTTGACTGTGATTTTGTGGTACGACTTCATAATTATGACTAGAGGGGGGGGGGGATGGAAAGTATGATATCTTAAACACAACTAGTTTGAACGATTTGAATGAAATTTAAATGGTAGGGCTTAATTAGCCAATTATTGTTGGTCCCATAAATGTTTTAACCTTTGGCCATTTCTTTCTCTTCCTCGTGAGTACAAACATACAATTATTTACACTTATATCTTCAAAAGTATACTCATCTGATTTTTATGAAATTTGGATAGTTTGTAAAATAGTAGCCCGCAGATCCCCAAATTAATTTCAGATTGTGCTCTTTATATTTTGCTAAATTGATACATTAATTTATGTAAATAATAAAAATAATTGATGCGAGCTTCTTACATTCAACGAAATATGCATCTTGTCTGTCTGTCTGTCTGTGTGTGTAACGTTTAAGTGTCCGACAATAACTTGAGTAAAAGTTGACCGAATTTGGTATACATGTTCCTCTTACTAATACTCAGGCTAAGTTCGTTGGACAGCGTGATCCGTCCAAGAGTTTGCACGCAATGCTCGCGATAAAGTGAGCTTCAAATTTAACATTGGAATTTCAGGACGGGAAAAGATTCTATCATCATGACTATTCTATCGATCGCCAAAACTATTAAACCAGACCTAAACGTTTAAAATATTGAAAATAACGTTTTTACCGATATCTTACGTTCTAACGTAACAATTTTAATGAAACTTCATATACATCGTGGAAGAGTTAAGGAATAGTAGAAGAACCCTTCTCCTTCTCCCCTACTGCACGGCTCTCTATTACTAACATATTCTTTAAATATGAAATCATCATGATTAACAATCTAATAATTATTCCATTACGCTTGCTTCAATGATAGAGCCACACGATGCCTAGTTTAGACAAATTTAAAAACAGGGGAAAAATAATAAATCTGACGATAATTGGTTGTAAAAGGATAAAATTATTAAAGTATACAAAACACGACGCGAGGAAGCTATGTGGCACACCAATTGGGAGGCTATAAAGTCATTGGAAGAAATATCAAATCACTCGAAATTATCAAACTATAGAAAGCAATAAAGACAGTAAAGCAATGTCAAGGTACATTGTGTAATTGTGATTTAATCATGTTGAACTTGACTGTACACAGTTTGATCTGTGTTTATTAAGCTTTATCAATATTTAGAGCGGTATGAATATGAATTATCTTGTGAGGGAATCTTTCAGCTGATTGATGCAATTTAATAACCTGGATAATAATCACACATTCTTTCACCACTCTAATAAATTTAAAACTTAACGACGCTTTTAATAGTCTGGCCACTAAAATTTCCTTACATAGTTGCGTCTATATATTGGTCGGTTAACCCTTAAAACTAATAGTTCTGATTGAAACTTTAAAAGGTAGGCGTGGCTAATAGTAGCAACTGCTCCCACCCCTCTAGTTCTAATCAGCCAATGAGATTGTCTCTATTGCGGGGGGAAATCCTCCCCCCTCCTCTTCCTGTTAGTGAGGTTGACCCCTAAACCCCCCTTTAGAGAGGGTTAATCCCTCTCCCCGTTTACCCCCTTATTTACATATATGCAATTACGCGGATTTAATTGAAATGATTCAAGTTACGGTTGGGTTGAGTCGGAACGCTTGGTAGGGATTCGTCAGAACGCAAAGATCCTCGCCCGGAACAATGCTCACTATAAATACACCCAGAAAGAGCATTTCAGACTCATTTTCCGTCCCATTTACTCACCAATCTCTCTCTCTTTACCCCCCCCCCCCCCTTCCTAATTTAGTTGACGTTGACATTTTGCCAACAGTTTCCCCTTTGACTATATTCCTCCGCAGCTTGACTTTGTCTCCATTTCAATTCTATTAGATGGATAGGTATGTAAATATATATATATATATATATATATATATATATATATATATATATATATATATATATATATATATATATATATATATATTATATTAAAAAATGTTTCAATGTTTTATTTCCCATATTTGCACTAAGTTAATCTCTTCACATATAATATTTGTATTGTTAAAGCTGTGTTTCCTATTTATTTATTTCAACCCAGAAAATAAATGTATCAAATGCTTACGCGATTTGCTGACTTTTCAAATAATTACAATGTCTAAATTTCTTTATCACCATTTAATTTTATTTTAGAATAGCAACAACTTTAAAATAGCAACAGACATAAATAATCATTTCCATTCAATTTTGTAAAAAAGAAAATAGAAAGTAATTTTTGACTGAACTTTTCATTAAAATTTAATATATGTATTACTTGTTATACGGTATGTTTTGTTATCCAGGTTTTTACTACAATGTTCATGAATATTATTTTTGTATTTGTATTTGTATTTGTATTTTTTTTTTTTTTTTTTTTTTATCTTTTTAATTATAATGAAGAACTATCATTACAGGGAGGAATTTAAAAATCTTAATCTTTTACGCTGAATTTACAAATAGCTTTGATTAGAAAATGACCTTATAAAGAATGTAAAGGGTTAAAACGTCTCACATTAAATAAATGAAAATAAACTGGTTATGCTTCCATTCAATTACACCTAAAATATCCATTAAGAACAAAGCATTATCATACAAATTAAAGAAGGTGTTTAATTTTATCATCCATACTCGAAGAAAAAAAAAAAATGTTAATGGAACTATCATACAAATATTTGCAATCGATGCAATCGCTCGCAGGTATAAAAAATAAATGCATCAACCCAAACTGGTAGATTTTCAGAACCAAATATAAGTGTAGAAGCAAAAGTCTGTCTACGTAAAATATATATTTTACGTGTGGACAGAGTTTTTCTTCTATACACGTAGTGGTCCACTCAAGCTCCATATCCTATCTTACAAATTAAAGAGTTAATTGATAAATAAACTTAGTGGTTAAATTGTATCAATGGTTACATTAAATTATAAGCACCATAAATTGCATTAAATTGGTTTTTTGGTGCATTAAATTGGCACCATTTAAGTATTTTACGTCTGCTATAAACTTAAGGAATGCTGTGTCTCAAAAAATATTTTATCTATACGATTGATACGAAATATAAACATTGTATCTCTGTTTAGATGCATAAAAAGTGATTCTTTACGTACTTGTATTCATTGCGCATGCGCGTCTCATAGGTCTGAAGAATTCCTCTTCTTTACCACGCTAGCACGGTAAAGAAGAGGAATTCTTCAGCTTTACCCACGATTAGCGAGTTTGCTTACATTTAGCAAAACTAATTTGCTGTTCTTTTATTAAAGTAACTGTTTATTTCGAGTTTTTAGTGATAACAATGAGTGAATCAAGTGACGGAAATGTGGAGAATAATGTTCCTCTAGAAATAATAAATTCGGCAAAAAATACAACTCAAGAGTTAATGCCATCTTTATCAAGAGAGAGATACGAACTTACATACAGCAAGTTTATTTTTTTCTGTATTTATTATTTAAATCTAACAATCGTAGATAAAGTACGGTACGCAACTCGTGGGAAAACGGCATTTTGCATTGCTCGTGTGGTTTTACCACCCTCGCGTGCAAACTCCACACTCGCATGCAAAATGCTACTTTCCGCACTAGACGCGTAATGTACTATAACGTCTAAACCTGGCTATATAAGGTATAGAAGCATTCTCCACAATGGTTGCGAACCAACATATCTTGAAAACTACTCTTCCGATTTTAATGAAATTTGGGTAATAGGTAGTAATTAGTCTATTTTTGGGTTTTTCTTCGTTTATTAGTTTCTCTTCCACATGCGCTCGCAACGTAAGGCGTATACTTTTATGATTTTATATTAACACCCTATTATTGACAAATTAATTTAAATTTAGGCTCCACTTGCCTGCAACAACAGACTACAGACAGACATTTCTTAAAAATACTTTGTTGAACTTAGACCACCTTATAAAATGTGAAAATCCGGCAAATTCTAATTCACACGCCATGACAATACTTTCTTTCACTATACATACTACCTATATGAGAAAGGATAGTATGTCAATTTGAGTGGCATACAGCCTTCTCGCGTTTAAAGATTTCAAAAATTTCAAGTTATAAAGATCATTTTATATACTAAGTTTTTAAATTTTCTGTTGAATCATATGTAATGTTGATAATATAATTGTTATTGTTATATAATATATAATGTTAGTGAAAACAAAATAGTTCCGAATTTATTTACTTCACATAAATGACAACCATCTAGAGAGCTGATCTTAAACCTATAAAAGGACAAATCTTGGTACAACGGATCTCCCCAACACCAAATCTAAACCGTGCCATCGATATATTTGAAATAATATAAATAATATAATCGATATTTCCTGTTTTGCTGTCATTCAATGTTTATCTATCACAAATTTGAGACCCGTCAAAATGAAGATTGCGTAAGTTTGGGACATGGCAAAACAAATAAAATAACTTGCGAATTTTTTCCGAACTAACTTTCCGTACAGCAAAATTTGCTGAAAACCAATTAAATTCTGCTGAAAGATGGCTAAAAGTATTAAAATAATGCATTGTCATCGTGTTCTGAGCTATTCTAAAAGTTTCAAATGTCTAGCTATTCGGGAAGTTGGTTAGAAATCGATCGCGAGATTTGTACCGGACAAACAAACAAGAAAGCAAGCTAATAAAAACGTAGTAAAATTTATTATGTCTTACTAAAATATTTGGACAGGCGCTTGAGAAGGAAGCAATCTGTGCAGAAAGTTAAAATTCATATCGGACTAATTCTGACTATTAATATTATAATATTAATAGTCAGAATTAGTAATTCTAGCCTAGAATTATTTTTGAATAATTCATTTTTATCAAATATGACAAGCCTGCGGGTGTTGGTCAAAGTATTGCCTGATGAGAGACTTCGCCAGACTGATTTCAGAGTTAACAAAACAAAATAGCGTTTTAGACATCATTGAACATTTTTTTGTCATTAACGCTCTTTTGTTTGTTTATTATGAATTTTAAGTCAAAGATAAACTGGTTTTTCCGAATGATCTCACTGCATCATTGCCCTCGGTAAGCTCTATCAAATGAATGCCAGTAAAAATAAATAGTTAAAAATGTAATTTAGTTTTTAAGTCAGAAGATAAGCAGTAAGCAATTAACAGTATTACTGACAAATAGCTTAGTGTTCATTCTTTTCTATAATAAATTTTATAAAGCATCAGCGTTTAAGTTTAATGCTTTATTTAATTACTTTTTACACACTAATACTTAAAAGCTCTCTTTAGTTCTCTTAACACTGTTAAAATGACTAAGTTATCCCTGTTTTTATAAGTCTGCCAAAATTGGTGTGATTTTTCTTCCGAGCGTACCGCAGGTAACGGAAGCTTTGTGGTCGTGTTGTAGAACGAAAATTTGTTTTGTCTCCATTTTCAAAAAGGCCATGGCAGAAATGAGTTCCACAGACGCCAGGAAACATTTTTTGGTTCCGTGTCTGTACGTCAGTCTGTTGGTCTCTCAGCCTGTCACACAATGTTTGAGAACCAACTTATTTTAAAAAACCACTCGTCCGATTTTAATTAAATATTTATGGTAAGTCTAATTAGCCCATTTGATGGTCCCATGTAAGTTTTAACCTTCTGCGCCCAATTGTATCTCTGCGTCCATTATGCATAATAGTACATTACGCGTCGAGTGTGGAAAGTAGCATTTTGCATGTGAGTGTGGAGTTTGCACCCGAGCGACAGCGAGGGTAGTAAAACCACACGAGCAATGCAAAATGCCGTTTTTGCACGAGTTGCGTACCGTACTTTATCTACGATTGTTAAATTTAAATAATAAATACAGATAAAAATAAACTTGCTGTATGAAAGTTCGTATCTCTCTCTTGATAAAGATGACATTAATTCTTGAGTTGTATTTTTTGCCGAATTAATTATTCCTGGACGATTATTATTCTCCACATTTTCGTCAAAGTCACTTGATTCCCTCATTGTTTTTCACTAAAAACTCGATATAAACAGTTACTTTAATAAAAGAACAGCAAATTAGTTTTGTTAAATGTAAACAAACTCGAATCGTGCGTAATGCTGAAGAATTTCTCTTCTTTACCGCCCTAGGGTGGTAAAGAAGAGGAATTCTTCAGAACTATCAGACCCGCATGCGCAATGAATACAAGTATGTAAAGAATCACTTTCTACGCATCTAAACAGAGATACAATGTTTATATTTCGTATCAATCTTAGATAAACATATATTTATGAACTCATACATCTTCATATTTCTCTTCTGAGTTTATGAAATTTGGATGGTTTGTCGATGGTATATAGCCCACAGATATCTCCAGATTAATTTCAGTTGTCTTCCCTCCTTAAATATTGCTAAATTGATGTAAAAATAATACGTGTGGCGTCGCGGGACACCCGGTAGGAACCAAGTTCCTTACATTTTTCATTAAATAAAAATTATAATATCACACTGCTAAGTACGTATACATTGCTAACTACATATACATGACGGAGTTAGAAAGGAGACAAAATTAAAAGTAACCAACTGTTTGTACCTAGCAAGAGTTAAGGAAAAATTAAAACAAAATCATTATTTGTGTTATTAAAGCAATCGTCTAACTATAAATTTATATTGAATATAAGAAAAAAGTTGATCATTATGAGTTTATAGTTAAAGAGTATGTTTGTTAAAGGACGTTGGATTGAAATAGGACTATTTTCTACCTATTCGACCTATTAATTTAAAATATTATAAAATATATCTCTTCCCTACTCTAAAGCTTTTACTTGAATCCGGTTAAAATTTTACATGCCTGTTTCAATTGTACTTTAGACAATGTGTAAGAAGTTTTATTAAAATCGTTATACGTTAGAACGGAAGATATCGGTAAAAAAGTTGTTTTCTTTATTTAAACGTTTGGGTCCCCTTTAATAAATTTAGCGATCTTTATCACTTCATAACAGTGTCGGTGTTCGTTTTACTAAAAAAAAAATATTTAAAAAAGTTGTTTGTTTCATTAAATAGATGAAGTTAGCATTTTTTCTTGGATTAAATACGCCGTATTATAATAATATACCAAATATATTGAAATAAGCGTCAGCACAGATCAATTTTACTTTTAAGAAGACCTTGATTATATTTTCTATATTTACAAAACCTAGTGACATTTTGACATATAACAAAAATAAACAAGTCAAGTAACAGGCTTCCATAATAACATTTTCCAGTCTTTTTGAAGCTTACGTTTACGTGAGCGTTGCGCGTGAATGCTTGGGCGGATAACGTTTTCCAAAGAACTCAGCCTGAACATTGGTAAAATGAACATGTGTACCAAATTTCAACTAACTCGGTGATCTTTTACTCAAGTTATCGTCATGGGTAGATTTCGTGACGGATTTTGCGTGACGGTGATTTTGGTCGTTTTCTTTTTGTCTGGATTCACTTCCGAGCTCCAGAACGTGCCATAAGGAACTTCGTTCCAAAAATCAAAACGAAACGTATCTGCGAGGGCACGTCAGGGCTTCGGCTAAGTCGAGCGCAGCCGTTTTAGACATCAGGGAACATTTGTGGACCCGTGTCTGTCTGCCGTTCGAATGTTTGCTTTTGCGATCCAACATATCTTAAAAACTACACGATAGATTTTAATTAAACTTGGACGGTAGGTCATATTTAGTCTCATATATAAGCAAGCTTTGCTCAACCTTTTGCTCCTATTTGTTTCTCTTCCATACTCGCACAAACATATATGTACATTTATTTACACTTAATATCTTAAAAAGTACGCATTCAATTTTTAATAAATTTGGATGGCTTGCTAAATTTGTTGACAATTTTTGCAGTAAATTTGTTGCTCGCGTCATTACAGTATTGCTAAATTAAGTTTTATTCTTGTAACTATATAACCACACAATTTTGACAGAGTAAAAAAGGGGGAAGGGAGCTATTAAATAATTTAGACAATTATGGTTTGTAAAATCATAACATGTACAATGCACGCGATAGGATGCTAAAAAGCTATGTGCCACACTAATTGGCAGACTATTTTTAATTTAAATGTAGTATTACTAGGTATTGTTTTTTATTCTCTAACACTCTAACGTATTGACTTGAGTATAACGAGTAGACGAAAATGTTTATGATTAAATAGAGTCAAAGTTAAGGATACAGTAATGCTAGGGAGGGAAATCACAGGGGGGTGGATATAGTAGGGGGAGGGTACTGTGGTGGGAGAAGGGAGGTTACCCCACGTGGGGTGGTTCCATACTACACACGTGTGTCTCCCGACTTAGCATCTACAAGCAAACACAACGCAACTAGACTTATCTGTGCTTACTCCTTAACACATCCTTCCAAATATATTAATCTTACTTAATTAAACTACTCAATAGTAATTAATCACATATCTACTTTATACTTAGAAATTATAAATAAACAAAATAACTTCTTAAAATTAATAATTATAACCGTGAATTCTTCTTTAAATACCTCGAATATATTAAATTATTTAATTTGTTTTACTTGATTCTATCAGTGCGAAATATTAATATTTTTTTTTTTTTTTACGGTTTTGAATCTTCTTTTTTCCTAAGGACAAATGAATAAAACATTAATTAAAGTTCGTGTCGTTTACGATTCAGTAACCAAACAATTTCGTGGATAATAATCGTTTGAAGCAGTGACAAACAAACAAGAAAATTGAACCACTTCGGATTTCTCTTAATATACAAGTAAGTCAATTAATTATTAATATATTTTTTGGCAATTATATACTAAATATTTTTAAGAGAGTTAATACACAAGAGGAAACTATCATTTCCATTTTCTAAATTATGAAAAACATTATATTTATTTTACTGCTGTGTTAACTACAGCTTTATTAATATACTGTTGTATTAGCTATATTTTATTTATGTACTGTTGTGATAATTACAGTTTATTAATATACTGTTGTGTTAACTATAGTTTATTAATATATCTACTGTTGTGTTAACTACAGAGTTTATTAATAATATACTGTCGCGTTAACTATAGTTTATTAATATACTGTTGAGTTAACTACAGTTTATTAATGTACTGTTGTGTTAAATATAGTTTATTAATGTTTCTACTTTGTGTTAACTATAGAGTTTATTAATAATATACTGTCGCGTTATCTACAGTTTATTGATATACTGTTGTATTAACTATAGTTTAATTATTTTACCATTATTAGTATTTATACATTGTTTTGGAATAAGAAAATTACAATTACATTAGTAAGAAAATGAAAAAGTAATTAGCGTTAATCAATTTAAATTAAATTATAATTATTATTAACTACGGGAAACAGACAGAGAAAAATACACTCCAGCGCCGGGATTTGAACCACGGGCCTCTATATATAGAAAATCATTCTCCTGCGTAGCTTAGTTGGAAGAGTGCTATACTGGAAATATAGAGGCCCGTGGTTCAAATCCCGGCGCTGGAGTGTATTTTTCTCTATAATTTGATTTAAATTAAAATTTAATCTTTCCGTAGTATGAATACTACCAAAATCGTAAAATATGAGTTAAAAATAAATTTCAGCGGAAAGAATATTGATTACAAACATGGACGATTGTGAATTTACTGCATGTTAAGGTATAATTTACTGCAATTAATTGCATTGATGGCGATTTATTGATACAATAGTTAAATGTATGTATCTAAAGAAATAAACACTTTCAATGTTTTATAAGTTTATATTATAAAGTTTTATTTAATTGCATTAAAACTGACTTTAAATATTTATTGATTATAAATTAACTATTGTTACATCACCAATAATGTAAGATATTTAATTACTTTATTGTTTTATTTAATTGGTTAATAAGATAAAAGAGTTGCTTGTTAATGAATAATTTTATATTATTAGTATCAAAACCGGATATTTTATTGTTTAATTTCATTGGATAATAACATTTAAGAGTTTCTGGTTAGATAGTTAGATCCATTTACAACCTAAATCATACATTATACCCTTTTATATCTTATATACATTAATTTATCTGTTGATAAATCTGCCTAAACCCGTGGAGAAGTGATTTGATATTAGGTATCAAAACCGTGTGATATTAAATCTTTCTTTTAGTATAATTTCATTGGTTAATAACATGAAAGAGTTGATTGTTAATGACAGTGATTCGATATTAGGCATCAGAACTGTGTGACATTTAATTTTTAATAGTACTATTTTAATGATTAATAACATTAGGGTGTTGCTTGTTAATGAGAGTGACTTCAATAAGGCATAAAAACCGTCTCGTATTTGTCTTTTAGTGTATTATTTCATTAATTAATAACATTAAAGAGTAAAGAGGGTTGCTTGTTAATGAGAGTGATTTGATATTAGGTATTAAAACAATGTGACACTTAATGCTTTTATAAGATTATTTCATTAATTAATAAAATTAAAATGTTGCTTGTCAATTAAAGTGATATGATATTAGGTATCAAAAACGTGTGATGTTTAATTATTTTATTGTTTTGTGTAACGAAGTTCCTTATGGCACGTTCTGGAGCCCGGGAGTGAATCCAAATAAATTGGTAAGGCGTGAGGTCTCACGTAAAAAGGGTTTCGTTGGTATTGTGAACACAAAATTAGAAGGGGGGAGAGGGGGGGGGGGGGGGAAGAAAAGTTTTTTGACAAAATGGCGCCGAAAATTAAACACTATCCATAAGTGGTATATATATTTGTAATCTACTCTTCAATACCTTTCATTTGATACCTTACTCAAAATTTATAAAAAATATTTTTATTCGAGTGACATGAATTATCCGCCATCTTGGATTTCCAGTAGATCAGATCAAATTGCTAATCTTATTTTTTCTATGGCCCAGCAGACCAGACATTTTGCATATTTTTCTATATTTTTAGTAACAGCGGAAATACGATTTTAGGGGGGGGGACACGCAAAATTTCGAGGTTTTTAGACAAAATGGCGCTGAAAATTAAACACTATCCATAAGTGGTATATATATTTGTAATCTACTCTTCAATACCTTTCATTTGATACCCCACTCAAAATTATAAAAAAATATTTTTTTTCGAGTGACATGAATTATCCGCCATCTTGAATTTCCAGTAAATCAGATCAGATTGCTAATCTTATTTTTTCTATGGCCCAGCAGACCACACATTTTGCATATTTTTCTATATTTTTAGTAATAGCGGAAATACGATTTTAGGGGGGGGGACACGCAAAATTTCGAGGTTTTTAGACAAAATGGCGCTGAAAATTAACCACTATCCCTAAGTGGTATATATATTTCTATTCTACTCTTCAATACCTTTCATTTGATACCCCACTCAAAATTATAAAAAAAAAATTTTTTTCGAGTGACATGAATTATCCGCCATCTTGAATTTCCAGTAAATCAGATCAGATTGCTAATCTTATTTTTTCTATGGCCCAGCAGACCACACATTTTGCATATTTTTCTATATTTTTAGTAATTGCGGAAATACGATTTTAGGGGGGGGGACACGCAAAATTTCGAGGTTTTTAGACAAAATGGTGCTGAAAATTAACCACTATCCCTAAGTGGTATATATATTTCTATTCTACTCTTCAATACCTTTCATTTGATACCCCACTCAAAATTATAAAAAAATATTTTTTTTCAAGTGACATGAATTATCCGCCATCTTGAATTTCCAGTAAATCAGATCAAACTGCTAATCTTATTTTTTCTATGGCCCAGCAGACCACACATTTTGCATATTTTTCTATATTTTTAGTAATAGCGAAAATACGATTTTAGGGGGGGGGACACGCAAAATTTCGATGTTTTTTGACAAAATGGCGCTGAAAATTAACCACTATCCCTAAGTGGTATATATATTTCTATTCTACTCTTCAATACCTTTCATTTGATACCCCACTCAAAATTATAAAAAAATATTTTTTTTCGAGTGACATGAATTATCCGCCATCTTGAATTTCCAGTAAATCAGATCAGATTGCTAATCTTATTTTTTCTATGGCCCAGCAGACTACACATTTTGCATATTTTTCTATATTTTTAGTAATAGCGGAAATACGATTTTAGGGGGGGGGGACACGCAAAATTTCGAGGTTTTTTGACAAAATGGCGCTGAAAATTAACCACTATCCCTAAGTGGTATATATATTTCTATTCTACTCTTCAATACCTTTCATTTGATACCCCACTCAAAATTTAAAAAAAATATTTTTTTTTCGCGACGTGAATTATCCGCCATTTTGAATTTGAACAGCTGATAATATTGAGTTCGCTATATTTTTCCTGTGTGCGCGTCAAAACGATCATTTATACTGGAAAGTTTCACGTTTTTATCTTTTTTGGTTCAAAAGTTATTGGAACCGTACAGAGTGACAGACGGACACAGGAACGAAACTATAAGGGTTTCTTTTTTTTGGTTTTACCAACGAAACCCTAAAAAACGACCAAAATCACCGTCACAAAATCACCGTCACTCAAAAACCGTCACAAAATCTACCGATGACGATAACTTGAGTAAAAGTTCATTAGGGTACTACTTAAACTATACAGTGTGGTGGCCTACGGACCCTCGCTGTGTGCTGACTAGCACACACTTGACCTGACTTTAGATTCGTGTTCTTCATAGTTTGAAGATATTCAAACGCCCAATATTTATTTTTTTTTACAAATTTTTTTTTGGGCGAAAATTTGGGTCGAAAATCTCCAAAAACACAATTTTTCCAAACTTTAGGCGAATTTTCCGGGAAAATTATACGTATAGGAGAAATTTTGACTTCATATTCGGATTCAGCACACAATAATACTTTAGAAAAGGACATTTTCATGCTGAAGCTTTTTTTTGCAAACAGTGTAATTAATCGAGCTGTCATTACATGCGAAACGCTATCACCCAATTATTCTTCTAATAAGAGCCTATTAGACTTGGTTCGACCTGTTGAATTTTTGTAGTTCTTTCTTAAACTACGAACATTTAAGCAATACGTAATTGAAGAGTTGAAATTCATAAGACTCTAAGTGCCAAAAAATATAATTTTAAGTTGATGGCTTCAAAACGATTTAAGGCCCAACCTAGTAATAATCAAAAAGGTCTAAGTGACAAACTAGAACTGTATATCTGTTAAAAATCTCACAAGATAGCAGCATCTCCCCAGTGTTGCTTCTTTTGGGTTTAAGTGCCAATACATACATAACTTTTTTTCAGAAAGCGATTTGGCACTTAGAGTCTTATGAATTTCAACTCTTCAATTATATTGGAATGCTCTCATCCAATCATTGTTTCAATGAGAGCCTATTAGACTTCGTTCGATCTGCGCTATAATTATTTCTTAAACAATAAAAAATTATGCGCATTACATTGTAGTACTGTCACTTAACCATTCTTTTATAATGAGCGTCTATTCAATTAGACATTATTTGTCAGTTTTAGTCCTTATTAGTTCACAAAATTATGAACGTTTGGTTTCACATAAAACAAATACATTCGTCAGCGAATTTATCCGATAAAAATACATTATAAATGATTTATATTATGAAATTAATATGGTTTAGCTCCTTCAATATGGTTTATATTTTCATATTTTTACAAAACGTATCACTCCAAATTAATCAACTCTTCTATTTATTTATAATATTTTACTATTAAATTAACATAGTTTAGCTACTTTAAAAGTTTATATTTTAACTTTTCCTCACTACCTATAGTAGGAAAAGTATTGTTTTCACCAAAAATTTTTTTTTTTCGAGATTTCAACGGGTGTTTTTAAGACCTCCTGAGTGGTTTTCAGCATAACGTCTGTATGTATGTGTGTGAGTGTGTGTGTGTGTGTGTGTGTGTGTGTGTGTTATCATCGTAGCGCCCAAGGTATTTAACCTAGAGTTGAAACTTGGCAGAAAAATCAGTCCTTACCTGTGGTGGTGCCCTAAGTTACTCTAAATTAAAGTAGACCCACTGTTTTATTTATTTGTAATATTTGATGACGTAATGTAATTTTTGTATCACAACATTTATTATGTCAAATCGGAACCATTAAACTGATTTAACAGAGATAAATGTATCACTCGAAATTTGATTGATTCGTCAATCAGGAAACTGATTATAACAGGTCGTATCTCATTCTCAAGAGTGACAACTTGATTAAATTTATTACCATCAATACTGATTAATAATTTTACAATCAGCATATTTCAGACAGGTTCAACAATCTTTACAAATATTAACTTTTTTTTTCAATAACTAACATTAAAAAAAATTACCCTTATACTATGCGAAAAACAAAGTAATTAATAATCATAAAACTGTTAAGACAATATATAATAAAAACTGATAATTTTTTTTCTATAAAAAAATTAAATTTCAAACAAAATTGTAAGATGGAAAAGTATTTCATTTTTGAAGTAATCAAAAATCAAATTTAGATTATACGAAATTAAATAACCTCTAAAGATTCAATATATTAAAGCTGTCACGTATTATATATTCACTAAATGGATTTTGGTAAGTAAATATATTTATTTATCAATGTATTCCCAATATAAGCGTACAAATTCATCTATCATTTTATGTATCAAGGTCATTAAAATCTGTAGTTATGTAAAGAAGGTGTGAAAAAAATAAACGTTCAAATTTAAAAATAACAAATAAGCAGAGAACTTACATTTATTCTTCAAAGTAAACGAATTGTTATCAACGAAACGTTTATTCTCATATAATAAGACTAAATTTCAAACAAATAAGTAGCGAACTTTTCTATACTATTGATAAAAAAAATATATATATATATTCTTGTGGCCGCTGTGGTCAATTTATTGGTTTAGTTTATTTTGGATTAATTTGTGTCACCAAATTTTAGTATTTTTTATTATTTGGGTTGTTTCCTGATCCTACTTGGTCAGGCAGAGTTGTTTTAAGTGACATTTCTGTCATCTTGGTCAGTCCTGATCCAAGTAGGAGAGGGAAACTTCTTTTACGAGATTTATAGGAGATGTCTATTATATAAACAAAAGCTGTGTTCAATATAATATACCAGTCATATCTCAGTAAAACGTTTCTCTATTCTTACACTGCCCTTGTGGCAGTCACAGTAAAAGAAGTCTCCATCTGAATCAGGAAGTGACAGATCCAATGTTTACAGAAAAAATTTTGAAGTGACAGCAAAATAAAAAAACATTGAAGAAAAAAGAAAAAAGATGAGTGGACGTCGCGGAAGACCAAAGAAGAACTCTGATGGTAAATCAGAGCTAGAAGAGCAAAGAAGTGTAATATCGACCTTAAGCCGTATGACTGAGAAGAAACAGAAGCAAGTCGTACAGCTTATAAAAGAAAAAGCTTTAAGGCCGATTATTAGTTCGTCTCTCAGTGAGATCAAGTTTCTCATAGACGAATTAAGGACTTCCACAGAATCATTTAGAAAACTTGCCGGGAAGAAATCTGTGGAAGCAAGAGAGAAAGAGCTCTACTTAGAGGAGTTAGAGGAGTTCTATGCCGAGTCCATGGTGAACATCGAACCCGATCCAGACCCGCAGGAAGAGGTGAGGCCCTCGAGTAGTCGATCTCCCTCCGTCATGTCGCAAGGATCAAGAAGGTCGCGTGTTTCGGTATCCAGCGAAGCTGCACAGAAGCTAGCAGACCAGCTGCAAAGGTTGGAAAGAAAACAACAAGAGCTGCAGCTGGCGGCGAAGCAGGCGCTGCTGGATGCCGAGACGAAGAGAAACAAACTTCTGATCCAAGCACTGAAGGATCCAAAGATTGAAGGCGAGGACTTGAAGCTTTTCCTCCGTAGTTCTTCTTTTCCAGAGACGTCAAAGGAGGAGCAGCCGGGGACAGCGGAGAGACCAACATGGACAAAAGGCCGACAAGATCTAGGTTCGCTTTCTCAATTACCCAGAGACACAGAGGTATGTGGGAATGTACATAGTATAGAGAAGGCAGTACTGCAACCGGTTCTGCACACTCCTTCAGCCCTTGAGATAGCAACTACTAAGGATTTGGCTGGGAATACAAATACGGATTTAAATACAGGAACAAGTACAGCTCTGCTATTAATGACTAAAATACAAGTGCTGAATTCATTAACACCGCGTAAATTCAAGGGTGATAGCGCAGAGTTCCCCTTGTTTAGAGCTCAAATAAAGACCCACTTAGAAGACGGTATTCTCCCGGAAGGGGAGAAAAGTGTATTCCTTGCCAAATTCTTAGATGGCGACGCTCTAAAAATTTATCAGAGAAACTTTGGTCTGTCTTATCACGACAGTGTTGCCTTACTAGAACGTAAGTTTGGCAACAGTGTCGCGGTAACAGAGGCCTGGGTTAATAGACTCACAGAAGGTCCAATTATTGGGCCAGGAGATAGTAAGGGGTTGGAGGCGTATGCAGAATCGTTGCGGACAGCTACTAGGGTTCTTTCTGAGGAGGCGTTGAGGGAACTTAGCACAAAGATGTGCTTAAAGAAAATGGTATCCCGTCTTCCAACTAGCCTTCTCCCCAAATGGATTGGTTATATAGACAAATTTAATGGAAACGAGAGTATTCACGACTTAGCGAGTTTTACTGAAATTCAGGCCAAAATGAGAAACCACCCAGTATATGTAGAACCCGATAAAATTAGTCAAAATTTAAGTTACTCGACTAAGTATTCTAAAAGTCGTAGAAATGAAGTCAACATAACTTCATCTATAAATGAAGTCAAGCCCCCTCAGAAAAATATTATACAATCAGATAGTCTAGAGGCATGTCTATTCTGTCACGGCATGCACAGACTGATTGAATGTACTAAGCTAGCTAAAGAATCCCCTGATAAAATCAAAGAATTTGTACAACGCAGAGGTCTTTGTTTTGGGTGCCTTTTACGTGGTCATAGGTCTAAATTTTGCCCAAAGCGAGCAGTTTGTAAGGTAAAAGATTGTGGCAAAAATCACCCAACAGTACTGCACTCTCTGAGGGCAGAAAAATCTTCAAATTTAGTGACGGACGAAAGTTCAAAATCGGTTGCCCGCCAAAATTTGGTGAGCTCCACTAGAACCACTGCATTTATCATTCCTGTTTATGTAAGTAAAGAAAAAGAACCACAGAATAAGAGACTAGTTTACGCGTTGTTAGATGATGGGAGTGACTCGTGTTTCATCGCAAGCGGCTTAAAAGATGAATTAGGGTGTGAGGGGTTTTTAACGGGACTACAGCTAAGTACTATTCATCAAAAGTCTAACGAAGTAGCCTACAGAGTTCCAGGGTTAATAGTTACTAGAATTGATGGGGAAGAAAGCATTAGGTTACCGGGAGCTACTTATAGTAGAGATAGTATACCAGGGTCTCCTGATGAAATACCGACACCAGAGATTGCGGAATGCTTAGAACATCTAAGAGGGATCGCGAAAGAGATACAGCCGCTAATGGTGGACACAGAAATTAAGTTGCTTATAGGAAATAATTGTCCAAAAGCGTTATGCCCCCTAGAGGTAAGGAAAGGTGGGGATAGCGATCCTTACGCAGTAAGGACAGCCTTAGGGTGGGGTATAATAGGGCCTCGTCCTTTAGTGACAGGCAAAGAGAATGTTAGCGGTACAGGTAAATCCAGATTATGTGTGAAAGAAATAATTAATATATTTAATTTAGAGCATTCAAATTGTGAGTTAAAAGATTATAAATTAGGAATTTCGGCAAACGATAAAAAATGTTTAGATGTTAAGATTAAAGGTGTCATTCAGAGACCAGATAAACCTTATGTAATACTACCATTAAAAAATCCAGACTTTGAATTTCCGGTAAATAGAGACGTGGCAATGAAAAGACTAAATTCAATAAAAATAAAGTTTAAAAATCCAACCTGTAAATTAGATTATTTAGCCTTCATGAAAGACATGTTTGATCAAGGTCATGCGGAACCTGCTGATCATATAGATGAAGTTGAGGGCAAAGTATGGTATTTGCCTCACCAGAGAGTAGACCATCCGAAAAGGAAAAATATTAAAATAGTTTTTGATTGTTCAGCTATCTACAAGGGAGTGTCGCTTAGTAATTTGATTAGTAGTCCCGACCTCACAAACTCAGTGATAAGAGTGTTAGTTAGGTTCAGAAAGGAAAAGATAGCGTTTGTAGGTGACGTAGAAAGAATGTTCCTACAAGTAGTCGTGCCTAAAGATGATAGAAATCTTTTGAAATTTCTATGGTGGGAGGAAGGTGACGTAGACGCAAATCCTAAGTTAGAGTATCCCGTGACAAGATATTTCTGGTCAGATAGTCGAGTAGTCCTAGGGATCATAAAAAACGAGACCAAAAGAATTCATACTTTTGTAGCGAACAGGATTAAAACCATTAGAGATTGTTCAGACCCACAAAGTTGGTATCACGTGGCTTCTAAAAGCAATCCAGCGGACTTGGCTTCTAGGGGACTGTCAACTAAAGACCTTTATCACTCTAGGTGGTTTGTGGGGGAATTATCGTTACCCACAGTAATTGAGGTGTCGAAAGACTTAGAAATAGATGAAGGGGATCCAGAGGTTCACAAATCCATAGTAAGGGAAGTCAAAAGCCAGATAAAATTTACAGATCGATTTAAGCAATGGTCTTCATGGATTAAGTTAAAAAGAGCGGAAGCACTGTCATTAAGGTTCATAAATCATCTGTTAGCTAAAAGTAAAAATAAACCAACACCTATTTTGGACCCAAAGATTAATCAGTTAAGTGTTGGGGAACAAAAAAGGGCTGAGATAAAGATTGTAACTAAAATTCAGGGAGGCCGCGTTCAAAAAACTAGAATTTTAGAATTTGTTCGAATAATTTGGGATCGTTGGAAGACGGAATACCTTAATTCTTTACAGCCCAGAGCTAAGGGTTGCGCACCTAAGAGAAACTTGCAAAAGGGCGATGTCGTCCTCTGTGTTAAAGAAGAGGAACCTAGATCGAATCGGCCTTTAGCAAGGAATACCTGCACCTACCCGGATGACGACGGTCTTGCACGTAAAGTGAGGCTCCGATATGCAGATCGGTGGGAGTTAGATCGCTCGACCATAGACCACAGCTATCATCTTACTGGTAGTAGTCTCCGAAAAGAAGTTCGGGAGTATTCTCCCGAAGGTGGGAGTGTGGCCGCTGTGGTCAATTTATTGGTTTAGTTTATTTTGGATTAATTTGTGTCACCAAATTTTAGTATTTTTTATTATTTGGGTTGTTTCCTGATCCTACTTGGTCAGGCAGAGTTGTTTTAAGTGACATTTCTGTCATCTTGGTCAGTCCTGATCCAAGTAGGAGAGGGAAACTTCTTTTACGAGATTTATAGGAGATGTCTATTATATAAACAAAAGCTGTGTTCAATATAATATACCAGTCATATCTCAGTAAAACGTTTCTCTATTCTTACACTGCCCTTGTGGCAGTCACAATTCTATTACTATTACTATTTATAACAAATATAATACTAGGCATCGCGTGGCTCTATCATTGATGCGAGCGTATAGTAATAAATATGTATTGAATATTGAAAAAAAAGATTATTGTGAATCATGATGAGTTGATAGATAATGGGTCTGGTAGTAGTGCAGCGGCTAGTAGTAAGGGAACCACCCCGCATTCTTACTATTCCACTAACCACACATCTATATTTCAATATTTATAATTTGTATCTCTTTGCTACAAACAAACTACTGCATGTATCAAATTGAAATTTTGCATGCCTGTTTCAATTGTGCATCAGATGGTGTCTATGAAGTTTTATTAAAATCGTTACGTTAGAACGTAAGATATCGGTAAAAAGGTTGTTTTCTCTATTTTAAACGTTTAGGCCCGCTTCAATAGTTTTAGCGATCTTTATTAATTCATAGCGGTGTCGCTGTTGGTTTTACTAAAAAATGTTATTTGAAAAAAATGTTCGTCTCATTGAATAGATGATGATAGAATCTTTTCCCGTCCTGAAATTCCAATTTAATTTTTGAACCTCTCGTTTACGCGAGCGTTGCGCGCGAACTCTTGGACGGATCACGCTGTCCAACGAACTTAGCCTGAGTATTAGTAAGAGGATCATGTATACCAAATTTCAACTAAATCGGTCAACTTTTACTCAAGTTATCGTCACACGCGTGAACGTTACTGACAGACAGACAGACAGACAGACAGACAGACAGACAGACAGACAGACAGACAGACACGGAGCATATTTCGTTGAATGTAGGAAGCTCGCTACGCTCGCTTCAATTATTTAAAATACAAAATATAATAAAATAATCAACGAAACGTATAGACTATTTAAAAACAACAATGAAATGTAGTTGGTTGTTTTTTGGAATGAAAGTCCTTTATTATATTTTATTCAAACAAGCTTTCGTCCAAAAAACAACCAACTACTTATATAAAAAAAAACCTCAAGTCCACAAAAGAAAAACTTCAACAATGAAATGATTCATAAAATTTGTCAATAAAAAAAAATGATGACTCGTGCATTTGTAAAACTAATGACTAATAATGACTAAATTAAATGACTAATTTTATTGCATTAACATCAACATCGGAAATACATAATGTATGCAAGTTTCAGTTTTCTAGGGAGTATAGAAGTGGGTAAAATGTAGGTTTATATTACAAGATTTGGAGATAAAAAAAAATCAAAGCAAGTTAACGCAATTGTATACTGTTTTTAAATAAGTAACGAAACTTTTATACTTTTTTAAAAAAAACAAATAATAATATAAGCAATGAAACTTTTGTACAATTAATTAGAAAGAACAAAGTAAGAAACGACACTTTTTTTACTGTTAATAAAAACAAATTATAAAAGCATAAGCAACGAAACTAATAAGAAAGAACAAAATTAGAATTGGCACTTTTATGCTATTAATATAAAAAAAAGTAAACAAAAAACAAATAAACAAAACTTTAATATACTATTAAAAAAAAAAATGAAAACATATGCAACGAAACTTTTATACAATTAATAAGAAAGTACAAACTATGGAACAACACTTTTATACTATGTATTAATAAAAAACAAACAATAAAAAAGGCAACGAAACTTTTATACAATTAATAAGAAAGTACAAAATAAGTACGACACTTTTATACTATGTATTAATAAAAAAAGCAATGACTTTTTATGCTATATTAATATAACATAAAAGTTTCGTTGCCTTTTTAATTCTAGAAAAGTATCTTGCTTAAGCAAAGATACCTTTTACTATTAATAAAATATAAGCAACGGAACTTTTTACTATTAATAAGAAAGTGCAAACTAAGGAACGACACTTTTACACTAATTAATAAAAAAACCAACAAAATAAGGCCTTGAAACTTTTATTCTATTAATATAAAACAACAAAAAAATAGCAAAGAAACTTTTATTCTAGTACAACAAATTAGCAAAGGAACTTAGTTTTACAAAACAAAAAAATTTAAAAAAAGAAAACTCAACTACTATTTATTTACTTGTTTCTATTTATTCCACTGCAAACCAACTAAAAAATAAGCAACGAAATATAAATTTTTGTAAATATGAATAAATAAATACTTAATTATTGAGCGTCATTGCTATCATAATATTAGTAATTGCTTATTTATAAATATTAGCTTAATTTGTATGTTATAGTAAGCAATTAGATCTGTTGGGTAAGTATGTTTTGGAATTACGAGAATTACCTCAGACTGTGTGATAAGATTATAAGACCAAAACCGAGGATTATTTTCTAATCCAGACTTGGGTTATAAAAATTAATCTAATATATAAACACATATCATGATAACTCAAATTTTGCTTTTGGAATTGTCTTCAGAGCTGTTAATCGTATTCATTATATTAAAGTTGAATCACACATTTTATTTTTACTACGTTTTTATTAGCTTGCTTTCTTGTTTGTTTGTTTGTTTGTCTGGTAGAAATCTGGCAATCGATTTCTAACTAACTTACCGAATAGCTACATTTGAAACTTTTAGCATAGCTCAGAACACGATGACAATTCATTATTTTAATACTTTTAGCCATCTTTCAGCAGAATTTAATTGGTTTTCAGCAAATTTTGCTGTATGGAAAATATTTACAATCTTTATTTTGACGGGTTTCAAATTTGTGGTTATGGCAAGACTTCAGGCAACAGACAGATATTTTATAGGACCTCAAAACGTCTGTACTATGTCCATCAACATCGATATTATGTTCAATCACTATATGTAAACTTTCTCTATAATATATTAATATGACGAGCCGTTAAGCCCGTGTAAACGGACTTAAATTTAAATTAAAAAAACAAAATCAATCCATTTATATATTAAAGATTTAAGATATTATATCTATTAGAAGATTAAAAAATCAAAACAAACTTTTATTTTTATTAGAATAAATGTGGAGCTTAGCAATAACAAGTCATTTCGAGTTGTTTATTAAATAAATATCAAAAATAAAGAAATGTGTCCTAAATTTTGCACACACATATTCTTCTTCGCCGACAATATAAATATCTATCATTATCATATACAAAATTGGTAAATCTAATAAAATCAAGTTTTTCCACTAAAACTATATTACTTTCTCGCTCTCTTCAATTCTTGTTTTTCAGTTCACACTGAGTTTTCTAAAATTAACGCTTAAAAACTCAGAAAAATGTGACAGGGAGTTAGAAAGCTATAGGAGGTCGTTCACACTATAAAGAAGCAGGAAGAGGTATATATTTCACACTATGTATAAAGAAGCAGAAAGAGGTATTTTTTACACTATAAAGAAGCAGAATAGTCAGGGTGCCCATAGGCAAAAAAGTAACTTATACATACTCTTTCCAAACCTTTTTGTATGGCTTTTTTTGGCAAAGTCTGACACCGTTTTCCTCTGTGACTTTTTTTTAGTTTTGGGGCGTTTCTTTTTTTTTATTTGAACCCTAAAACTTTGACGTGTCAGACTTGAAAATCGGAAAAAATTCTGCGTCAGACAATATTAAAATGTTGATTTATAGCGTTCAAATATTGTATCTTGAGATAATCAGCTGGTTATTAATTATTAATTAATATTAGTTCATATTAATTAATATCCATAATTATTAATTACAATTAATTAATATAATTAATTAATAACTGGCTGATTTTCTCATGATACCTTATTTGAACCCTATAAATCAACATTTTAATATTGTCTGACGCAGAACTTTTTCCAATTTTCTAGTCTGACGCGTCAAAATTTTAAGGTTCAAATAAAAAAAAAAAACGCCCCAAAACTAAAAAAAGTCACAGAGGAAAACGGTGTCAGATTTGGCCTAAACAAGCCATACAAAAAGGTTTGGAAAGAGTATGTATGAGTTACTTTTTTGCCTAGAAAGAGACTAATTACTGACCCTGACTAGAAAGAGATATTTCACACTATAAAGAAGCAGTAAGAGGTATTTTTGACATTTTCATGTTTAGGTTATGGCACATAACTCAAAAAGCATTACCTTTTCTAAAATTAACGCTTAAAAACTCAGAAAAATGTGACAGGGAGTTAGAAAGCTATAGGAGGTCGTCCACACTATAAAGAAGCAGGAAGAGGTATATATATCACACTAAGTATAAAGAAGCAGAAAGAGATATTTTTTACACTATAAAGAAGCAGAAAGAGATATTTCACACTCTAATGAAGCAGAAAGAGGTATTTTTCACAGTATAAAGAAGCAGGAAGAGGTATTTTTCTTAGAAATATATTACTTGTTGAACTCTATAAAAATAATCTACAAGATTACTCCCCCCTTCTCTTTCAACGGTTTTTATTAATAAGGCAGAAAATTGTTATCATCCCTGGGATTAAATACAACTTTCCGGTTGTAAAACATCCGAGGGAAGCCCTGATTGGTTCTACAGCATCATAACTTGAAGCCCTTCCTTAGATATATGTTTTTAAAACAAAATCATATACCATATTATATGAGTAGCTGAACTCCAAAAGCAGCTATATCCACTTGACTTTTTTTTTTTTTTTGGCAAAGAACGAAAAATGTCTAGCAATTCACGAAATTGTGTTATCAGGTTATTTCATTTTATTATTTTTTTTTAATCTATAACTAATAATTCATTTAGAGGACAAAAGCCCTATAATCTCAGGCTATTATTTTCTTTTTAATAAACAAAAAAAATAATCACATAGCTGGTTTTGTCACATCTTTGTTTATAGCTACTTTTGCAACCAAACTCACCGCCTTGTTTGATTGGGGTGCTGCAGCAAAAGCAGTTATATCCAATAAATTAAGCAGTTATAAAATATTATTTTAACTATTTAAACTATTATTTATTCAGTGTAGCCACTATAATATTTTGTTTACTTATTTCTCTTCTATCACATTTTTTTCTGTTTAAAAGAAGATAGAAATGTGTAAAGAAGAATATAGATGATTTTGCAGTCTTACTCAGAGTAACTCTATAATGTGTACATAGGATATAGCTGTGTTTGGATCAGTTATGGATATAGCTCCTTTTGAATCCGAGTACAGTAGGGATATAGCTGCTTTTGTAACCGCACTCATATTTCAATCTAGATTTTAATAGGTTTATAATATTTTTTGGAACTGTTTGACTGCAGAACCTTGAAGAGCTTTAAAAAACAAATCCAGGGGTACCATTATCTCATTTTTTCATTTTTTTTGGATATAGCTGCTTTTGGAATTCGGCTAGGCCTACTCATATATTCCTTCAATGCAATTATTTTTACTTTCCGATATATGTAATACATAGAAAGTATTGTAATAAGGCGGAAATACACATGCTAGTAAAAAAGCATGCCAGTGGCGAGTTACTAGCACGACAGTAGCTGGCATGCTGCAGATGCTGTGTACATTTGCCAGTGAAACAGCATGCTAGTATCATCCAGATGATCGGTCTTGTGCGAGCTACTAGCACATGACAATACACATTCCAGTCACAGTTCTAGTTTGAAACAGGCAATCGTTTCTTGCCTTCTTTTAGCCGGAATAAATGATAAAATAATTGTATTTGATTTAATTAATTTTAATAGTTTTATTAATTGTTTCAATGTACCTTATGAATGTATCGGTGCGGAATGATATTAACCAGATTGTTCTGTTACTTGCAAAGAACTGTGTTTTAAAACATTTGAAAAATAATAAAAAGACACGAAGAGTGTGGATAAGATCGGATAGCTAAAGGAAATTACGTACACGGAGCGAGTCAGTGCCTACTAAATGAAATGGGGGGGACGTTAATGGTTTTAGGAATCAATTGCGAGTGCTTCCGGAGAAAGTTGATGAGTTGTTGTCAGATACCCGCGAAAGGAAGGAACGCAACTGAAGACTGAAGGGCTGAGGGAGACTCGTGCTAGCTACTAGCAACCTAGCGCTGGCAGGCCGGTTTACACTTGCCTTATCAGTTCGTCCTCCCCTCGACTCGTGCCACTGGCAAGACAAAAATCAAACCTCGTGCGATTTACTCTCATGCTTTTTACTCGCATGCTATTTGATGTACATGCCAGTAGCTCTCCTCTGCGAGCCACTCGTATGTTTTTGTGCGAGTAACTAGCATGTGTATTTTCGCCTATAGCACAAATAATAGCTTTTGAGGATTTAAATGTTTTAAGGTTGCTTGAGAGATAAAAATGTGTTTTTGTAGTTTTAATTCTTTAAGTAAAGAGCCACTATTATCTTTTATAGTTAATATAATGTGATGTTTAAAAATCCTCTTCTCTTTGTTTTCTCTCCACAGCTCAGGACTCTATGTTCTCTAGTGGATATAGATAACCTAATGTAGTGCCAAAAATGTAAAATTTGAAAACATTATTCACGGAATTTAAAAAAAAAATGTACTAAATGTTCTTTGTGTATAAATATTATTATTCAATAAAGGTATTAAAAAATAAAAAAAAATACCATGTTAGTGTGTGTATCGATAAGGATTAACGCTATTGAAGATAGCTTAAACGTAAAAATGATCAGTTTCAGCTCAAAACTACTTCTTAAGGTCCTTGGAAAAACCGAGGACTCTTATACTTTCCTTCGTTTGTCTGTCTGTCGGTTAGTTACCTGATAGAAATTACCAACATTTGAAAATTTGGGGTTAAGTTATTATATGTAAAATTACAAGATAAAAAGAACTTTTTATATACTACCTTTTTTAAATTTTCTGTTAAATCATATATAATGTTGATAATATAATTGTCATTCTTATAATATAATTTTAGTGAAAAAAAGTTCCGAATTTAATTACTTCACATAAATTACAACCATTCTAGAGAGCTGATGTTAAACCTATAAAAGGACAAATCTTTGTACTACGGATCTCACCAACACCGAATCTAAACCGTGCCATTGATATGCCCCCGTGTCGGGACAGTATAAGAGAAGAAAAAGAAAAAAAATGTGTACAAGTAAAGAAGTACAGAGACAGAAAAATTAAACCGATACCTAGGACACAAGTGTAAACAAACCTGGTTGTCACACGTCAATTTATTTATTTATTTGATTACTTTTCCTTTTTCGCTGTCATTCAATGTTTATCTCTTAATAAAAAATCACAAATTTGAAACCCGTCAAAATGAAGATTATAAATATGGGACATCTCAAAACAAATAAAATAACTTGTGGATTTTTGCCGAACTAATTTTCCATACAGCAAAATTTGCTTGAAACTAATTAAATTCTGCTGAAAGATGGCTAAAAGTATTAAAATATTGCATTGTCATCGTGTTCTGAGCTATTCTAAAATTTTCCAATGGCTAGCTACTCGGGAAGTTAGTTAAAAATCGATTGCAAGATTTGTACTGGACAAACAAACAAACAAACAAGAAAGAAAGCTAATAAAAACTTAGTTATAAACCAAAAATCACCGGAAATATATAAGGAAGCCCCATAATATAGGTAGGCATTTATTTAACGGAAATGCGTCGTCATGTGGGGGTGTTACATTAGAAAGAAGGATGCTTTGAGTACAAATATATATTTAGTTCTTTTTTTTACCAATTCTTTTCATTTTTTATTTCATTTTTGTATCATGCGTCCTTTATAATTAGTTTTTACTGTTCCCCCATACTTTTTGCTTCCGAGCTTACCGAAGGTAACGAAAGCTATGTGATCGTTCTGAAGAATAACAAATTTTATGTCTCCGACTTCAAAAATTCTAAGACAGAAATTTCTTTCAGATATCAGAGAACATTTTTGGTTTCGAGTCTGTTTGTCGCTCAATTTTTGAGAATCAACATGGGTTAAAAACTACACGTCCAATTTTAATGAAAGTTGTACCATTGTTGGTCTTTTATAAGTTTCAATCTTCTGCGCCTATTTGTTTCTCTTCAACATGGGCATAACCATAAATTTATTTACACCTTTGTCTTCTAAAGTAATATATTATGTCACTGATTTCAAAAATTCCAAGACAGAAATCTGTTTCAGACGCATCAGGGAACATTTTTGGTTTCGTGTGTGTCTGTCGGTCAGTTAGTCTGTGGCTAAATTCTTGCGAACCAACATACCTTAAAAACTATACACGTTCGATTTAATGAAATTTGTATGGTAAGTCATAATTAGCCCATTGTTGATCTTATTTAAGTTTCAATCTTCTGCACCCATTTGTTTCTCTTCAACATTGTCATAAACATACATTATTTATTTACACTTATAGCTTCAAAACTACTTATCTGATTTGTTTGAAACTTTTATAGTTTATCGAAAATAGCCCCAGATTAATTTGAACTTTGCGCTCTTTAACTTTTGCTAAATTGGTAGTTTAATTCATGTAAAAAATTCAAGCAATTTTGACAGATTAATATAACCGGAGAAACAATTAAACATGTTACACAATAATGGCTTGTAAAAGCATAAAATCAATAAAGTACGACAGAATACAAGATAGAATACGATAGATTTGTGACAAAATACGAGGAAGCATCAATTGACAGTATATTTTATAAGAGTAGTAACAGTCTGATGAAGTAACATAAAATGTTCAGTAACTATATTACAGTAGAACCGCGATAAGAAGTGTCTCAAGGGGATTAGGGAAACAGTCTTGTTATCGAGGTGCTCTTTTTGTTGAGGGCAGGGTTTTCAAGTCTATACTTGTTCAAGGTCGACCCATTCCTGTA
Organism: Gerris lacustris; assembly: GCA_951217055.1. NCBI lineage: Eukaryota > Metazoa > Arthropoda > Insecta > Hemiptera > Gerridae > Gerris > Gerris lacustris. The sequence goes on along the minus strand of OX578281.1, from coordinate 73,766,195 downwards.
TAGAGACGTGTTATAGAGGTTGACTTCTCAAAACAACTTGTTATAGAGGTTCTGATTTATGTTGTGAATTGGAAAAAAATCCGTGTTATAGAGGTTGTTTGGATAATAATAGTCGTGTTATAGAGGTTAATTTAACCTTATGTGTTATGGTAATCTCAAGGGGATTTGAAAATTGCACTTGTAATTGGGGTTGTCGTGCTATTGAGGGTCGTGTAAGCGAGGTTCTACTATATTATAATTTAAGTGCAAGACAGTCATTATATAGACCGATGGTCCGATGGTGTTACAAGTCAGAGACATGGACTACAATTAAAGCAATAGGAGGACAGGTTGAGGATATGGAAATAGAAGTAAAGATATAGATGTATAATGGGCTATAGCAAATAATAAATAACCTGGACCTTGGACATAATAGTGGTAAAGAGAAAACCAAAAGAGAACCAAGGCAGAAAACAAAAATGGATCAGTCATATTGAGAGGATACTATAGAACTTAATAAAGAAGCTGAGAATGGAGTTCGTAATAAGATTAAGTCATGAAAGGTGGCTTGCCCATTCAAATGTTGAGGCAAACCTACATTTTCTGGGAGTCTTGGCTTAAGAAAGATTCAGAAGAAATGACAGAGATTTATTATAACCAAGGAATTTTAAGGGATGTAACACGATATGAAAAAATATAAAAGGAAAACAGCAAAATGCTTGACAAGGATGATTCATTTTATAGGATTGTTTGTACTTTGAGCTTTCAGATTTAGGATGTTGGTATGTGTTGATTCTATTGCAGGGTCACTAATTAATTTTATTAAAGGGCCATTTTTAAAAAAATCGGTCCGAGACAACTCAGTCAAACTTTCTCATATAGAGTTTACAATTACTTAGCCCAGTGCTTTCCATTGATTAGTTTTCGTATGTATATTTCATTATTATTGAACATTTCATCAAAATTTATCATAAAAATAACTTCTTCTGGGTGAGGAATCGATCCTATTTTCTCATGAACTAGACTCCCTTTTTCCCGGGAAAAGTCTTATATCGTTTGATTCGTATTTAAATAGACTATTCGGAACCATTTTCGAGAAATAATTTTTTTTCAAAGTTTGAGGGGGGGGGGGGGGGGTAGTGCCCTCAAATTTGGAGGTAAAATCATTTCTTGATTTCGCCTGGGGGTATGATTTTTCTGAACATATATGACAAATTTCGTTAAAATCGGCCCTGTAGTTTAGGCTCCAGGCGTCTGCACCGACGACAGACAGACAGACGTTTTGGACTCAGGGGACCTTAAAACGTGTAATCCATCAAATACGAAATTTTCGCGCCATCGCAATACTTTCTCTTTTTATTATAATTTAAAAACGGAAACCTGCGGCGGGCCATCAAATTGCAATATACATGATTCAACATAATATCTCAGAAAATAAAGTTTAATAAATAGTCCAACAAAAAAATAAAAATCAAGACTAATAAAATCCTGATTTTATCCAAAAAATGTAAAATGAAAAACTTTAATTAGCACATGCGGAATCTTTATTATTGTTTGAAGTTAACTGTTGATAAGCCGGTATCTTTATTTGTTCAGGATAAATTTCACCATCGAAGAAAGCGGACTCGGAGACGTATGAATAGCCAAACGTCATACACATCTTCACTACCAATAATTTCAGTGTCGGATATTTCTTTTCACATACATATTTTAACTAAAACACGTCGTAGTCACTTTTAATATATTTTGATTATACAGAGTTCTTAGAGCAGTATCTTCTTGGAAATCAATTATTTCTATTTCCAGAGCAGCTTTATTACATTTGAAAACACTAGCTTCATTGTATTCACTGTCAGGCTGCGAAGTAAAACTTCTGCTCAGTTATTAGCAAAGTTAGCTATCGAACAGCTGTAGTGTAGTTGCACAACGTATTGACTATTTTGAAGTCATAAGAGCGAATCTCAAATTCATTTTTCGAATTCGTCAAAAAATCGGTAAAATTGTTTATGTCAATCTCGTAAATTTCATCACAAAGTGTCTTTAAGTAAAGGAAATGTACCATCGTCTTGAAAAAATAATTCCAAATTTTTGCAGAAAACCATTGACCTTTGACGCTAAGTGACAAGCAAGCTTTTGGTTGCCTTGAAGTTTAAAGTTCACAGAATTTATGTGCTTGAATATATCTCAGCCAAAAATGCAATTTTTTCCATACGTTATTGTTGTTACTAAGGAATTGTAAATAATCTTTGGCAGCAATACAATGCAATTAATTACTCTGGCAAACGGTCTGTTTTCGACTTAAATCTTTCTTCTTTCCTTATAAATGCTCGAATCAAAAAGGGTAGGTAGCGTATTGCAAATGAAAAGTCATTAGCACATCACCAGGTTAGAGGTGGTTAGAGCAGGGAGTTAGAGATTGTTAGAGGTGGTTAGAGGTGGTGTGAGGTGGTAAGAAGTGGTTAGAGATGGTTAGAGGTAGTTAGAGGATAATAATACAAAGTTACCGGAGTCCATCAGCTTGAGGGCCTGACAAAATTCGTCAGCAAGCCGGATGCGGAACCCTGTTCTATAGATTTCCACGGTGAGAGTCTATAATTAATCTAGATCTTCTGGAGGAGGTCACGTTAGAGATTTTGTGAATCTCGATTCACCTTTAGATCATCTTTAGAGAGATGCTCACGATGAGAAAAATAAAACTCTAACGTGATCTCCACCAAATGATCTAGATTTATTAGACTAATCTTTCTTATTAGACAGCGGAAATCTACTCTATAGAATTAGCACCCTCTTCGGCGAGTAAGTCTTTTATAATTCAAGGAAGTTTGGCACATCAGGTGAAGTTATTGCGTCGGATCCTGTAAATTACAACTCAATACTGGAGATCAGTTAATCCAGGGTCAAATTCCTCCTTGGGGAGTAGGTGCCTTCGGGTACAACCTCACACATAGATATATACAGGTATGCCAACCTGATTCGTCAGTTGCAAATGATTCTCATTATAACCAACTCCCTTGAGATGAGAACGGCCCCTGCAATGGGGTCGAAACATCGCCATCCACAAAATATCTGACGTGATATCTGGAAGATCTAAATATATTATGTCACAAGTTTTATGTCACACAGTTTGGATCAAGTTGTTATAATGTAAACCACTTTATCTTGTTGGAAAAATCGCAAAAGCAATGAATGCAGTTAGCAGAAAGGAGTCGATTTATTTTTTTTAATATATTTGTATACTCTTATTTGGTTATCAATCATTTGCAATGAGTTTGGAATTTATTTGTCAAATTAATTCTTCCGAGTTAAGAACAAAGTGTGAAGACGGAAGCGGGGAGTGAAAAGAAGTCTTTACGACTAAATCATTTGACTTTTTAACTCGTCGAGTGTATCGTGCGAAGTGCAGGGGCCTTAGCCTAGGTCAGTGTTTTTGAAAAAGAGTTATTTTATGATTACGGTTGTTTGAGGAAGGGTCGGGGGTAGGGGGTTGAGAGTGTAGCCGAGTTTGACACCTAAAAACCGACCCGGGGGGGGGGGGGGGCAGGATGGTTCGACGAGGAGGAACAAGGGCCCAGGAGCGAGCCAAGACATTGTGAGTCGTCGGGTGACAGAGTGAGAGCAGATCCCTCCCTGGGGGGGGGGGGGGGGAGTGATGGAGGAATCATACACATAGAAAGAGAGAATATAACCCACGTGGTTTCCTCATGCTGTTCTCATCTCTCTCGCTGCTGAACAGTTGAACAGAGATAAAATCACGTCTCCCTACTCCGCTAACCGACATCGGATCGGTCCGGTGGGCGTGGCCGGCTCCGCCATATTTACCCCCACTCTCCCGTCCCGGCTCCGCCCCCTCCCCTTCGGACCCAGTCTGCTACCAGGTCGCCCCCGAGCCGGATCCCCGAAAACACCTCTCAAGCCCCCCCAGCTTAAGGCCGGAATTAAAAATTTAGCCCGGTAAGTACCCCCAGAGCTTAACCCAAGATACACACACGGATTATAGGGATATACAAGACCGGCCCCCCCTCACTCTTCCTTTTTATAACTAACCTTCTAAAAGCCCCCACCTACTTTTCTTTATGCCTCTTCTGAACCCACATACAAACCCCCGTCGAGCTTATAAAAAAAGCTTTTTGATACTTTTACTATAGTTTTTACAACTGGCACCTTAACACTTTGTGACCGCAGTGTGTGTCGTTTCTACTAAAACCCTTGGCAATGTTAACTTCTTTCTGGACAAAGAGCACTAAATCTCTTTTATAGATGCTCAAATCCTTTCGCATATCTCTCTTTAGCCTCTTATTTTTACGGCCACTTTACGTAACCTTTACAAGTGGACTAAAACATTTTATTCATTTACCTCGACTTTACTCAAATTCCTTTTACTACACAAATCACTCCAAGACAGAAATCATTAAGCAGACTCTAGAGACACACTGACAGACAAACACAGAAATCCTATTGTAAACAAAACTGAGTAAAAGTATTTTCTATGAAATTTTAAAATAAATTGAAGTATTTAGAGTAATTACATAAGGTTTTAAAGGCTTTTGTATGCAAAGCTGCTTTGAAACCTCTGCAATTATGTTTTTAATGTTTGTGAATTAAGTCGACTGGTCATTTGAAAATTAACAAGATTAAAAATCTGTGTTTTTTGAGATCTGACAACATTTTTATTTTTATTAATATTTTTATTTTAAATTTACTTATTTATTTTTAAAAGTTTAAATGATTTATTATGAGTGTTGTGCGTGATAAAAAAATCAAAAGAAAAGTGATAAATTTGGCTGTTTTATAACAAATGTAAGTAGGAAATAAATTTAAAATATTGTGTTATATTTAATATTTAAATATATATGTATGAGAATAAAAACTAAATTATAAACTATCATATTTAAAGTTAGGTGGTATATTTATAGTTATATTAATAATTTAATTATTTTCCATCCTACCGAGTGGGTGTCACATAATGTGACATAAAAATAAGAAGATTATACATATTACATTTTATATGAATGTGTAACAGCATTTAACGTTTTGCTGTCATGTAAATATTAATATTTGTATCTTTCATCAAATGTAGTGAAGATTAGTGTTAACTTTGTTCTAATGAATTCAAGTACATACGTAATATTATTATAAAAGTACCTTGCCATTTCAAAAATAATAATAATTAGAAATCATTGTCTAATTACACAAGATATCGTCAACTCAAAGACTAAATAGAAAATATAATAATATGATATTAATTTTAAATATAACTCTATCTTATTATTAACAGATGTATATACTAGGTTAAAGTATAAATATGAATTACATATTTTCACTTAGAAAAATATAATAGATATTTTAGGAGAACATTATTTCAATTACTTATTATTTACATTACTCAAGAACTTTTTATAAATTGTGTGTAAAATTAACAATTTTATTAATTTTATTGTTTTAATTTTGTTAATTATAAAAAGAAAGATATCAAATGATATTATCGAGATAGTGTAATTTTTTAGGTAATTTATATTCTCATATAGAAGTAATTTTAAATTCTTATTTAAAGTAACATAATATGATTAAATTCTTAAATTGTATTTGTTTAAGTTACCTAATGCGCCATCTAATGCTTATAGTTGTTTTTAAAAGAATGTATTATATAGGATATTTTTTACTTATAACATAAATCATATTTTTGATAAATAAGTACTATTGATTAGGAATAATTCTGTCGAATTTAACTTCAGTTTAATAAAGTCCACACGCTTAAAATACCTTAAAATATCTCTTTTATAAAATAGGAGTAAAAAGATAAAATAAATTAAAAGTGGCAAGATTATGAAAATTAATCAGATATTACATTCATATCCATATCACGGTTGTTTAATTTATTTGTATATTTTGATGCTGATAAAGAAAACTAAACATTAATTTAAGTAAATAATATAAAGATCATAGAAATATGACTTGAGTTGTACAAAAAACCATTTATTTGTTTTATTAATTTAACTGTACGTTTCTATAACTACACATAATAATTATGAGATACGATCAAATTCTAAAACACATTTATATTTTTAATTAAAGTTCCTTTACTTTATTAAGAAAAATTTGCTTTTGATTATTTTATTATTATTGGTTTTAATGTAATTAAGTTAATTTTTTTTAAATATATATATTTTGGTACATTTAACGTGACAAAATATCTCACTTGATATTCTTTCGATACCTGTTTCGTAATTATTGAAATATGCAAATAACTGAAAATCATTACTTGTACTGAAGAAATTAAGTTATGATTATTATATTTTTGACCATTATTAATTAAATTAAAAAAAAAATTAATAATAATAAAAGCTCAACTCTTTTATTTAAGGTAGAATAGATTTAAAATAAAATTGATATAGTTCAGAGCATCATTTAATATGTTAGAAATTATATTTCTTAAATGTAAAAGTGGATAAATTTAGTGAAAAAAATAATAGTGTAGACTGACATATATTTGAATACTAAAGTGTTCTACTTGTCTATTCCCATAATTCGTTCTTCCAGTTTATAAACATTATTTCTAACAAACTAGAAACTCTCCATCAGGGTTCAAAATATGTGTAGAAACGAATAACTTGGTAGAAAAAATAATAAGATATTACGGGTACTTGAATAATAACCTTTTTTTTTAAAAAAAAAGAAATGTTAATGTGGATTTGTCTATACTCTTTGAATAATTATTATTGCTCTATAAGATTCCTGAATAAACATTAAGGAAGTTATTCTTGACTAATGAAATAAATAGTCTGGAGGGAGAGCCTATTTTAAAACAAGTTATACCTACTACCTACTCTTTATTATTCTTCCGACTGGTTTATTGTTATTTTACAGTGCTATTGGAATTACTAAACTGAACAATAATAAGACATAGTCAGTTAGCTCATTTTCTAAAATATATCCAACAACGAAATCCCGATTCATATAGTTCTTCCGATTATAGTTCATTGATAACTGTAATAAAACGAGTAAGAAGAATAATATGAAGCAGTCAAACAGCTGATTATAGTGAGCTGATTATTAATTCTTCCTATAGTAGATTATTAACATTCTACTGTAACTATTGGAATTACTAACATTATTCTTCCTATAATAGATTATTAACATTCTACTGTAACTATTAGAATGACTAACATTATTCTTCCTATAATAGATTATTAACATTCTACTGTAACTATTAGAATGACTAACATTATTCTTACTATAATAGATTATTAACATTCTACTGTAACTATTAGAATGACTAATATTATTCTTCCTATAATAGATTATTAACATTCTACTGTAACTATTAGAATGACTAACATTATTCTTCCTATAATAGATTATTAACATTCTACTGTAACTATTAGAATGACTAACATTATTCTTCCTATAATAGATTATTAACATTCTACTGTAACTATTAGAATGACTAACATTATTCTTCCTATAATAGATTATTAACATTCTACTGTAACTATTAGAATGACTAACATTATTCTTCCTATAATAGATTATTAACATTCTACTGTAACTATTAGAATGACTAATATTATTCTTCCTATAATAGATTATTAACATTCAACTGTAACTATTGGAATGACTGACATTATTCTTCCTATAATAGATTATTAACATTCTACTGTAACTATTGGAATGACTAACATTATTCTTACTACTAGATTACTGATATTGGTGCTTCTTTAGATTGTTACTCCCCTTGTAAAAAATAACAGAGGGGAGCAACAATCTAAAGAAGGTGTAGGCAATGTTCTTCTTCAGGCTGTTACTCCCCTTATAAAAACAGAAGTTTGATATTCCTTTGTCCGAAAGTACATTGGGCTAAACATCCCTTTGTCATAATAATTAATCAAAGTCCTTTATATACTAAAAAATCATAGGGGAGTAACAATCTAAAGAAGTAACCTGATATTTAACTGTAACTTTTGGAATGACAAACATGATCCTTTTTAAAACATGAAAGTTTTTCTTATAATCTGGTTGTATGCAAGAGTTCCGTTTGGAATAGGTATTTATAATAACAAAATAAATTGGATATTTATTCTGTTGTTATAAATATACATATTCTAATGTCACATATTAGTAAAATCTATATTTTTACAATGTTATACATTATTTTCCATCGTAACTATATCTTTATTATTATAATTACAATCAAAAAGTTCCAGCAGAATAAAAAAGCTAATTCTTAGCAATTGACCGTGATTAAGGAGGAAATGAGAAACAAATTATATAACTTTAATTATAATATGTTGTTCACTTATTTTCAAAATTTAATTTAGCAATATTTTATTTTGAGCATAATAACGAGGTATAGCAAATTGACCAAAATTATTAATTCTTTTTGTAAGTTAAGAGTGTTAGCTCTGCAAGTAAAATAATAAGTGGGGCTTATATTTACATTTATAGTTACAGGGCTGGGGATCCTCTGACAACTGTTTACAAGGTTTATCTGTGCTCCACTAACTTGTTATCTTGGTAACAGACTTCTCTTTTTTCTACAATGACATCTAAGTTCTAACTATTGATAATTCTTTCTTTTAAACCACCTCATGTAAATATTTTAACAGACTACATTTTGTAATTATATCGAACTGCAGTCAACAATGTTTCTGTATAATGTAAATTGTAAAACGATGCCTTAACTTTGTTACCAACTTTAGTTTTACTCATATAATGTGATTCTACAGCAGTTGAAGTACTTAATCCTTTGTGCAAATAATAGCTAAATAATTACATGATAAAATGAACTTTTTATATACAACGTTTTTAAATTTTCTATTGACTACATAAAAAGTCCAGTCATGCACCATGACCTTATGAGCGAATTTTCAATGAAATCCGCGTATTATTGGCTTATGATAATATAGGAAAATTTTGGTTTAGAATTTGCATGGGTGAAAAAACATTTGGTACACAGGACACAGGGGTACGAGGTACAAAAGTCAAAATAGTATTTACCCTTCAAGTTGAGTGTCGTTGGAAAGCTCTTTAAGAGTACAGTCATTGTTGATATGTACTTTTATCATATTTTCATATAAAAGCGGGATAAAATGGAAAAAACACGTTTTTATTCTATTTTTGACTCTAAATTGTAAAAATTTGACCCCTAAATAAACTCCAAAAATTCTGGCCAACGAACTCATCCTTTCTTTTGATATTATTGACATTTTAAAATTTGTTTGAAATTTTTAAGTGCATCCTAATATAGATATAGATATCGTCTGGAGTGACTCATATATACATACATATATACATACATAAAAAAAAGTGTTAACTTTTAGGAATCGATTCAGAATGGTCTAAAACGGATTTCGCATTACAAAATTTTTGAAGCCATTGCAATAGCGTAATTTTCTTTGAAAATTCGCTAAAATCAATATGAAACTTGTCAAAATGAAGATTGTTAATATGGGACATGTCAAAACAAATAAAAACACTTGTGGATGTTTTCCGAACTAACTTTCCATACAGCAAAATTTGCTGAAAACCAATTAAATTCTGCTGAAAGATGACTAAAAGTATTTAAAAAATCCATTGTCATCGTGTTCTGAGCTATTCTGAAAGTTTCAAATGTCTAGCTACTCGGGATGTTAGTTAAAATTCGAGTGTAAGATTTGTACTGGACAAACAAACAAACAAGAAAGCAAGCTAATAAAAACGTAGTAATAAGTTAATTGCATTGTTATAAAAAGGGACGAAAAGACAGGGGACAAAAACAGACGATAAAAGACAGGGCACAGAAGACAAGTGACAAAAGACAGAAGACAGGAGACAGGGTACAGAAGACTGGCGACAAAAGACAGAAGATAGAAGACAGACTACAGAAGACAGGGGACTGAAGATAGGAGACAGAAGACGGGCAACAGAACACAATAATTTTCCCACAAAATTGCCATGAGGATGTCTTTTTGGTGTGAAACAATATTATTAGTTTTTAATAATATCTACGACAATGGGACGGTTCAGTGAAGAGACATGTCTCCTGTCTCCTGTCTCTAATCGGCTGCATTCTAGTCCCTGTATTTTCCTTGTGACAGCCACCTAAGTCTCCACGTCAAATAATACATTCACATATTATATACGTTGCTATACGAAAATAAAAATAAATTCCCAATCGGTATGGCACATAGCTTCCTCGCATCCTATCACGTACATTATTAATTTTATATTTTATGCATTTACAAGCCATTATTGTTTAATTCTTTTGATTTTATACTTCAATTAAAGTGTTAATTAAGCAAAAGTTAAAGAGTGCAAACGGTTCAAAGTAATCTGGGGCTATTATATGCGGGCTACTTTCGATAAACTATAAAAGTTTCATACAAATCAGATAAGTACTTTTGAAGCTATAGGTGTAAATTAATATATGTTTGTGCTCATGTGGAAGAGAAACAAGTAGCACAGAATGTTGAAACTTATATGGGACCAACAATGGGCTAATTATATGACCTACCATCCAAATTTCATTAAAATTGAACGACAGACCGACCGACAGACAGACACGGAACCAAAAATGATCCCTGATGTCTGAAACGGATTTCTGTCTTGGAATTTTTGAAATTAGAGACCTAAAAATGTTTAGTTCTTCAGAACGATCACATAGCTTCCATTACCTTCGGTAAGCTCGGAAGCAAAAAATAAGGATTAGAAGAAACTGCCTCTCCACGTAAAATAATGCAGGGTCATTATTACATAAGGATTAGAAGAAACTAACTTTGAAGAATGATCTCCGTGAAATAAGACATGCATTCATAAACATAAAACTCAAATTGGCTTTTCTTGAAGAATATGTTGCTTTCAAGCTTACCGAAGGTAGCGAAAGATATTTGATCGTTCCGATTTTTTAGGTGTCAGATTTCAAATATTTCAAAACAGAAATCTGTTTCTGACATCAGGAAACATTTTTAGTCTCATGTCTGACTGTCACTAAATTTTTGCGAACCAACATATTATATTAAATCCTACACGTCCGATTTTAATGAAATTTGTATGGTAGGTCATAATTAGCTCATTGTTGGTATCATAAAAATTTTAACATCTGCGCTCATTTATTTCTTTTCCACATGCGCCCAAACATTTATTTATAGCTGCAAAAGTATTTATTTGTATTTCCACCATAAGTACATTTTCTTCTTTTTTACATATTTTTACATTTTAGGTGAGGGCCCTCAGTAGTTGTCGTTGCAACTAGAGCGAGGGTCCCGTCTCAAGAATTACTTATTTTCTATAATTTTACTTTGAGTAAAAACACTGAAGTAAATATTAACAAATTAAATAAATTAATATAGATAATTATAGATTAACAAAATTGACAATAAAAATAACAAATTAAATAAATTATCAATATAAATAAATTTACAAATTAAATAAATTAACAAATTAACAAATTAGATAAATTATAACAAGTTAAATAAAATAACAAACTAAATAAATTATAAATTATCATTATAAATAAATTAACAAATTAAATAAATAAGCAAATAAAATTAGTTAATAATTTATTTACTTAATAGGCATTTTATTCTAATCTGTTTCTTGTAAGAGGTGTTGTTTTATTTTATATTTAAGAGTTTCAATATTAGATATTTTTTTTAGATTTGTAGGTAGCTGATTATAATAAACGGGTCCAAGGTATAATGCATGTCTTTGTTTTTTCGCAGTGTTACACTGTGGAACTTGTACTGTTAGTTGTGACTGTGACCTAGTAGAATATGTGTGTAAGGGTATATTTATATTTTTATGTTTTTTGAAAAATTGTAATAATACTGCTTTTTTGAAGAGGGATTGTAATGTCAAGACATTAAATTCGGAGAAAAGAAGGTATGAGGGATAACGTTTTGGTTTTTTCATCGAGATCTTTATTATAGCTTTTTGTATTATATTAGCCGGCTCTAAATGGGTAGGTGCTGCCATTCCCCAAGAAAGAATGCAATAGTCCAATATAGATTCCACTAAAGCATGGTAGAGCATTTTCATAATGGACATATTGGAAAATTCTCTTATTTTGACGAAACTGTAAACGGTTTTCCTTATTCTCGAGACTATCCACGAGATGTGTTGTTTCCATTTTAGATTACAGTCTATTAACACTGCGAGGTATTTAATGGATTCTACTCTGTCTATTTCATTGCACGTGCAACATTCATTTTGATCTGTCGGACAGTCTAAGTTATGTATTTTTATTTTCATTGTGACTGGGGGTTGGCCTCGTATGTCTTGTGAGAAGCAAATATATTTAGTTTTTGTCAAGTTTAGTGTGAGCAAGTTACTATGGAACCAAGATTTCGCTAAACATATCCCTCTAGACGCATTAGAAAACACTTGTTCCCAAGTGTCTCCTCTGAAATACAGTAGAGTGTCGTCAACAAATGAGATGATTTCCGAGTAGGTTTGTTTACGTTTGAGTAGGTCGTTTACATAGATTAGGAAGAGCCAGCAAGCGATCACCGTTCCTTGAGGCGTCCCGAAGGTTACACTCAACGGCTCACTATAACTATTTTCTAATTTAACTTGTTGAGTTCTATTTTTTAAATAACTTTCGAATAAGTTATAACATATACCACGAACACCGATTGATCGTAACTTCAGTAGTAACACCTCATGGGAGACGGTATCGAAAGCCTTCTTCAGATCTACGAAGATAGCGATAGATTTCTTACCTGCGTCTAAGTCATTTATCACATGTTCGGTAAGTTTGTGCACAGCGTCACTTGTGTTTCTGTTTCTCATGTAACCGTATTGATTGCAAGATATTATATTATTTTTTTCTAGGTAATTTGTCAGTCTGTATTTAATGCACTTTTCTATTATTTTAGATATGTTCGACGTTAGGGATATAGGCCTGTAGTTAGACGGATCGGTTTTATCTCCTTGCTTGTGTATCGGTGTAATAACGGCTCTTTTTAGGATATCTGGAAACACACCTTGTTGCAAACATAGATTACATACGTAAGTTAACGGTTTAATAATATTGTCCTGAGCGCATTGGAGGTGTTGAGCTTTGATGCCGTCTATTCCAGGTGATGTATCTGTTTTAAGGCTGTTGATATAGCTTTTGATTTCTTTTTCAGTAACGATATCGAATTTATCAAGTGTCGGGTCAAAGTTTGTGTATGAGTCATTGCAGGGGTAGTACTCATCTAATTTGCATAAAACATTTATAGTTTATCGAAAGTAACCCGCAGATAGCTCCAGATTAATTTGAACCGTCTGCGCTCTTTAACTTTTGCTAAATTGTTACTTTAATTCTTGTATAAACTCAAAACAATTTTGACTGATTGAAAACGAGGGAAACAATTAAACAAATTAGACAATAATGGCTTGTAAAAGCATAAAATCAATGAGTACGCGATAGGATGTGAGGAAGCAATGTGCCACACCAATTGGCAATATCTTTGTTTATATATATATCAAAGCATCATTTAGCCTTTTACAAACTAAGTGATGATCGCAAACTATTTTAAATTAGTTTTAAGTTAAGGCTGGTTCATATATTCGACATTATGACTCTAAAAAGACTGAAAGAAAAATATTATTTGACGTGAAAAGACAGTTTCATTTAATGGTTGAAGATGACCTTCATTGACTTTACTGTATCCGATATAAATAAATATGTATGTATAGAGAAAAAATATAAAGCTTGAAAAAAGAAATCTTTTAACTGCCTACCTGTAGCGCAAACGACATGGCAATAAATTAGCTTTTACGTACAGCATTCTAACACCTCTACAACTCTTTTTATTTATTTATTTATGGATAAGTTCTAAGTGTCGATCAAGTTTAATCTTTGATTATTATTTTACTTAATAAATATCTTATTTATTATAATTTTAGAACGTAAGATATCGGTAAGAACGTTGTTTTCTCTATATTATAAACGTTTAGATCCTCTGTAATAAATGTAGTGATCTTTAACACTTCATAGCTGTATCGGCTTTACAAGAAAAAAAATATTTAAAAAAGTTGTTTGCCTCATTAAATAGATAAAGAAAATTTATAACGCTTTTTACCGTCCTAAAATTCAAATTTTACATTTGAAGCTTACGTTTACGCGAGCGTTGCTTGTGAACGCTTGAGCGGATAACGTTGTCCAACGAACTCGTTCTGGGCATTGGTAAAATGAACATGTGTGCTAAATTTCAACTAAATTGGTCATGTTTTACTCAAGTTATCGTCATCAGTAGATTTCGTGAAGATCGGTTTTGTGAGGGTCGTGTTTTTAGAATTCACTCCCGGGGTCCAGAAGCTGTAACGTGCATAAGAAACTTCGTTCCAATAATTTTTAATAGTTTACATATTACTCTCTATCTATGTAAATATAACAAACATTGCAAGCTCATTAAATATACAGGGTGGGCAAAAAATAAACCGCACTTTTTTTAACACTTATAACTCAGCTTTTGTAAAAGATAGAGGTATGGGGTTTGCGGGGTCTAAAAACTACATTCTTCTACTTTAAATTTCACATCTATAACTTTAAAAACGATTGGGTGAAAGTCACGCAATGACGGTTTGAAATAGGGTCTTAAAAAATTCGTTGTCCGATTAGTAATCGTTGTTTGGTCTTATAGTTTTGATAGAATAAATTACCATATGGTGGAAGGGGGGGGGGGGGGGTTCTTTGTAGGTAAGTTGGGGGAGTCCCTCAGTGTTATAACAAACATTAAAGACATTGAGATGTGTTAAGCACAACGTTGCCTGGAGTCTGGGCAATTCTCTTGCAAGTATTGAATTGTTTGCAAGGAGTGATGGGACTGAGCACACCATGTTGCATAAACGTGTAATTTAGCATTTGATCTTTAATTTCAGGCAAAATTGTGCTAAACCCATCTTCAATGTTTGTTATAACACTGAGGGACTCCTCCCACTTACCTACAAAGACATCCCCCCCCCCCCCTCTACCATATGGTAATTTATTCTATTAAAACTATAATATCAGACAAGATCACTACCCGGACAACGACTTTTTTTAAGGCCCTATTTCAAACCGTCATTGGGTGGCTTTTACCCAATCGTTTTTAAAGTTATAGATATGAAATTTAAAATGGAAGAATGTAGTTTTCAGACCCTGCAAACCCCATATCTCTATCTACTATAGAAACTGAGCTATAAGTGTTCAGAAAAGTTTCTTTTGGCCCACCCTGTATATATTTGAATAAATGTCGGTGCTTTGTTTTATTTGAATTATTAGAATGTAAATGGATATAATTATTTATAGATTACTCTGCCTAAATAACAATTAAGACACAGGGATGTTTAGTCCGATGTACTTTGGGACAAAGGATTATCACACTTCTGTTTTTATAAGGGCATTAACTGTCTTAAGAAGGGCCTAAATTTCAAATGAACTTGACCAAAATGTTCAACTTAAAAAGATAAGATATAGAGAAAAAGGGGAAAATAAATATTACTGTGAAAAACAATTGTACTTCATTAAACATTGTTTCACAGACGCACGCAGTCCGCATTCTAAACTTTTATATGTGTTATAAAATACGTAAAAATATGACAACTTGCAATGCCTCCTCTTTATGAATAAAACATTAACTTGACTCTACTTTTGTTTATGTAGATATACAAATGTGACAACGTATCTTCTTTTTATAGAACTTTACAAAGAGGGAGGATGCTTTCCGCATGGAGTTGTCATTTTAGCTTTCTTGTTTTCTTATAATATCTTCAACATCAAGACAGTAACCAAATTGATCACTTACTTTCATAAAGTGAAGACCCCATTTTATAAAAGACTACGTGGTAGTTAGTTGTAAACAGTTTAACATGTTATAAATTAGGAAAAATGAAAAAGTCTCTCCACGTAAAATTAATTTTTTAATAGTCAAAGCAGCTTTCAGCCTTCATAAGGTCATCATCAGTGCCTATAAGAACAAACAGATGTGATAAACCATGTAATATAGCAAAACTTAAATACATAAAATAAAAACTAATTGAAGCGAGCGTAAGCGAGCTTCTTACATTCAACGAAATATGCATCTTGTCTGTCTGTCTGTCTGTCTGTCTGTCTGTCTGTCTGTGTGTAACGTTTACGTGTCCGACGACAACTTGAGTAAAAGTTGACCGATTTTGTTGAAATTTGGTATACATCTTCCTTTTAATAATACTCAGGCTAAGTTCATTGGACAGCGTGATCCGTCCAAGAGTTCGCGCGCAATGCTCGCGTAAACGTGAGCTTCAAATTTAAAATTGGAATTTCAGGACGGGAAAAAATTCTATCATCACCTATTCGATGAGACGAACATTTTTTTCAAACAACATTTTTTAGTAAAACCAACAACGACACTGCTATGAATTAATAAAGATCGCTAAAACTATTAAAGCCGACCTAAACGTTTAAAATAGAGAAAACAACCTTTTTACCAATATCTTACATTCTAACGTAACGATTTTAATAAAACTTCATGTACATCGTCTAAAGTACAATTGAACAAGCAGAACAACTTGATACAAGCAGTAGTATTTGAGTAATAAAGTGATACATTTATAATAATAATATAAAAGTTAGTACGGATGGTTTGCATAGGTTTGTTTAGGAAGTAAAGCTTTGTACCGAGTACCCCCACTCTACCTCACACTACCCTCTTCCACTTATCTTCAATTATGACATTCATCATGATTAATAAATTTCAATATTCAGTAATTTGTTACAATACGCTCGCTTCAATGATAGAGCCACGCGATGCCTAGTCAATAAAAAACTTATCACGGTGACTGATGGTCAAATTAGATGTTATAAATTAGGTTCTGCTTATATAATTACGTCTCCACTAGCCTTGTTACCGCAGTACCTAATGGTAGAGAAAACAATTAGTAGAGCTCATCTCGTTTTAGTCCATCTTGCTTTTATACAATTTTGAAAACAATGTACCTAATGAAAAATAACAATATTGTCTCCAAAACTCCTCTAAAACTTATGAAATAATATTTTTTTAAAATTTTGCTTCCTAACTTCTTTTTAATTTCGGGGGGCTTTTACACCCGAAACGCAGGCCACTTAGGTGGGCCCCTAGAACAAACCCGGGTTAGGGATCGAAATCTTCACACACTTGTGTGAATATATGGTCGTTAACCATGACTCCCCTCCTAGTTGTAACAACCATGAGTGTCACATCATCATGGTTTACATACATGCCGATACCTGGTGGCGCCACTCTTTCGAGGAGCTTCCCATTTGTTTAAACAATGCTGGGTGGACATTGAGGAGGGCCCAGTCCGGTAATCGAACCCAGAGCTGTGGTCAGAAGCGGTCACCCATCCATCTTCTGACCCTGCTTGACTTGCCTTATCGCAAGACAAGTGACAATTTTACATGCCTGTTTCAATCGTACTTTAGACGATGTATGTGAAGTTTTATTAAAATCCTTACGCTAGAACGTAAGATATCGGTAAAAACGTTGTTTTTCTACTTTAAACGTTTAGATCCGCTATAATAATTTTAACAATCATTATTAATTCATGACGGTGTCACTGTTGGTTTTACTAAAAAATGTTAGATGTTCGTCTCATCGAATAGGTGCTAATAGAATCTTTTCCTGAAATTCCAATTTTACATTTAAAGCTCTCGTTTACGCGAGCGTCGCGAGCGAACTTTTGGACGGATCACGCTGTCCAACGAACTTAGCCTGAGCATTAGTAAAAGGAACATGTATACCAAATTTCAACCAAATCTTTTAACTTTTACTCAAGTTATCGTTGGACACGTAAACGTTACACACAGACAGACAGACAAGATGCATATTTCGTTGAATGTATGAAGCTCGCTTCGCTCGCTACAAATAGAAAGGTTTGATAATCTCAACATTTTGGTAAATGTTTCTTTTAACAAAAGAAATGATACTCTTCCAACTACTCGTCAGATTTTATTGAAATTTGGATGTTAGGTCACTATCAGCCCATAGTTTAAACTTCTGAGACCACTTGTTTTTCATGTGATTTCATCTTAGTATTCCTATCTTATTTTACACTTAGGTTAAAAAATTAAGTCGCTTAAATAATTATTATGCATTTACTTTAACAACCTTTTTTTTATTTTTTTTATTTTTTTTTTTATTTTTTTTTTTTATATAATTTGAGAGTTCAACTAATTT
This sequence comes from Gerris lacustris, assembly GCA_951217055.1. Lineage (NCBI taxonomy): Eukaryota > Metazoa > Arthropoda > Insecta > Hemiptera > Gerridae > Gerris > Gerris lacustris. The sequence continues at coordinate 73,748,079 of OX578281.1, read as the reverse complement.
AAAAAAAAAAGTCCTTGAACATCACAGTAACTTACATTATAAAACACCGCATCCTGATTACCTAGAACAACTTTTATTTTATTGTTGTCCTGCAAGGCCACCTGCCTTCAACGAATTACTGTAGTCACATGCATTACTATGTTTCTCTTAAATATAACATTTTGAAGGAGAATGTACTTTAAATTTGTATTAGAATATTAAAAATTGGTGAAGATTCTAGTTCCTTAATTATTTCCAGCAACTGTTTCCAGTTTTTACTTCAAATCACTGTTCATCTATAAGTTTTATTGTCAATTTTCTTTGGTTGATCCCTTATTATTGTATTTGATATTCTTATATTTTGAGTCTTCAGGGATGAGAAATGTTAAAATAAAAATAAAAATATTATCATTCACAAAACTTGGCTATATTTCGCCCATACCTGGGCATCTTCAGGCCTTGAATATGACTAAAACATTTTACATTTTCGTTTTAATTATGAAGAAATAACAATCTACTATTTGAGTAACCTTGACCCAATAGTAGTTAAAGAGTTACTCCTACATAGTAATGTAATGTAAAATATATACATTAAAAACGAATAAATGAAATTCGATTTATCCACTATGCAATTAACAAAAATATAATTTAGATATAAATATATCGTACCTTAAAAAAAGTATTACATTTACACTTATATTTATGATTTCATTTATTTTATACTTATGTCTTTTTTATTTCAAAAATATCTTAATTATATGTAATAGTAATAATATAATGTTATCCTGTGATTATTTATATTTTTAATACGTTTCTAATAATTATATTTTGTTTTGGGTTATTTCAGATGATAATTGCTGATCGACAGCGTAAGTACAATACAATTCTCATCTCATTAAAACTATATTAATATAGGCTTAATTTGTAATACATAGCACATTAAAATATTATTAAATATCAAGTAGAATTTTTTTCTCATAATTAACTTTATTTTTTTAAAGAAAATTTTATTTTTAATATTAACAAATCCTCTGAAATTGTGTAAATGCTAGAACAATTACGGGTAAAAGTCTTACTAAAGCACGTTACGATCAAAGTTATCAGAAAAAGCTTGTAAGTATGATTATAATTCAACGAAACTCAGACATTATTCACTGACACTATGAGAGCTCCCATTAAAAATGTTCTCTATATATTGTTTGAAATAGGGTTGGGATATCGATAGACAATATCGATATTTCCAAGGTTCTCGATATATTGGAGTTTTTTCTACTGATGAGCAATAGAAAAGAGAAAAAAAGGTCACCGCTTTCCGTTTTCGATATTTTTTAAAAAATATCGATGTTGCCGATATATCGAAAGATCAATATCGATATAATAATATCGATTTTTTTGGTCCGATATATCGGAATCGAATTCCCAACCCTAGTTCGAAACGACAGTGTCGGCACAATATCAGACTCAGTCTTCACGATTTTATTTAAATTCCTGGATTCCTGGCTACTGAAGCCTATAACTAATTAAACACTAATTATTTACTTATATTTAATGTAATATTGCAGAGAAAATAATGATTAAAAAAATATTATATGATTAAACTCCCAAAATGCATACATATACACTTATTTATTTTTTTTTTTGCAATGGAGTCAATAAACCAAACATGAACAAGCGTTAAACTACCGTTCAAAAATTGACTGCTAATTAGTGTGGCACATTGCATCCTCGCATTCTATCACGTACTTAATTGATTTTATACTTTTACAAGCCAAAATTGTTAAATATATTTAATTAATTCCCCTGTTTTTCTAATGTGTCAAAATAGTGTTTATTTTACTTCGTTTCTTTAGCTTGCTTTATTGTTTGTTTGTTTGTCTGGTACATATCTAGCAATCGATTTCTAACTAACTTAGTTAGTTCTGAGCATAGCTCAGAACACAATGACAATGCATTATTTTAATACTTTTAGCCCTCATTCAGCAGAATTTAGTTGGTTTTCAGCAAATTTTGCTGTACGGAAAGTTAGTTCGGAAAAAACTCCGCAAGTTATTTTATTTGTTTTGCCATGTCCCATATTTACAATCTTCATTTTGACGGGTTTCAAATTTGTGATTTTTATAAATAAGAGATAAACATTGAATGACAGCAAAACAGGAAATATAACGATTATATTATTTATATTATTTCAAATATATCGATGGCACGCTTTAGATTTGGTGTTGGGGAGATCCGTTGTACAAAGATTTGTCCTTTTATGGGTTTAAGATCAGCTCTCGAGATGGTTCGCATTTATGTGAAGAAAATAAATTCGGAACTATTTTGTTTTCACATTATATATTATATAACAATATCATTGTAAGTAGTAATTACCCTTTTATTACTGTAATTTGAATCAGTCTGCCACTTGCTCTTGGTCTTTAGGGTATAAATAAAAAGATAAAAACTAAGTTTTTATTTATACCCTTAAGACCAAGAGCAAGCGGCAGACTGATTCAAAATACCATTGTATTATCAACATTACATACGATTCAACAGAAAATTTAAAAACGTAGTAAATAAAAAGTTCTTTTTATCTTGTAATTATTTATTAATATGAATTAAATACTAAAGAGCGAAGACGGTTGAAATTAATCTGGTGCTTACTATGGGCTACTTTGGACAAACTACTTTCATAAAAATCAGATAAGGACTTTTAAAGATATAGATGCAAATAAATGTATGTGTGTGGGCATGTTGAAGAGAAACAAATTGGGAACAGAAACTTAAAACTTGTATGGGGCCAACAATGGGCTTATTATGACCTACCATACAAATTTCATTAAAATTGGACGTGCAGTTTTTAAGATATGTTGGTTCGCAAAACTAGAGCGACAGACAGTCACGAAACCAAATATGTTCCCTTATGTTTAAAACGGATTTATGTCTTGGAATTTTAGAAATCGGAGACCTAAAATATTTTTGTTCTTCAACAAGCTTCTATTACATCACACAATCACAAAGCTTCTATTACCTTCGATAAGCTCGGAAGCAAAAAAGAAGCTTGGAAGCAATAAACAAATAAACATTACACATTTTATAATAACAAGGTAAATAGAACTTTTTATACCCTATGTATTTAAATTTTCTGTCATAAATCATACATTTGAAACCCGTCAAAATGAAGATCGTATATATGCGTCATGTCAAAACAAATAAAATTACTTGCGGATTTTTTCCGAACTAACTTTCCATACAGCAAAATTTGCTGAAAACAAATTAAATTCTGCTGAAAGATTGATAAAAGTATTAAAATAATGCATTGTCATCGTGTTCTGAGCTATTCTAAAAGTTTCAAATATCTAGCTACTCGGGATGTTAGTTAAAAGTCGATTGCAAGATTTGTACTGGACAAACAAACAAACAAGAAAACAAGCTAATATAAACATAGTACATAATAAATATAATTAACCACCTAATATTATGTAAATATTTATGTATACATATTACTATTATTTAAAATAATAAGACTAAATTTAATCAGGTAATAACAACATGCAAAAGTTTGCTACAACACGCGATTTAACACTGTAAGTTCCGTTGATTTAACGTGTTAACACAAAAAGTCGATCTAAGTATAGCTTACCAGTAGACAGTATAATATTTGAGTGATTATATTTGTAAAATTATATTTTATTTCAACATTTATTCCTGAAAATAAAATTCAGTAATTCCTGAATCAATAATTTAGCAGCATTGCCTTTTCTCAGGATATAACGTTTAAATCACAATTAAGAAATGAAGTTATTAATGAAGAAGTAAACTAATATGATTTCTGTGCCAGATCGATTATTAATGTAGTAATGCGCCTTCTTTCTGTAAAGAATAAATAACCTTATAGTGCTGTATATTCCAGCAAGGTTTGTAACTGAGATTAAATATAGGTGTAAATGTAAAATAGCAATCTCTAAACCCGTTTAATTTTTAAATTGTTTAGTTTAAACCATTCATTTTTATGGTTGAGTGATGTAACCAAAAATATCATAGACAGGAATGTAAATAATGTACAATACGTGTGTGTATGTATATAATTATTATGAAATCTTTTTTTTTATCTATCTTTACTCACTTCAATTATATATATGATTTGTAAAACAAATTGTTTTAACAAAACTGCTAGTCATGCAAAGGAAATTTAAACAATGGAATCATAATATTATATTTGATAATAATACTGGTAATTAGTGTAACCTACAAGGCTATACATTGTTTCCCCCGTTATTTTAATCTGTCAAAATTGTTTAATTTTTTTAAAATTAATAAAATTACAGTATCAATTTAGCAAACGTTAAAGAGCGCAGACAGTTCAAATTAATCTGGTGCTATCTGCGGGCTACTTTCGATAAACTATAAAAGTTTCATACAAATCAGATAAGTACTTTTGAAGCTATAGGTGTAAATAAACGTATGTTTGTGTGCATGTGGAAGAGAAACAAATAGGCGCAGAATGTTCAAACTTATATGGGATCAACTATGGGCTAATTATGACCTACCATTCAAATTTCATTAAAATTGGAAGTGTTGTTATTAAGATACGTTGGTTCGCAAAAATTGAACGACCGACCAACAGACAGAAACAGAACCAAATATGTTCCCTGCTGTAATTTTTGAAATCGGAGACCTAAACATTTTTCGTTCTTCAGAACGATCACATAGCTTCCGTTACCTTCGGTAAGCTCGGATGCAATAAAATTGCAAAACATTTAGTTTCAGCACACACAAAGGGTCTACTAACCAGCATAATCGGACATGTTGTTCCAAGATGGCGTCCATTTAAAGAATTGTTGTTTGTTTTAGCTACACAACTTTTAATCCGCTTCAGTCATTATAATTAAATCATTATAACTCCTGGCAATGAGTGCTCAAAAGAGAGTCCAAGAAACATGTGGGAGTTTTTGACCTCAGTGCTTTGTTAGGAGTAGTTAAGAGGTGGTGAGGGGGATAGAAATTCCCAAAATTGGGTTTTTCGATAATATCTCGGACTCTAGAAACATATGTTACAGTTAAAAATTAAAGCTTATTAAATGTCCAATAAAATTGTTTCACCACATATTTTTAGAAATTCCAACGGTTTTCGAAATATACGTAATTGAAAATCGACAACTTTTGAAAAATATCATTTTTACCTCACATTTTGTCAAACATACGCTTATAGTACCTACCTTACCTTACCGTTTCTCAGAAAAATTGTCCAAGACAAAGTTGTAGAGCATTAAATTTACTTTAATTTTATCTGGAAGACCGTCCGACCTGCTTCTAAGAATAAACAAAAAGGGGAGCGTCTTTTTTGTCCACTCAAATGAAGAAACTATGGATCTCCTCGCACTCAGGATGATACAACCCTAAAAGGTGCCTCACGCAAAATGTTATGTTTTTTGACAAAATGGCGCAGAAAATTGAACAATATCCACAAGTGTTATATATTTTTGTAATCTACTCTTCAATACTTTTCATTTGATACCCCACTCAAAATTTTAAAAAAATATTTTTTTCCCTGTGACATTAATTATCCGCCATTTTGGAGTCCCAGTTAATCGGATCTAATTCATATTATTATTTTTTCATTGGCCCATCAGACCGCACATTTTGCATATTTTTTTATAGGTTTAGTAACAGCGGAAATACGATTTTAGGGGGTGGGGGGGGACACGCAAAATTTCGATGTTTTTTGACAAAATGGCGCCGAAAATTAACCACTTTTCCTAAATGGTATATATATTTGTAATCTACTCTTCAATACCTTTCATTTGATACCCCACCCGAAATTTTAAAAAAAATATTTTTTTAGCGTGACGTGAATTATCCGCCATTTTGAATTTGAACAGCTGATATTTATGAGTTCGCTATATTTTTCCTGTGTGCGCGTCAAAGCGTTCTTTAATACTGGAAAGTTTCATGTCTTTATCTTTTTTGATTCAAAAGTTATTGGAACCGTACAGAGTGACAGACAGACAGACACAGGAACGAAACTATAAGGGTTTCTTATTTTGGTTTTACCAACGAAACCATAAAAAGGTGAGGTAAAAATTATATTTTTCAATTACGTATATCTCGAAAACCGTTGGAATTTCTAAAAATATGTATTGAAACAATTTTATAGGAAATTTAATAAGCTTTAGGTTTTAGCTTTAACATATTTTTCTAGAGTCCACCGTTTCCGAGATATAATCGAAAACCCCAATTTTTGGGACTTCTGACTCAATTGTAAAAAATAAAAATATTAGGGAGGGGCGTCAGAAATGATTTAGGTTTTTCGGTTTGGCTTAATCTAAAAAACCGGTCGAGACAACCCAAACTAACTTTCTCATATACGAAAACATAAATTCTTCGTCCAGTTTTTTCCATTTATGATGTTTTTCGAAGTTAAATTTTATTATTATGTATTCCCTAGCAGGGAATCGAACCCGGCCTCTCAACGTCCTTGTTTAAAGCCAATTTCTCAGCAACTAGATTTTTCCGGGAAACGATTTTTATAGTTGAAATCGTATTTAAATAGACTACATTTACTAGTACTATAGACACGGGGGGGGGGGGGGGAGGGGGGAGAGGGGGTTACAATACACGTTACATACTAAACATGTTATTATCGCAAATCAACATTTCCTTATCAAACTCATCAGAGCAGCTCACTAAATGTCTTTAAATAGTTATATTGTTAATGCTTTTATAAATAGTTTAATAGTTTATATAAATATTTAAATGTTCACACATTAAGTTAAGAATGCAACTGAATCAAATCATAAATACAAGTGATACTACAAAATAAAATATCTTGTCTATCGAATTGTCAGTCATGTCATGTATGTCATGTCAAAAAATGTTACCGAGTATATAGACTAAATAGAGGTGTCATAATATAGGCTGGAGGGAGTGGGGAGTGGCACCAGCTTCCCCCTCCCCTAGAATACAAATATGCTATAAAATACAAGAGTTTTCTCAGGGTAAATAGGTAGTGATATGACAGGAGACAGGTATTTAAAAGGTGTTTATATTATAATTTGAAAACTAACAACTTTGGCAACCAGGACGAAGGGTTCAATCTTTGTATTCTAGTGGTGGGGATAGTCCTGAGAAAATGGTGCCTTCTGCCTTCCCTCTTTAGCTACTCTATTTAGTCTCTATACTCGGTGGTTAATGCTTTTGTCTTGTATCCCTACACACCTTCTCCAGCTCAACTTACTACAAAAGACATATTCCCATGCCGGGAATCGAACCCGGGCCTTCTGGGTGAAAGCCAGATATCCTAGCCACTAGACCACATGGGAAGCTGTAAAACTTTATATACATCATATTTGATAAATTAATCAATACATCACGATTTAAGCTACGTGTGAAAAACATTTAGGCTTAATATTGTTACTTCCATTACAATTCTAAATTAACAACAACATACATTAGGCTCTTGCGGCTATACCTGCTACATACTTTTTCTTACTTTTTTCTTCTTTTTTCATACTTTTTCTACTTTTTTTCTTCTTTCTTCTTGTTATTAACTAATTCCTTGTTATTGCTTATATATATATATATATATATATATATATATATATATATATATATATATATATATATATATATATATATATATATATACAAAGTATAAAGAGGAAGTATTGTGAAAACGAGATAATTTTTGAGATTTAGATTGGATTTTCACGTTTTGAGGTCCTTTTTAAGAAGCCTGTTGTTTTTGACGTCATTACTCTTTGCAACGCGTTGAGCCTATGCGGTCGAAAACGGTTCCAACGATTTTGATTAAAAAATTCTAAAATTTAGCCCATTTAAATACAAATCTAACCATATAAGTAACAGCAAAAATCTAGTTTCCGAGAAAATAAATCTGATTTTATTGAAAATCAAAATCAAAAAGTAAACAACCACCTGTTAAACACCTCTAACCACCTCTAACCACTTCTAACCACCTCTAACCACTTGTTAAACACTTTGTTAACGTCTCTAACCACTTCTAACCACCTGTTAAACACTTTGTGTTAACACCTCTAACCATCTCTAACCACTTCTAACCACCTCCAACCACCTGTTAAACACTTGGTGTTAACACCTCTTACCACTTCTAACCACCTCCAACCACCTCTAACCACCTCTAACCACCTGTTAAACACTTTGTGTTACCATCTCTAACCACCTCCAACCACCTCTAACCACCTCTTCTTTAGACTGTTACTCCCCATATAAAAACAGAATTGTGATATTCTTTTGTCCCAAAGTACATTGGACTGAATATCCCTTTGTCAAAGTCATTTTTTTATTCTAAAAAAGAACAGGGGAGTAACAATCTAAAGGTGTACCGAAGAAATTATGTCTCTTTAAATGAAAAGTTTTATCTTCACTGGAGGTATATTCAGCTGGAGGAGAGATGAAAAAATCTTGGCCAACAAAAAACCGACGAAATTAGAATAATTACGTTATAAATTTGATTGTTTTTAGCTCAATTTTCATAGAACCTACTATTTAATGCGCCCTCATTAACGATATAACCCAAATTCCAAACTGTCCACCTACTTGACTCTTAATTTGGGTATTATTCAATGACTTTATTTATTTACAAATATGCTCTAATAAATTTACCCTTTCTAGTAATTTCTATACAAGATAACTTTCTCTAATGTAACACTCCTGTACCAATGCTTCTTGTTTCTAGAGACATTTATCGTACTTCGGTAACAAGGAAGCGAAAAAGAAAGTAATCAAGCCCAGTCCAAATTTCTGTCCTAATAAGTATAAATTACAACATAGGCTTCTTCTTATGACGTAAGTTCTCAATAAGGATTTTATTTCAAAATTCAAACAATATAGGAGTCAATTGAAGTGAGGAGAGAAAGAGAATTGGTGAGGGTGATCTCAAAAGAATTTCTGAAAATATGAAAATCTTTAAATGTTCTTTATAAATAAATGTGAAAACTATCCCTTATCTACATACTCGTTTATATGGTATATTCTAGAAGCTACTATATATATATATATAATTGAGTTGGTTGGCTGGGGTTTAAGTTGGTAAGAAGTGGTTGGAGGTGGTTAGAGTTGGTTAGAGGTGGTTAGAGATGGTTAGAGTTGGTTAGACATGAGTAGAGAGGGTTAGAGATGGTTAGTGATTGGTTAGAGTTAGTTTAAATTGACAAGAAATGGTTAGAGGTAGTTTAATTTGGTAAGAGGTGGTTTGAGGCTGTTTGAGTTGGTCAGAGGTGGTTTAAGTTGGTAATAGGTGGTAAGAGAAGGTTCGAGTTGTTGAAGCTGGTAAGAGTTTATACGGTGTAAAATATTATACTAGAATCTACTACATTTAATAGAGTTGGTTAGAGGTGGTAAAAGACTGAGGTGGTGGTTAGACGTGGTTAAAGGTGGTTTAAGTTGCTAATAAGTGGTAAGAAATGGTTTGAGACTGTTAAAGTCGGTTAGAGGTGGTTAGAGGTGATTAGAGGTGGTTTGAAACTGTAAGAGTCGGTTGGAGGTAATTCAATCATCCTCAACAGCTCGTAAAGTTGTTATGAGGATGATTTGTATGACCTGCTGAACTTTGATTTATATACAATAGACTAATTAAATATACTTTATAATTCTTATATACGAGCAATATTTCTAATATTTCTCGTATACTCATTCAATATTCAAATATCCTGTTTCATTGATCTCGACTAAGAATGAGGAGAGTTTTATCTAATATCGCTGTTAAACATAACACGAATTCATAAACATGCTTATATTTCGTGATGAGAAAGAAGATTCCCGTGTTAATGTCTGTCACAACATTTTTATTGCCTAATACAATTTTTGTAAAAAGAGTTAAATAATAATATGAATTATTACAGCGTATATACTATCATTATGCAAAGGTGTTGTGAGTGAAGAATTGTTCACAGGATGGTTAAGGTGGACACTAAAACCAGAGCGATCGTTTTTTCTTATCTAGAAAACAGTAATGGAATGAGTGCGTAGCGTGACACAATGTTATCGTCAAGGACTTTTCAATTGACTTCAACCACTAATTATTTAATACATAATCTAATCTTATAAATAGTTTTTATCTCCAGCAGGGAGAAAAAGTTATGATTTTTTATTTGTTTAGTGGGACTAAAGGAAGACTGTTCTTCCTTGAACTCAAAAAGTAGGGAGAAAAAGTAAAAGTTGGGAAAAAAAGTAAAACCAGGGAGTAAAAGAAGGATTGCCAACTTAATTATTTTATAAATAGTAGAGGATGAAAGGCTAATGTAGTGAGGTTGTTGAAATCAGGTTGGCGACACTGCTTTTTCGACTTTGTTTATCATTGTTTAAACCTGCATCTAAATAACCTTCTATTTGAGTTAAATTGCAATTCTTATTTGTTTTTAATATTGAATCTCTTATATCTGCTATTAAAAGTGACAACAATTATTGTCATTTATTAAAATAATAATTAATTTTCTCGGAACTTTTCCTCACTTCAGAGGCCACTAAAGTGGCCTCTCCTGCTGCTTCGCAGCAGGAGGAAGCAGCATTGGACGTGGTCAGTACTTGGATGGGTGACCGTTCTGAACTTACTGATTTATTATCATTCTTAAAAAAACAACTTATTTTTAATACCTATATTTTATTTAATTATTTGAAGTTTGGAGGTCTTAAAAACACCTAAAACGGATAATTTTGTTGAAATCTCGAAAAAAATTTGTTTGGTGAAAACAATACTTTTCCTACTATTAGTTGTGAGGAAAAGTAAAAAATCACAGGGAAGTACTTGCGTCCAAGTACTTTTTAGGGTTTTGTAAATGATTAAGCATGCCCGTTATGTAATTATGATTTTATTCTTCGATCTCAAGGGTCCGGGTTCGATTCCCCGGGGGGTCACAATGTTTTTCATCGGTAATAACGACTAGAAAAATTCATTTTTTCAAACCATTTCCATCGCTTCACCATAAGGTATAACCATGAATTATTTCGAAATTTTAGGACCACCCGTTATATAGTGGTTGGGGAGGGGGGAAATTTTTGGGGTATATTTTGACTTATAAAATTAATAAAGAATGAAAAATTTAAAAAAGCAAATATATATTTGAATCCTACTCTCCACCAGCTTTCATATGATACCCAACTCAAAATTTAAAAAAATAAAATGTTTGGCGCACTTCAAATTTTCGGGCCCAAAATTGGCAATTTTTTAAAATTTGGGATGAACTCCCGGAATTTTCATCGCCCCACAATAAGGCATTAGCATGAATTATTTCGAAATTTTAGGACCAGCCGAAGTATAGTGGTTGGGGGGGGGGAAATTTTTTTTTGGGTATATTTTGATTCTTTTACCCAATAAGGGATGCAAAATATAAAAATGTAAATATATCTTTGCGTCCTACTCTTCAGCAGCTTTCATTTGATACCCAACTCAAAATTTTAAAAAAATAAAATTTTTGGCGCACTTCAAATTTTCGCGCCAAAAATTGGCAATTTTTTAAAATTTGTGATGAACTCCCGGAATTTTCATCGCCCCACAATAAGGCATTAGCATGAATTATTTCAAAATTTTAGGACCAGCCGAAGTATAGTGGTTGGGGGGGGGGGGGGGGGGAATTTTTTTTGGGTATATTTTGATTTTTTTACCCAATAAGGAATGCAAAATTTACAAAAGCATATATATATTTGCGTCCTACTCTTCACCAGCTTTCATTTGATACCCCACTCGAAAATTAAAAAAAATATAAATTTCTGAGTTTACAACATTTTTGCGAATTGCGCATGCGCACATTTAATTTTGAACTTCTGTATATTTTTCCTGTGGTTGGGTCAAAAAGTTACACCAGTATTTCAAATTTCAGCTCTATAGCTTAAACGGTTCGGGCCCTATGAACCAAAGAGCGACGGACAGACGGACACATCACCCTCGGCATAAGGGTTTTGAGAAGAATCTACAAAACCCTAAAAATGATAATAATAAAAACTGTGCAATGGATGAAAATGTTTATTTTCTCCCTACTGGAGATAAAATATTGTATGTACCTCGGGAGTAAAGTGCTATATAATTCCCCTGGCGATGATTATCTCCCTCGGCTGCGCTTCGGGAATTTGGGACAGTCGTTCCTTCGGCTTCGCCTCAAGAACCAACTTATTCGCTCAGGGAATAATGACCTACTTTACTTTAAATGGAACTTTATTCTAAATGTACCTTTGCCATAAATAGTGTGAACGAATTAATAAAATTTATTCGGTTTTGATAGATAAATAAAAGTGTCGAGACAAAACATGCGAGATCTTATCTGCATTATGACAGGCCTGAATACAAGGTCTGTATATAACTCACTAAGTATACAGTTCTACTCCTAATCTCAAAATGGATCACGTTAGTTAATTTTCTTAAATTCTGTGGTTGTTGTTCTTGACGGTGATGATTGCCTTATTACTAATTACTTACTTTTCAATTCTGTTCAGAAGTCAAAGTCTATTTAAAAAATAAATTATCAATCATAAGAATTCTGGGCTTAATTAATCATATATTAATCTACCTGAGTCTACAAAAATATACCTACAATCTTTAAAAGTTAATCTTCAAATACTTGGCTTATTTTAAGTAAATAATAATACAAGTTTAAGTTAATCCTTGTTTAAACGAGTGTGATCTTGTTAAAGAGATTTAGACGATGTGTATGAAGTTTTATTATAATCGTTTTGTTCGAACGTAAGATATCGGTAAAAACGTTGTTTTCTCTATTTTAAACATTTAGGCCGACGAAATACCGGTGAAGAGCGGCCATGTCCCGCCAAATTTGGTGAATAATGTGATCTTCATGATACTTGTGAGTTTAAAATTAGTTAGTAAACCAAAGATCAAGTAGATGTTAGTTGGTCAATTGATAGGTTAGTTATTCAAATATGACTCTAAATCAATGCAGTCACCTTGATCGTAATCAGCAATTTAAAGCATTTTTTTTCGTGGACTAATTAATTTAAGTGATAAGAAAGTAATAGTGATTGTATTGTGACAGGAGGGGTGAGCCTGGGATGGACTAGTGCTATGGAAGGCCTGTCTGATCAGGGCCTGTGTCTGCAGGACCTAGTGCCGGGGGAACCTCACCTCCAGCAGTCCATACACCACGACATGCTCCTACACGAGCCCTCGTCCATATCCTGCCCCCCGCCCCCGCCTCCACCCGCCCTCGTACATCCAGAGCCACTAGAAAAACTCAAAAGAGGTAAGTCTACTCAAATTTGTTTCATTTATTTTTAAAAAAATACGTGTGGTGTCGTAGGACAACCGGTAGGAACGAAGTTTCTTACATTTTTCATTAAATATAAATTATAAAATCACACTGATAAGTACGTATACATTGCTAACTACTTATACATGGCTGAGTTAAGAGACAAAATTAAAAGTAACAAGAATCATTATATTATTTGGATCATTAAAGCGAACGTCTGAATGTATTGAATATTGAGAAAAAAGTTAATCATGATGAGTTTATAGTTAAAGAGTATGTTTGTAGTATATAGCCTGCGTAAAAGAACTGTTTTCTACATACTAATTTACAATATTAAATAATATATCTCTTCCCTACTCAAAAACCTTGGCTTGTATCAGGTTGAAATTTTACGTGCCTGTTTCAATTGTACTTTAGACGATGTGTAAGAAATTTTATTACAATCGTTACGTTACAACGTAAGACATCGGAAAAACGTTGTTTTCTTATTTTAAACGTTTAGGTCCGCTTTAATAAATTTAACGATCATTATCACTTCATAACAGTGTCGGTGTTCGTTTTACTAAAAAAAAAAAAAAAAAAATATAAAAAGTTGTTTGTCTCATTAAATAGATGAAGTTAGAATTTTTTCCCGTCCAAAATTCCAATTTTAAATTTGATGCTTAAGTTTACGCGAGCGTTGTGCGTGAACGCTTGGGCGGATATCGTTGTCCAACTATCTCGGCCTGGGCATTGGTAAAATGAACATGTGTACCAAATTTCAACTAACTCGGTCATCTTTTACTCATTATCGTCATCGGTAGATTTCGTGACGCTTGGTTTTGTGACGGTGATTTTGGTCGTTTTATTTGTCGGATTCCCTCCCGGGCTCCAGAACGTGGTATAAGGGACTTCGTTCCAAAAAATAATTGTTATGATCATCGACTTTGCAAACAGTTCAGGGAATTAATAAATTTGTTCGATTTCTATTATTCCTACTCAATTATACGCAAGCAATCAGTGAAGTAATTCAAGTTTAAGCCAATATAATTACTTTTGTAACTATTGATATTTTAATTCTTATGTTAAACATATTATACATGTATAGTGCTAAGATTTGATAACAATGTTAATGTTTTACAAGATGCGAACTAATTAAGAGAACTTTAATCCTAAAATTAGCGCAGATATTATATTTTTAAATGTACTCAGCATTAAGACAGTAATCCCTTTAAAATGAAAATAATTTAATTTAATTAAAAATTAAGTGCTTTATATATTTATAAATAAATGTTCTCTTTCAAAACGAATTAAGATGAGAAATGGACAACTGAGGGATTCTGAAATGATCCAGTAAAAAAGCTCTGTCCAACAAGGAAAATACCGGTTAATATGGTATTAATAATCTATTTTATACCGTAAATATTCTGTCAAATTAATATACCAACAATTATTATCTGAAATATTATTCATTTGTTAGATAAGAAAGACTACGCGGGCGACAGAGATAAGAGAACGAGGTGGATTATGACATTGAGTGACATACGACACCGTTATCTCCGATTAAAATTCGCACTTTATGTTAAGATAAAAATCCAATACTGGTAATAACAAAATAATAAAATAAAAAATTTAAGTGCGATTGTTGTAACATAAGTTGATCCAGTGTTGATTAGTATAGTTTGTAACTTTCTATTTGCCCACTTGAACCTCTTAAAATAATCTTTAAGCTAATTTAAAGTTTCATTTAGAAAACTAAATTGGGGTATTTATATTTAGGTGGAGGTACTTAGTACTCAAGAAAATAGAACCAGTACAGTAATATTTACAAAAACTAATCGTATTATTATTATGACAACCCTAATTCATCTAAAAACGAAATGAGGTGAATCATCCCACCAAAACAGCGTATAACAGGTGTTATGTTCACTAAAAATCAATTGTAATAATTTGAAATTATTTAATGTCAACAACGACCCTGCAATAACGTTCGTGGATTAATTGGACATAGTAGAACTTACTTGGACAGGAGGAGACTTGGCTAAACCAATGATCTCACAACCCTTGTGCTTTGGTTTTTTCACTTCTTTTTTAATGTAATTTTTCGTTTTGTTAGCCTCTTGTTCTTCTTGAATACAATAAGTACATAAATTATGTAATTCATAATAATAAAAGAAAATATATAAAATATAAGGGGCGGACTTAATAGGAAATAATGAAATTCAATTTTTACAAGTTATTGGTACTATTCATACTACGGAACGCTTAAATTTTAATTTAAATCAAATTATAATTACTATTTATATAGGGAGACAGACAGAGAAAAATAGACTTCAGCGCCGGGACTCGAACCACGGACCTCCCCCTCATATTCAGTGTGCGGAAGCTCTAAGTCCCGGCGCTGAAGTCTATTTTTCTCTGTCTGTCTCCCTTTATAAATAGTAATTATAATTTGATTTAAATTAAAATTTAAGCGTTCCGTAGTATGAATACTACCAATAATTTGTAAAAATTGAATTCCTAATTGATTGTACTAAGTACAGGTACTAATTGAGTACTTTATAATTACAAGCGTATTTCTCGGTCTAGTTCTATTGTCGTCTGTTGACTTCTAAGACTTGTAGAAACATTTGAAAGCTTAATTCGGGATTAGGTATCGATGTCTTCAAAGGAAATTATTCTTCAGTGTAGCTTAATTAGTTAAAGCTCCCGCACACTGGATATGAGAGGGAGGTCCGAGGTTCGAGTACCGGCACTGAAGTCTATTTTTCTCTGTCTGTCTCCCTATATAAGTAGTAATTATAATTTGATTTAAATTAAAATAGGAATAGGAAATAATGGTAACAGGAAATGATTGTCATTGAAGAAGGGGTTTGAAAGGCAAAGCAAAGTAAAAGTAAGATTCGAAGTGAGTTTTTAAATTGAACTAAATATAATTTATCTGGTGTATACGTGTGCGGACAAGCGGGAAGTTTATGTATACAATCTTCGAGCTCAATCCTCAATAAAGCTTAATCACACTTACTTTAATTGTAAAATAATACTTAAGTTTCAAAGTTCTTTACTAGAATTCGCTAGTAGTACATGTTATACATTTTTAAAATATTTGGAATTAGCCTGCTTGAGAAGGACAAAGAACCAGATATTTGCAGATTTCGTTATTTTTCCTTTATTTGTTCATTAAACTCTACCTATATACAGAACTTCGCATTTCTATAGGATTGCCAGAAGTGCCTCAGAATTATGACGAGTCAATCATCTATATATTAGTGACGAAATAAAAAATAACTTTAGGCTCATACATCTTATAAACCAATATAGATATAGGTGTGATATTTTTATTTCTGGTTCAGTTTGTAATGAAATTTAAATTTAAATTAATTTTATATATCTAAGTATCTTTAATTGAAGCGAGCGTAGCGAGCTTCCTACATTCAACGAAATATGCTCCGTGTCTGTCTGTCTGTCTGTCTGTCTGTCAGTAACGTTCACGCGTGTGACGATAACTTGAGTAAAATTTGACCGATTTAGTTGAAATTTGGTATACATGATCCTCTTACTAATACTCAGGCTAAGTTCGTTGGACAGCGTGATCCGTCCAAGAGTTCGCGCGCAACGCTCGCGTAAACGAGAGGTTCAAAAATTAAATTGGAATTTCAGGACGGGAAAAGATTCTATCATCATCTATTCGATGAGACGAACATTTTTTTCGTCAATGATAGAGCCACGCGATGCCTAGTATAATAATAGAGAGGGATTCAAAGTGCCTTGAGTTGCTTCCAGTAAAGTATGGCACGGCTGTGCTCGAATTGGCCGGGACACTATCGTGCCCCTGGATTTCGCTTTCCTCTTATATACTACGTTTCCATGTGTTAAAAAAATCATTGAATGCTGATTTGTGATTTAACAAGTTAGGAGTTTCCAAGAGTGGTATTAAATCCGTATTCAATACGAAATTAAAAAAAAAAAAAAACTTTTTCTTGGTTACTTTTGTTAAAGGTTATAAATAATTTTGTAACCTTCACCTTTTACAACCATGCTTTTTATTTCGTATTTTGACAGATTTGACTACAGTTTCTACAGAAATACGCTAGGTTCTCCCACACCACACCCACAATGTGAGTTGAAACAGAAGACTATGTGGAAACAACTAATTCTATTTAAAAAAAACAAAACACGAGTAAATTTAATTATCGGTTGATTCTACATTTACGAACACGTCATCTAATATGGTTTACATTTTTAGATAATGATTATGCCAGTGTAAGATACATGAGAAGGTTGGGCCGGCTGGACTAGCTGTTGGATGCTTTAAGTAACTAATTTGTCTCGATAATCCGGCCTGACATTGCCTCAACAGGAGGGTGAGATGTTTAGGGTCTGTATCGTCCCTCGACTCCCCTCTGTTCTTCCGACGCCTCTCTCTCTACCCTAGTCCCAGCCTTATTTCATTTTCTATTTTTACTTCCTTGTCGTTTCGATTCTCCAAGTACCACTAATCACTCGCTAATCCTTCTCTTCCACACACAGATACACTAAGACAGTTTAACAGGAGGGTTACCATCTGTCAAATGATATTTTAGTATAACTCACGTGTTTTTTAAAAACAATTCTCATCATCCCCTTTCACATAACTGATTCTTAACTTCCTACCTTGTGTCCAAACTTTAAATAAAATGTTTCTCAACTCTACAGCCCCCCTTCCATGTCAAGAGAGCAATAAACTCGGATGATAAACACAGAACAATATTAGAGTGAGCATTCAACACGTCTTCTAATCATCTAGAAACGTTTAACATGCTGAAGACAGCTGCTGCTCCTAATCCTCGTCTATTTGTAAAATACTTAACCTTCAGATTTGTCCACTTTGTCATATTAAGTTCAAAAACCGAATCATTTGTTCTCTAAAATTAATACGCTTTCTGTTATTATGTTAAATGTGAAAATAATTTTACCTCCAGCGGGGAGAAAAAGTGAACTTTCCTCCCTAGTTTACAGGGTGGGAAGTTACTAATTGCACCCGGTCGGGTTAAACAGGGAGTAATGAAAAATAAGGGAATCATGAACTCTCATGATTCCCTCCAGTGTTGCCCTAGATAAATAAGGTTGGTGCTAATATTCATTTCATTTACTAACTTTTGTTTAATGTCGAAATCTATAATAATGTCATCTTCCCACATATCATGTAACCTCCACAACGGTTGCCACAGTGATTCATCAGTAAAAGAAACAAACAAGTTGAACATAATTTCTAAATGTAGATTAACTAATCCATATTTAAATACATGAGTTGTCAACACCATTCAATACACGACTCAGCTTCCAGCTGATTCTCCCATTTAATTTTAGCATTGAAATTCAAATAATTATTATCTATAATTTAATTATAACGTGATTAAACTTATTTAGAGAATTGTTAATATTATATCTAACTATATTTTTTTTAAAAAATAAATAATATAAACCTATGTATTTTTTTGTTGAATAACGTAATTTAAAATTAAAATCTTTCCATACTTTTTTCTCCCTTCTGGAGGTAAAATTTTGTACGTACCTTGGGAGTAAAAATCACTTGCACCTTCGCGATAATTAACTCCCTCGGCTCCGCCTCGGGAGTGAACGTTATGGTTCCCTCGGCTTCGCCTCAGGAACCAACTTCATCGCTCAGGGTGCAATCACTTACTTTCCTCCCTTGGTGCGTAAATAACTATTATCTACGACTTGCATTGTAAGTGGACTTTACATTGCTGATAACAAGGCGGGAAGTGTTACTTCCCTCCCAAGGGAGTAAAAAAACAATCATACCAACTTAAAAGGTATTTTTTAAGTATTATGTTGGTAGTACAGTTTTTCCGCTGATTAAAGCTAATGTTTCGGGAAGGTTACTTTAGGTTATCATACAAAGTCTTATAAAATTATAAACAAACTATTGAAAGTGTTTGTTGTAAAACGTGTATATTTAGTATAAAAATTGTTATTTTAATAAATCAAGTAACTAAATATCAGTTTAAGGTGTTAAAATTACGTGAATTTGTAGGTAAAACTTTAATACCTTTGGCGGTTTTCTCCTTCGGCGGTGCCTCAGGAGAAAACTTAACCTCGAGCAGGAAAACATACCTCTATCCCTTGTTGCGTAAATAACTATTATCTCCAGTAGGGAGGAAAAGATACGATTTTGGATTAGTTTAGAGGGACTAAAGTAAGTATTTTCTTCCCTGAACTCAAAAGTAGGAAGAAAAAGTAAAAGTAGGGCAAAAAAGTAAGGTTTGCCAACATAATTATTTTATAAATAGTAGAAAATAAATGGAAGTTGTTGAAATCAATGAAGTTGTTGAAATCAGGTTGGTGACACTGCTTTTTCGACCTTGTTTATAGCCTGCTTCTAAATAACCTTCTATTTGAGTTTAATTCCAATTCTTATTTGTTTTTAATATTGAATCTCTTATATCTGCTATTAAAAGTGCTAATAATGATTGTTATTTATTAAAATAATAAAAACTGTGCAATGGACGAAAATGTCTATTTTCTTCCTACTGGAGATAAAATATTGTATGTACCTCGTGAGTAAAGTGTCATTATTCCCCTCGCGATAATGATCTCCCTCGGTTGCGCCTCGGGAATTAGAAACTATAATTCCCTCGGCTTCGCCTCGGGATTTAGGGACCATGGTTCCTTCGGCTTCACCTCAAGAACCAACTTTTTCGCTCAGGGAATAATGGCTTACTTTACTCCCTAGGTGCATAAGTAACTATTATTTGATAGATTATTAGAACATTGTTAATTTTTCAGTTAAATATGGATGCTCACATTTGATCTTGTTGAAATATACTTTGGTAATTTTTGTATGAAATCAGGCACTTCATTACACTTTTTCTCCCCTTATAATAAGCAGAGGGGAGTAACAATCTAAAGAAGCATACAGAATGATCTTCTTTAGAATGACTGTTACTCCACATATTAAAACAGAAGTGTGATATTCCTTTGTCCCAAAGTACATTAGACTAAACACCCCTTTGTCTTAATAGATAGTTATTTATTAAGTCATTTATATTCTAAAAAATATATAGGGGAGTAACAATCTAAAGAAGTACCTAAACTTAAATAATATAAACCTTAAATATCTCATGAAAATGATATAAAGGGTAGTTCTAACAATGGTAAACAAATTGTTGATGTAGAGGGGTGTAAAAGAATGAGCAGCAATCTACAATCAAAGCATCTTCAATCTACAATCAAAGCATCTTCAATCTACAATCAAAGCATCTTCAATCTACAATCAAAGCATCTCCAATCTACAATCAAAGCATCTCCAATCTACAATCAAACTTCTGAGAATATTAGTCGTAAAATTATTACTAGGTGTGCAACGCAGTTATCTGCTTGCAATATTGAGCAGAGCGTACATTTTAATCTTAAACAATAAACATGTTTATATATAAACAGCTGAAGTCGGATCAAAAATAGTAATATTTCTAATTTTTATTTAAACAGGACTTTTTCCTGTTTTTCTATTTTACCCCCCTCTTAAATGAAAATATGACAAAATTGAACATAAAAACAATAACTGTACTCTTAAAAAGCTTTCCAATGACATTCACCATAAAAGGCATGTACTATTTTAATTTTTGTATCCCGTACCCCTGTGTACCAATTTGGACCATTTCAGATTTATACCTTCCCTATGTTTGGTCACATTGACCGTGCCAAATTTTGTGCGGATTGGTTCAGGCGTTCAGGAGGAGTATGCGTCCAAACAAATGCAAAGTGTAGTATAAGAGCTTCGCTTCGCTCTGCTCAAAAATCTAGTTTATAGAATCAACCATGTAAGAAAAACTTAATCCTAAAAGAAATTAATCCTCTCTTCTTAATCCTTTAGTTAAATAATAGAATAAACAATTTTCATTAACCACCTCTAACCACCTCTAACAAAATCAGTTTTCTCGTAAGCCTCAAAGGATACAAGAAGGATATACAGGATACATAAACATACAATATAACAGGAAACAAGATCTTACAAGTATAAATCATAACATATAATCCATTAACTCAGCCAGGAAAGACAACATAGCCATCACAAGTAGCCATTAATTTGTTTGAATAAGAGATACTTGTAACTGCACTTGACCGCTCTTAGGATCTCCTACTTACCGCCCTGAGGATCTCCTACTTACCGCCCCTTCACTCAAGATCTGCCCGCTTCTTACCAAAACATACCACCTAAGAAAATACTGGGTGTTTATTCTCTGTTCGTAACTTACATGCCGAATGTTTATTGTTTATTTAGGACCAGTTCTGTACATCAAACACTACATACGCCTTCAACTACTCATGTAATGTCTTTTATAATGAGTATTCATTATTACTTATTCTTATATATTAACAAGTGAGTAATAGCGAATTTAAGAGTTAATATATTAACAAACGAAAGTATAGATTTTATAAAAAGGAAATGACAAAGTATAAAAAATAGACTGCCAATTGGTGTGGCACATTGCTTCCTCGCATACAATCACGTACTTTATTGATATTATGCTTTTACAAACCATTATTGTCTAATTTGTTTAATTGTTTCCCCCCTTTTTTAATGTCAAAATGATTTGGATTTTTTACATATAAATTAAAGTATCAATTTAGCAAAAGTTAAAGAGCGCAGAAGTTTCAAATTAATCTAGCGCTATCTGCAGGTTATTTTCAATAAACTATACAAGTTTCATACAAATCAGATAAGTACTTTTGAAGGTATAAGTGTAAATAAATGTATGTTTGTGCGCATGTTGAAGAGAAATAAATAAGCGCAGAAGGTTGAAACTTATATGGGACAAACAATGAACTAATTATGACCTACCATCTAAATATCATTAAAATGGGTAGTTTTTAAGATATGTTGGTTCGCAAAAATTGACCGACAGGCCGACAGACCGCCAGACCGACTGACAGATACGGAACCAAAAATGTTCCCTGATGTCTGAAACGAATTTCTGTCTTGGAGTTTTTGAAATCGGAGATATAAAATGTTTTCATTCTTCAGAACGATCACATTGCTTAATCAACTACCTTCTAGAGTTACATGGAATCATATCATAGGGAAGAAGGATACAACAACAAAGCACACAATCTATGAAAATCAAAACAACTGAGATTAAATAGAATAACCATTACAAAGCAGGATAGAACACGTCGCATTATATGCATGGAAAGCAAAGCGATAACCAACAGTTTACATTGAATAACATAATAGTGAAGCAGGATGCAACAAAATCTATATAAATCAAAACAACTGAGGTACAAAGGATTAACCATTGCTAAACAGGATAGAACAACATCGCACAACTTTCATGGAAATCAAAACAACAAAGATAAATTGGATAAACCGTTGTGGATATGGATATAACAACATTGCACAAATTCCATGGTATTGAAAACAACAAAGTTAAATGGAATAAACCATTGTGAAGAAGGATAGAACAACATCGCACAAGATCCATATAAATCAAAACAACAGAGCTATGTGGGATAATCTATTTAAAAACAGAATAGAACAACATTGCACAAGTTCCATGGGAATCGAACTAACCAATCACACAGGCCCGTCGAGAGCCGTAGCGGGCCCCACGGCTAGACCTATATGGGCCCCCTCTTTTTACTGGTTTTTATTCGTCATTTTGGGACTTTACACTAATAACTTGTGTATTGAATTTTTCAACTCTTATAATAAGTTCTATTTTATATTTATTGTAAGTACTACTAATAAACTCCTATTACTGATAACTGCACACATACTAATGATAAACCAAAGTAAAACAAACTCATTTTGAAGATTACAACTATTTTACCGCAGTAATGTTAAAAACCCAATTATGACTTAAATTAATATGGGTATATGAGTCATAATTATGACCTAAAATTAGACAAAATTGTTTGAAAACATTTATAATTTCTTGGTCCTCAACTAAAACACAATCTGGACACAAAAAGTCCTATAACTGTAAAATGTTGTTTACGTTCATTTACGTTTTATACAATTTTATTTTATATATTACTAGGGGGCTCTGCCCCCTACTCGCTTCGCTCGACAAACCCCCGAAAAGCGGCCGCAACGCGGCCGCTGCCTAGAATAGAGTACAGTAGAATCCCTTGTTTTCTTTTTAGGAGGGGGCTAAATTTAGGATATTTGCAAATTATCTTATCAAAAAGAGGAGTATAGAAATCAGTGGAAGGGATAACATCTAGATATTCTCGCATAGTAAAATAATTTAAATGTTTCTTGATGGTAGTTTACAAACTTATCAAATTAAAATAACACTCCGTAGCAAAGAACGGGTATCCAGATAGTTATACATAAAATAATGATTTCGAAGAAAAAGTAAAACAAACAAAGAATGTAACAGAAAATAAGCGAGATGGAAGATTAAGGGGGTGGGAATGTTACGTAGTCTATAAGATAATTCCCTCCTATATTAAAAAAATAATAATAATAATAAAACAAAAATCTTCACTTTTTGAATAGCTTTTAATTCTAAGGAAATAACTAAACAAAAAAACAATAGTTTGATTAAGAATTTAAATAAAATTACCTCTAAACCATAATCGTTGTGTAATAAGATTGTTTATTATAACTAAACATAAATTATTCAATTTAACTTAATAGGTAAATAGAAAGAATCAATCTACCTTTATAGCTTCGCTTCGTTGTTTCAATCCATCCTATGTATATCTTCATATTCCATTATATTCTCTAAATGCTGTTATAAATATACGTAGAATTAACTTTGAAAGATATTATTGTCGATATTACACTGAATAACAAATCGATCAATCTCCAAAGACAAGATTTCAACACAAAACAACGAACAATAAATAAAATATAAACGACATACACGAAAGATGTACTTTCCGAAAGAAAAACGTATAGATATCAAAAAGAAACATTTGAATTATAACACACTACAAATATAAAGACCCGCTACCCGATTTAAAAGACTTTTCCTCGATTAAGAAGTGAATTTAAAGTAAGATTCGACTAAAATTACTGTTGACCTAATTAGAGAAGTAAAAACAATATGGCCGACACTCTAAAACTACGGGAAACCGCAACGTCGCAGTGACTCGCCTGTTTCAGGGCTACCACACTACCACCGTATCAAAATTAAATAATCTAAAATTTATTATAAAAAATTATTTAAAATAAAAATATTATAAATAATAAGTATTCTTCATGGCAATATTATATTTTAAATATGTTTTTAGTTTAACCGAAACATAATATGTTTAAGTTATTTTATTTTTTAATAATTTTGTTCGCATTATTGGTTTAACCTCGTTGTACTGTGGTAAGTGAAAAAATATTTTGTTTATATAAGTTTAAATTAATAAAAGACTTAGTTTGTAAAAACAAGTTAAATCAAATGGTATTTTAAGTTGAAAGGAGAACTACAGTATATGGAGCCCCTACTATGCTATACATCGTAAATCACTACAATCGATTGTTATAATTGACGCCATATTTCAATATATCCAAATAATGTGTGATTTGCGTAATTTTACACGTTTCAACAAAAATGTGTTTGCTTTGGGGTTTGAATTTAATTTTGTTAACCTTAATTTTTTTTGCCCTAGAATTTTTAATCGCCGCTCCACACCGCTTCGCGGAGCGCTCATTTCTAAAGAAAAACAACCCTCCTGCATATAGACCAGGTAGAGTTCCAAATCGAAATATAAAGAGTTTAACAGACAAGATATATCGATATATTAAGTCTTGAAAGAGGTCGATAGTGAGATAACGTGTTATCAGAAAGAGCCCCATATACTTTAGTTTAGCCCTCAAGGTATATGGGTATGTTCTATATACAAATCTAAAGTTTTGGTCCGATCTCGATGAAAATTTTCACACTTGACCTTCAAAGCAATGGGTGGTCACTGTCTACATGAATTTTCGAAATTTAAATTTTGGTACACAGGGGTACAGGGTACAACTCAAGTGATGAATATGGGGTCAAAGTAATGAATACCCTCCATGATGCATATCGTTGAAAAGCTCTTTAAGAGTACAGTAATTGTTGTTATGTACAGTTTTGTCATATTGTCATTTAGGAGTAGGTAAATTTGGGATATTTGCAAATTATCTTATCAAAGAGGAGGGGATATAGAAATAAGTGGGAGGGATAGAATCTAGATATTCTCGCATAGTAAAATAGTCTCTTGACGGTAGTTTGTAAACTTATCAAATTAAAATAACACTTTGTAGCGAAGCACGGGTATCCAGCTAGTATTGTAGGAAGTAGGAAACAGTGGCTGCAATAAGGGCCCCGCAGACCCCGCCGCGCGGGGGCTCTTAGAAGTGAAATAGAGGGGCCCCTAAAAGTTTCCAGGGGGCCTCCAAAACCTACTAGTAGGAAATATGAATTTGTATGACTGAAGAAACCATTGTAGTGTCTTTCTGGCTAGCATGCCGGATTTTTCAACCATGCATGGTTGAAAATGAACGGTGGTGTATTTAATATTTTTTCAATTTGGATATGTCCAAATAAAACTGAAGAAATCATTAACCATTGATTTTGTTGACTGCTTGGTATGGATCACTCAAGTTTCTAATCACACTGTCAATTAAAACATAAAAAACTTCAACTTTGAAGCGATTTTTTGGGTTCTCTGTGGATTTTTACCCATCGGGATACGGGTTAGTAATTTTTCGCTTCTCAGTCTCGGTACCGGGAAATTCTCTCTCAAACTTAATCACCACACCTGGCTGACAACTTTAATGTTAACTAATATTATTTTTAATTATTATTACGAATATAATTATTTTATATTTCAATCATAAATATTGGCGTGATTGGGTGTTCGGGGCTTGAGAAGCGGGGCCCTTTAGGGGAGGTACGGCCCCCCGGCATCAGCCGTACCTGCCGCCCCCTCTCAACGGGCCTGCAATCACACGATAATACCAAAATGATATTGATTCCAATTGGTTCATTTTCACGGTTCATTTATATGTCCACACAAATGATATCATGAGATTACTATGATCATATCCTTAAAACTATCATGCGATTCAGGGCTTAACATACATTTTTTTTCAAATAATAATTCAACCATTATTAAAGCGTAATTATAAAATCAAACGGAAAGAAGTAACCATAAAAACATTACATAAATATCTTATCAAAATATATTTGTATGATAACACAATATACATATTTTTTTATTGAATGATATGAGTAGAATTGGAGGGGGATAACATGGCTGCTGAAAATAACAATGGTATCAGTTAAAGATAATATTTATCAGTTTTCATATTACATTGTCACGTACTTGTTTACTTTATCGCATCGATAAGATTTAGAGGAGAGAAAATCTATTATTATATATTTTTATAAAGTATTTCTTCCTCAGGACAATGTTGAATACAAAAAATAATCTGCAAAATCAGCAAATTAGACGTTGTGTATGCAACTATAAGGGATGAAAGCTTATTATTAGACTGTTATTAATAATAACATTAAATAACAATAAAAAATAAATAAAATATAAAATGATACTAATAAAAAGCCTGATGAATAAATTTCTTTAATTAGGTAGACTTGCATAGTATGTATTTTTGGCTTAAATGTCTTTAATTACCCAATAACAAGCAGTTCTCTCTCATGGGCCAGGTTTTTTTTATAGTTTGGATTAGGTAATTTTTAATTAACTTAATTAATTTATTACATTTATATTACTATTATTTATTACTCGCTCATCATAAATTTGTAAGAATTTTGTTTTGGTAATATTTATAAACATGTATAAACAAACAATTACCAACTTCAACTTCTTTATAGATTGTTACTCCCCTAAGTTGCTTTAGAATAAAAATGACTTTGACAAAATAACTATTAAGGCAAAAGGATGTTTAGTCCACTGTATTTTGGGACAAAGGAATATCACACTTCTGTTTTGATAAGGGGAGTAACAGCCTAAAGAAAAACACTCACGTTGTTTATATGGGGAGTAACAATTAAAAGAGGTGCCTTCATAATTTACTATGTAGTTAAGGAATTAAACCTCTATGTACTTTTTCTTTTTCAAAATAAGAAACAAATATATTTCAGGGTACAGTTATTTATAACATGGAAGTCTTTTAGTGTATAAGAAATTAACTAATTGCGGTAAATACCATACACTTATAGGTATGCATAATTATTTTTATATATAAATGTATATAAATTACAATTCACATATCAAATATATATTATATATGTATGTATTTATTTACCTCAATCAATCTCATATCCTAAAACACTTTTTTCTTTCATTGACGAATTAATACTAACTCCATATTTCTTGTATCATACTGAGCAATTAATAATACGTCCGAGGTCTGATTTATATTATAAATGATTTATCTACAATTGTTTTCTTTTTTTAAGTATAAAAAAGGGTCACATCGAATAAATGAATGTAAATTACTACATATATTTGTGTTAGTGAGAGACACCAAAGGATGTGCCACGTAAACGTGACACATAGGAACTGTTTCAACATTAGACTAAACGTCACAAAGATGTTGGCTCGGCATTACGCCATGTCCTGCATCGTTTCGTCGCGTCCGACTCATCAGGGGCCCGACGATGCCCACCCAACTCTGGACCTATCCCAAATCAAGAAGATCAGATATAGGAATTTATCAGAGACGAGCGTGCTCTCACACTCGCCGTCTAATGTTGGAACAGTTCCTATGTGTCACGTTTACGTGGCACATCCCTTGGTGTCTCTCACTAACACAAATTGTGTACCTTATTGCAGTGTGCAAAAACACGGTATTTAATTGCTGATACTACATATATATATATATATATATATATATATATATATATATATATATATATATATATATATATATATATATATATATATATATATATATATATATATATATATATATATATATATATATATTTAGGGTTTATCGTTTCATAAATTATTTCATTATTAACTTCAAATAATGAAATAACTTTTTCATGAATAACTTTTTCCCCTGATGTTAAAAACGCTTTCTTTTTAATGAATGAAACTCATTATGTAATCATTTTTATTTATGATTATATTTATTTACTTTTGTTTAATGAAGTTACTTTTGTAATAATAAAGTAAACATTATAATTATTTTTTTTTATTTTATCAACGATTGATACGAAATATAAACATTGTATCTCTGCTTAGATGCGTAGAAAGTGATTCTTTCCGTACTTGTATTCATTGCGCATGCGCGTCTCATAGTTCTGAATAATTCCTCTTCTTTACCACGCTAGCGCGGTAAAGAAGAGGAATTCTTCAGCTTTACCCACAATTAGCGAGTTTGTTTACATTTAACAAAACTAATTTGCTGTTCTGTTATTAAAGTAACTGTTTATATCGAGTTTTAGTGAAAAACAATGAGTGAATCAAGTGTCTTTGACGAAAATGTAGAGAATAATACTCCTCCAGAAATAATTAATTCGGCAAAAAATACAACTAATGAATTAATGCCATCTTTATCAAGAGAGAGATACGAACTTACATACAGCAAGTTTATTTGTTTCTGTATTTATTATTAACTCTAACAATCGTAGATAAAGTACGGTACGCAACTCGTGCGAAAACGGCATTTTGAATTGCTCGTGTGGTTTTACTACCCTCGCTGTCGCTCGGGTGCAAACTTCACACTCGCATGCAAAATGCTACTTTCCGCACTAGACGCGTAATGTACTATTCTTTAAAAAAAAAATCCTAAAATCCAGCGATTTCTACTAATAATAAAAGAGGAACATCTCATGCAATTTGAGTTAATTTTTTAATTTTTTTAAAACTAAATTAAAGGTGACTTGAATTATCTAAAAGTCGCAATATCAAAATGAAACATACACGACAGCATCAATTATTGTTAAACGTAGTGAAAAATATCCAACTGATTTTTTTCAGAGGGGAAAAGTCAATGAAGGTAGAAAATGCCCCAAGGGGGGGGGGGGGGCAGAGTTCTGGTATAAAAGGCATAATTGATCAAGATAAACTTAGAGTTGGGGCCCTAATTGGCATCAGAGGATGGAGAGGGAATGGAATATGTAGAGGGCTTTATGCCACAGACTCTTTGTGAATTGTTGATAAAGGTTTAGGTAGGCGGCCAGGGTAATATTCTGACAAGGGTAATCCCACATCTATGTCTCTTTTCATAACAAATCATTAGACAAGTAACATTTTACATTCAACAATATTCAATTACTTATTACTTATTTATATTGTTATCAGTTAAAATATTTCTCGTTTGTTTGCTATCTAAAATTTTATATTTTCTTTGAATATATGTATAAAGCGTTTCTGAATTTGGCGTTTTGTATAAATTTACCTTTTCAACTTCAAAACGAAATAGAATCTCGAAGACAATAACAGTGTTTTAATGATGATTTTTTTTTTTTTTTTTTTTTTTTTTTTTTTGGAAAGAGACGTTAATATTATTAAGCTACGGAAAAAAATCTAGATTTGAACTCGGAAACACTTACAAAACAACTTTTTGAACAATAAACTTACCTGTTTGAAAGCTTGCAATAATTAGAGGTAGACCAAAGACATGGCAATCTTCAAAATTTAGAAGAACGAACTGTTTTGTCTACAAATTTAAAAATATGATTACAGAAAATCATGGTCGGATCAATCACACCCACTGCGCGCATGCAAACATGAAATCCTTGCCGCACATATAACTTGCTCAATTTTCGTCCGATTTCTATAACATTTTCAGGGATTGTGCAGATTATGACCTCTATGGTTCCGCATGTTGTAGCTAATACGCATGCACAAACGTAAAAATCCTCCACACATCAATTTCTCGTGGTCTAACAAACCGACTTATCTCAGAATTAATTGGTGAATAGTTTAGGATTGACCTACAGAGATGTTCCACCATATATATATATATATATATATATATATATATATATATATATATATATATATATATATATATATATATATATATATATATATTTTTTTTTTTTTTTTTTTTTTTTTTTTTTTTAAGGAAGCCACCATATTTTTTTTTTTTTTTTTTTTTTTTGCTACACTAATTGGCAGTCTATTTTTTTTTTTGTGTGTTTCGCTTTTTAGGTTGTTTTACGTATTTTTTTACACCCTTTCACTTAACATAACTTTATTTGTGAAATACAAATTTATTTTTTTTAAATTTTTAATAACTTTCCGACAATCTAGAAAGCTTAAACTGTTGTTTAATACATGTAGTTCTTTTGATAATGAAGTTATTAATATTATTTGCAAAGTGTCATTCATTTTTGTTTTTAGTTTAAACAACTAGGTAGATTATTTCTTATTCTTTTTTATTATATTATTTCTCAATGCAAGAAGGGGCCAACCAAAAAAAGGCATTATGTGAGTGAGGGTCATTGTCACATGGTTAAGTTTGAACCAATGATATGGGGTCTTATATCAGTGAAGCGATGATATGGGGTGTTTTATCAGTGAAACGCAACACTAAATTTCCCTTCATACTTCATCGTTGGATGAGTTGAGTGCCTCCGGGTTGAAGCGCTGACCCGTGAAATTTGAGGAGCGCTGCAACCCCTTCACCCAAGGGAAGAAGGGTCCCCCCCCCCCCCAGCACGTGCTCCTCGTCTCACACCCTGTCACTCATAAAACTTGTCACACTAATTTCCCTCCCTTATTTTTGACAAATTAAACAACAAACTGTTGTTATCTTGATAACGCCATCCCCTCCCTCATCAGTGAAGTATCCTCCCAACACTCGAAGCAACTTGTTTGGTTTTTTTATCCATCAACCCCCTCTTTATTGTTTTATCTTTTCGTAACTCAGCACGTTCTACAATCAATTCAATGGAATCATCCTGATGATAATTTTTATTCAACACCAAATTAATTTATGTGAAGGACAAAAAGTCTATGTTAAGTATATTCAGGGTCCTCGACTGTGTTTTTTTCCAATGTGTGATAGCGACTCATAATGAAAGAGGTGTAGTTCAAGTGTTTATTTCTAATATGTCTGTAATAGATGTGTAATAGTGTATTTCTGTCATGTTTAAATTTTATTTTTACGACGTTTTTATTAGCTTGCTTTCTCGTTTGTCTGTTTGTTTGTTTGTCCAGTACAAATCATGTAATACATTTTTAACTAACTTCCCGAGTAGCTAGACATTTGAAACTTTTAGAATAGCTCAGAACACGATGACAATACATTATTTTAATACTTTTAGCCATCTTTCAGCAGAATTTAATTCGTTTTCAGCAAATTTTGCTGTACAGAAAGTTAGTTCCGAAAAAATCCGCAAGTTATTTTATTTGTTTTGACACAACCAATATTTACAATCTTCATTTTGACGGGTTTCAAATTTATGATTTATGACAGAAAACATAAAAATGTAGTATAATATAAAAAGTTATTTTTATCTGGTAATTATTTTTATTCTTAAGTACACATGGTATGTGTTCGTTACCTTTTTAGCGGGTTCCCCCTCCTTTTTGTCCATCCTGCCCTCCTTTTTGTTTTATAATGTCTTCACATGCCTGTAGCTTAGTCTTCTTGTTAAATTTTTTTTCTCACTTGTATGTTCGATCCACTATCCTCTAGGTATTTTGCATTCCATTTTCTTGCACTTATTGTTAATATAATTCTTGTTTTACAATCTAATGTTACCTTTCTTTGTACCTTTAGTTTAGGTATGTTATTTTGTTTGTAGATTATCTGAAGAAGGCTGCTTTAGAACAGCTCAATTGTTTCAATTAATATTTTTTGTGTGAAGACGTAGTTTGGTTTTGGACTACATCTCTTTCGTGATATATTCAGGGTGTTCCTAAAACTCGTGTGCATACGGAAGAGAGTAAATATTTGGCTAATGTCATGATTTTAAATTCAAATAAACATAGGTCTGCAAGCGCTCCGTTACCGATCTACAGGGTGCAAAATGAGGGAATCATTGAGAAAAAGAAAGGACACTTGTATATATAGGTTGAAGGAGGTTACTTTGAACAATTGTTATAACGAAGCTTCCTTTTTGTGGTTATTATTTAGGTTTTTGTATTGTAATAAATCATTCCGACATAAACTAATAAACAATTTTACCAAAAATCGCAGATACGAAAAAACTAAAAGAGACCAAATGACTTCTAAATAAAATTGAAAATTCATACCAGAGCCGCACGGAAAAAAAAGTTTAGGGGGAGAAGAGGGAGCATGACCCCTGAAAAAATATCGTTCTATAGATTCTTACAACCATTTGGCATACCCAGTGATTCCTTTAGCGTAATCTATATTTGAGCTGAATATCTCAAAAACCGCAGGAGCTATAAAGAAAGAACTAAGGAAATCTTTTAATTTTAATACCCTCTAGATCCGTATCGAAGAGTTACCTATACAGACCTATGTTTATATGAATTTTTAGTCATAAAATTAGCCAAAGAATTGTCCACTTTCGTATGCACATCATATTTAGGAACACCCAGTATCTTTAATATATAGGACAAAAATCTCTATACAAAGGATCTCGCCAAAACCAAATCTAAACCGTTCCATTGATATGCCCCCGTGTAGGTGACAGCTGGAGAAAAAAAAAGCCCAAGATTGAGGGGTGTTAATTAGATTTCTGCTCTTCTTTTCGAGCTCCATGGGCATCCACGGTTCTATTTAAAAAACGCGATTAGAAATTTTTCACAACAATTGCAGTTGTGTTAAATAAATGTGCGTGTGTTTTAGGGCGTAGCCAAAACCGAGGATCCTCGTGAATTCCTCTGTTTTTCTGTCTGTCTGCCAGAAACGCACCTGATCTACGATAGTGCCCGATACAAATTTCTAAAACCTTGCAGTTGCGTTAAATGTAATAACGCAATCATTGGGGATGCCCCCCCCCCCCCCCCCCCCCAAAAAAAAAAAAATGATCCGATCTGAAGCAAGGGGTAGAAATATAATGTTTAAAGGAAATGGGTCACGTGGGGCGTTAAATCAAAGAGGACGACCAGAGTACAAATATATATTTGGTTCCAATATTCCACCAATTCATCTTTGCCCCATGTGTCTTTGAAAATTGCGTTTTTCCTGTTCCGCGTTTTTCTCCTCTATTTTTTAAAACCACGAATATACATAACTCAACGAAAAAATCTATTTAAAAAAAAAACAGTTATTCTTTGTCAAAAACAGTTTCTAAGGAATTTTTCACACGTAGCATATATTTATAAGAAAAAATTTTGCTCCCTCCCCCCCCAAAAAAAAAAATCTGAAACATTTTAACTTTCACTGTTATCGTAATTACATCTGTGGAAAAAAAAATTGTAGCTCACAAAGAAATTATGTTAAATAAACAGTTACGTCAATGGGGTAATGACTATAAAAACCAATGATATATATATTTTTTTTATTTATTTAAGGGCATAGCTTAGCCGTAGGCTGTTAGAAAACCAGACCGATTGAAAGCGGCCATCCATTTTTGTGGACAATATGTTTTTCTTTTCATGATCTTAAAACTAGTTATACTTGATCCGAAATCAAGTTGATGTTAGGTTGTCACTTGACAAGTCAGTACT
Organism: Gerris lacustris; assembly: GCA_951217055.1. NCBI lineage: Eukaryota > Metazoa > Arthropoda > Insecta > Hemiptera > Gerridae > Gerris > Gerris lacustris. The sequence goes on along the minus strand of OX578281.1, from coordinate 73,714,357 downwards.
CAAATATTTCTCTACATCAAAGTAACCACACAGCTATATAGTGATAAAATAACATCAACTTAATTTTTGGTCTACTAACTAATTTTGGATCATAAAAATCATATTTTCCACATAATACATTTGGATACGAAATATGGCGAAATATGTTCGGAATAATCAAACCCCGAGGCATATTCGATAAATGCATTTAAGCTCCAAATTTGGGCGCCCTGCGCCCCAAAAACACTGATTGAACTTGAAAAAAAAAATGATTTCTCGGAAAATTTGTCGACGATTTTGATTAAAAAATTCTTAAATGTAGTCCATTTAAATAAGAATCTAACGATACAAGCCGTTTTCCTGGGAAAGCTTTTCCTGAGAAAAAAGTTTTTAACGTGGACGGAGAGTTCAATTCCCCGCCGATAATAAATTATAAATATTCAATAATAATTAAATATACCGACGAAAACTCGAAAACTAATAAATGGAAAACACTGGGCAAAGTAATTATGAACTCGTATATGAGAAAGTTTGTCTGTTTTCTCTGAGCGATTTTTTCAACTTATGGCCAAGTTATGTCCCGCAGATGAACTTAGTCGACCACATATTCTTAATAAGCACCAAAAGATTTACTTATACACAAAATTTGCAGCTTGATGTAAGTCAGTCACTTTATTAAATGCGCACGCTATCTCCTGGACTATAAGCTGATAAGAATTTAAGTCCTATAGAATTATTTTATAATTCTAGCGTGGATTAATAAATCAACTGATTAAGTTTGGTCTTTGAATTTGATGCAGCATATAATCCTTTCGTTTTGAAATGTAAGGTTTAATCAGAATTTGCATCTATCCTAGTAACATATCAAATATTTGAAAAGGGAAAGAAATTGGTTATATTTTATGAGAATACTCGTTATATTTTACTAGAATGCATATATTAATCAGAATTTACATTTTTATCTTGATTAGAAAAAAAAATCGGTCCGAGACAACTCAGACAAACTTTCTCATATATTACTTTATAATTACTTAGCCCAGTGTTTCCATTTATTAGTTTTCAAATGTACATTTAAATATTATTGAACATTTCATCAAAATTTATCATAAAAATAACTTCTCCTGGTCGGGGAATCGAACCCGGGCTCTCTCCGTCCGCGTTTTAAGCTAATATCTCAGGAACTAGATTTTTCCCGGGAAAACGGCTTATATCGTTGGATTCGTATTCAAATGGACTACATTTTAGAATTTTTTAATCAAAATCGTCGGAACCGTTTTCGAGAAATAATTTTTTTTCAGAGTTTTTGGGGGGTAGCGCCCCCAAATTTAGAGCTAAAATTCATTTCTCGATTTCACCTCGGGGTATGATTTTTCTGAACATGTATACCAAATTTCGTCAAAATCGGCCCAGTAGTTTGGGCTCCAGGCGTCTGCACAGACGACAGACAGACGACAGACAGACGACAGACGACAGACGACAGACAGACATTTTTTAAAAACCACTTTTTTGGACTCAGGGGACCTCAAAACGTGTAAATCCATCAAAATCTCAAAATCGAATTTTCGCGCCATCACAATACTTTCTCTTTATATGAGAAAGTAATAAAATATGCAGTATCACTCTTCAATTCATTAAATTTTCGGTACTTTATTTCAATAAATAACAATAAATGTCTTTTCATTTTTTTATAAAATATTTAAAAATTGAACTTAGGAGTTCAATACAAGGAAACCTCTAATTGAGCTTTAATTATCGAGACATTATTAAATGATAGAGATACTTAATTTGTAAATAACTCAAAAGTTAATAAAAATGAAGAATATTATTCGGAATTTGGGAGACTTTAAAAGAGGGTATATTGTGGTGCTTACGTTAAACAACGCATGCGCAGAGCCATGCAATCAATTTGCATTCATCCCCCTTCTACCTCCCTCCATTTCGGGGGGGCTGGGGGGGGGGCCTGGGAATCCCAGCATCTGCCTCCCCTTCCACCATAGGCTTCATTTCACTGTACCAAAAGTACGCTATCAATAAAACCTCATTTCCGAGGGAACGGTACATAAATAAAAATATTAGAGGCAATGTAGTATGAAGGAAAAAACCAAGAATCATTTGTCACTCAACTCAAGCGAGCGACAACCTTCTTCTAGTTAGGCTAACGTTTATAATAAAACATCAATTTAAAAACAAATTATGCTAAAGTTATGTAGTAATCAATGACACGCAAGGTTCATTAATAAACATGAATGACTTTTCTTTAATATCTGATAAATGAGTTTGGAAGATGGCTCTATAGGACAATAATTAAACCTCATAATATGACTACATGGAACTTCTTTAGATTGTTACTCCCCTTATAAAGAAAACTGAGGGGAGTGTTCGGTATGTTCTTATTTAGATTGTTACTCCCCTTAAAAAAACAGAAGTGTGATATTCCTTTGTCCCAAATTACATTGGCCTAAACAACCTTTTGTCTTAGTAGATATTTAGTCAGTCATTTATATTCTAAAAAAAAAAACATAGGGGAGTAACAATCTAAAGATGTACTAACTATATATATTAATTTATACCTCATCCATATCCAATAATACCTCAACCATATTTATACCTATTTTGCGGAGTTGCGTAATTTAGTACATGCAGCTCCGCCGCACCGAAGCACATTTTCCGCCATATATTTAATTCCACCAAAAAACAAACACATATATATTTATTTTTAGGGGGTTCCATCAAATATTTGGGGGTCGCGGGGGTAATTTTTGGATGGAAGTTAAAAATTCGGATTCAGCGACCCAAAAATTCATAAGTTAGCCCATTTCTTTACTCTTGACTTACTCGTCATAAAAGTTATAAGAGACTCCCAAAATACCTATTGCTAGAAAATAGAAATTTGTCTACAGCCGTGTAATTGGCGTGAAAATTCAAAAAATATTAAAAATATTAATTTTTACCCCCACACACAAATAACTAAAAATAGTGCAACGTTCATGATGTGCCTTGGTTGGAGCATAATTTGATCAATATTTTTAATTTTTGATTCGAGCTCTCACTAACTGTGCTGAGATGGCTCGAACCTCACATTAATACTCTTCAAATCGAGTATATTTTATATAAATTTGTCCTACATACATCCTGATTGAAATCAACATTATGGCCAATTCTTCTCTTTTTCTTAAGCCATAATGTCACTTTACTTTCATGAGTAAGACTGTTCTATTATTTCTATTGCTTAACACTTGGCCAGTTTCCTGAATGAAATATAAAACATCAGTAGTGTGCTTTTTCTTTTTGATGTCCCTATTTAATTTTACTTCATTTGGTTTGGTCGTTTTAGGGTGTATTAAATAAATCGTATTTATCTCATATGGCTATATTTCAGTATTGTATGTAATCAAATAGGAGTTAAACAAAACTGTCAAATTTTAATTATATTAGTCCAACATTCTCAATTGATGTTTAGCTAAACAGACAGACACACATATAGTTATTTACGCACCAAGCGAGTAAAGTTAGGCATAATTCCCTGAGCAATCAAGTTGATTTCTAAGGCGAAAGCCGAAGGGATCATGAATTTTAAGTCTCGAGGCGAAGCCGAGAGACTTAAATATTGGTTCCCGAGGCATAGACGAGGTAACCATGAATTAAGTATTGCTCTGGAAAGTATGCATTTTTTGCTCTCGTCGTACGTACAAGATTTTACCTTCAGAAAGGAGGAAAAAAAAAATACAAATTCATAACACAAGATATTCCTTATTTATCTATTTTACGTAATTTTATATTTAAATAAAAACGAGCAGATTTAAAAAAGAACTGATAAATTTAACTAAATAAAACACAATTAATAGAACATTTACTCAAAACTCGGAGCGTTTTAAAACAAAACAAAGAAATATTTAAAAACAGCTGATTGCGAGTCATGTTTGTTATAAATAGAGTTGCCAACTTAAATCTTCGTAAAATCCGTTTAAACGCAGTTCTTTTACTAGAATTGAGTTGGCTGCACTGCATTTACAGGGAGTTATGTCATATAACTCCCTGTGGCTCTGCCGCAGGCCAGTTAAATTAGTTAACTTCATCTCCCGCCTGGAGATAAAATTGTTTTACATTGCTTAATCGTGATAAATTATCGGGAAAAAGAGGAAATATTAGGTAAATCCGACATATGAACAGACAAAATTATACAATTTTATTTATACAAATGTAATTTTATGATAATAAGATTGATGCCGTGCATTCGTTCATAAAAAAATTCTCTTAAATATGCAATAAAATCGTAAGCAATAAAATAAAATTGAGAAAATTTATTTCACTTTTAAAAGAAATAAAAACTGCTCTACAAATGTAAAATTATGGCAAAACTTTTAAATAAATTTTATATTCTTTACCAAATGTTTGTGAGTAAACCAAAAATAAAAGTAAATAAAAATAAAATAAATATAATATACACACGCTTAACACACGTATACAAAGGCGAGTTTATACTTCTTTTTGTTGAGTTAAAAAACATTCTTTATATTTGGTTTTATCTTTCGTAGCCGTGGAATAAAATAAGAGAACAAAAAAAAATGATGCCAAACATTTGTAACGGAAAGAATTAAATATTTGTAGAGAAACGCAAAGTGAAGATAAGACTTATTGTTCAAAGAAAACGTTCTACCAAATAACTCGGGACTGTAGCGTTATGAAATATTTCAAACCCCGTGTAAAAACTTAACTAATCTACAAGCATTCTAAGGCTCAACGCCTTCAAAATATTTTTATTTCGCATTAAAAAAAGATGTATTTATATCTGTCTGAGTTGCGAAAAATGTTCTTTTATTTTTATATGCAAATCATCATAAGTCATAATAATAAAATGTATGATTAAACTCAAATAAAATTACGTTTTAATTGTATGTATTATAATTAATGTAGAACTTGACTCGTTAATATGACGATATAAAAATAAAAATAAGGCTTACTTTTTACTTTCTCATATGAAGAGAAAGTATTGTTATGAGGCGAAAATTCAAATTTTTTTTTTTTTTTTTTTTTTTTTTTTGCTGGATTTACACGTTTTGAGTCCAAAAAAGTGGTTTTTGAAAAGTGTCTTTCTGTCGTCTATCTGTGCAGACTCCTGAAGTCTTAACTATATTGGGCCGATTTTGTGAAATTTGGCATACATGTTCAGAAAAATCATACCCCGAGGCGAAATCGAAATAATTAATTTTAGCTCCAAATTTGGGGGAACCCGCTAATTCTCGAAAACGATTTTGATTAAAAAATTGTAAAATGTTGTTAATTTAAATACGAATCTAACGATATAAGCCGTTTTCCCGGGAAAAATCTAGTTCCTGATAAAATAGCTTTAACATGGACGGAGAGGCCGGGTTCGATTCCTCGCCGAGAAGCTATTTTTATGAAATGTTCAATAATAATTAAATGTAACTACTCCAACTAGTAAATGGAAAACATTGGGCCAAGTTATTATATTATGAACTCGTATTTGAGAAAGTTTGTCTGAGTTATCTCGGACCGATTATTTAAAATCTAGTTCCTGAAAAATAGTTTGAAACGCCCAATACAAAGGCAAAGGTATATATACTTTACGGAGAGAGGCCGGGTCCGATTCCCCGCCGAGGAAGTTATTTTTATGATAAATTTTGATAATGTGTTCAATAATAATTAAATGTTCCTACAAAAAAACACAAAACTAATACATGGAAAACACTGGGATAAGTAGTTATGAACTCGGATCGATTTTTTAATTATCGTAATGAAACTGATCTTAGCGAATTATTTCTGGGGATTTTCAAATTTTTAGTAGTTGGGTTTATTAAGTAATTAAGAAGGCTCTCTTTTACGATATTTCGACCCCTCTTTGGGCCATTCTCAAGCTAGAATCATAATTTAATTAAATATAAAAGCAAAAATAAAAATCTTTAAGCTAAAATAGTTGTAGTGCAAGCTAAAATAATTTTAGTACAAGCTAACATAGTTACAGCAATACGGTTCCACAACATGCTTAGCAGTAAAACACAGATTATCTGGACTAATTAGCCGGGATGATACGATTTTCTTTTGAAATCAGGTATTTTAAGGAAAAATAAAAAAGTAAACTCTAAAATTTTATTTTCTTTAAACTAACATTTACAGATATAAAAAAGTACAGTGTAATACTTAGGATTTGTACTATTTAATTGAAAAGAAGTCAGTGACTTCTTTCTGAAGTGTCAAATATTACTGGATAATCAAAGTTATACGGATTGAGGGGGTTAAGTTAATACCGGATTAATATTAGTGGAGTATTTGATGATGAATTGTTGCTACAAAATATGTTCCCATGCCGGGAATCGAACCCGGGCCTTCTGGGTGAAAGCCAGATATCCTAGCCACTAGACCACATGGGAGACTATGCTGCAGGGAATGTAAATATGCAACTTAAGAAGCTGAAGGCTGATGAAGTAAGGTATTCTTTTAAATTAAGTTTAGCATTTCTTTAGATTGTTACTCCCCTTATAAAAAACACAGAGGGGAGTAACAATCTAAAGAAGGTGTACGGAATGGTCTTCTTTAGACTATTACTCCCCTTATAAACATCGAAGTGTGATATTCCTTTATCCCAAAGTATATTGGACTAAACATCACTTTGTATTAATAGTTATTTAGTCAAAGTCACTTATATTCAAATTATATATAGGGGAGTAACAATCTAAAGAAGTACATTAAGTTTACTACATGCATGGGCATAGGAGTCTTAATTCTCTACACATAACGAATACTTAAATATAAACGTAATAAAAATCATTTGAAAAATGAAATCGTTTTAAAATGATTTCAAAAATAATTAATAACCTTAGAAACAATCAAATAATTAATTAAAGTTAAAAACGCTAGTTAAAAAACAAAATAATTAATTATTTTCTTCGTTCATATTATTTTCTAGATTCTGAAGGGCGACCAAAAAACTGTTGACTAACTAACTTGCATCTAAATCAATAATGTGGAAATTAATGTTAATTTTTAATCAGAACAAATATTATGGATCCTTATGAAATATTAAGTCAATTATTATACTGGCTTTATTAGTATTAATAATACTAATAATAATTATTTAAATATATCAATTATATTATTACATTCTATTAAAAAAAGAAAATTTTGTAAACAAACAAGAAACAACAAACTCATAGATACAACTCCTACTAAATCAAATTATAATTATTATTAACTACGGGAAACAGACAGAGAAAAATACACTCCAGCGCCGGGATTTGAACCACGGGCCTCTATATACTAAATTTTCATATATAGGAGTACATAATTAGTCAAGTTTTTTCCATTTTTGTCAGTTGTTAGAGTGATTAAATTTAATTATTAATGAACATTGATCAAAATTTAATATAAAAATAATTATTCCTCGGCAAAGAATCGAACCCGGCCTCTCATCGTCCACGTATATAGAGCTATATATTCTCAGAAACTAGATTTTTCTCGGGAAGATGAATTATATGGTTGCATTCACATTTGATTGTTTGTTTTTGTTGAAATTTGATTTCAAACTTTGAATCTCGCAAACTATTCAAGTTGTATAAAAGCGCGAAAAAAAAAAAATAATAATAATAAAATTAAAAATCAAAACCCAAAAATATTCACTGTAGTCTATTGCGGTGCACCTTTCTCTTCACACAACCACTTAAGTTGATTTTTTAAGGTATAGAAAAAGTGGTCTTACTTTTCATATTTTCCTCTTTTTTTTATTTTTGTTAATCGTATTATTTATCTCTTTTTACTACGTTTTTATTAGCTTGCTTTCCTTTTTGTTTGTTTGTTTGTCCGGTACAAATCTGGCAATCGATTTCTAACTAATCCCCCGAATAGCTAGACATTTGAAACTTTTAGCATAGCTCAGAACACGATGACAATGCATTATTTTAATACTTTTAGCCACCTTTCAGCAGAATTTAATTCGTTTTCAGCGAATTTTGCTGCATGGAAAGTTAGTTCAGAAAAAAAAGTTATTTTATTTCTTTTGACATGTCCCATCTTTACGATCTTCATTTTGATATTGAATGACAGCGAAAAAGGAAAAGTAAACAAAGAAATAAATTAATTGACGTGTAACAACCAGGTTTGTTTACACTTGTGTCCTAGGTATCGGTTTAATTTTTCTGCATCTGTACTTCTTTAGTTGTACACATTTTTCTTTTTCTTCTCTTACTGTCCCTACACTGGGGCATATCAATGGCACGGTTTAGATTCGGTGTTGGCGAGATACGATGTACACAGATTTGTCGTTTTGTAGGTTTAAGATCAGCTGTCTAGTTGGTTGTCATTTATCTGAAGTAAATAAATTCGGAACGAGTTTTTTTTTCACCAACATTATAATTATAACAATAACAATTATATTATCAACATTACATATGATTCAACAGAAAATATATAAAAACGTATAGTTTATAAAAAGTTCCTTTTATCTTGAAATTATTCATATTGAGTTTTATTAATAAATAATAAAATAAAAAAAACGAATTGTATTACCCTTAAATAATTTTATTATGAGGCATTTAAAGAAAACCTATATTTACTAAAATGGTGTTGCACGAAATGTCGCAGCCATTTATCTTTTTTATACCTTTCAAAAAACAGAGTGTGTGGTCTTGTGTTGACAAGATATTAAGTGGTTAAACATGGAAGAGATTAGGAAGGTAGAACGAAACAGGAAGATACCTTGATGAAGGCTCTACAGACCCGGCGAAATGTCACTAAACATATTACTCAAGCTTTTTAAACATATCTACATCCGTCCAAACGACAACTTCATCGGTGAAAGTCAAAGTCACGTGCAAAATAAAAGAAAGAGGAAAAAAAGGAAGAACGTAGCTTCTTTCCTTCGAGCCAGGAAGTAGAGGCTGTAAGAGGTATAGGCAAGTTTTTAGGTCCAGATGGTCCGAGAAAGGTCTATAGCCCTTACGTACCTCTCAGATTTATGGGGCACTTGGTCTGGTGTAACTAGACACCCTATACGACTTGTAAGGGCCCTTCCTCAACATCTCTCGAAACATTTGGGCACAAACCATCTCAATTCTCAACCTCATCTTAACAAAGTAGTAAACATGTTTTACAAACGACCCAAAAAAAAAATGTTTTCACACACTTAAACTACTTGTCCCTTAGTGTTTCCTTTAAGGACCCCCTATAACATTGGAAGGTGTCGTAAATAGTGAATAATTTTTGTGGTGGAAGAGTCCTTGTCATTCGGTTAAGGATACTAGACACCTTTTGGAAATAAATTTTCCCTTTCTAACAAAATGCTGCTCTGTAGCTTGAGAGATACCAACTGTTAATAAGTTACAGAATAAGAAAAAAGAAATAAAACTATTACTAATATAATACTGTTTGACTGCAAAAACGAGTTATTGCAGATTTATCTAATCGTCCTTACTAACAGATTTACAATCCTTCGTGCGTTTTAAAAAAATATATATATTATAGTAGCTGGCTAAGAGTCCTTTACTATCCGTAGTATATATTTTTAAAAACATTTTTTCAAACAAGTTATTAATTGCCATTAGATCATAAATTCAATTAAAGGAATAACACTGTGAAGAGACAGCTCTTCACGTAAATTTGAAAAAACTTTAATTTAACTTTTTAAAAACTTTAACTTCTTCTTCTGTACATGTTTATCATATTTATTCTATATCTAGAGGTAATTTAATTGGTTTATAAACTATCGTGAAGAAATATATTTTTGCTTCCGAGCTTTCCGAAGGTAGCGGAAGCCATGTGATCATTTTGAAGAACGAACATTTATTATGCATCAGATTTCAAATATTCCAAGACTGAAATCAATATCAGACATCAGGGGACATTTTTGGTTCCGTGGTTCTGTCAATCTGTCTGTCGTTTTTCGCGACTATTCATCCCATTAATGAAATCTGTATGGTAGATCATAATTTGCCCATTTTTGGACTCATGTAAGTTTAACCTTATGGAGAATACCTGAGGTTGGAAACATAGTAAGAAGCATTTTTTATTTTTCTAAGGACGTTCGACTGTAGGATTTGAAGATGATTTGGGAATTGGAAGGCTTGGTGCTGTCCTACACTTCCAGACCGTAGCTGTAGTTTAGGGTTGGTCCGAGCTGGCTTCAAACCTAAATTATGGATGTGAAGTTTGTCGTTTAGAGAAATCTTAAGACCTACGGAAACCGAAGGAATATTAAATTCCTTTGCAGAACGAGACAATCTAGATTTCCCCAAGGATTTTTAAAACTCCTAAAGTAATTATTTCCGACTACTGGAATATCACTTATAATGTTTTTTGGTATTTCTTTAACTTCCCAATCAACACATCATTAGATTATTATAGGACGAGGGATCTGGCCACTTAACTCATCTACTCGATGTGATCATCAGTTTAAAACATGTCTCCCCTCTCTGGGATTCGAACTTACGAGATGAGTCGGTGTTTAGTCCAACGTTTCAGGAGTTGGGAATATGCTAAACACTTGGCAACACGAGTCCTCTCAATTATTGATGTCTTAATAATGGATAAAACCTCCAAATGCGGGTTTTTGACCTATATTCTTTTAAAAATCTCAATTATATACACCTCGTACAATTCAATCTCACTTTTCCGTCATTGTATTGATGTCTTAATATTGGGTAGGACCTCCAAACAAAGCCCATTTACAACCTATACATTTCTAGGAATCTCAATCATAATGATTTCACTTTCCAAGTGAAAAGTTGCGAGTATGCCACCAGCCTGCTATACCAATCCCAATTTTCAATGTTATATTTAGGAAAAGCTGAGATTTTTTCCTCTTGGCAAAAAACTTTTATTCGACATTTTTGGAAATATTTGTATTTAGATAATAAGGAAGGCAGCTAAGTCATGGCATTGCTAAATGATTATTTTAAACTTTAATAATTTTTTTATGTTAACAATTAATTAATCGTTGTTTTTATCTGTGTTACAGTGTGGGCGGAAACAGAATTTAGTAGAGATTCCGGTCACATAGTTGATCACGCTCAGCTTGGCTTTCAACCTCAGAGAAATAGATCAAGAGATAGAAAAGGTAAAAATAAAACATTTATAAAAATAAATTTAAACTAAAAACAAAATCAATAGAACTCAAATATTTAATTCACTAACAGTTTAATTTAATAAAAATTGTTCATGCAACTAATAACCTCGTGAAATATTGTCATTTACCATTATATTTACCTACTATATATTTGGTATATGGTTAAAAGTAATCATTATTTAATATCATGAAGACAAACAAAATATGTTTTTTAACTTTCTCATAAATGCAGTGTAAAACATAAATAAATAAATATCATACGAGCGTGAAAAGTCCACATTTAGTATTATGTTTGCTTTAGTCATCAATTTATTCTTATTAACAGTTCTTCAGTTCCGAGAATTTTTTCTTCCGATATTACCAAAGGGCATTTTTTTTTTTTTTTTTTTTCTTTCTTTTTTTTCTTTTTTGTCTTCAAATTCAAAATTTCTGAACTAAAGAGCATGTCAGACATGCGAGAACCTAGTGCAGCAGAGAGCGTTCATTAAAATGACTGTCTAACAGCAAGGTAGACTTTTGTTTTAGAGTTAATTTTTTAGTGTCCTCCTAGAATTTGTGGTCGACAAAGTTTTGAAGTGAGAGACATAGCTTAGCCATAAGCTGTTAAACAATTTGGCGGACAATGTGATTTTCATGATCCTGAGTACAATATTAGTTTGGTACATCAACTAATCAAGTTGATATTATAGTTTGTCACTTGATAGGTTACTAATTTAAATATTACTCTGAATTAAAGTAATCATGAATTGTTGAAGCAACTTTTTCCCCCTCCTTTTCGGCCCCTCCTAGGGGCATTTTCCAACTAACTGACGAGAAGATTAAATTGTGATGATCTATTATAACAAATATGTAACTTATTGCTTCCAAGCTTACTAAAGGCAACGGATTCTCTATGATCGTTCCGGAGAACGATTTCTTTAATGTCTCCGATTTCAAAAATTCCAAGGCAGAAATCCGTTGCAGACGCCGATCCGTGTCTGTCTGTCGCTCAATTTTTGCGAACCAACATACATATATTTACACCTATATCTTCAAAAGTGGATGGTATATCGAAAGTAGTCCACAGAAAGCTCCAGACTATTTCTACCGTCTCCGCTCTTTAAATTTTGCTAAATTAAATTGGTTCTTCAATTCATGTAAAAAATTAAAACAATTTTGACAAATTTAAAAAACGGAGGAAAATTAAATAAATTTGACAATAATGGGCTGTAAAAGCATAAAATCATTAAAGTATACGAAATAGGACGCGAGAAAGCTATATGCCACACTAATTGGCAGACTATTATGTTTTTTATTATTAAACTGGTACTATTTTAAATACATTTAGGAAGAAGGAAAGTAATGAAATTAATAGCACTGTAGAAACTTGTTTTTATCTGTGACTCCTCTTCACTTTTCATTTCCATCACACATTTCCTTCCTGAATGTTTAGAACGTTCCGATGGTTCTTTTTGTGATTTTTTTCCCCTCTCTCTCTTTATTGACATGTTGGAAATAGATTCAGAGTTGTAACTCTCATCACTAATCCTTTAGGCTCACATATGTTCTCTTACTCCACATCACTTCCCTTAAAACTCTCTCTCTGTCTCTCGATATACATATATATATATATATATATATATAAAGTTGATCATAATTTAAACTTTCAAATATTAAAAACTTCTATATAAACAGTTTGGTATCCCTGTAAAATCAACGTTACCAATGGGTTCAACTCCGACGTTTCGCTTCCACTACTGGAAGCATCTTCAGGGGTGTGATGGATCGTGATGTTTACTTGAAGCCATCAACATGACATACTTAGAGTGATGAAGTGAAAGAGAGCGTATTTATACAAGTTTTCTGGAACGTAGATTATACATGGATTCCCAGGGGAACCCCCCGGTCAAGGCCCCTGGACACAAGGTTCCTTGAGTCGGGTTAATCCTTCATCGGGATGACGCAATTGGGCAGGTGCTCGGAAGTCGGGAAGTGACCACGGCACCGCTTCTTGCTTTCTGCTTGGCACAGGAGCTAACCACAGGTTTCTATGTCCGGGAAAGAGTGAATCCATCCTCTGGATGTTTCCCGATCTCAATAGCCTTCTTGCCACACTGCTGTAATACCTGTTGACAGATGTGAGTGTGAGTACTCGTATGTCCTCAAACTTTAAGACATGACCTATTTTCTCAGAATGCTGAGCTATCGCAGATCTGTGATTGTTGTTTTTCACTGCTCTTACATGTTCTTGTAGGCGGGTAGAGATCAATCTTCCGGTTTGTCCGATGTAGTTTTTGCCACTTCTGCAAGGGATTTTGTGGCAAAAACTTGGAAATCCCTTACCAAAACTTAGGTAGACACCGCAAGTTTTGAGATGAAGGTGATCTTTCGGCGATTTCATGAGGCCACTGGTGGTCATGTGGGCGTTGAATGTGGTTCCGATGCCGTGCTTTCTGAGCAGAATCCTCACTTTTTTGGGGGCCATCTATTTGAATTTGTTAGTATATATACGTATATTTTTTTACTTTCATGTAGGGCCGGATGGGAAAATAATAAAATGTTATTTCAGCATATATAATTACGTATATGTCTAATAACCTACGCAACCCTAAAAATTGTTGGATGCAAGAACTTCCCTGTGATGTTTTGGAATTATAATTATGAAGAGAAGACTAGTTTATTTGTTCCTCATTGATTACGTTTTTATTAGCTTGCTTTCTTGTTTGTTTGTTTGTCCAGTACAAATCTTGCAATCGATTTTTAACTAGCTTCCCGAGTAGCTAGACATTTGAAACTTTTAGAATAGCTCAGAACACGATGACAATGCATTATTTTAATACTTTTAGCCGTCTTTCAGCAGAATTTAATTCGTATTCAGCAAATTTTGCTGTATAGAAAGTTAGTTCGGAAAAAAATCCGCAAGTTCATTTATTTGTTTTGACATATCCCATATTTACAATCTTCATTTTGACGGGTTTCAAATTTATGATTTATGACAGAAAATTTAAAAACGTAGTATATAAAAAGTTCTTTTTATCTTGTAATTATTTATAATTCGTTTCTTTTTTTATTGCATTATTGCTGAGTCGCTAGTTTTCTTTTAATTAGTACGAGTCTTAGATAATTAATTATAATAAATTAATTGATTTTAAGTTAAACTCTCTGAAGACGCTCAGTTATTCGTTAAAAAAAAAAAACGCAGATATATATTGTATCTATTTTTAAACTTATTTCTCTTTTCATTTCTTATGTCTACAGTATGTTTTTTTTAAGTTAAAAAAAGAGTTATCGGTCAGTGTGTCTTGTCGACATGTGTTTCGGAGTAAGTTACCTTTGTAGATAGTAGAAACCAAGAACCCGACTCAAGCCCGTAGTGTCGTGTAAGACTTCATTGTGTACACTTTGGAGTTACACATAGAACAAATATTACCTTACACCTAACAAATATTTACACCTCTTACCTCTGAGACCCCCCTCACCCGCTAAGAGAGATAGAAGTGGTCCCACAAGTAAAGTCCTCTAACAAGGACAAGATAACTTACATACTTTGTGATGTTACCGCGTTCATTATCTCACTCAACTCGACCAACTAACATTATCATTAAAGTTATGTAAACAGATAATAACAACAAAATCTTTCACAGATAAATAATGATAACTAAAAGCCTTGTAGCAAAGACAGGTGTACTATGGAAAAAATAATCTGTTTATATTACTCTGGGACATCGGATTTTCGGATTATATATATAAAAGTAAGCCATCTTCATGGATGTTTAAAATACTTATGTAAACTTTATAATCGCTATAGTATCATTTCTTGAATTTTCATCAGCTGTTTCTCCAATTATTCTCTCAAAGTTACTTACCTATTTATTCCATGGCGCTTCCAGCTCAATTAAGGCCATTGAATGCTCTAGGACATTCTCTCAACTAATTCTCAAATTATTCTCTTAAAGTTACTTACTTACTTATTCCATGGTGCTTCCAGCCCATTTAAGTCCATTTAATGCCCAATAGGGCTTTCCCTCAACTGTTTCTCCAATTATTCGCTTTAGTTACTTACTCACTTATTCCATAGTCGTGGCAGCCAAACCGGCCTGATCACTAATCTTGGTTCTCCACCACCGAATACGCTAGCACATCTCCAAGCACTGATCTGCCGTATGATCTTCGTCCGTACGTAACTGTCTTCAAACACTTTCTCAGCCACTCAGTCTTGGTCCATCCTTTGCAGTTTTCCTAGCCACCTAAATCTGTCACTCTTTATTTCAGCCACTACTTGAGAATAGCCGAATAAATTTTCCAACTCTTTATTTTTCCTCACTCTCCAATCACCATTATTGCAGATAGGACCAGACATTTTTCTTAGAACTTTTCCCTCTATTACTGTTAAAAAATTTGCACACTCTTTGGGTAGCTTCTAATTCTCCTAACTAATTATTACAATTGGGTTTATTACAGTATTAAATATCGTCGGTGTAATTCTAATACCTCGTAACCCAAAAAACATAACTTTTCATGAGAGCGGAAAAACGTTCCTATTGATTGAAAAACTGATTAATTTGTTTGAATTATTGGTCATTTATTTTATCATATTCAAACTGACAATTGCATTTCTTTTATAACGAAATTTAACTTGTTTATGTAAAAAAAATCGTGGGTTACGAGGTATTGAATTTCGGAATATTGTAGAATTGCGTGGCTTACGAGTTATTGCTTTTTTTTTGGTTTACGAGGTATTTATTTGCAATTGTAGATAATAGTCAGGGTTACGAGATATTCCTTGATGAAAAACCTCATAACCCACACAGCTTGCAAACAGTAGTTTTGGGTTACTAGATATTTCTTCGAAGTACTGTACCAGTTTTGGACAAGAGGTATTTTTTAACGGGGTATAGCACTAAATCCAATCCCCTGCGGCTTACGAGGTATTTTTCAATCGATTCAGCGCACTTTTTACCACGGGAATAGCTCATAACCCAAAAATCGAAAAAAAAGTGGGTTACTCTCTTAAAGTAGGTAAGAATCTCTCTTAAGTAGGTATTAGAATTACACCGACGAAATTTTGTTACATATTAATTGTTTTCTTAAAATTACTCAGAGTTATTCACTTACAATTGACTAAAAAAATCGACGCTGCTTTAAAAATAACACCATAACTTATAAAATATCGTGGTACTTATGAAAATTAAACTTATTAATTACAATTCAATTTTTAAGTTTTTGATAGTTTTCAAATTATAATTTTTATTAACTACGGGAAACAGACAGAGGCCCGTGGTTCAAATCCCGGCGCTGGAGTGTATTTTTCTCTGTCTGTTTCCCGTAGTTAATAATAATTATAATTTGATTTATACTTATTAATTACTTGAATGTGCTTTTTGGCAGTAAAATATATTTTTGAACTAAATACCTACTATAATCCTTCTTATGTTTAATGTTGATTACTTATAAAATTATCTATTTATAGTGGTTGATCAATACTATATTTCTACTGATGAATGTTTAGCAGTTATAATTAGTTAATTAACTAAAATAGTTTTAAGTTTAGAAAATGTTATTTCTACAAGTGCACAGACTCCTTTAACATTATGCGCGAACTTAAAACAGACTCAACATGATAATAATCTGGATTAAGGTTAATACGCTTTGTGTAATATTCTTGCAAACACAACTGTCGCAATGACAGACTTTGTAAAGAGCTTGCCATATTTTCTTCCATATTTATTAATAATAATTTTAACCAAATAAAAGCTAATGATACATTTTAGTTACAAATGTTTTAAAAACTTATGAAATGATATAATCCACAAAGGTTTCGCACATATGAATTAAGTCAAAGAATTTTCGTAAGATAAAATTAATACAGTCTGATTTAGATAGTAGGTCAGGGCTCAGTTTAAAATAGGTTGGGATTTTTCCATTTCCTTTGTCTCCCTTTTTCTTTACTTCCTTGTTCAGATCAATTCGTTTTCTTTTTCCTGCCGCAAAGTTTTTTTTTTGTTTTTTTCTTCTATTTATCTTGTTGGGAAACTCTATCTGGTTAGATATAAGCTGAGCTTTGTCAAGTTTTATCTAAGCCCTTTGTTTTGTTGCAAGCCAATACTTCCTTATTCTATCTGACTCTACTATTGAATAATACTGTCACCGACTTCTTGCATTATCATTACTGATTCTCATATATATATATACCTAGGGTTATATTTTGGATAGAATTAATATATAGACAGTTTGAGTACTGTACTTAGATAAGATGAATAATCACTTCAGGGCAAACCATGATGATTTACAATTGCAGATAACCATGTCGAATGCTGAATACATTGTTTAAGCGAATTTTCGAAGAAAATTAAGCTATTGCAATGACTTCAAAATTTGTGTAATGCTAATTTTTGAAAATTTTCTTCATGGAAATCCGTTTTAGACCATTCTGGATCGATTCCAGAAATTTAACACTATTTTATGAATGTATGTATATATTTATATATGTATGTAAGTATATATATATATATATATGTGTGTGTCACTCCAGACGATATCTCACGCTAGGATGCACTTAAAAAAATCCAAACAAATTTAAAATGTCAATAATATCAAAAGAAAGGAAGAGTTCGTTGGCCAGAATTTTTGGAGTTCATTTAGGATCAAAAATAGCATAAAAACGTGTTTTTCCCATTTTACCCCCCTCTTATATGAAAATATGACAAAAGTGTACACAACAACAATTACTGTACTCTTAAAGAGCTTTCCAACGATATATATCTCGAAGGGTTTATACTATTTTGACTTTTGTACCCAGTACTTTTGTACCCGTGTGAACCAATTTTTTTTTTCACCCATCCAAATTCTAAACCAAAATTTTCCTGTATTATCATAAGCCAATAATACGCAGATTACTTTGAAAATTCGCTCATTCAGTCATGGTGCATGACTGAATTGCATTTCTATTTAGAAGATATATTAAAAAAAAAAAATCGTTCATCAAAATTGTTACAGTACTTCTGTCACCTTCAGTAAGCTCTGGATCACAAAATAGTATGTGATACATGATAAAATGAAGTAAATTATCCATTTATAAGTTTGACAATTAAATCGAGATTTATAGGAATCTAAAAATTTTAAGTAAGTAAACTGATATTCAATTTAAGTTGTCAAAACCAAAATTAAAGTGGATATCACCTAGCGTAGAGACTAAATAGAGGTGTCGTGATATAGGCCGGAGAAAGTGGGGAGTGACACTATTCCCCTTCTCCTAGAATACAAACAAGCTATAAAATACAAGACTTTTCTCAGGGTAAAAATGTAGTGATATGACAGGAGACAGGTATTTAAAAGGTGTTTATATTATAATTTGAAAACTAAAAACTTTGGCAACCAGGACGAAGGTTTCAATCTTTGTATTCTAGTGGTGGGGATAGTCCTGAGAAAATGTTGCCATCTGCCTTCCCTCTTAAGCTACTCTAATTAGTCTCTATACTCGGTGGTTAATGCTTTTGTCTTGTAGGGAAACCCTATATAACCTCGACACCTTCTCCAGCTCAACTTACTACAAAAGACATATTCCCATACCGGGAATCGAACCCGGGCCTTCTGGGTGAAAGCAAGACTTTTTTAAGGGTAAAAATGCAGTGAAATGACAGGAGACAGGTATTTAAAAGGTGTTTATGTTATAATTTGAAAACTGACAACTTTGGCAACCAGGACGAAAGTTTCAATCTTTGTATTCTAGGGGTGGGGATATATGGTGTCATCCGCCTCCCCTCTTTGGCTACTATATTTAGTCTCTATACTCGGTGGTGGATATCGTGACTTTTTACTACGTTTTTTATTAGCTTGCTTTCTTGTTTGTTTGTTTGTCCGGTACAAATCTTAGAATCGATTTTTAACTAACATCCCAAACAGCTAAACATTTGAAACTTTTAGAATACCTCAGAACACGATGACAATTCATTATTTTAATACTTTCAACCATCTTTCAGCAGAATTTAATTAGTTTTCAGCAAATTTTGCTGTATGGAAAGTTGGTGCGGAAAAAATCCGCAAGTTATTTTATTTGTTTTGACATATCCCATAGTATTTACAATCTTCATTTTGACGGGTGACATTTGAATGACAGCGAAAAGTAAACAAAGAAATAAATTAATTGACGTGTGACACCCAGGTTTGTTTAAACTTGTGTCTTAGGTGTATAGGTTTAATTTTTCTGCATCTGTACTTCTTTACTTGTACATATTTTTCTTCTCTTACTGTCCCTACACAGGGGCATATCAATGACACGGTTTAGATTATTCGATGTTGGTGAGATCCGTTGTACAAAGATTTGTCCTTTCATATGTTTAAGATCAGCTCTCTAGATGGTTTTCATTATTATGTGAAGTAAATAAATTCGGAACTATGTATTTTTTTTCACTAAATTATATATAACAATGACAATTATATTATCAACATTACATATGAGTCAACAGAAAATTTATAAACGTAGTATATACAAAGTTCTTCTTATCTTGTAATTTTGACATTTAACTGCCATGCTGTCTGGTAAAATATCAAACAGTTTTGCTCTTTAAACTTTATTATATATCGACCATTATTTAATATTATATATTTACTATTATATACAGACATTAAAGGGGTAATTAAACACTTCAATCGTGTCAATCTTCAATGTGTTGTGTAAGTAATGATTAATGGGGTTATTAGTATTAATCGTCTATTTCTCTATGAATGAAATTCGGATTTGTTTGCGAACTTTATTTCTGTATGATCACTATAAACTTCTCAGTCACAAATTATATTAATTAAATGTTGATATTCATTTCTAAAACATTAATCTTAATACTTTAAGTAAAAGTTTGAAGTTACCATGAATCTGATATAGTTATATTTGCTTTCACTAGGTTTACATTTACAAGTACCAGGGCCGCAAAGATCTTTTCACTTTTTTTTATAAAAGATAAAGCAAGATGTAGAACGTAGTTGTCATATCCAGTGCCTCTGACAACGAGACGAAATGTAAAATAAACATATTCAGTGTAGAAGTTGAGACTGAAGGTTTAAATCTGGTTCCTTGTATACATTTTGTTTTTTCAGTTTTTATTTTCTTTTATGAAGAGAAAGTATTGTGGTGGCGTGAAAATTCTATTTTGAGATTTTGGTGGATTTTTACGTTTTGAGGTCCACTGAGTCCAAAAAAGTGGTTTTTAAAACGTGTCTGTCTGTCACCTGTCGTCTGTCTGTGCAGCCCCGTGGAGCCCTAACTACTGGGCCTATTTTGACGAAATTTAGCATCTATATTCAGAAAAATCATTCCCCGAGGCAAAATCGAGAAAATGAATTTTAACTCCAAATTTAGAGGTACTTCCCCCAAATAAGACTCAGAACAAAACGTGGGGTTAAATTCCTCGCCAAGATTTATGATATATTTAGATAAAATGTTTAATATTAATTAATGTAGGTTTCTACGCTAAGAAACACGAAAACTAATAAATGGAAAACACTGGGCTAAGTAATTATGAACTCGTATAATATGAGAAAGTTTGTCTGAGTTATATCGGACTGATTTTTTTCATTTTATGAGAATAAAATAGTTAAACAAAGCTTTAAATATAACTCACCCCTCACTTCCCAATTGTTGCTTTATATAAATTTTGTTTAAAATTGTTTATTTGGGTCATAAAAACCAAACTATTGCAATAGAGTCAATTCAAACAACATTGCCTTTCACTCAATTATATCTAACCACCTCTCTAACCACCTCTAAACCGTGAGATCGATATATTTGAAATAATATAATTGATATATTTCCTGTTTTGCTGTCATTCAATGTTTATCTCTTATTTATAAAAATCGCAAATTTGAAACCCGTCAAAATGAAGATTGCGTAAATATGGGACATGGCAAAACAAATAAAATTACTTTCCATACAGCAAAATTTGCTGATAACGAATTAAATTCTGCTGAAAGATGGCTAAAAGTATTAAAATAATGCATTGTCATCGTGTTCTGAGCTATGCTAAAAGTTTCAAATGTCTAGCTATTCGGGAAGTTAGTTAGAAATCGATTGTCAGATTTGTAACGGACAAACAAACAAACAAACAAGAAAGCAAACTAATAAAAACGTAGTAAAATAAAACGATTCACCTATTATTAAAAGATATTCCATTTGGAACCCTTTTTATTGTGTGATCTCAAACCTTTTTAAGGTTATCTACAATAAAATTGCTAACTAATGAAATGTGATTTGTTTGTTTGTGCAGTTAGAGTAGACGGAATTAAGACGGAAGATGTGGAATCAGAAGGCGTAAAGGAAGGAGGCTCTGGATTGGCCAAAGGTAAAGCGGCGAAAAGACAGAGGCGACAGCGGACACACTTCACCTCTCAACAACTTCAAGAATTAGAAGCAACCTTCTCAAGGAACAGGTACCCGGACATGAGTACGAGAGAAGAGATTGCCATGTGGACCAACCTTACTGAAGCGAGAGTCAGGGTCAGACATTTTAACTTTTCATTTATTTATTTTATATTTTTTACATTAGCTATGTGTACATGACGTATTGAAAGCTATCTCAATACGGTATCTTTCCATGTAAACGCACCGTATTTAACACCCTCGGAAACGCCCGGTCTTGTGAGGCCTAAATTTGAGATATAACTGTGAAATTAAGATAGATGTGGGTGCGATTCGAAGCTAGGGATTTTTCTAGCTACATTTCTTGCTTTTATCAAGAGAATCAGTCACTGTTTGACATCGTACGTGATTATACTTCAATTCTGAGCCCGTATTGTCCTGTCAGGGGACCCGGGCCATTTTCACTTAAATTTTAGTATTACGCTAATTTTAGTGAAATTTATACATATAATGCAAAATAAATTATTATGGTACCTGAATTTAAAAATAAAATAATAAAAATATACAGAAAAAATTAAAAATTTGAACATTATAATTGAGACTGACTAATTTTGTACTTATAAACTATGAAACTAAACAACGCTATTTTACTACTAGAATTAGACCGAGAATTAGCGCTTAAAAAGTACTCAATTAGTACCTGTACCAACTATGGTACAATCAATTAGAAATTCAAATTTTTAAGTTTTAGGTAGTATTCATACTACGGAAAGAGTAAATTTAACTTAAAATCAAATTATAATTATCATTAACTACGGGAGACATACAGAGAAAAATAGACCCCAGCACCGGGACTTGAACCACGGGCCTCCTATATATCCGTTAAAGGACTTGGTACCAGTTCTATTGCCGTGAATATTTGGTTGGCTAGACTTGTAGAAAAGATTGAAAGCTTGGATTCGGGGAATTTGTATCGGTAACGACAGTGATAAATCATTCTCCAGTATAGCTCAGTTAGTAAGAGCGCCTGTAACGGATATATAGGAGGCCCGTGGTTCAAGTCCCGGTGCTGGGGTCTATTTTTCTCTGTATGTCTCCCGTAGTTAATGATAATTATAATTTGATTTAAAGAAAAAATTTAATCTTTCCGTAGTATGAATACTACTGAAAACTTAAAAATTTGAATTTCTATATAGTTTAGTTAAACTTTGTGGTTTCTAAGCTTCTTTTCAAATAATAGGATATACATTTTTATACGATATTATGTAAATAAAAATGCTCCTAATGTTGAACTAAATGAATAGACAAGGGCTAATGCTGTTTAACATATGTTAAACATTGTGGCACAATAAATTCCCAATTTTCTTTAGTCTAAAGCTGTACGACAACATAACCTGTCTCATCTCTATTCATCATCCGATCTTATAGACGATATGACGCCATGATTTTCAAAGTTCAAGCATGCCTCTCTCGTGTCAACCAATTTTCGACCTTAGAAGGGAAGGTGGTTTTTTTTTGTATCTAGTTTGCCGACGCTTTTGTCTTCATAGTAGCGCACCTTGTTGTTAAATTATATTTGAAAATGAGATGGGGGGGGGGGGGGGTTGTTTGGGGTGAAGGGGCGCGGCAGTAGGGAAAATTCGCGTTTACTTGGCAAGACTCCGGCATACCAGCGCCGGCCCCCAAGGATAAGCACGGCTAGATGGGAACACAGCGTGGTGCTGCATAAAATTCAGCCTCGAGGCAACCAGGGTGGGATTACCCTCGGTAGACTATCTCACCCCCCCTCAAGTATATACATACTATATACATATATAAAATATCGGTTAAACCCGATCTGCTTGCAAGAAAAAAAAAAAAAATAGCGAGAAAATGTCTTCTGGTTCTCATCTTCTTAGATTCTTTTTTTCTCCCCTCGTGTACCTTGTTGTTTCAACAAGAAAAAAAAGTAATAAGAGACGAAGAAAGAAAACAAAGACACGTAGTTGAGTCATAAAAATGCGTAAAATATAAAGCTCAGCAACTGCAGCATATTTAAATACCACCGTATTACAACGTAGACTGTTAAAACTCTAACAGGAAGATTACTACCAAAACCATATTATATAATACAGACTACACCTGCAGTAACTAAAAGAAAAAATTATACCCCCTTATACATGCGGTAATCTTCTACAAGATTAATATATTGAAATTTTTATTTTAATAATTCCGTCTATATCTTTCTAATCAAAGGGTACTTCTTTACTTAAGCACCCCCCCTATATCCCTTTGTGTTAATAGTTATTTAGACAAAGGAACATATACAGAGTAGTATATTACATTCCTTAGTCTAAATTACTATTAAGAGATATTTAGTCCAATGTTCCTTGGGACAAAGGAATGTAACACTTGTGTAAATTAATGTGATAATATCCCTTAGTCTAATCAACTATTAAGATAAAAGAAAATTAAATATTTAAATATACACTAAGAAAACTGTAGAACTCATTGTCTCACCGTTTTCTAGATCCGTAGATTTAGTCTTACACATGATAAGACTAAAATCTAAAAATAGAGTAATAAAACTGCCCCAAGAGTCTCAATGTCTTGGGCAGACAAACACTCAAACCTTTGAGACTTTTATAGGGCAATCTATATTGTAAAGAAACAACGGGGTGCTAAAGTAAAGAAGTGCCTATCAAAGAGTGAAGGGGATTTTTATAATAATTTTTACTAATAATACAAATAGTGTAATATTATTGCTTCCGAGCTTACCGAAGGTAACGGAAGCTATGTGATCGTTCTGAGGAACGAAAATATTTTGTGCCTCCGATTTTAAAAATACCAAGACAGAAATCCGTTTCAGACATCAGGGAACATTTTTGTCTCGTGTTTGTCTGTCTGTCTGTCGGTCTGTGCTGTCCGCGAATTCTGAAATGTGAGACGATAACTTGAGTAAATGTCAACCGATTTTGATGAAATTTAGTAGACATGTTCATTTTACCAATGCCCAGGACGAGTTCGTTGGACAACTATATCCTTCCAAGCGTTCACACGCAACGCTCGCGTAAACTTGAACTTCAAATTCAAAATTGGAATTTTAGGTCGGGAAAAAATCAAACTTCATCTATTCAATGAGACAAACACTTTTTTCAAATACAATTTTTTAGTAAAACCAACATCGACACCGCTATGAAGTGTTAAAGATCGCTAAAACTATTAATAGTTTTTACACAATAAACAATGTAACAATAATGTTAATGTTAATATAACAATAAAGTGCATGACAGATGCGAGAAAGCTATGTGCCACACTAATTGGCAGTCTATTTTATTTATTTTATATTTGTATTTTCAAATGTTAGCTTCTCCAATGTGTAATATTTACTCGTCATCATATTGAATAAATAAAAACTCTTCAAGTAAAATAAAAAGTTTTCAAGTATATTTGTATTAAATATATAACAAATAACCCGTTTTGACTACATATTAGCCATCTTGAGATTCTGAAGTCGTTCTTCACAGTAACGAGGTAGATATATTGAATTTCTACCCCCTATATTTAATGTGCAATGTGCATATTGCATATTCACATTTCTACCTCGTTAAACTGTGTGCAGAACTACTTCAGAATCTGAAGATCACTAATCTGCAGCTGATATACCGGTAATTTTATTTTGTTATTTTTGTTATTACCGTTTTTTTATTCGTTATTTATTAATGGTAACAGATACTTTGTGTAAACACTTGATGATTTTATTTTAATTCAGAATTATGATTATGTATAATATATTAACTGTATTTAAGAAATGATTAAATATTATGATTTAACATAATGAAAGTAATTATGAATGGCAAAAAATGGGATTCACATATTTCTATAGATGCACACAAGGTACCCTAAAAAAAGGTAATACTATATTTATGTCTTTGAAAGGTAGTTTTATTAAAGAATTCTTGTGTAGACATGCGCAGTCTAAACTCAACCAATATCTGAACCGACAGACTAAATGTGGTTTACTTATTCAGACTATTAATACCCCAATTTTTTTTCTCATTTATGGTTGTGACGATTTTTATTAACAAATTTGTACACTTCTGTTTAAAATTCCTTTGAATTTGGAAACGTAATTTTCCCGGAAAATATCTCATTTTTGATAATGTATGAACTCTCAAAAAAAACCATTGACACTATCACAACATCCATAGAGAATAATGCAAAAAGGGGTCTACCTTACTAAAAATAAATATGCGTCGTCAACACTGATTGCCACACAATTTAAATTGATAACTGTTTTTTTTTTAAAGTCATGGCATACAGTAATTTTTTGGCAGCCCATTTTTAAATCATTGCAAAATAATTAAATAGATTTTCTTCCGAGCTTACCGAAAATAACAGAAGCTGTGTGATCGTCGTCTGAAGAACGAAAATATTTTATGTCTCCGATATCAAATATTCCAAGACAGAAATCCGTTTCAAACATCAGAAAACATTTTTGGTTCCGTATCTGTCTGTCGGTCAGTTGGACTGTCACTCAATTTTTGCGAACCAACATATCTTAAAATCTACTCGTCTGATTTTAATGAAATTTGTATAGTAGGTCATAATTAGCGTATTCTTTGTCCCATATGTAAGTTTCAACCTTCTGCGTTCTTTTGTTTCTCTTCAACATGCGCACAAACATATATATTTATTTACACTTATATCATATCTTCATAAGTACTCATCTGATTTTTATGAAATTTGGATGGTTTGTCAAAAGTAGAACGCAGATAACATCAAATGAATTTGAACCGTCTGCGCTCTTTAACTTTTGCTTAATTGATACTTAAATTCATGTAAAAAAAAAAAAAAAATCAAAATACTGTTGTCATATTTGAAATATTCGTGGGGAAAATTAAACAAATTAGACAATAATGGCTTGTTAAAGCATAAAATCAAAAAAGTATTTTATAGAATGCGAGGAAGCTATGTGCCACACTAATTGGCAGTCTGTTGCCCTACAATTAATAACTAATTAATACATATATTATTTCTATTAAAAAGTTCTACGCTGCTTCATTTGGTGGAAGTAATTTGAACACGTCAACCTTCAAGTTTATGTGAATACTTTCTGTTCTTATCTGATGTTTAGACTTCGTAGTACCTTTTTACTTTTGCACCCCCCTATTATCCCTTTGTGTTAATAGTTATTTAGACAAAGGAACATATACAAAGTATAGCATTATATTCCTTAGTCTAAATTACTATTAAGTCGAAGGGATATTTATTCCAATGTACCTTGGGACAAAGGAATATCATACTTGTGTATATAATTGTGATCATATCCCTTAGTCTAATCAACTATTAAGATAAAGGAATATTAAATATAAAACTGCCCCAGAAGTCTCAATGTCTTGGGGAGACACACAAACCTTTGAGAGTTTTGTAGGGCAGACTATTGTTTAGAATCAAGGGGGGTGCTAAAGTAAAAAAGTGCCGACTTGGTTTGTTTTGATGTTCCGAAATCCGTTGTCGATGCTCCAAATCCGTGTTCGTGTTATTACCCATTTTTGAAAAACGGTGTTTTGGTAAATTGTTAGTTAAAAGGTATTTTTTGGACAGAGTGGTTGAGCCTGCTGGGTGGTATAGTGTAGCGTTATCTTGTCGTATATTGATACAAGGCAAATAAGAACGCTGCTCCTCTATCAGCTGGGTTCGGTGCGGCCACCAGACACAACTACAGATAGCGTCTCACTCGTTCAGAACTACGACGCCGACACACAAAACACTAACGCCACAGTGTACACTGTAAACACGTGTACTGTCTGTATTCCAACATTCATATCATATTATTACTCGTGTTTAACTCAATATGCTCGTACTTATAATTATTTAATACTGTAAAGAAGAATTGTAATTCTACCAAATTTATATATTTATGTCTTAATAGGAATGAACAAAAAACGATCACAACAAGAAAAAGAGAATTTCTATGAAGAAATTATTATAGATTTATTTCTTCCCGAGTTGATATTCCAACTTATAATTTTCCAGAATATTCATTACTAAGTATGCTTACTCTTAAATGAAACTTAAGTATTGTAATCAATTAAAACTTTTTTTAAATTGTTAAAACCCGTCTCTATTAGACATGAGTAATTGTCTCCCAGTTATTCTCAGAGTTATTATCTCCCATTGGTCCGCCCAACCTAATTGAGGTTTTCTGTGGTTTCCCTCAATTTACTAGGCAAATGCCAGGTTGGTCCACTTTTAAGTCCGTCCACAGACTGCCTATGATACCCGTTTAAATTCCTGCAAACAACCTTAATAAAAATCCAATCAAAATCTTCCATTTTAAAAATAAAATAAAATAAAAATAGACTGCCAATTAGTGTGGCACATAGCTTCCTCGCATCCTATCATGTACTTTATTATTAACATTAAAATTATTGTTATATTACTTTATTGTTATATTGTTTATTGTGTAAAAACTATTAATAGTTTTAGCGATCTTTAACACTTCATACAGGTGTCGCTGTTGGTTTTACTAAAAAATTGTATTTGTAAAAAATGTTTGTCTCATTGAATAGATGAAGTTAGATTTTTTCCCCGCCCTAAAATACCAATTTTAAATTTGAAATTCACGTTTACGCGAGCGTTGCTCGTGAACGCTTGGATCGATATCGTTGTCCAATGAACTCGTCCTGGGTATTGGTAAAATGAACATTTCTACCAAATTCCATCCTAATCGGTCAACATTTACTCAAGTTATCGTCGCACGTTTTATAATTCGCGGAGACTCAGACCGACAGACAGACAGACAGACAGACACGAGACCAAAAATGTTCCCTGATGTCTGAAACGGATTTCTGTCTTGGAATTTTTAAAATCAGAGGCATAAAAGTTTTTCGTTCTCAAAAGTGAACACGATGCTTCCGTTACCTTCGGTAAGCTCGGAAGTAATATATAATCCAAAATTGTCCATTTCACCCTTCCACAAATTTGATTAAAAAGTTGCAATCCTTTACAAAATATTAAAAATAAAGAAGGCACAAAATAACCCCTCTCAAAATAACATTATGGCTCCGGTAAACACAAATATTTTTTTGTTTCTTATGCCAATAAAGAGCTTGTTAAAAAAAAATAAAAAAGTTGAATTGTCTGTTAGAAGTGATGTTGTCTATTTTTCTTCTCCTGAGTACTCGTAATCACCGTCTTCAATCAATGGTAACAATGACAAATGTTATTTTTAAGTAAAACCCTAACAATGATCGTATCAACTGCTATTAAGCTAGTAGCATCTGGAATGATAGGTTTAATAGACCCTGCAACATTTTATACGTTATTTACCACAGCAGTTTGTGAGTGTCATGTGAATGCTCTTTTAAACAATAATTTATGATCTAAAGGTATCCGGTATTTACGAGAAAGTAGAGTTGATTCTTTCAGGTGAGTAGCTGAAAGCGGGTAAATCGTAAAATTGACATATTGCCGAAGAGCAGAAAGAGAGAGTAAAGGAAGAATCAAGATAATATTAAGAGCATAGAAAGGAAATTGTCGGAAAAGCCCACTCCGGGTATAAAGAGGGGGGCAGGGAAAATGTAAGAGGAGCTAAGCAAGGAGGATATAATACTTAGACTTAGGGAGTTGCAGGAAGCAGAGAATAAAGTCCGGAACGGAGGAATATAAGCCTCGTAGTATAGTATAGAGGCGGCGCCAGGAAGCCGCCTCGAGGGGGGCCATATTGATCTTGAAGGGGATTGTACCGGGGGGGGGGGGGGAGAAGTGGAACTTGCCTACAAGACCAGACTCCTTACCTCCAGGCTTAGAGCTCGACTCTCCCAGACTCATAACTTTCCCATCTTACAAGGGAAAAAGAAGAGAAGGTATAAAGCATTAAAGTAAAGCCGGCGGCAAGGCAAGCCGAGGGCTGCAAAGCAAAAGCAACTCCTTGTGACCGCAGCCGAGAGAAACGAGAATTATATTTATATCCCTAACCTTACATCCTTTTCCTGTCTTTTAAACTCATTACATCCTGGAGGAAGACTCTCTCCTGCGAGAAGAACCCAGGATTAGGACTATGATGTCGGTCATCGGGTGGATCACAACCTGCCTTCTCTCCTTTCTTTTCAGAACAGAGAAGTGATTTATTGCCACCGCTCCTCAGAGAAAATTGCGCTGGCTTTGTCTTCAACTTTATTTTATTTGGTTCACTTTAATTTATTTTAACAATATGTACCTTGGAAAATCAAAGATTGCTATAATATTGATTTATTTTTATACTCGGAACTATAAATATCAACTTGTAAAAGTGCATTTGCCATGCAAAGCGCATTGACAACTAATGATTAAACATTGAAATCCAAAGATTAATGATTAAAAAATGAATTCGTTGAGTGCAAAATGTTTTAATATGGACATGTTATAGCTCTGGGGCAATTTCCGTCTCGCAAGAAGCGACATGAAAAATTAGAATATCATAAGAGGTAGATTGGTTTTCACTTGTATTCATTGTAGTACTATATTTCGCCGATAGAAGCCACTTTATAGGTACTTTTTAAATTTTATATAAATTAATATCAGAGCCCCTAGTGGACTAAATGGGAATCAAACTTGATTAATGTTTCATAATTTTACAGCTTAAGATCCATCTACTATATCAATTAAACAAATTTACAGGGTGGGTAAAAAAAAAAAAGTTTTTTTTTACACTTATAGCTTAGCTTCTGTAATAGATAGTGATATGGGGTTTGTGGGGTCTGAAAACTACATTCATAAATTTCATATCGATAACTTAAAAAACTATTGGGTGAAAGCCATACAATGAGGGTTTGAAATAAATACTTAAAAAAGTCGTTGTCCGGGTAGTAATCGTTGTTTGGTATTATAGTTTTGATAAAATAAATTACCATATGGTGGGGGGGGGGGTACTTGTAGGTAAGTGGGAGGAGTCCCTCAGTGTTATAACTTATAACAAACATTGAAGATATGTTAAGCACAATGTTGCCTCAAATTTAAGATCAAATGCCAATATTACACGTTTATGCAAGATGTTACCCCGTCCCATCGCTCCTTGCAAACAATTCAATACTTGCTAGAGAATTGCCCAAACTTCATTCCTTACCTAAATCCAATTGATTAGTATGTCTGGGGTTCGTTAGAACAAAGAGTGTTCGTGGGAGGCAGAATAAAGCACGTTGATGAACTTGGAAAGAGGATTCTTCGTGCCTGGGATGATGTGCGTCAATCAACTTTTTTGCTGGGACCCGGACAACGACTATTTTTAAGACCCTATTTTAAACCGTCATTGCATGGCTTTCACCCAATAGTTTTTTAAGTTATATATATGAAATTAAGGCGGCTTTCACTCCGAAGTAGCAAGTCACAGGTTGCATGCGTCCTGGAAACACAGGATTATCTAAGGAGTCGAGGTAATTTAACGAGCCTACACACCGAAGATGCAAGTGCGACGTGCATCCTGAAAGCAAGTGGCATGTGCGACTCGAGAACCAGCCTGCTGGTTCTCGAGTCACATGGGAGTCGCAGAAGAATGTAGTTTTCAGACCCCGCAAACCCCATATCTCTATCTATTACAGAAGCTGAGCTATAAGTGTTCAAAAAAGTGCGGTTTGTTTTGGCCCACCCTGTATATTGGTTTCCTCCACTTCACGGAAAAGCATTGAAATGTCGATATGTGGATTCAATGATCAAAAACATATCCTTAATTCTATGTTTTTCATGAAATGGAGAAAATGAGTTTTATTTATTTATTTATCTGTCTATTTATTTATTTAAAGTCTTTGGATTCTTTTACAGTTTAATTTCAATTAAAATTAAGAGAAGTTGTCACCGTTCGTGCTTGTAAAATTAAAATGTGTTTTTAGGGAATTGAATAGATGCGTGCATTGCCATTTCAAATTGTACATTTAAATGTGCATTGAGATGAACTGGCGTCACTTTGCCACCTACGACATTAAGACAATGTGAAGTGGAGACAAAATAGTGGGGAAATAAGTGAGAGCACTGCAGCTTAGCATAACGAGGCAACATCGCCTCGTTATGCTAACATCTCCTCATCGCATAGAATTAGGAAGAGTATGAAGGATGATATATCTGTGGGTGCGTTCGGAATCTAACCAGGTTGATCGAGAAGAAACCGGTGAGTCCGGAAAGACCAACCTAAACAACCTGCGGTTAATTTAGCCTCTAACCACCTTTAACCACCTCTAACCCCCTCTAACCCCCTCTAACCACCTCTAACCACCTCTAACCGCCTCTAACCACCTTTAACCACCTCTAACCCCCTCTAACCACCTCTAACCACCTCTAACCACCTCTAACCACCTCTAACCACCTCTAACCACCTCTAACCCCCTCTAACCACCTCTAACCTCTGCCTTCAACCGGTCCCGTTTGGAAACAAGATTATTTTAAGCCACCATGACACTAACCTCAACAAACCGCTGGTCGACCGATTGGTTGACCGGTTAGTGCTTCCGAAGGCACTCTGAGTGTACTCAAGAGCAAGAATTCGTATTTAGGTTTTGAAGATTATTTAAGTTCACAAATATCTGCGATTAGATAACTGAAGTTCAAACTTGAAGAGTAAATCACGACAATCACGACGTTTCGCTTTTGAATCTAGAATCATTGTCAAAGATATTCATGGAGACAGTTGAGTTTAGGAGATAAACTACGTCCTAAGATAATACTGTCAACTTGCTGAATACAAGTTAAACACGTAGATGCCACACTCAACACCATCAACATCATATAAAATGCAAAATTTTGTAACTGATTTTCAAATCACATTATCTGCAAACTAAGGATTTATACAATGCCTGCTTGAATGTCTGTAGTTAATTAGTTTGTTTAGCCTCAGTGAGCATTAGAGGTATTCAGTCTAGTTTATTTTTCATTTAATCTCTTAAAACAAAATTTATTAATGGAGTAATTCGTATTATCAAATTACAAAATGATTTAAAGATATGGAATGTTGTATAAACATAATTTAACTGACCGGAGGCTGAGGATTAATAAAGCCGAGAGGAAGGCTCAGGAGCCGGTGAAAGATTTTAATACCGTTCTGTTGGGCCAACAGTTTAAAGGATAAAGTCGATGTTTGCAGTCGGTATTAGCGGAGATGCATTATATCGACATTAACCGAGTGCCTGCAAGCCTCAGGTATTAAGTTAAACCTGCTAGCTTGTATCCAGATGAGTTTTATACCTCCATCAGATCGAATTAATGGGTGTGGAAAACACTCACCTGCCTGTATTATCCTTCTAACAAACAGAGAACCGGATATCCCCAACCTCCCACCAATTTTAAATTTGAAAAATCTGTCGTTTTTTTAGAGTGGGGTAAAAGAGTCCGGACGAGTTCGGCTGGAAAACAAACGAACTGGTTTTAAATTCACGTATCGGCGACAGATTAAACCCCCACAGGGTGTGCTGGCCAGAGAGGAGAGAATTTACTCTCGTTTTTAATAGGTTTTATCCCTGGATTTATAAATGTGGGGGGGGGGGGGGAGGTGTTCGATTTCGAAAAGCCTAAAAAAAAAGCCGACGGTTTATCATTATAACGGTCGGGTCGAGATTAGAACCCCCCCCCCCCCCCCCCTCACAGGGTAGAATTATTCGACTCGAAAGCGCTGACTTTTTGCAAACAGAATTTATCTCCGGTAGCTCGTAATTTAATTTCGGTGCTTCAATATTCAAATTCGAGTAGCCTTCTCCCCCACACAGTAGAACTGCGGAGCAAATCCCAAGTATTATTGGACCCGACGGGAATATTTTTCGCTGAGTTTCATCTCTTGATATGTGTCATCAGACTATCCCCTCCCTTTACATAATTAATTATTTTCACAGCGCATATTTAATGTAAATTTATAGGATGAAATATGAATAAATAAAGATGCATCTGAATAAATAAAAAATTCCAATATTTTCTCGTAGTTAGAGTTTTATTTTTTATTTAGTTAAACATTATTTTCTTCTCGTGTTTGACTCGAGTCTAGGGAATCGATAGTATGCCAAGTTGGAATGATCCTTCTTGATTGTCCCAACCTCAATAATTCTAAATTATTTTGATGTCTCAACTGTTTTGAATAATCGTGAATTCACTGCTATTTTATTCCTACAAGCTAGTTATATTTGTAAAAAAGAAATACACCTAATTAAAATCTGATCAAATAATTTAAGAATAGCTTAATGTCATAGGTCATGCATTTTAGTGCAGAATACGAAAAAATTAATAAATACAGAAGATATTAATGGCAATTATTGTTACAAGAATTGATATCATTAAATTTGTATTCAAGAGGAATTGCGACGTCTACTTAAAAAATTCTATCTAGTGTGAGGCATTGAACTTGCGGTATTTCAGTCCTGCGCTCTTGCTAATCATTATTATAATTTTTTAAATTAGAAGATATGATAAGACAATTTGTTTCTAGTGTGGCTAAATTAAATTTTATTTAGAGGTGGTTAGAGGTGGTTAGAGGTGGTTAGAGGTGGTTAGAGGAGGTAAGAGGTGGTAAGAGGTGGTAAGATATGGTTAGAGGTGGTGGTTAGAGGTGGTTAGAGGTGGTGGTTAGAGGTGGTTAGAGGAGGTAAGAGGTGGTAAGAGGTGGTAAGATATGGTTAGAGGTGGTTAGAGGTGGTGGTTAGAGGTGGTTACATTAAATATTCTATATTATGGCTTATACGGCTGAAGGAGTCGAATAGCATCCCCTAGTCTAAACCGACTTCACCAATTTGACGACAACAGAAATAAATTTCTAAAGATGAACGAAATAAGTTAAAAGTAAAGACTTAAACTTAAAGAGTTCTTAAAGGGATAGAATGTATGAAATTTAATATAGAATAAGAAACAAAATAGGTTGAGACTCATATGGGACCAACAATGGGCAATATATGATTTACTATACAAATGTCAATAAAATCAGATGTGTAGTTTTAAGATAAGTTGATTCGCAAAAAAATTAGTTACAAACCGACAGACAGACACGCAACCAAAAATGTTTTCCGATGTCTGGAACGGATTTCTGTCTTGGAATGTTTAAAATAGGAGACATAAAAATAAAATTCCATAACTATGACATAGCTTCCGTTGCTTCTGGTAAGCTTAAATGCAAAAATATTCAACGTTGTTCGAACGACGTTGAAATATCTGATTAACTAATTAGTAAATTAGTAAAATTGATTTAACTAATTACTAAATAAACAGGTCAAGTGTGTGCTAGTCAGCACACAGTGAGGGTCCGTAGGCCACACTATATAGTGTTTAACTGTAAAGTGTATAAACAGTGTTTTTTTAAAATGCTAAAAAGCTTACTTTGAACCATTCTAAGGGTCTGATATTCTCAAAACACACTCTGATAAAGTATTTTTTTGCCACTGAACCGGACTACAACCATATGAATACATCGAAAAGACCATAATTTTAAAAAAATGTATTTTGTCAATAAAAAATAAAATAATATTTTTTTCGAAATTTCCAAAAAGTGGTATCTTTACTTTTGGTCGAAGAATGTTCAGGAATTTTTTCAGTTTTTTTGCACTTCACATAAGCGAAATAGAAGTTATAACCAAAGAATTATATATTTTTGTTATCAGCTCGACGTACCCTTTCATATGATACCCCTCACGGTGTCGAAAAAAAATAAAAAAAATGTTAACCCTCAAGTTTTTTTACCCTAATTTTTTTGAAAAATATTTTTTTTAAGTCGCTATATTTTTAAAACATGTGGGTCGGTACAAGACACATACATGCCAAATTTCAAAGTGATCGGACGAAAGGTGTAGCCGTGAGAGCACGCGAGAGGACGGACGGACAGACACACGCAGGAAAATATAAGGGTCCTTGGTTTTGCCTACGGACCCTAATTAGTAAAATTGATTTAACTAATTAGTAAATTAGTAAAATTGATTTAACTAATTAGTAAAATTAGAGAACTAAAAAAATGTTGGTTATCGGAACGATCACATAGCTTCCGTGACCTTCGGTAAGCTCGGAAGTAAAATTTAAATTCATCCTATAAAACAAATAACAACGGAAATGAAGATAAATATATTAGCATAATAATTTTAGAAATTTGTTATTTTAAATTGAGTTCCTTAATTACCTTTAATAGTGTATAATCCTAATTATTAATTGTTCAAAACTAATTTGTTTAAGTTAATAATTATTTGGATTAATCATATTGTATGAAGGATAAGTTGATACTTTAGCAATGAATATATTTAGCCATTATTACAAGAAAACAAATCAGTCCGATCCTACACAATAAACCTAGTTTTCTGTTATTATATTTATAATTTTTCTGAATTTAGCGCTTTATTATTTAACATATAATAATAATATCAGAAACAAGACATGTATGCTTTTTTGCAGGCCAAAGTTTTAAGTGCATAAGTGATGAGTTGTGTAAACGATTTAACTAGTTAGTTCTCTCGCTGGTACTAATACAAGATTGGCTAAAAAACTTAAACCCACAAAACTCCAAGTGCATTTTGTTCAGTTTAGTGCCAAGCTGTGGTCAAATTTAAGACACCTATAAGTCATTTAGTTAGGGTAATTTCGATAAGTCTGAAGGATTGGAACCAGCTATTAAAGAGAAACCCTACAGAATCTTATTGTCAGTTGAGAATCGGTGCAGACGCCTGGAGCCTAAACTACGGGGCCGATTTTGACAAAATTTGGCATACATGTTCAGAAAAAGCATAACTCTGAGGCCAAATCGAGAATTGAATTGAAAACCCCCCGAAAACTCTGAAAATAAAATTTGAAAAAAAAATTATTTCTCGATACGGTTCCGACCTTTTGATTAAAAAATACTATAATGAAGTCCATTTAAATACAAATCTAACGGTATAAGAGCAATTTTCCTGGGAAAAATCTGGTTCCTGAGAAAATAGCTTTTAACGTGGACGGAGAGAGGCCGGGTTCGATTACCCGCCGAGGAGAAGTTATTGTTATGATAGATTTTGATAAAATTTTGAGCCGATTTTGACAAAATTTGGCATACATGTTCAGAAAAATCATAACCCCAAGGCCAAATCGAGAAATGAATTTTAGCTCCATATTTGGGGGCGCTTCCTCCCAAAAACTCTGAATAAACGTGAAGAAAAATCATTTCTCGAAAATTGTCCCGAAGATTTTTATTAAAAAATTCTAAAATGTAGTCCACTTAAATACGAATCTAACGATATAAGCCGTTTTCCCGGTGGTTCGAGTCTCCGCAGGGGGGAAGATATTTTTATGATAAACTTTGATAAAATGTTCAATAATAATTAAATGTACGTATATACGAAAACTAATAAATGGAAGACATTGGGCTAAGTAATTATGAACTCGTATATGAGAAAGTTTATCTGAGTTGTCTCGGACCCATTTTTTCCTTATAGCCTATCACACTGCCTTCTAAGAGACCAATATAAAACACCCTGTAGCATCTTATTACCACGAGGAATTGAGTTACCACGCGATCTAAAGTTTGGATGTCTTGATGGAGGCTGTAGAGGATATAAAAGGCGGTATTCATGAATACATCTGAAAGAACTTCAGCTTGACCACTGATGGAATAAAGTCCGTTTAGATTGCCACTGTTTTAATGACCTCATCAGAAAGAACTTTAGCTTGACCACTGATGGAATAAAGTCCGTTTAGATTGCCACTGTTTTAATGACCTCATCAGAAAGAACTTCAGCTGGACCACTGATGGAATAAAGTCCGTTTAGATTGCCACTGTTTTAATGACCTCATCAGAAAGAACTTCAGCTTGATCAATGATGAAATGAAATTTCGTTATAATTGCCACATTATGGAACCTAGTTTCAACAAGGTAGGCAGGATGAGGTTCTACAATCCAAAACCAAAGACATTGAGGACTGTGCCCAAAATTACAGGCAACATTGTAAGGTCCGCACTAACTAGCAAAGAAAATCTTCTGGGGCTATCACTAACAGATTGATAGATTTAGACATTTATGGCTTATCTACTTGTTATGGCAGTTATATCTACTAGTTAAGACAGTTAAAGAAATAAAGAAAACTTGGTCGTGGCTATTTAAATGACGCAGTAATTTTATAGGGCCATTACTTTTCTTTTAGATTTACTGTTTGTAAGAACATAAATTATTGAAATAATAATTCTATAATAAATGAATGGCCATGATCAAGTAACTGATAAAGAAGTAAAACGATTTTTATAAAACAGATAACACTCAGATTCTTGGTTGATTTATTACAGAGGTACCTAGGTGTATTGTCTCGAGGTAGACGTAGCTATTGCAATCCAGGTATAAAACAAGTAGCACGATAAAATTGTTATTAAAATGTATATTTATATTGAATTACTATTAACTTAGCTTTTTTACTGCATTTATATATTGTCAAAATCCCTTTGTGTATAGTGTGAATTAAAAATATTAGCCATGTCGTTATACATTTTTAATGAGCACGTATATAGCTTTTAATTAATAAATTTATATTAGTATTTGGCACTTCTTTAGATTGTTACTCCCCTTATAAATAAACAGAGGGGAGTAACAATGTAAAGAAGGTGTACGAAATGCTCTTCTTTAGACTGTTACTCCCCTTATAAAAACAGAAGTGTGATATTCCTTTGTCTTAAAGTATATTGGACTCAACATCCCTTTGTCTTAATTGAAGCGAGCGTAGCGAGCTTCCTACATTCAACGAAATATGCTCCGTGTCTGTCTGTCTGTCTGTCTGTCAGTAACGTTCACGCGTGTGACGATAACTTGAGTAAAATTTGACCGATTTAGTTGAAATTTGGTATACATGATCCTCTTACTAATACTCAGGCTAAGTTCGTTGGACAGCGTGATCCGTCCAAGAGTTCGCGCGCAACGCTCGCGTAAACGAGAGGTTCAAAAATTAAATTGGAATTTCAGGACGGGAAAAGATTCTATCATCATCTATTCGATGAGACGAACATTACAAATAACATTTTTTAGTAAAACCAACAGCGACACCGCTATGAATTAATAAAGATCGCTAAAACTATTAAAGCGGGTCTAAACGTTTAAAATAGAGAAAACAACCTTTTTACCGATATCTTACGTTCTAACGTAACGATTTTAATAAAACTTCATAGACACCATCTGATGCATAATTGAAACAGGCATGCAAAATTTCAATTTGATACATGCAGTAGTTTGTTTGTAGCAAAGAGATACAAATTATAAATATTGAAATAGAGATGTGTGGTTAGTGGAATAGTAAGAATGCGGGGTGGTTCCCTTACTACTAGCCGCTGCACTACTACCAGACCCATTATCTATCAAGTCATCATGATTCACAATAATCTTTTTTTTCAATATTCAATACATATTTATTACTATACGCTCGCTTCAATGATAGAGCCACGCGATGCCTAGTAGTTTTTGAAGCGAGCGTAGCGAGCTTCCTACATTCAACGAAATATGTTCCGTGTCTGTCTGTCTGTCTGTCAGTAACGTTCACGCGTGTGACGATAACTTGAGTAAAAGTTGACCGATTTAGTTGAAATTTGGTATACATGTTCCTCTTACTAATACTCAGGCTAAGTTTGTTGGACAGCGTGATCCGTCCAAGAGTTCGCGCGCAACGCTCGCGTAAACGAGAGGTACAAAAATTAAATTGGAATTTCAGGACGGGAAAAGATTCTATCATCATCTATTCGATGAGACGAACATTATTTTCAAATAACATTTTTTACTAAAACCAACAGCGACACCGCTATGACTTAATAAAGATCGCTAAAACTATTAAAGCGGACCTAAACGTTTATAATAGAGAAAACAACCTTTTTACCGATATCTTACGTTCTAACGTATCGATTTTAATAAAACTTCAACCATACACCATCTAATGCACAATTGAAACAGGTATGCAAAATTTCAACTTGATACAAGCAAAATTCTTTTCGTAGCGACGAGATACATTTATAATAATTGTTTAAAAGCTACCGCGGGTGGTGAAGATTGTTATAGTCGTATAGGTTTGTTTAGGAAGTAAGCTTTGTACCGAGTACCCCCACTCTTCCCTACACTACCCTCTTCCACTTATCTTCAACTATGACATTCATCATGATTAATAAATTTCAATATTCAGTATTTCATTGCAATACGCTCGCTTCAATGATAGAGCCACGCGATGCCTAGTTTAGCCAAAGTCATTTTTAATCTAAAAAATCATAGGGGAGTAACAATGTTTTGAAGTACCACGTAGTTTATCATACATATTACATGTGCTGTTATATATTGTTCATAAGAATATTACGGTAGATAATAGACTAATAGTGTGGCGAGTATAACAATACAAAGCCGTAATGAAATTGAAAAAGGCAATAATTTTTTAATCGTCAGCTCCATTATTGGATCATATTTAATATTTAATAAAAAAAAAAAAGAAAGTCAGATGGAATAATTTTAATAAAACGCTGCATGTGACTGTAACATTCGGTTTTAATAGTTTGAGGATGTCTGTTTGTTCTAATAGGAAGCCTGGGTGGAAAAAACTTTGTAATAAAGGCGGGAGTCCATGGATACGGCGAACGTTCAGTTAAGAACGGTTTGCAATTGTGAAGGAATTAACTGCGGGTGTCTGGGTGTCCGAAGCTTTAACTGCGGTGGCGGGATATTTAAAAGCTATTGGGGCGGTGCGAGGGTCGAGGAGATTTGACTTCCCGGGGGCGGGCAAACCCTAGACAAACAATGTAATAAAGGAGTCGCACCCTCCCAGCCCTGGAACCGGATTCGGACCGCTGTGTTTGGTTTTTAATAAAAGGTCCGGGAGAGCTAACCCTGTGTGGACGGAACACAATAAGGCCCAACCTCCCGGTAGAGCGACACAAAGAGGGCACGCGTCCGGAGAATAGAGACCAATATACCTCGTGCAGGCTCCCAGACCGGCTTAGCATGAAAATACACACGGACTGTCCCTTCGCCCTGCCACGGCCGTTTGTCATCCTCTTTCCCTACCGACAAAACATCCCTTCCCTCAACAAGTTGGGATTTTTTCTATTCCTGTATAAACAGAAAGGATGCACCCATTTATAATCCAATAGCACGGATCACTTGCTACATCTCTTCTTATAATAATAAATGCCATGTAACGGAGGAAATAGTGTAAGTACGTTAAAATCCCCTTAGAATCATGCTGGAGGGGGATCCGTGACCAAATATATGTTTATACCGCTTCGCATCATCCTACACCGTAATCTCACCCTTATTACTCAATCATTTAACAATAATAACATGTTATTTACAAACACAGACCATGTTCATTCAAATGTCCCATTAATAAATACTCACAGCTTTAGATTACGAAAATTTAAATACCCTACAGAAATGTTTATTAAGTTAAAGTGCTCCAGAGTGGGCCCTTAAGGATTTGATTCATGAATTGATAAATTGAAATTTCGCTCAAATTGATTTCTGAATAAATATCCCAAGTCTTAATAAATTATTTGATTCATATCGAGCCCATTATGGAACTCTATTACTTTACTATAAAAGTCTATCGTCATGGTATTCTTCAACGCCATTATTATTATTTTATAAATTATTACTTACGGATTAATCTTTACAATCTAATTTGTAAATTACATTAGTATCTTTTTAGTTTTCCGTTTTGTCTTTGTGAGATTATTAAGACAAAGTATATATCGGTGAAACTATACAATATTTAGAAAGCAGAATAAAACAACACTCATACGATATACAAGCAAAAAATGGAAAAACTGCAATAGCTATTCATTCTGCAAATCAAAATCATCAGAATAATAAAGACAGTATAAAAATACTTGACGTAGAAAGAAACAATTCAAAAAGAAAATACCTTGAAGCTGCACATATACATAGCCATCACTGAATCTCCATACAATTTATAAATGGTTCAAAAGGCACAATTAAATATTTTGCTGCTATCCTTAATATGAAAAAATAATTAAAAATAGTCACTATTGAAATTTTCCCACCCATTTGTAAATTTCCCTTAACTATCTCCCCTTATAAGTTAATCAACATACATCTTAAAATTTAAATATTTTCAAATCACAACTTCCGCCTAAATCTATTGTCTTCCACAATAACAATATATGCTTTAAAAATAAATACTATTTCACAAAAAAAATATTATAAAATAACTTAAAATAATATATATTTTAACTTAATTTGGTTTCGTTTTAGGGTGTATTAAATAAATGGTATTTATCTCATATGGCTATATTTCGACCACACCTGGTCATCTTCATGCCTAAAACATTAACAACGCATCTTATATATACTATTACATATCAGTTATTTGTTATACAAAATTAGTATGCTTATTTTTAAACTATGATTTTGCAAGTTACAATATTACATTTAAGTTCAAAATAAATTAAAATCTTACCTTGATTTTGAGAGTGTTACTACATTTATTTTATTTAATATTATGTTCTATTTTCCAATTTCATTGGTTCGTCGTCGTTTACTGTCATATTACCGTCAAGTATTATTACTTTTATTATTATATTTACACTTAAAACTTAGTTAACACTTAAAAACTATCTTTAAAACTGTTATCATCTTGCTAAAATTATTTTCTTGGTAACCTGTTTGTAAAAGTAACCTATCCTAGGATAGGTTACTTTTACAAACAAGTTTTAATATCTGAATCCAACAAGTTTTAATATCATGTTTTAATATCTGAATTCTATGCTTTAAGATATGTATTTAAAACGTAAAAATAAAGTAATTACAATCGATTTTTGTTTTCATGTTCATACAGGTAAAATTGAAATAATGTTGATAAAACATTATTTGCATGGATAGAGACTAAAAGTTGTTTGAAGTTAGTTTTTATTGGTTAGAACGAGATACTCGAGTGTTGGTAGATGCGGCAAAGTATTTTCCAGAGTCAATTTTTCTTCTCTTTCCACCGAGCTGCAAGTTTAATCATGGGCTCAGCCTATTTGTTTCGTTACAAGACAATAAATTTTCATTTTTACTGAAACTTTTTTAATCTCTGCCCCTTTCCGTCTCAGCAAGGCTTCTGAGGTAGCTGATATTTGCCTAGCGCTATATTTTTTTTTTTTTTTTTTTTCCCCCTCCCTCTTGATTTGCCGCTTCGTTGATTTTTCAATATTCCCCCCCTCTTCTGTTCTTTACCTCTTTGCAAAATAAAACACTTTTAAAAACTGTTATACAATGTAAAGTATAGACTCTAAATGATTTTTTACTCTAACTTAAAAGTTAATAAATATAAAAAAGAAAATCTCGTGTAACATTTACATCGAAATGTCCTACAATAAAATTTTTAAATATTGTCTTGTGCTATCGTGGTAAAGCCACAATTTTCTAGAATTTATCTATTCTTATATCCAATAAATCTTCAACCCCTCTCTCATAGGTACTTAACTTCAAATAGAAAGTTGAGATTTCTTTATAATCATAACATTTACGTAACAGTGGTGCTATATTACGTACTTATGACTAGAGAGCTTAATAAACAGTAACACAACAATATTGTCGCCACAATGTTATATTAATTATTAACAAGCGCGTTTCTATATTTTATATAATCTTCAGTGATAATTAATTTAAAATAATTATGACTAGAGAGGTTAGGTTTTTTTTTTAATTTTTATTTTTTTTCATTTGTTAGTACCAAGTTGTTTTTGATTTTGTGTTACCACCTTATAATAATTATTAAGTGGTACCACAAAAAAGAAAAAAATAATAATAATAATTCGTATTATGTACCATAAATGGTTCTTGAGATTACATCATGAATTGTAATACAATAATAATGGTATCTTGAGTTAAATCATTAAAAATGATAAGGGAGTAAGTAATATAACTGTAGACTTCTTCTTTAACAAAGCATATTAAACCTAGTTCGCACATAGTACTGTATACCATGGTTGAATAACTGGTAGTTATATTTTCAAAGAAAAAATGTGTATTATAATATAATAGAAGGATTAAATAAAGGTTAGTCTACAGTTATATATATATAATTATGGTATACGTCATGTCACAAAATTATATGTTAAATTATGTTGGAGTAATAATACAAAGTGTTTATGAAAATATTTGTTAATGTGAATGATGATGTTGATAAATAAATTTAAAATCTTCTTTTAGGCCTGAAGATGCCTCAAAGGAGGTGAAATATAGCCGAACATGGAGTAGCAATAATAGTACATTACGCGTCGAGTGCGGAAAGTAGCATTTTGCATGCGAGTGTGGAGTTTGCACCCGAGCGACAGCGAGGGTTGTAAAACCACACGAGCAACGCAAAATGCCGTTTTCGCACAAGTTGCGTACCGTAATTTATCTACGATTGTTAGATTTAAATAATGAATACAGAAACAAATAAACTTGCTGTATGTAAGTTCGTATCTCTCTCTTGATAAAGATGGCATTAATTTATTAGTTGTATTTTTTGCCG
Organism: Gerris lacustris; assembly: GCA_951217055.1. NCBI lineage: Eukaryota > Metazoa > Arthropoda > Insecta > Hemiptera > Gerridae > Gerris > Gerris lacustris. The sequence continues at coordinate 73,670,565 of OX578281.1, read as the reverse complement.
AATTAATTATTTCTGGAGGATTATTATTCTCCACATTTTCGTCAAAGTCACTTGATTCACTCATTGTTTTTCACTAAAAACTCGATGTAAACAGTAACTTTAATAAAAGAACACCAAATTAGTTTTGTTAAATGTAAACAAACTCACTAATCGTGCGTAAAGCTGAAGAATTCCTCTTCTTTTCCGCACTAGTGCGGTAAAGAAGAGGAATTATTCAGAGCTATGAGACGCGCATGCGCAATGTATACAAGTACGTAAATAATCACTTCCTACGCATCTAAACAAAGATATAATGTTTATATTTCGTATCAATCGTAGATAAAATGTATTAATACCCTATAGACCTAGGAAGACTAAAGAATACATTGTACCTCATGATACTAAGCAGAATGTGGGTACCTTGCGAATTGTACCCGGATAATTTGGGAGTGGACCTCTACAACTTAAAACTGATATTCTGTTACAATATTTCGGATAAAATATGTATAAATAATTTTAAAAAGTTACGTAAAAACTATCCCTGGTATACTTATGAAACAGAGGTGTCTTATTTACGTACCATAAATGGTTCTTGACACTACTGATAATGGTATATTGCAGTGTTATTAATGATATTTTTTTGCTGAATAACTTAGAACGGAATGAATAACATATATTTATAGGCGCTTCTTTACATTGTTACTCCCCTTATAAAAATATAAGTGTGCTATTCCTTTGTCCCAAAGTATATTGGAATAAATATCCCTTTGTCTTAATAGTTATTTAGTAAAAGTCATTTATATTCTTAAAAAATATAAGGGAGTAACAATCTAAAGAAATACCTCTTAATTTTCTTATTTTGATATAAACAAAATCAAATATATTTGAGAATGTTTCGTATATTTTAAAACCGACAATAATGGTGTGTATCTTACTCGTACCATTATTGGTATTTTCTATAATCCATAGAGAATAACTAAGAATTCTCATTGAACTGACTGAATAACATTATGTTGCTCTATTTTATTCTTTTATCTTCGTATTTTAATATAAAAAATAATATATACGAGTATAGAATGCCATATGAAAGGTTTTTTTTAAAAAAAAAAGTAAAATAAAAGAGCGCAAAAGACAAAAGATAGGTGAAATATGCTACATATATTACAGCGCACACTATGCAGACAAAACAACCTCTCTGGGAAAAGGTGAGATAAAAAAAACTACGGGGTTTAAAAGATAAAGAGGCGGGCAAATCGGCTGGCGTTTTCCCGCCCTTCCAAGCACTCTGGAAATTTATAGCGGGAAATTGTGACGCGCACGAGTAAATATTAGTCAGTGTTTTTAAGGGCACTTGACCCGACCTTTTCTTACTCTTTACTTCTCTCTTTTATTTACAAGCTTACCTCTCTAGTCTCTAGTGAACTTAGAATACATACAACCCGCTCTGACCTTGTTTAAATATGATAAAGGAGATTCTAAATCGATACTGTTAAAGTTAAGTTAAGACTAAGTCCACACTATATAAACTTTAGAATATAATAGAAATGGTATAAATTTAACCTAGTGCAAATATTGAGTTTTTATAAAAAGTTAATTTAATTTGCATTAGAATGATGCAACGTTAGTTAATTATGATGTAAATAGTGCAACGTTGACTAGTTATTAATGTAAATAGTGCAATGTTGACTAGTTATTAATGTAAATAGTGCATCGATGACTAGTTGTATATGTAAACAGTGCAACGTTGATTAGATATTAATGTAAATAGTGCAATGTTGACTAGTTACTAATGTAAATAGTGCAACGTTGACTAGTAATTAATGTAAATAGTGCAATGTTGACTAGTTATTAATGTAAATAGTGCAACGTTGACTAGTAATTAATGTAAATAGTGCAATGTTGACTAGTTATTAATGTAAATAGTGCATTGATGACTAGTTGTATATGTAAATAGTGCAACGTTGATTAGATATTAATGTAAATAGTGCAACGTTGATTTGTTATTAATGTAAATAGTGCAAAATTGACTAGTTATTAATGTAAATAGTGCAATGTTGACTAGTTACTAATGTAAATAGTGCAACGTTGACTAGTTATTAATGTAAATAGTGCAATGTTGACTAGTTACTAATGTAAATAGTGCAACGTTGATTAGTTATTAATGTAAATATTCCATCGTTGAATAGTAATTAATATAAATTGTGCAATGATGACTAGTTATTAATGTAAATAGTGAATAACAAAACATTTTAATAGTCACATTATTTTATTCAATTTGTTATTTTAGTCGAATTTTAGGTTTCTGTACGAAGTAAAGAAAGAAATCTTATATCTTATGAAAGAAGTCTGTCTGTCTGTCTGTCCGTTGCTTGTTTCAATTCATAGACTACTATAGCTAGGAACATGAAATTCGGCACACAGGTGCATCTCGGCATTTGACACAACTGGACACAATTTGGAGTTTTCACACTTTCATTTTCAAGACGGCGGCCAATATGGCGGGCGACTAAAAATTAGTTTTTAGTCGCCATGACATGTTATACATCAATTTAAAGGTCTTGAAGAGTAGAAAAAGAATATGCAACTACTAAAATTTTACATTAATAATTTTAACTTTAATGTACAGAAACCGGCGATTATCGCCTCACGTACTTACGTGAAGCACGCCTTACTAGTTTTATTTATATTGCATGTGTGTGTTTATTAGATAAACATTTGTAATATTTGTGAAGAAAACAAATTCTAAAGAAAGTTAATTTTAAACTATTTGACTCTCTTATGGAGACCAAATTTATTTATTTACCAAAGAATAACTTTTAATTGCAAAGAAATAAGTTGTACGATTAAAGCTCTTTAGCAGTCTAGTACTTATATAAAGTTTATAACGTTCATTAGTTATAATGTTAATAGTGTATACCATTTATTAGTTATTATAATGTAAATAATGGTTAATGTTGATTAGTTATATAAATGGTAATTTAATTTATTTATTTGAAATAAAATACAGTGGATAAATATACAATTTTACATTAAACCTTATAGCGAATATGAGCCTTAGAACTAGATTTGTTTACTGGCCGCATAAGCCTAAGCTTGAGCCCGGCTGTTTTTACCTTTGGAAATATAGATATACATATAGATATGGACATGTCCGCATCTATATATACACACATAATATATTCCCAAGATATATAATATAAACATTTACAATACTCTTATACTATATTTTACATAAGATTTCTTTATAATATATATCAGCGCTTGTTTACATAGTTAGAATTTTACAATAATAGAAATGAAAAATATTATAGAATTAGAAAAAAAATAGTAAACGAAAAAAAAAAAAAAATAATAATTGAAGCGAGCGTAGCGAGCTTCCCACATTCAACGAAATATGTTCCGTGTCTGTCTGTCTGTCTGTCTGTCTGTCTGTCTGTCAGTAACGTTCACGCGTGTGACGATAACTTGAGTAAAAGTTGACCGATTTAGTTGAAATTTGGTATACATGTTCCTCTTACTTATACTCAGGCTAAGTTCGTTGGACAGCGTGATCCGTCCAAGAGTTCGCGCGTAACGCTCGCGTAAACGAGAGGTACAAAAATTAAATTGGAATTTCAGGACGGGAAAAGATTCTATCGTCATCTATTCGATGAGACGAACATTATTTTCAAATAACATTTTTTACTAAAACCAACAGCGACACCGCTATGACTTAATAAAGATCGCTAAAACTATTAAAGCGGACCTAAACGTTTATAATAGAGAAAACAACCTTTTTACCGATATCTTACGTTCTAACGAAACGATTTTAATAAAACTTCATATACACCATCTAATGCACAATTGAAACAGGTATGCAAAATTTCAACTTGATACAAGCAAAATTCTTTGCGTAGTGACGAGATACATTTATAATAATTGTTTAAAAGCTACCGCGGGTGGTGAAGATTGTTATAGTTCGTATAGTGTATAGGTTTGTTTAGGAAGTAAAGCTTTGTACCGAGTACCCCCACTCTTCCCTACACTACCCTCTTCCGCTTATCTTCAACTATGGCATTCATCATGATTAATAAATTTCAATATTCAGTATTTCATTGCAATACGCTCGCTTCAATGATAGAGCCACGCGATGCCTAGTATAGAATTAGAACAAAATGATAATATAAGTAAAACTAAGAGTTTAATTTTTCAGTTAGTGTGAGTACAGAGTCAGTATAAAAGAGAAGTAAATGAAATTGTGAGGATATTAAGTAATTAGTGATAAGAGAGGATTAGTAATAGTATTATAAAAATAACACCTAGTTTTGGTTATTTTTGTTGGTGGTGGTGGAAGATGTGAGCCAATGAGTTACATCTTTTTAGGGTCCGTAGGCAAAACCAAGGACCCTTATATTTTCCTGCGTGTGTCTGTCCGTCCGTCCTGTCGCGTGCTCTCACGGCTACACCTTTCGTCCCATCACTTTGAAATTTGGCATGTATGTGTCTTGTACCTACCCACATATTTTAAAAATATATTGACTAAAAAAAAATATTTTTCAAAAAAATTAGGGTAAAAAAACTTAAGGGTTAACATTTTTTTATTTTTTTTTCTACACCGTGAAGGGTATCATATGAAAGGGTACGTCGAGCTGATTACAAAATATATAATTCTTAGAATATAACTTTGATAGGGCGAGCGTAGGCATGTTTGAAGTGGGTGTGAAACGTGTCCCCCCTTAAAAGCTCAGAACCCGATGACAATGCATTATTTTAATACTTTTAGCCATCTTTCAGCAGAATTTAATTGGTTTTCAGCAAATTTTGCTATATGAATAGTTAGTTCGGAAAAAATCTGCAAGTTATTTAATTTGTTTTGCCATGTCCCATATTTACGCAATCTTCATTTTGACGGGTTTCAAATTAGTGATTTTTATAAATAAATTAGAGATAAACATTGAATGACAGCAAAACAGGAAATATATCGATTATATTATTTATATTATTTCAAATATATCGATGGCACGGTTTAGATTTGGTGTTGGGAAGATCCGTTGTACAAAGATTTGTCCTTTTATAGGTTTAAGATCAGCTCTCTAGATGGTTGTCATTTATGTGAAGTAAATAAATTTGGAACTATTTATTTTTCACTAACATTATATATTATATAACAATAACAATTATATTATCAACATTACATATGATTCAACTGAAAATTTAAAAACGTAGTATATAAAAAGTTCTTCTTATCTTGAAATTATTTGTTTTTAGTTTATTTATTTGTTTTTTGTTTTGGAATGAATTAGTAAATAAAAAATAAAATGGGAAAGTGTAAATTGATCCAGTGGGTAAGGAGGAAAAGAAGGTTTTGCGGAGTATTTTGCAACTGTCGGGGAGGGGATTCCATATTTAATTTGTTGCTATTTTGTGCTGGGGGGGGGGAGTTGCCTGTATGAGGTGTGATATGGAAGGGAAGTGGGGGGGACGTCACCCAGGCTGAAGGATGCCTCCTCTATTACAGAAGCATTAGTTCAGGACCACTGACTGCACCCCTCGTTCTAAACCCCGGGCCGCCCCATCATTACACGGCTCGTTGCCCAGGCAACTCTACTCCCTACCTCCGAGTGAGGATTTTGCCCTCGTGCCTCACGTCTGCTTCATCCTGATACCGAGATCCTCCGTCTCAGGAGAACGAGTCAGAGTTTAGACGCCGTTCCACCGTCTTAAACTATGTATCATACACTTACTATTTATAACCCACTTGGAAAAAAATGAGAGGAGGAAAAGAAGATGCTTGTATAAAAAGTTAAAAGCATTAGAAGGGATTACTTGGAATTATTATTGTTTCCGACCCTTCGCGACAACTAAATTATTCCGGTAGTATTCATCAACCATTATCTCACTCCAAATAACTATAACATATACTAAGTTGAGTTGTATTTTACACACAACTTTAATATAATAGTATATTATGTTACTAGGCTGTGAAGTGAGTTTTTTCTTTACCGCGGAAATTACATTTACTGTCGAGCGAAGCAAGACAGTAAATATTGCCAAGGTAAAGAAAAAACACATCACAGTCGTGTAGCATATGCTATTTTTTCCATGGTAGCAGACAATGAAAAAACATTAAATATTAATCAATAATCAATATAATATAATATCAAATATTAGTACATACATAAGATTTAAAGAAAAGAAACCTTAAAAAGAGGTTACACTATAAGAAAAGATAAATAAAACGCATTGACATCTAGCGGATTTTAATCGTACTAAGAAGCATTTCTACAAAGATTGCAGCACTAAAACGGAAGTTTTGATAACTACCAGCTGGACAGAAAATTGTTCATCTCACAATTAAATTCTTTGTTCAACAAGTTTCTTCATGCCTATGTATGAAAAAAGAAAGTAGCTCATTGTTTCTGTTAGGTCATATTCACACTAGAGATTATGGAATCTTATTCGCGAATATAAGATTCAAACTATAACAAAGCGACACCGTTCAGACCTCGTTTCCGGTAGGCGATTCGTATGAAATTACCATACGGTCGCCTCGATTCAATTTAGAATCAAGTGACAGATGCTAAATTGTATTGTACAGGCTGATTCAGACTAGAGATTCCGAATAGTAGGTTTATCTAGGTGGTAACTGGGAGCAGTCTTCAAAGGGAGTAACTGAATCTTGATATTTGTTTTAATCTCATACGAATACGATTCGCATTCACGAATTAGATTTCGGAATCCTAGTGTGAATAGGGTCTACTAGTCACGCAGGAAGTTCAGGTTCGATTCCTGGCACCGGTGATTTCATTATTAGTTTATCAAGTAACTTTTATAATTGTAAATTTCTTGGTTGATAGCCGTTATAAACATTTCTTTAACGTTGCATTAATCAAGAGTTAGCAATGCTTATACATGGTCTGTTAAGTGGAAGTAATTGCCACATTAAGTTTTATTAGAGTTTCGTCAAAATTTCATTAGAAGAGCTTAGACTATAGACACCGCTTTTTGTTTATTATTTGCTCATTATCAGCAAACGTTTTGTGTAATTTTTTCTCGAAAACGGATCTTAGTTTTGGTCTTTTATCTTGAATGATTAATGCTTTTTCAAAAAAATAAAGATACTAATAAGGAACTCATTATTCAAACCACAACATAATATGAACATGAATATTGAATATTGGCATAATGACTATTATATTGTGAATTCAGATACTTCATCTGTAATTTATTATTTTACTACGTTTTTATTAGCTTGCTTTCTTGTTTGTTTGTTTGTCCGGTACAAATCTGGCAATCGATTTCTAACTAACTTCCCGAATAGCTAGACATTTTAAACTTTTAGCATAGCTCAGAACACGATGACAATGTATTATTTTAATACTTTTAGCAGAATTTAATTGGTTTTCAGCAAATTTTGCTGTATGGAAAGTTAGTTCGGAAAAAATCCGCAAGTAATTTTATTTGTTTTGCCATGTCCCCTATTTACAATCTTCATTTTTACGAGTTTCAAATTTGTGATTTTTATAAATAAGAGATAAACATTGAATGACAGCAAAACAGGAAATATATCGATTATATTATTTATATTATTTCAAATATATCGATGGCACGGTTTAGATTTGGTGTTGGGGAGATCCGTTGTACAAAGATTTGTCCTTTTATAGGTTTAAGATCAGCTCTCTAGATGGTTGTCATTTTTATGTGAAGTAAATAAATTCGGAACTATTTTTTTTTCACTAACATTATATATTATATAACAATAACAGTTATATTATCAACATTACATACGATTCAACAGAAAATTTAAAAACGTAGTATATAAAAAGTTCTTTTTATCTTGAAATTATTATTTTTAAATTTGAATCAATTCATGTGAGAACGGGTTATTCAATAGCAAGTATCGGCAAACAATTTGTTTATAATTAGTAATAATAATAAGTTCTTAATAAATTTATTAAGAATCAAAACATTTTAGTTTATTTTTGTTCATTTTCGTCGCTTTCTTTCTGTTCATAGGTTTGGTTCAAAAATCGACGCGCAAAGTGGCGGAAGAGGGAGCGGAACGCTATGAACGCTGCGGCTGCAGCTGCGGCAGATTTCAAAACTGGGTTCGGTACACAGTTTAACGGACTCATGCAACCGTTTACCGACACCGATAGCCTCTATAGTTCCTATCCATACAACAACTGGGCAGCCAAGGTACAGAATGCAAGTATTCTTATTTTCTTGTTTTAACCACCAATATATTGGTAAGTCGTGTGACTTTATAATAGTTATTTATGCACCTAGGGAGTAAAGTAAGCCATTATTCCCTGAGCGAAAAAGTTGGTTCTTGAGGCCAAGCCGAAGGAACCATGGTCCCTAAACCCCGAGGCGCAGCCGAGGGAGATAATTATCGCGAGGGGAATAATAGCACTTTACTCACGAGGTACATACAATATTTTATCTCCAGTAGGAAGAATATACACATTTTCGTCCATTGCACAGTTTTATTTATTATTTTAATAAATAATAATTATTAGCACTTTTAATAGCAGATATAAGAGATTCAATATTAAAAACAAATAAGATTTGGAATTAATCTCCCATAGAAGGTTATTTAGATGCAGGTTATAAACAAAGATAAACATGGTCGAAAAACTCAGTGCCGCCAACCTGATTTCAACAACTTCATTACATTACCCATTCATTTTCTACTATTTATAAAATAATTAAGTTGCAATCTTTACTTTTTTGCCCTACTTTACTTTTTCGTCCTACTTTTACTTTTTCTCCCTACTTTTTGAGTTCAGGGATGAAAAGACTTATTTTAGTCCCTCTAAATTAATTCAAAATCATAACTTTTTTTCCCTACTGGAGATAAATTAATTTTCATTCGTTTAAAAAATTTATGATACCATGAAAATTGTTATAAAGATGTTTAAATTTAAAATCTCCTGATATGAAAGTTAGTTCGTCTTACCAACGTATAAGGTTATGACACTTTTTTATTTATTTTATTTTTAGCTATATTGCTTCTTTAGAAACAGTAGTTATTATAATCAGGTAGTTATTATACACAGCTATATATAACTACTTTTAGTCAATTTGTAGTTATACACAGGTCAGTATATGAGCCAATGTATACCTAGTTTACTTTTATGAAATAACTATATGTAAATTAAATTAACTATCATAGGTATATCATATTCAGATTAAAGACTACAATGCTTCACTGAATTAAGGACTATAATCTATAGCTATAAAGGGTTGATGCAGTAAAATGTTATGGCATATAATTTTTGTATTAACGCGAGTATTTATGAATTTCATATTCGCGCATTTGTTTCATTTTAACATAATTATGTCATATTATATCTCACCCTAATTATAAAACAAGTAGGTTCTTTATATTTATTTTTCCGTTAATTTTACAATTCCAACAATAAATACACCATTGTCCGTGTATTTCTGTTATGGTAATTTCTTTACGTTATTACCCCAGAAGATGTAGGTTTTACCTTATGTCCTTTTAACGTTGATTTGTAAATAGTTCTGTCAATACCTGCTTATTGACCGTTTGTCTTTTCACTATTTATTCTTAGTTCTGTATAGTTAGCCTTAGGCTACATTCACACGAGGCGGTTCTTGCCGACTCGGTGGTCCTGCGAGTGGAGCGTTCACATGTGCACGGCGGAAAGCGGTGGCAACGAGCCGGTTCCTTCATGTAGCCATTAGTTCAATCGTCTTCTTTCGGGATAACATGGATTTTGTTGAAGATTTGGTTAAATTGTGGCTTTTATACAGTAGATTGAAGCGGCGAAAGTAAAGTAGTTTGGTTTGGGGACATGCGATTGTTTGGGAGCGACGATTAAAAGGACATTATTACATATTATGGCCTCAAATTAAATAAGATAGTGAAAACTTTTTAACTTTACGAGAAGTTTGAAAATTGCAGGCCTGGCTTGAAAGGCTACAATTAATTTTCCATTCTCAGAAATCAATTGTTACAACAAAAGGTAATTCTACTCTTAAAAACACTTTAGTTAAGAGGTAATTTGAATTAATAAATCAAATTCTTTAGCAATTCATAGAGAACTATACAAAAGGAAACTATATAAAAACTAAAAAAAATAACTAGGAAGATCCGACTCGTTTCGCAGACACATGTGAACCGCGTGACACTAGAAAATACTGGATCATGAGTCGAGGCGGTTATCTGGCCGCGCGCTTCGTCGAGAGAAAACGAGGCTCCGACTCCACCGGCCAGACGGTGGCGGCGACGAGTCGGCCCATGTGAACACTTCCGTTAAATCTTGCAGATCACCAGCCGACTCGTCCGCCGAGTCGTCCTGAACCGCCTCGTGTGAATGTAGCCTTATTGTTTTTAATATTACAGCTATTGACGTATTATGAGACATCCGTTTTGCATGTTGTGTTTATAATGCATGTTTATTTTATTAGGTTCCGAGTCCACTTGGAGCGAAGACGTTTCCCTGGTCAGTAGGTGGTTTAACAGGTATAAACCACCATCAAACGCCTTGTTTCAACCAGGCGAGCGGTGCGTCGAGCGCCGGAGGTTCTTGTCCCTACGGAGCCCCCTCTACGACGGCGTACATGGCCGCATACAGTCGAGGTACGTCGGGAGACTCGTCTCTAGCCTCTCTGAGGATCAAAGCGTCGAAACCCGTGACACCGCCGGCACCTCCGCTGTCCGCGTGTCAATACGCGCCGCCTCTCTGACCCTACTCGGTGGAGCAGCTGATCCACAATAAGAACTCTGACCAGCAGCAGTCGCAGCAGCAGCAGCAGCAGCCAAAACTCGAGCAGAACAACCATCAGGATCATTACTGATATTTGGAGAACCAACAGACTTTCTCCCCCGAGCCCGAGTCCCAACAATGACTTAAACACCGACAAACCCACACTGACAACTCCATCGACGACTTGCTCCACCCCTAATCATCCAAATCATACAATATTATAAAACTAATTACCAAATTAAGTTGATTCGCTTTTCTGTTTTAACCAGGCTTGGTCTGGTAACATTAGACACCCTGAACTTGATAAATGTAATTAACACGAATCAAAATGAAATGGGTATCTAAGAAAATAATCATATAGAAAATAATACGAATCTTGTACAAATAGATTATAGTCATTTTCCGGTTCAACATTATAATTATTATTTTTACTATCAGCACAAACATTGGAGGTTTATGATTTGGTCATTTGCTCGTTCTATAATTCGACAACTTAAATAACAAACTGATTAGACTGCATTTAGATACTCTAACTTATTCTCAATATAGGTACAATGACAAGCGTAATATCATTCACTTGTTTTCATAAATGACAAATGATTTGAGTTAGATATTTTCTAAGATGTGTATATGAGCCATCATTCTAAACAATTGAAGTGAATTGAATGAATACAAATAAAATATAAGTATTTATCATCAAAAACGGGAAATAAAATTTAACATTTCATTAATATTTCTGTAAGATAAATACACGATAGATAAAAATAAAACCCACCGCTGAGAAGCGAACCAGTGATACCTACATTTACGCCGCTAGGTTTTGACCTCTAAACTATGAGGCTGAAATACTGCATGGTGTGGTTAAATCATTATGGCGTAAGCGCAAGTGGTCCTCGTTCAATTTCCTTCAGTGGTGAGCAATTTTAATTATACATAAATATTTATTATTTCCAAATCATTAATTGTAATTTTAGTTTTACTCCAAGTATTCCCCACTAAATATTCATGTTGACAATTCGAGAGGTTTTTTAAATAATTTATAAAACCATTATTTGCAGTTTTAGAAACAAACAACTAAATTTATCTCGACTAATTTTGTACCCATATTTATTTAGTTTATTTAAATTTAAAAATGTTTTCGTAAACCCGCATTGCATACTTGTGTTCCAGGTTTAATCTATAATGTTCAATATGATATAATAAATCCGTCTATTTTAAAATAACAGATCGATTTGCTACTTAATTAATTTTAAAACAAAATAACAGTTTTTTTTAATTGCTTGTGACACATTAAAGACTCAAAATGAACAGAAATATCTTTGCTACTTACTATTTAAAGAATAAAGAACAGATGGATTAACTAGTTTATAGTCTTTGGAGAATGAAAATTGAACAGGCTATTAAGTGATTAACAAACATAAAAGAGTAGGCAGATTTGCTTGTTATTCAGTAAAGAATCAAAATGATCAGATAACTATTTTTACTTACTAATTAGATACTAAAAAAGAACAGAAAGATTAACTAGTTTGTCTTTGGACAATGAAAATTACTAATATAAATGATTAACGAATATAAAAGACTAGGCAGATTTGTTTGTTATTCTTTAGAGATTTAAAATGAACAGTGGCTTTTCTTCTTACTAATTAGAGACTAAAAAAGAACAGAAAGCAAGTTGAAAATGAAGCAGGCTACTAATAAATATTTAGGAATGTAAAAGATCAGATAGATTTTCTATGTTCAATATGATAATTTGTAAAGGAATAAACACTAATAAAATAATAGTAGCTGGGAATCTAACACTAATAATTTAAATGATTAGGCCTGGTTTGCCATAAATTTCAATTTTCTATATAGATTTGTGAGTTTTTAATAACAGAGATTTACGATGGAAAAGAGCAGATGAGTATGCTGCGTAATAATAACTGAATGAAAAGGAATACATAGAGATGCTACGTACGAATCACAGAATGGAAATTAATTTACGCATTTACTACGTACTAATAATGAATGGAAAAGAACAGACAGATTTGATACGTACTAATCACAGAATGGGAAAATAATAGAAGCACTTACTACGTACTAATAATGAATGGAAAAGAACACATTTGATACGTATTAATTACTGAAGGAAAAAGAACAGACAGTTATAGTAATTATATAATAGAACATAGATTTGTAAGTCAGTCATCGAAGAAAAAAAATACATTTTTGTTCCTATGTATAATGAAATAGTACAAATGCTGCAATATCGTATAACAATTTATTTAATTTACCCAAGATAACAAAACGATTATCAAATTGGAAACGGATGCTTTTTTTTATACTTTTAGCTTTTATATTTTAATTCACGTAATTATTATTGAAGAAAAAGTATTGTTATGACAGGAAATTTATATTTAGAGATATTTCAGGATTAACACTTAAGTTCCTCTGAATCCAAAAAAGTGTTTTTTTATTTTTGTCTGGTTGTGATAAGTCGACAAGCAGATGCGTTAAAACTAAACTAAGCAACCCATTATAATGAAATATTGTTAGAAAATTAATTGTACAAACATTAATTGAGTAGGACCGGAAAAATAAACTCGGAATTTGGGGACACTGTCCTACAAAAACCAATTCTTCATAATCAATTACTCCGATCATTTTTCAACTTACCCAATTATTATTATTTTACCTCAAATTTATTTTTCATCAACTTACGATCTACATTTATTTTCTTTTAAAAACTAAACACACAACAATATAAATACACTATTTATAAACAATGATAAACATTTCAATCAAGTTTCTCCTTTATATTTAATCAATTTAAATATATAAGGGCAATATTTAAAAAATAAAAATAAAAACACACAAACTATTTTTTATTCGACGTCATAATTTTTTCCATTTTATTTTAAATCAATCGACACATTAAATATTAAATAAATAAATAAAATAAACAAATTGAAACTATGTAATTGCTAATTCTTATGAAACTTCCCCATTTATACCATAATCAAAGTAAAATTTAAAAGAAAAAATTAATTAAAATAAAACAGTAGTTGTGAACTCCGTTGGGAATAATGTAATTTTAATCATAAAATTAATTAAATTGTAAAGAAAGTTTGGTTTTTTCTTTTAATTAATTAATAATTAAATTTCTATGTACAGTAATATATATATATATATTTAAATAAAGATGTTATAGTGCAATTGTATTTATATTAACCTAGGGTTATTTTTTAAATACCATAATGTAAATAGATGGAAAAAAGTAATGTATAATAATATAAAAAGGGATATATTTAAATAATTTTTAATTTTATTATTTTTATTTGGTGTTTATTTTTGTAAATATTTATAATAATTATATATCGTTAAGGTGTTATTTTGTAAATATCCTAAGTGTAATTCACAGTTTTTAGAGTATGGTCGTGATTTTAAATATTAGATTGATAACATATATATGGTTTTTTATAATTTATTTTTTATTGTAGACAACCATTTTTTTTTTTTTCTGTGGGGCCTACACTTGAAGTAATATGTATTTAATAAATTATCTAGATTAAAAGCTTCTGAATACATTAATTGTATTTGGATTATCGAGTAATATGCAAATGTTAGTTGGGAAATGATGCCCTGTGATATGTAAGCAAAATAGATTTTTTTTTTTTTTTTTTTTTTTCTCCTTAACATGTCTCATTTCTTTAATATTAGTTCTTATGATTACAAAAATATATTATTAAAATTTATAAAAATAACATTTAGATTATCAATTACTGTTAAATGTTTATTACAAAAGAAGGAAATTTTTTAATTATGTTTACTTTTGTTTTTTTACATGGGTTTTTGTAGAACCCCATATTATTGATAAAATTAATTAATTTGTCAAAAAAAAATTAATTAAAAATACCATTTTAATATTTTATAATTAGCGAACAAAAAAAAACTTTTAATATGAAACATATGCTATTGAATGATCGCAACATGTTGTAAAATGAACCACGTACAAATTCTAAATTTTGACTGGAAATTTATCGATAATTATTACAATCTTTAATTGTTTGTGAGGTAAACATTTTGTAATTAATTTTTAGCCCAGTTTCCAACTTACCTAGAAAGCTGGAAATTTCACGGATTATGTACTTCCGATGATAATACAATTTAATTAATAAATCTCCGTAAAATAGTTTTACAAAAATGGATTTGTTTTTATGTAAAAAAATCACCAACCATAAAAATTGCTTTGAAGCGTATTATTATTTTTAAACACTTTTTTTTTTTTTAAATTTACTTTATGTTTCGCAAACCGTAATAAGGACATAAAAGTATATTCCAGTCAACAAAATATGCTTGATTAATTTGTGGTCTAAATCAGAATAACTAAATTTATTACTAACCAATTTCAGATCGCTTACATTTTAACTTGATCTATTTCGTTGAGATTGGACTATTTTTTTAAATTTATTTTTTAATAGCCAGTGTCTACCATTATTTTAAATGTTATTATTAATCTAGAAATTAATTTAATTTTTTCAATTAATAGTAAACTACCATGAAAAAAAAAAAAAAAACCAAGAAGCATTAAAATCCTGATAAGCATAAAAATTAAAAAGCCCAAACCTATAAAATTAAATTAATTTATAAATCCTTTTATAATTTAATTTTTTTCGCTATTTTTTAAAATGATTGTTTAATACATGATTTTCTTAAGTTCAAACTGGTTTCTAGTCGATCAATCACTGTGATTTATGCGATGATTGTTCAATCGCTATTTTAAAAAAAAAAATTAATTAATTAATGTATTATCTTAATAACTTATATATATATACTTTAAAATAAAGAATAAATAAAAAAATGTAATAATTTAGAATTTAATAATAAATATAATAAAAAAAAAAAAACTATACCCTAATAATTTTTATTTGTATATTAACCCTTCAATAATAGTATAATATTGTATATTTACAAGATGAAAAATGACAGAAGATAATATAATATAAGCAGAAACAAAAACAAACATGTTTATTATTGTTATTTTGATAAAAGTGCTTGTAAAGATTAAAACAATAAATACGAAAATTTAATAAAAGTATTTAAAAAAAACGAATAAAATTGTTCATTATTTTACTTGCTATAGTAAAGGATATTAATTCCGATATTAAACACCTGGTATTTTTTTGTGTTATTTTACCCTTAGTCAATTTTAAGTTAAATTTAGTTTAAATAAGTTTCCTATCAAGAAATTAATTATTGGTTTATAAATTTGCAAGCAAGGATGGCGCTAGTGGATACTGTAACATTAAGAGAGTTTTACACCCCCCCCCCCCTTCCCCCCTATTAAAGTCATCCAAAATTATATCTTCGTAAGTAGTTCTACCCCCTCCCTCAATTTGAGTAATCCTACATTATCTTAGTGTGTTAACAAAGCCATATTTTAAAATAGCAGGCAATGGTGCAAGAGGCCTGGGTTCACTTAGGACTGTGTAGGTGGAATTAAGGGCACTCCCCTTATAAAAACTGAGGGGAGTATCAATCTAAAGAAGGTATAAGGAATGTCCTTCTTTAGATTGTTACTCCCCTTATAACAACAGAAGTGTGATATTCCTTTGAACCAAAGTACATTGGACTGAACATCTCTTTGTCTTAATAGTTATTTAGACATAGGCAAAGGAATGTAAAAGGATGTATTAATACTTATATCTATTTATACGCAAAAAAAAAAAAAACACTCCATAGAAGTACCGAATTAAGAAGTAATTACAATTTTTGAACTCCCAGCCTAAAAGACACCATTACTATATATTATTCAAATCAAATTATAATTATTATTAACAACGGGAGATAGACAGAGAAAAATAGACTCCAGCGCAGGGACTCGAACCACGGGCCTCTATATTTCCAGTATAATGCTCTTGCCAACTAAGCTACACGGAAGAATAATTTCCTTTGTCAATAACGATACCTAGTACCAAGTCCTTTAACGGATATATAGGACGCCCGTGGCTCGAATCCCGGCGTTGGAGTCTATTTTTCTCTGTCTATCTCCCGTTGTTAATAATTATTATAATTTGATTTAAACTAAAATTTAAACTTTCCTTAGTATGAATACTGCTAAAAACTTAGCAAATATATATATTCTTCCTTCATCTCATAGTCCTACAAGCTATTAAGTCATCCAAAAAAAAAAAAAAAAAAAATCTATAGCCTTAGCTAGGCCATATTTAAACTGTCTAGTCTAGGGGTCATCAACCATCTTTGTTAGTCTCTTCGATACAGTATCAACTCAATTTGGGGCAATTAAGGAGCCTTTTTTATGCAATGAATTATATTCTATATTAAAATTCATTGTTTTTACATGAAAATCTATATTAAATTTCAAAAATATCATATTTTAAAAAGACAAATTACCTATTAAGCTTTTTTTAATGCATTTGATACACATCGAATACATTGTATGTACCATATATTTTACGTCTAAAATGCTGCCACATGAACCTATTTTGTTGAAAGTTCAAAAAAAAATATTGTAATTTAGAGGCTGAAACATATACTGTTAATAAGCTTTCAGAAATGATATTTGCTTCTAAATTTACTTGTAGTATTTTAGGAGTTATATATTATTATATTAAAAGATCAATATGTAGGTATGTAATTTTAACAAGAGACAGAAATCTTCACAATCCACGATCAAACTGGGCTCGCTCACTAGGTATGATTAGGTTGACGACCACTTTTCAAATTCAATATTTTGATCAGGCACTAGATTTATTAACAACTAAAACAAAGTACATACTTGACTTCCCTCGTTTACTTAATCCTCCGCTCATGGGAATTTGGGACTTAAAATGTAAAATTTGGAGGAAATATAAAGTGACATATATTTACTACTCAGTGATTCGAGAAGAACCATATGCAATATATATTATTGATCTAAACGTCTGTTTTGTTAAAGACAACGGAACAAATTGAAAAAAGAATATCAACAGAGGAGCCACTTGTCTCAGGGATAAGGAAAGAGGTCATTACCCAACCAAAAATAATTTTAATTTCAAACTTTGCGTTATCCGGCTATCAAACGAAAATGTCCATTGTTAGTTTCTTTTGGAGAAAGGAAGAGATAGAATCGACTAATCTTTGTCTAGACTGCCGAACCAACAGAGGAAACGAGGCTGCTCATGCTCAGGCTAAGATGCGCACGCGCACATAAGACTACGCATGAGCAAACACCAATGCTCGTTTACTCTGTCCGGTTTTGCAATCTGGACAAAGTTCTAGGGTTTTATCGACGGATGTTTAAATCTTGACAACTGAGGAAGTATAATTAGTTATAAGTATAAGTAGTTTACCCGGGAAAGATCTAATTCCTGAGAAAAAACTGATTGTATGGGTAAATTTTGATGAAATGTTCAATGTTCAATAATAATAAAATGTAACCAAGACAGCTAATGAATGGAAAACACTGGGCAAAGTAAGTATGTACTCTTATATAACAAAATTTAGTACCACACAGAGTTACTTCTAAAGTAAAATTTTAAATTTAGTGTTCACCTAGCATTGAGTTATATATGGCTAGCCACATAATTGAGGAAACGTCCACCAGATTTTAAATGGCCACTTTTTGAGTTTTAATGCGTTGACATTGCGGGAAAGAAAAAAATGTGGTGGGGGTGGGGAGCCAATGAGAGCTTTGGATTTTTAAGTCTTGAGCTCTCATTGGCCACTATTTTTACTTTCCGGCGCTGTCTACACTCTACTAACTCATTTGCAAAAAAATTGTAGCTGTGTAAGCTATTTAGCAGGCCCAAGCATCCACAGGCTGTTGCGCCGTATAATATTATTAAATATCTTCTTTAATTGGTAAATACAATGGAACAGTCTATCCACGGAAAATTTGCCGTGAAGAGACTGTTTCTTTGTATTTATAGATGAAAATTTGCCGTGAAGAGACTTTTTCTTTGTATTTATAGATGAAAATTTGCCGTGAAGAGACTGTTTCTTTGTATTTATAAAGATGACCTCCCCCAAAGCTCTTATTTCTTTAATTGGGTTGTAGTGGTGAGAATATAATTGCAAAAAAATCTTCCTCCTTCTTGTAGTGTAGATACAATTAATAGGTAAATATCATTTGATTCAATGCATTAAGCTCATCAGAAAAACAAAACTATAAATTACTTAAAAATTTCGATAATGCTTGTTTGGAATAAATTATTGAATTCCTCATCATGGACAATGATTTGTTTCTTCAAGTTAGATGTATTTTTTTTATACATTGTTTTTGAATCAGTTTAGATGGTGTTGAGATGTCTACCTCTCCAGTGGTATTTATCACGTGGTCCAGTCGAGAGAGGGAGGTGAAGAATCGATGGCCAGTGTGAATTATTCCCAGATGTGTACTGTATAACGGCAACAAGTCAGAGCCACATATCTTTCCTTGTGCTACACCCTCCCTTGACAACTCTAACTCACCTGTGGGTTTCCACATTAACACCTTCATAAAAGAGGGGGAAACTTCCTAAGAGAGAAATCAAACCAATGGACCAATTTACCACATTAGTTATATCGTATTATTTAAAAAAAAAAAAAAAAAAAAAAATGTGTGAGGCTCTCACGCATTAGAAGTGAAACTTAAGTTCTAGAATGCATTGCTCTCTTTCATTTTTTGACGAATTTATTATTTCAGGATTAAGAAATGGTTATGGGAAATTTAATTGAAAAAAAAATATTGCTACGCTAAGGCAACCACATTTATTTTTGTATTGATTTGCTGGTCTTTAAATAGATATAATACAATTAATCTGTAAAAATGTTACACTTGGACGGGTCTCGAATCGTAAACTTCGTTACACGATTTCACTATATGAAAAAATTCACTCTACCACCGCCAAAGAAGTTCCACTTCAAAAAAATAAATCGCTTTTAAAATATTATCAAGATCCAACAGTTTTCAGTTTGGTTTCTTTGTCGCTGTACAAGCAATGTATAACCTTACATAAGGTGCAGTTTATGTTATTATTTAACATGAGCGGTTGATATTTTTGATAAAGTGCAGCTTTACTTTATTTAGCATATGACTGAAATTTTTGAATCTGTTTATGGTGGGATTGAAAATTTTTCTTTGAATAATTTAGATTATATTGATTGTAATTATGACTAGAGAGGTTGATAGAAAGTTACAAAACAATATTGTCACCACAATTTTTATTATAAACACACAAACGTGTTTCGACAAATAACATCATCTTCAGTGTGTGTGTTAACTTAGTAAGAGTTAATTCTATACTAAGCTAACTATTTTACAAACATTTAGTATAAACTAACAGTACAAGGTGGTTATAGACTAGGGTCGTGTGTAAGGGATATGGAGTTGAGATCTAAGTCTGATAAACAAGTAAAGGTAGAAGGTTCAGGTAACATTTGGGTTTTCAACTGCTAAAATAATAATTTCTTATATGCTATGACTAAAATATCTTACAACTACCACATTATTTAAAAAATAGTCTACCCCCCCCCCCCCCCCCCCCCCCTTGTACTGTTAGTTTATAATAAAAGTTTGTAAAATAGTTAGCTCAGTACAGAATTAACTCTTACTAAGTTAACACACACACTGAAGATGATGTTACATGTGGAAACGCGTTTGTGTGTTTATAATAAAAATTGTGGTGATAATATTGTAGTGTTACTTTGTACCAACCTCTCTAGTCATAATTATGAAGAGCTACCACAAAATCTCAGTCAAAACAACTAATTATTTGTATTGATTGTATAAAGAAAATGATTTCTTTGGAATTTGGGTGATACTTTGATTATACAAGAAGTTTAATGTAATCGTAAATAATTCGGAATGTCGATGAAAGAAATGAGTGGACGGCAACTTGTGCGAGTAAGGCTTACATAGGAAAACAACTTGTCCTTACTGATAACATCGGTTAAACGGGTGCGACACTTGTAATAAGGGAGAACAGAACAAATCAATCCTATTATGGAATTATGATTCAGAGCATACGGTCCCCTGCCGAAACTATTCCTGGGGGAGCGGTGGCTGGTGGTCCCGGGTTTAATCATACGATTAAATCCTGTTAGCGTAGCTCGGCAGAGTGTTCGTCGATACACCAGTCTCGGGTTTTGTGATGATTCAATCTAAATACCGATTCTGGTGCAAGAGAGAGAGGGAGGTGGTATTAGAGAGTTAAGCCCTACCCTGATGCCCTATCTTGTCGGGGTACAGGGAAGACCCTTCCTCATGTATATTATTTTGGGGTCGCCCTATAGGGTTTGTGTGTCCGCTCGGTGTTTCTGGTAATTAATATTATCATAATATTAGTTTACTTATAAGGGAAGGGAAAGGGGGGGGGGGGGGGGGGTAGAAAACGAGGGAAGAGGTGATACGCCGGGTCGGAGGGTGGATTAGGGCTGGAAGGGCTCCTCGCTCCTGAATCATTGGGTTCACATAATCCTGGGGGCTTAGGGCCTTGCCAGTCCTGAATAACAGCGGGGTGTCTTCCCAACCCGCCCTTCTACAGGAATAACACCCTAGAAATAACATCATACGAACCTTCCTTCAACCCCCTTCCTCTTTCTCTTCCTTTTTCTTTTCCTCTTCTCCCGCCTTGTGTATAACCTTCCCTTTAGATTTCAAATGCATTAACAATTATAACAATATAACCTCCCTCGATGCTCCATCCTACCAGCTACTATATACACAATGCACGCACATAAATATCTCCTCGCACTGATTCCCTTCCCCACTGTTGCCCCGAAACTAAATGACCGTGCCGCGGCTTACATTTGCCAAACCGGTTTTCTCTCGCTTAGTGATTCATTCACGACATAACACAATCAACATGGTAAATCGCTTATGTAAATTTTTAACTTCTACATCTGGTTTTTAGTTAACTAATATAAGTGGATATAAGCTTGATGATCTATCAACCTTCAAATATTTTAATTTAATTTAAGTGCAGGCTATCGATAATACTAATGAAAACAAAATACATTATATCAGTCGATTATACAATGATTGCCAACCACTCATCTTAAGATTTTTTAAGTTTTTTACGCGCTTCAGAATTATATCTATAGACATCATAACATGACGCGAGAAAAGTTGATTCCAAACCAACTTTGAAACCTCCACGTCCTCTTCCCTCTTATGTTTATTTTTGATTTCATTGTTTTAAGGTGGGTTCACAGCTAGCGGATACGTATTTGCGGAGGGCTATATAGATAAGATAACAATAAATCTTCGCGGAGAACCGCCGAGACGGAGGACGGAGTCGTTGTTTCCCTCCCCTCGAGTTTCGGTCGGCCAGGTTATAAACAATGGCAATTTTAACATCGTTTTATCAACTTGAATTAAGTTCTCTTGCTTAAAAAGAACTTATATAATAAGATTATAGATTAGGACTTTTATCATTACATAAATAAAAAATTGTTATATAGTAAAAAATAATGTAGAAACAGATATAATAAGCACAGATATAAAAAACCAGGACATAATGCACAGATAAAGATAAAACACTGATCAAAAACGTAGATAAAACACAGATTATAATAAAAATAATGCAGGAACAAATGAATAGATACAAATATATTATATTTAAATCAATTTTAACATAAAAACAGAAAGGAAATAAGAAGAGGACGAAGTGAAGGTTTCATACAGGTTTTAAAGCGGCACCGCAAAAAAGATGGTTTGGGACCAACTTTCTGCGGCACCGCAAAAGAGTTGCCAAAGATGAATCCCTTCGGGCCACCGCAAATACGTATATCCGCTAGCTATGAACCCACCTTGAGTCACCCTTTTGCATAGCAAATTATAAATATTAAATACACACTTGCTTTTTATTTTCAAACTGTTGTTGAAGAAAAGTTGTTGATTCCAACTTTCTGATTATATTTTTCGAGTCATCCATTTATGTAGTAAATATTAAATACACAATAATTTTTCATTTTAAAACCATCACTTTAGAAAGTTAGTACTGTATTTTAATAATATCTGTAGTCAAACCCAAAAGGCGTTAAGGCCATAATGCAACTTTTCAGGACAGCAAAAACAAACTTTGAACAATTCTCTAAAAAAAAGAAAATCCAGTCACGCACCATGACTTAATGAGCGAATTTTCAAAGAAAGCTGCGTATTATTGGCATATAATATAGGAAAATTTCGGTTTAGAATTTGGATGGGTGAAAAAAAAAATTGGTACACAGAAGTACGGGGTGCAAAATTCAAAATAGTATAAACCCTTCAAGATGTCATTAAAAATCTCTTTAAGAGTACAGTAATTGTTGTTATGTACAATTCTGTCATATTTTCATATAAGAGGGGGTAAAATGGAAAAATACGTTTTTTGACCCCCAAATGAACACAAAACATTTTGGCCAACGAACTCATCCTTTCTTTTGATATTATTGACATTTTAAAATTTGTTTGAAATTTTTAAGTGCATCCTAATATAGATATAGATATCGTCTGGAGTGACTCATATATACATATACACATTTATACATATATACATACATACATAAAAAAGTGTTAAATTTTAGGAATCGATTCAGAATGGTCTAAAACAGATTTCCGAGGAAATTATTTTCAAAAATTCGAATTAAAAAAATTTAGAAACCCTTGCAATTGCTTAATTTTCTTCGACAATTCGCTAAAAATTGTAAATAATTACAGATTATATAATGGAATCCTCATCTTGTTCAAAGTATACTGTGCAGGATCCACAAGCTTAAATCATTATTCCTTCAACACACAGCTACGTATTATCAAAAGTTTGGAAAAAAAACCCTGACTTTACCCTTTTGGACCACATTTTTAACTAACAACGCCTTTGGGCCAAAATTCGAAGAATTTAAGATGGTTTATAATAATTTGTAGGTTGTTCATACACCATTGTAATAGTGTATTATGAGCATTAATAAGCTAAAGTAACTATTATGTCAATTCTATATTAAGTATACTTTAATAGCCAACCACCCTAGTTTGATTATATTACAACAGCTTGAAGCTGTTGAATGACATATTATATACGTGTAAGTTGACTTATGCCCTTTATACTAAAATCAGATATCTCATCAGAAAATGCACAAAGGCGTTAAATTTACTTAAACCCTTTATACTTGCGGCTCTACATACTTGTTACAAACTTAACCATAATAAATTAAGCTCAATATGTCATTAACAAAACAGACTAGAATTACCTCCTTTATACTATTCTGTAGATGATTTTTCGCTGATTTCAAAAAGTGAATAAAAATTTGTTGACATTTTTGAACGCGCCTTTTTGGTTTTGAGTTTTGACTACAGATATATTCGGCTTTATCTATAACCTGAACGGAACACTGCACAAGAGCAAATGTTGGAAGGGGGGGGGGGGGATAACGTCACCATGACTTCATGAATGTATTTTACTACGTTTATATTAGCTAGCTTTCTTGTTTGTTTGTTTGTCCAGTACAAATCTTGCAATCGATTTTAACTAACTTCCCGAGTAGCTAAATATTTGAAACTTTTAGAATAGCTCAGAACACTATGACAATGCATTATTTTAATACTTTTAGCCATTTTTCAGCAGAATTTAATTAGTTTTCAGCAAATTTTGCTGTATGGAAAGTTAGTTCGGGAAAAAATCCGCATGTTATTTTATTTGTTTTGACATATCCCATAGTATTTACAATCTTAATTTTGACGGGTTTCAAATTTGAGATTTTTTATTAAGAGATAAACATTGAATGACAGCGAAAAGTAATCAAAGAAATAAATTATTGACGTGTGACAATTCGGAACTATGTTTTTTGTTTTCACTAACATTGTGTATGTAAATATAACAATGACAATTATATTATCAACATTACATAATTATGATTCAACAGAAAATTTAAAAACGTAGTATATTAAAAATTCTTCTTATCTTGTAATTATTTATTTACTAGCTTTCACCCCGCGCTCCGTGCGGGGCTTACGCTAGGTATTAGCGGCTATGTTGCCTATTGTCATGTAGGCCTAGCAATTAAATGAAATGCCTAAATTGTTTTCTATCCAAGCCTTGTAGGAATAAAATCAGGACTATATTAAACATCATTCATTCTGTTACTAAGAAAATAATTTCCTCCAAATTGTAGTTAAGAGTCTATCTACATATTTAAAGCCAAGAGAAACTATGTATATTATTGATAAAAATACTATAAAAGGTATAATAAATAAGAAAATAAATGTCGTAAAAACCTATTAGACTGTGAAGTCATTGGACAATCAATGATGGTGCATTGATTTAATTACCAGTCTCTTCTCTCAATACGGTAGTTGTACCTGTAACTATTTAATAACTCTAGTTCTGGAAAAAAATAATTAGATAATAAATACTCGATTTATAGAGCAATAGTGTAAGGTTTAAGTACCCCAATCAGAAAATAGCCAAGAGGAGCTAGCCTAGGCCTAGAGGAGGTCTAGGTAAAGAGAATGGAGTGGGAGATGGTAGAAAAGTGGGAAGGGGTGGGGATAGAGAGGGCTATACCGCTAAGACAGTTCTACTTAGTATAGACCTTCAATATGCCTTTCCAATACGGCTATTTAATGCTCTTCCCAATACGGCTGCTGCACCAGTAAATATTTAATAACTCTGGTTCTACTCGATATTTTTAGATGAAACCAAGCCTACAAATTGCGCAACATGTTTGCGCACACCCCTGAAAAAAAAATAATCGATTTCATTTAGCCAGTTTTGCTCCTATAAAGTCTGACTGAGGCGACAGACACACATACATACCCACATACATACACGAAAAAAGTTAAGGCCGGATTCGGTTTTTGGAATGTCTAAAATGAAAAAGTATCCAAAAAAATTTCAATTTTGACCAATGTACAGACAAAACTTTAATTTTATATATATAGATATAGACAGAACGCACGTAAAAAATGCATACCGTAAACCCAGATTTAGGCCAACAAACGCCCACTGCTGAAAAACTGTCATTTGCAGTAACCAAACCAGTCCGCATTGTATATGAAGTGTGGTTATAAACTGCTTAAGTATACTTCTCTTAATTCTTGTGAAATCTCTCTTTGCAACCTCTAAACTCCCAAATATCAGATCGAGAATATTTTAATAAAATAAGATTTGTCATTTTGTTAAATAACCAAATAACAATTGTTTGTTTTATATATCAATATATAAAGATTAAGCGAGTCATCCTATAAGCCTTGCATGAAACTCTAATAGGATGACTGTCCTATATTATAACCCGTCGAATAAGCCACAATATATTATAACATAGATTGATTCATTATTTGAAACTGGAAAAGCAATAAATGTCAAATGAGTGATAGACTGACAATATTAAGACGGACATGACTGAGAAAATCGGCAAGTGATTTAATCTCACCCTCCTAACATTCCAAACTCCAATAAGATCGGATAAACGAGACTCACCACCCCCAACACTAACCTCAGCTTAAACAATCAAAAGTCTCTCTATGTTGCATACTATAATCAACTTATATTGCTTCCGAGCGTACCCTAGGTAACGCAAGTTATGTGATCGTTCTGAGAACGAACAGTTTGGTTGAGGTAGCGTATCCGGGGCATCATGTATAGAAATGAAAATAACTGGCATATATAATTAAAGTCTTTTCTGTAGATTGATCAAAAATGCACCAATTATGGATACTTCTTTATTTCATAAGTTTTCTCTTAATACATTTTCCATCTTCAGTTCTCTATTTTGAGACACAGCTGTATACCGATTATTACGCCTTTATACTTATTAGTACAACCATATTAATTAGGATCTTATTTCGAGACGAAAGTTTGTTTTTTTATTTCTTATTCAATAGGAGCCACTAATTAAAAAAGGAAAAGTAAGTCTTGTCTAGAAATAAAAAAATGTAAATAAAGATCATTTATAAATATATTTAAATGAAATATAAAGTTCCATATTTTACGATTTTGGTAGTATTCATACTACGGAAAGATTAAATTTTTAATTAAAATCAAATTATAATTATTAACAACTACGGGAAACAACCAGAGAAAAATACACTCCAGCGCTGGGATTTGAACCACAGGCCTCTATATTTCCAGTATAGCGCTCTACCAGTTAGTTGGTAGAGCGCTATACTGGAAATATAGAGGCCTGTGGTTCAAATCCCAGCGCTGGAGTGTATTTTTCTCTGGTTGTTTCCCGTAGTTGTTAATGATAAAGTTCCATTTCAAAATGGAACAAAATAATCTAGAGAAAATCACAAACAAATTCTAGAAAATGTATGAAGATGAATACGACGATGGTATGATAATAATGTGTGAATCTATGACAATCTAATTTTTTATATTATTTTTCCAACTTCTTAATTATATTATCGTTTTATAATTTTTAAATATTTGTTTAACTTAAGTTCTATGAGACTTATTTTTAGTTGAAGCTACATTTTCCCAAATACTATACGTTAGAACAATATTATTTTCTGTTTGAAGTCGCAAGGTGATTTTTGATGGTCCAGTGTTAACTGAATGCCAAAATATAAATCATTAGGTTACAGCAGATATACAGATGTACAAACAGGTGTGCGGACTGACAGGCAGATAGACACATGTTTGAGATTATAAGGGTGCATGCTAAGAGTTCCCAAATTCTTTATACCCTTAAGCCTCGTCTTGGCTTCCGATCCAAACACAGGAAAGGAGCAAAGTATTTGGTATCTACGTATGCCTGTCTAAAGTGCGCATGCGCATCTGCGACTGGGCTTGCGCATCTCCGACTGGGCATGCGCATAGACCATTCCTCTGCTCGTATCTTCTGTTCGGTTCGGCCGTCATGACGAGGCTTTAAATACCAGGACATATCAAAGGCAATCTTTTGTTGTTGAAATGGTTTATAATCCTATTATTAATTAGTTATTTCCATAGTTTCTATTATATTGAAAATTGTATTATAGGGAAAACTGTTATCAAATTAATTATATAGAATAATATAAATATAAATGCACTCACTTAAGCCATAATCTTTAAATATATTAACAGTGTCATCCTGATTGTAGAATAGACGAAGCACTTACCTGAAAAATTAAAAAAATAAATAAATAAAGAGGCAAATCTTTAACTTAAAAACTTGAGGTAATGAACGCTCAAGGTTTTAATACACTGAAAAATAAAAAGAATTAATAAAAGTGCAAGTGCATGCGCACTTGCTTAATTGTAGCAGAAGGTATTTAGGGACAAGTAGTAGGGCCTGCAACAATCAACAGTACAGGTAATAACTAATATGTACAGTGATATTAGCTATATGTAAATTAAATCAAAGTATTAAAAGGCAATATATTTAAAGAAACTTTCAACAAATATTTAAAAGATTAAATAATTAAAACAAGTCATATCTTGGAAACACTTGGTTCACATTTCCTGATCCTTAGCTATGATCACAGCAAAGGTTCACTCTACCATCACAAATAGCTAAGAATATACACCGCCGAAGTAATAGGTACCCCGGGTTAGATGAAGAGTTCTGTCCCTGAACCTTCTATACTCTTTGCAGTCTGACAGACTCACTAGAAGTCAGCAGTCTATTCAGAGGCAGTCCCTTAAACTTTTCGAAGGAAACAATTGGCATTCCAAAGCTCTGCCATCTAAGATGAGTTAACTCCGGGCAGCAGCTGAGTAGTTGAGGAGGAGTTTCATCTTCCTCTCCGCATAGCCGTCAGGTAGGACTTATAACAAAGCATAGCAGCAGAAAATATTGTCTTAGTGACATTATGAGAGGGTCCTGAAATAGCAATCTTTGACTGTCTCAATCTGAGAGCAGTTTCCCAGGTTCTTTGAAAATCTCTCAACAAAGCTTCTTTAAAGGCGGAGATACACATGCCTGTAGCTTGAACAAAAACATGCCACCTACATGCACGTGCAAGCTACTTGCCCGTGTATATGTTAAATGGCATGCTAGTACCTGGCAAGCAAGTAGATTGCACGAGATTTGATTTTTTGGCATGCAACAAGGAAGTGGTGGGGTGGGGGCTACAAACCGCATGCCAAAAGGAATATGTAAACGCATGTGACAGCTACAAGGGCGGGCGGCCGTTCCAGTAGCTGGCTGCCACCGATTGAGGACGTAAACATTGCGTTATTAATTTATTGTTTTGTTTTGTGTGTTAATAGAATTTATGACAGTTCTTAAAAAAAAACTTCTGAGTTTGTGTTTAAATAATGCCACGAATCTGTTTGCATGCAATTTTACTTGCAACTGAATAAATAAAAATCTTTAGTATGCCAGTTACTGGCAAATGCCCTCTTTTGGCATGCAAGCTACTTCCCCAATTTGACGGCATGTGTATCTTCGCCTTTAAGCTGTCCTCACAATGCAGCGAGATATGCGTACCATTGGTTTCGGGACAGAAGGAATTACACTGGAACCCAGCCTGGCCAGTTGATCTGCCAATTAATCTTCTATCCCTTTATGTCCTGGAACCCATACTAGGTGGACTGAATTCTGTCTTGTCAGATAGTTGAGAAATATTTTGAAATCAATCACTAGTTTAGATGTGCATCTCGAAATAGTCAAAGATTTATTAATAGCCACTTCACTGACCGAGTAGACGTAAATCTGTTTTCAAGACTCATTTTCACACAGAATAACTTGACTGCAAGCCAGGATTGCATAGATCTCAGCTTTGAAGGCTGTAGAGAACTTATCCAAGCTTATACTAATCGCTTGTAGGGGGTCGGAGCAAAATACACCAGCCCCAGATAGTTATTCTAAGAGAGAACTATTAGTAGACCAAAAAACCTTTCTAGAACCATTCGATATAATCCTGCTGAGGCTGTTAAAGCCTTTCCGCAGACCCATACAATGAAGTTTATATTCTGTCATCATGGCTTTCTATAGAAGAAGTAGACCAAGATGAGGAAGACCTGCTAAAACTTCTAAAACTAGAGTTGGTGCCGCATCCTCATCAGAAGATCATCAGAATTCCTACGCAAGTTGTCCTTTGAAGAAGTTCTAATGACTATTAGTTGGTAGTAACAGTGGCGGATTAAAGGGGGGGCGGGGGTGGCGACCGCCCCCCCCCCCCCCCCCTTGATTATACTTTTTTCCAACGACTACCAAATTTCATATCAGAAATGCATAAAAGCGCTGTTTTTGAGAGGTAATATTTTCAAAATTTTCCGAGGGAGGACCCCCGGCCCCGCAATATATAAACTTCTGACGACGCCAGGCGTCCCAGAGTTGTCCCAGTTTTGGACTTTAAATCCCGAACTTGTCTTCCGAAAACACTTTTCGGGACGACAAAATGTCCTAGTTTCAATAGAGACGCCGATAATAGATTAATTCGTTTAAACAAATCCACATATTCTGATAATTTATTTTATAAAATAATTTATAGATGCGTAGTTTTAGCAAAATGTTTGTTATTATTGTTATCTGAATCAACCGCATTTATTCCAATAAAAATAAGTACGAGTACATATTTGCTTTGATTTGATGGCCTTCAAATAGATATAATAACTTATCAAAATTAATTTACTTAATTTAACTATTTTTTTTTTTTTCTAAATATAAAAGGTCCGTTGTCATGGGCTTAACGGCTCGTAGATATATATAAAACGAAAATATTAAAAATCCCCCTTTTGCTTCCGAGCTTACAGAAGGTAACCAACTGTGATAAATTTTCGTTCTCAAGAACGAATTTTTTTTTTAGGTATTTTAGACAAAGGGAATGATTAGGTGCACAACTTTTATTGTGTTACAATAACTATACTTTTAAGTATAGAGAGGAATCCTGAGAACTCGCCCCCCCCCCCCCCCACCCTCTTTTGGCTGTAGGCCCCATTTAGGGCCCAGAGCCTTTTTACACACCCAAAAGAATGGTCAGGATTTATTTATATTTAACCCATGGCAGCTTCCAATCCAAGATCATAAAGATATTTCACAGACTTAGAAAGCTCCAAGGTTTTGCCTCCAAGCTAAAGTTCCAGAGGCTCTTACAACTTAATGGTACCACAACTGTCTTGTTTGGATTTACTCCTAGACAATTTCTACCAAACCATCTCGCAATGGTACGATGAGCTCATTAAACAAGGTCACAAATAGTGTTAATAAAGTTACCTAATAATAACACCACAACATCAAACGCTTACTTGTAAAAACCATCTCTTTGAAGGAGTTCAATAAGTCTTTCTAGTACCAAACACCACAGGAGGGGAGAAAGAACTCCACCCTGGGTACAGCTCTAGCTAATCTGATTGCTAACATAGACTGTACCCATCCAACTAGTACTTAGTCAAACCCATGTTCACCTGTCCCTTAATAGGTAGTATTGATATGATATAGAAGGCTCCCACGATATCCAAGAACCATGAACATGTCTAAGGCAATTTTCTTGATCTTAAGGGTCCTTTCAATCTGCCTAACAAAATGGTGAAGAGTAGCATCGCATGAGTTGCCCACTAGTCAGTTAAGTTGTTTAAATAGTCCTCTATTTTTAACAATAAGCTTTGAGTGAGTTAGATGATAAATCGGGTTGAGATCATGGTGGTAGGAATATAGATGAGAAAAATATATTTCTTCCTCCATGCTTGAGATTGGGAAGTTCTTTTGGCAAAAATAAAACTGTGCACTTCCTATTTTTTTCTAAATGGAATAAAATGTCTATCCATCAAGTAATTATAATAAATTGTAAATAAAAGCCAAGGAAATTTTAATAAGAAAGGTAATTCTTATCGTATGTTTTAGGCAGGCAATCTAATCTAAAACTGTCAAATGGTGCTTGTGAAGCCATTGAACGCGCCCCCTAATTAGCATTCAACTTATAACGTCTTCTGGACAAGCTCACCATCTTCAATTTATAACATTTAACTCGTTAAACAAAGATCCTGAACACCCCTATTATATGAAAGATACTCGTATGTAAATATATAAAATATATAAATGTAACAGAGGTAAAGAAAGAAATAATTTGTGAAATAAGATAAAAATAAAGATATAAGGCAAAAAGGATAAGAAAGGATATAAAGGAATAGAAGTAGATAGGTGTCAGTAAAAAAAAGAAGTAAAAAGTAAAGCAGAAGACACTTTACTCATTGCAAAAGGTCAATGAAAATATCAAACTAAGAGTTTAACAGGGGGAAACACAGCGAAGCACGACGCAATCACTTATCCCAAAGAATATGAATGATATGATTGCTGGTTGATGATATGGTTGGTCGGTTGCTTCAAGTATATACGACGCTTGCACAACAATAATTGAATAAATTATCGACCGTAAATATAAACAGAAACAAATAAAACTCCGGTTTCGGTCACAAAAATCGATCGATTTTGTGTGACCGAAACCTGAGTGTTGTTTGATTCTGATCGATTTTTGTGACCGAAACCTGAGTTTTGTTTGTTTCTGTTTATATATATATTTATATATAATATTTCAGAAAGTGAATGATGCTTCGAATATGGTTCTCATTTCCCCAATATTGAAGGGAAGTTGTCTATTGAACCCCTCCTCTTGGAATCGTTTACTCGAGGGTCGGGAGGAAGATGAAATATTACGGGTCGGGGAGGAGGAAGGGAGTAGCTCCAAGGCTTTATAGAAATGTATTCAGGAGGGTCTGATGACCAGTCTTTTATATGGGCCCCCATGACCCCCCCCCCCCCCCCCCCCCCTCATGACCCCTCCCCCGCATCTTCTCCTAATGCATCGGCCGATTTACCGCTCCTTTCCCCTTCTCCAAGTGCTTCGGCTCTAGAGTAGCATAGGTAATGCCCACCCAGCCCTTTATAAAAACTTTAACTCGACTCAAGTGGGCAAAGCGCGTGACTCCGCAATGTGCATTTATACAGAAGAGAAAATGAATGGAACCCGCATAACCATGTTGTGCTGGTTGCGTTGATTAAGCTTGTTTACATAACCTTGATAAATTGTCATTATCATTAATATTCGTCATTATCACATCAAATAGGGTGGGGGGGGGGGAGAGAGCTTGAAGTTCAGATAAAGTTAAGGAGCATCGGATGAGGTCACCATTTGGATGGGTGACCACTTCTCTGGGTTCAGCATCGCTCTATAAATGGGTATAGCTAGAGGTGGTTAGAGGTGGTTAGAGGTGCATAGAGGTGGTTAGAGGTGCTTAGAGGTGGTTAGAGGTGATTAGAGATGGTTAGAGATGGTTAGAGGTGGTTAGAGGTGTTTAGAGGTGGTTAGAGTTTTTCTTTATTAGCACATTTAAACGTGATGTTGAGTAACATTGTGAACATTAAAGAAATCGTAATTTCTTTATTTATGAACCTATTTCAGTCATTAAGGTGACGTTAGATTTGCATTAAAAAGCTCTACAATTTTTGTCTCATGCAACATTTTTTCATACCTACTGGTTTTCATTGAATTTGACTTTTAAAATTTTAAATGGCCGCCATTTTTAAATTTGTTAAATTTGAATACTAATATTTTTGGAAATTTTAGATATCGGAGTTGGTAAGACATCTGTCAAGTTTCATAAACAATATATTGAAGGGTTTTTGAAATTTTTTTTTTTTTCAAAAGAAATACTTCAAATACTTATACTTATACAATACTTAAATACTTATACTTCAAACTCTTCAATCTAAAATCCTCCGGAAAATTACCGATGCTCCTTTTTATGTATCCAACCTCACCCTCCACAACGATCTTAATGTTCCTTTTGTCCGCGACCTATCTATATCCCGATACCAGAAATTCCATCAGTCCTTATCCAATCACCCCAATCCTCTAGTAGAACTCCTTTCTTCCCAAACCATCCCAGATAACCCACCTCGCCGGTTGAGGAGGCAGTGGCCTAGAGACTTGCTTAATCTGTAATATATTATAATCTAACAATTAATTACTACCTAACTTATCATCCCTATTTATATTATTATTTGATTATTATTATTATTGTTATTATTATTATTATTATTATTATTATTATTATTATTATTATTATTACTATTATTATTGGCTTATTATTGTAAACCCATATATCTTACGTTCTAAACTATTCACGCCAAAAGGATTAGTCAATGGACTATACCCTTTCCATGTTATCCACCGCCCAAAAAAAAACAACAATGTCAATAACACTAATAACATTGTAATTTATGTAGTTGTGTTAATCAATAAAAATTAAAAAAAAAAAAAAAAAAGAAATACAAAATGGTGGATTACGGCTAAACTAAGCCGAAATTGAAAAAAAGTTACTGAGAATTTTCGACTTATGTTCTCATGTAGAACCCTGTTCTGAATATCGCGCTAATCTTTTTTGGGACACCCCGTAAAAGGCACTTGTTTACTTGGGTACATACCTCCAATTCACCTCAAGAATGAGGTGAATTGGTTTTAATCCATCCGGGTTGGCTTATATTGGTCAACTCGGATGGATTAATAAGGGTTTATTTCATAAAAAAAAACTTCATAAATATATTTATAAAATGTACGTCAATCTTCATCTTTCTCCCACCTACATATATCTTTCCAAAGATTAAAAAAATTGTCTTCTTTAAATTTCCTTCTGCATAGAAAATTGCCCATAAATTGCCATAATCCCAAAATACATTGACTAAATATCCCTTTGTCTAATTTAATGATTGGACTAATGGATTTTGTCACTTTCTGTTACATAAGTGTGATGTTCCTTTGTCCCAAAATATATTGGACAAAATGTCGCTATTTGTCTTATTTGATTGTTAGGCTAACAGATTTGTCATTTTAAATTACAAAAATGTGATAATCCTTTGTCCCAATGTTCATTGTACACAATTTCTAAATTTTAAATCTTTCTTCATTGCTCCAAATCTAAAATATATATAAGATACCGTATAGTTTTACTTACGCTGGAACCATTGAAACATCTCCCACTTCTTCATCCTTTTAGTCAGTAATATTATTAGTTTCAAATTAATGCCTCTGAGGTTATCCATGTCTTTTTCTTCGTAACTACTTTTTTCCAACCTTTCAAATTTTATTTTATTCAAGAATGAATTATGTAATAAAAATGATTTCTTTGACATGTCATTGTCATTTCTGTCAATACTTTTTAAATTCATATTAAAAAATATATATTATATATATTAAAATAACAATACTTGCCCCTGGGTATGTACCCAACTAAACTCCTGCCCTATTGCGCCTTATTTACTTGGGTACATCCTTTTTTCTTTTCTTTTCTTCCCCCTTCTTAACCCCTTACAAAAGCCCCAGTGCTTTTCAACATCCCCATTAAGTTTGTCTATTAATTTATTTTATTTGATTTCCCCATATTTTTCAATATATAAATGGTATGTACCCAGGTAAACTCTTTCCCTGTGGCAGCTTATTTACTTGGGTACAAAATTATTGGTATGTACCCAAGTAAACTACAAAATACAAGAAGGAGAAGGATAGTAAGAAAGTTAGGTGTGTAGTAGTCTGAGAAGATATGAAGTGGTTTGCCTGGTGTAAAGTATTCAGGCCAAGTGAAGACAAATTCCCGTAGTGATCTGATAAAGAGGGCTCCTACTCAAGGATCCCCAGCTAAATCTTCTAGGCCCTCCTGAGCCTAACCTCAGCCTAAGGGTTTACAGCTAAGCTCCCTACTTCTCCACCTTTATACCTATAATATCTTCACTAAACTACCCTAATCCATTAGGGGTTCAACTTAATGCTTTATTGTGTTATGATTTCTCCCCAGATTCAACAATTAGCCTACTTAGATTATCACTAGTTTTAATCTCTTTCTAGAATAGAAACACTAGCTCCACGAGCTTTCCTATAGAAAGTAGGAAATCAAATTATGTTTGTTTTAATTTATTATGTTATAACCGTCACATTAAATTTCTTAGACAAAACAAATTTTACAGATTAAAAAAAATGGGGTAAACAAACAAATTAGACAATAATGGTTGTAAAAACATAAATTCAATAAAGTATGATAGGAGTGATAGGATGCGAGGAAGCTATGTGCCACACCAATTGGCAGTCTATTTTAAATTTTTTTTGTTAGGATCAATTTATTATGACGGTAAATTAAAAATATTAAAAACATTATAGGTATCATATGTATTTTTATTTTAGGGATATGACTAAATTAAGGTCTAGCATTCATCTGTGCCGCAATTGCCCGTACAAGACTTAGGACTGCCAATGGGCTCATTCAACTATATAACATGTATATGATGACACGGGATTGCTGTGTCGCTGCATTAGTTGTATAAGAAGTCATAAGAATATTATTAAAGGTCGACCTAGAAGTCATGGAAATCTGAGGAGTGCGCTAGTGTCGTCATGTAATGTCAGTTTTTAATAAAATAGACCACAAAAAACACAGAGCTGTTCTTTTGTTATTAATAATTATATTTTTGATAACTTCTATATTTTTTTAATATTTTTTTCAACAGGCAACACTGTACTTGATAAGAAATCACTAATAATATACGAGAATATCTTTATATTATTATTTATTGATTATTCATAATAATTTTCTTTAAATCTAAATCGATTTTCTTCTTTCTTAATCTATTTTTTTCTTCCTCTTTATTTCTCAGTTTGATTTGTTACTTTTTATTTCTGTTTTTAAATAGTTTGTAAACTATATCTAGTCCTATAATATTAAAAATTGCTTTGTATTACAATAAAATTAATATCTATTTTATAACTTTGAAATTCCATTATAAAAATAATGAGATTCTATGATAAGTTTCACTGGTTATTTTATTTATAAAAAATGTAATGGGGAAAAACATACTAGAAATTCACTAGTATTATTTTGATTAATTGTCATGGAGAGCAATCATTTTTATAATAACAAATATATATTAGGATTGTTCCAACCCCGTTATTTGTAGCGTCCTTTGCATTAGCAACATCCCGTGGATTTGTGGATCGTACAAAAATCGTTTAGGATAGTTGTGACTATAATTCGTACTGTGTAAAAACAAACAAAACCGGAAACCTAACAGATTGGAAACCTTCCTGTTGTTATTCGTGAGATTTGACATAACTGCGCATGTCATAAAAACTAGAAATGGGTAATGTCTTAGAACCCGACTGTACTGACTTCGGCAATACTCGGAAGTTCCGACTTTAAACGAAGCTAAGCTTTCAGTTTCTCCCGTGTTCATGACTTCTTGGTCGACCTTTAGGAAAAGATAAAAACGAATACTTAGAAGGTTGATAAAATAAAGCGAAAAAAAAATTGCAACGAGGTGTAATAAAACTTGCTAGAAGCTTCAAGGTGGGTTCATAGCATGCGTTTTATATGCGCGTTTTGGCTACATAGATAAAAATACATTCCTGAAGCCATGGTGACGTCACAGAGTCCCCCCCCCCCCCCCTTCCTTCTTCTGTCCTCTTAAACTAGCGCAGTGTTCCGTTCAGGTTATAAACAAAGCCGAATACATTATTAAGATTATTGTAAAATGAAGAACAAAGTGTGTATTTAATACTTACTATGTAAATGAATGACTCACCAAATTAAATCAAAAATATAAACAAGATAGAAGAGTACGGGAAGGTTTCATTTAGGTTAGTTTCAACGCGAGAAAGTTGGTTTGGAACTAACTTTGTAGCGTCATGTTATCACTATAGATTATTCTGAAGAGCGTATAAAACGCAGGCTACGGACCTACCTTTAATCTCTTTAAACTTACGACGAAGAGGCAGGCGCTTTATATAATACAAAACTGATATAATTCAAAAGACACTATAAAAAAAAACGGTCCGAGACAACTCAGACAAACTTTCTCAAATACGAGTTCATAATTACTTAGCCAAGCGTTTTCCATTTATTAGTTTTTGTATGTACATTTAATTATTACTGAACATTTCATCAAAATTTACCATAAAAATAACTTCTCCTTGGCGGGCAATCGAACCCGGGCTCTCCCTGTCCGCGTTTTAAGCTATTTTCTCTGGAACTAGATTTTTTCCCGGGAAAAGGGGTTATATCGTTACATTCGTATTTAAATAGACTATATTTAGAATTTTTTAATCAAAATCGAAACAGTTTTCGAGAGATAATTTATTTTCACGTTTTTTCAGAGTTTTTGGGGGGTAGCTCCCTCAAATTTGGAGCTAAAATTAATTTCTCGATTTCGCCACGGGATATGATTTTTCTGAACATGTATGCCAAATTTCGTCAAAATCGGCCCAGTAGTTTAGTCTCCAGGCGTCTGCACAGACGACAGATAGACATTTTTTAAAAACCACTTTTTGGACTCAGGGGACCTCAAAACGTTAAATCCATAAAAATCTCAAAATTGAATTTTCGCGCCATCACAATACTTTCTCTTTATATGAGAAAGTAAAAATTAAAATGGTAACTTGTGGACACCACAAGTTACCATATTGACATGAAGTGATACGTTATAATTTTTCTGTGTTATTATTGTTAATTTTTTACTAGTCGTATATTATTTCTGTTATTATTAAATATTGTTAATGGTAAAGCAGTATGGAAGATAGCTTTGAAATAGTTTTCAGTTTTGACGAATCTAACTAACTAGAGAATCCGACCCAAACTTTTAATGTAACAAATTGTATAAGAACGTCGTAAACCCGGCACGTCTATGCCTCGGAGAGGGGCGAAATATAGCCAATTGTTGACGATGATAGTATAAAGACGAAACTTTTTTCACAACCCTTAATCGACCCACAAAATTCAACGAATAATTTTTAAGATGACAGATTTACAAATGCTGATGAAGATAGTTGTTAGTTAATTTAAGTCATCGATATTGAGATTATATTCAGGAATAACTGATTTAATGGATGTTTTATGTAGTTGACAATAAGATGAATAAGTTCATCCTTATACTAAACTTTGACAGGTATTTTTGTTTCCTTGGATTCACCTGTCTACCTTATTGAATGAGCGCAGTGAGTTCTTCATTTCAGAGACTTGGCATTTGAAAAGTTTGTGTGTTTGCGTGTTTGTGTGTTTGTGTGTTTGTGTGTTTGTTTGTCCAACGATAACTGGCGTAAAAATTGATCGATTTGAACGAAATTTGGCACACAGGTGCTTCTAACAATTTGTCATAACTGTATAGTTTTTGGAAATTCCACACTAAACATTTCCAAGATGGCGGCCAATATGGTGGACGACTAAAATAAAAATGTTTAGTCAGCATAATGTGTTATACATCGTTTTAAAGGTCTTTAAGAGAAGGAAAAGAATATGTAATGAATTAAATTCGACACTTCATATTTAAAATAAACATGTCTACAAATGCAAGGAAATATGATAAAGACCAGCTGTCTACTGTCTAGGCAGCGAGCCTGCATATGTGTTGAATAAAGATCTTCAAAACAGCTGTATAAACAGGCGAGCGTAGCGAGCCTGCAATAATTGTATTTAATAAATATTAACTAATAATGCAGTACCAACAGGCGAGCGTAGCGAGCCTGCAATAACATTTTATAAGAAATTAACCAATAATGCAGTTAAAACAGGCGAGCGTATCGAGCTTGCAATGACTTTATTTAATAAATATTAACTACCAATGCTATAACAAAAGGCAAGCATAGCGAGCCTGCAATAATCTTATTAAATAATGTGTTTGTACAAAGGCTGCAAAACCTGGCGAGCGCAGCGAGCCTGCAATAACTTTTTTTAAGAAATTAACTAATAACCCAGACCAAACAGGCGAGCGTAGCGAGCCTGCAATAACTTTTTATAAGAAATTAACAAATAATGCAGTACAAACAGGCGAGCGTAGCGAGCCTGCAATGACTTTTTTTTAATAAATATTAACTAATAATGCAGTACAAACAGGCGAGCGTAGCGAGCCTGCAATGACTTTTTATAAAAAATTAACTAATAATGCAGTACAAACAAGCGAGTGTAGCGAGCCCGTAATGACTTTTTTAAATAAATATTAACTAATAATGCAGTACAAACAGGCGAGCGTAGCGAGCCTGCAATTACTTTTTATAAGAAATTAACTAATAATGCAGTACAAACAGGCGAGCGTAGCGAGCCTGCAATAACTTTTTTTAAGAAATTAACTAATAACCCAGACCAAACAGGCGAGCGTAGCGAGCCTGCAATAACTTTTTATAAGAAATTAACAAATAATGCAGTACAAACAGGCGAGCGTAGCGAGCCTGCAATGACTTTTTTTTAATAAATATTAACTAATAATGCAGTACAAACAGGCGAGCGTAGCGAGCCTGCAATGACTTTTTATAAAAAATTAACTAATAATGCAGTACAAACATGCGAGTGTAGCGAGCCCGTAATGACTTTTTTAAATAAATATTAACTAATAATGCAGTACAAACAGGCGAGCGTAGCGAGCCTGCAATGACTTTTTATAAGAAATTAACTAATAATGCAGTACAAACAGGCGAGCGTAGCGAGCCTGCAATAACCTAATTAAATAAATATTAACTAAATAATGCAGTACAAACAGGCGAGCGCAGAGAGCCTGCAATAACCTTTTTTAAGAAATTAACAAATAATGCAGTACAAACAGGCGAGCGTAGCGAGCCTGCAATGACTTTTTTTTAATAAATATTAACTAATAATGCAGTACAAACAGGCGAGCGTAGCGAGCCTGCAATGACTTTTTATAAAAAATTAACTAATAATGCAGTACAAACAAGCGAGTGTAGCGAGCCCGTAATGACTTTTTTAAATAAATATTAACTAATAATGCAGTACAAACAGGCGAGCGTAGCGAGCCTGCAATTACTTTTTTCAATAAATATTAACTAATAATGCAGTACAAACAGGCGAGCGTGGCGAGCCTGCAATAACCTTATTAAATAAATATTAACTAAATAATGCAGTACAAACAGGCGAGCGTAGCGAGCCTGCAATTATTTTATTCAATAAATATTGCTACAAACAGGCGAGTGTAGCGAGCCTTTATTAACTTTAATAATTAGTGATTATCTATAAATGCAAGGAAAATATTTTATCTACTCGCGGCAGCAAAATTAAACATTACTTAACTGTTTTTAGGCTGGAAAGTACTATTTCCCTGATTTGTCATTAAAATATTAAAAACAGGCAGGAAAGTAGTTGAAACAGTCAGGAAAATACTTTCTCTGCCTAGGCAGGGAAATATTTCCCTGCCTAGGCAGAGAAAGTAACAGTGTTTACCACTGCGTGTCATAACCTCTTATTTTGACAAGAACAGTTTATACTGTTATCTCTATCTTATAACATTATATATTATAGTTAAATAAATAAAATTTAATAATAAATAAACATTTTAATAATAAAATAATTTGTTTATATTTGTTAATGCTGTTAAATAAGTTCAATGATTAGTAGATCTTTAATTAAAAAAAAATAGTAGAGTCACTGACTAAACTGTAGCGTCGTGTAAACATTGAACATCCATATTATTTTTATTATTGAAGTCTTTCTAGATTAGACTAGCTACTTTTCTTGATGTATCCTAGTTACTTCTTTTCTTTTAAGCAATAGAAGATATCTTTAACACTTTTATTAATTTTTTAGTAAAAATACAAATATATATTTTATATTGCGTGCATTATTCATTCAGAAGTTATGTGTGTTATAAACGTGTGTTTTGTATTTTGTTGTTATAGATTGAGTTTGCTTTTCACTTATTGTTATTATTCCCAAGTTTCTTATTTGAACATTAATTTTAGTTAATACATATGTTATTATCTTTATTAATATGACACATAGTTATTAACTATGTTATATTAATAAAGATAACATTTTAGCAGCTTCATTTTTCTTCCGCAAGTAGATAAAATATTGTATGCAACAAGGCAGCAAAGAAAACATTTCTGCCTCGTTTATTCATTGCCTGCCTCGGCTTCGCCTCGGCAGTCAAATAGGTAAATTACCTGCCTCGGCTTCGCCTCGGCAGTTAATTATCATAGCCTGTCCTCGCCTTCGGCTCGGAGGCTAATCTAATCACTCGTCAGTAAAATTCCATTTTGCTGCCTAGTTACATAAATAACTATTCCTATCCAGAACTAGCGAGTTAGTACGAAATTCGTTTCACAACATCTGAGTATTTTTGACACTTTAAATTTAAGATTGCGGTCAATATTACAGACGACTTTAAATAATATGATTGTAGTCTGCGACATGTCATACATCGGTTTAAAGGTCTTGAAGAGTAGGAAATAAATATTAAATATGATCAAAAAAGTTTTGCAACAAATTCAGGGTGTTAAGAAGTAAGATCAAACTTATATGGCATATTACATAACACAATTTTAAAGCTATTTTCAGGTTGATTAAGAATATTTAATGTTTTAACCGAAATATTATCCTGGTAGTTATATTGAAAACATAGTACGGCTGATATAAGGACACAATTCTACGCGAGTTCTTTATGCAGCGCATCACTAGTTGTTTCGATTTACAACAGCTGATAGTATTCACAGGATTATTTGACAGGTTATTATTCTTCTTTTGAGGCTTACCTCAGGTTCAACTTTCGAGTAAATATTATTTATATTTTCCCATGTGTTTACCATTGACATTCAGTTTCAAACAGCATGAATTATTTACAAATGTAGCATCTATTGCTTCCTTCGCTCCAGTCAGGAGGCTGTCAGAGCAAGAAAAAAGAGAGAGCTCAAGAAGAAA
Source organism: Gerris lacustris (assembly GCA_951217055.1). Lineage (NCBI taxonomy): Eukaryota > Metazoa > Arthropoda > Insecta > Hemiptera > Gerridae > Gerris > Gerris lacustris. Next base: position 73,628,324 of record OX578281.1, on the reverse strand, counting down.
AAGGGGAATGTAAATAATAGGTAATAATGTAGCCTCTCTCACAACAAGAAGAGAAGAGGGGTGTCCAGACAAGACTAAAGACTCTAACCCCCCTTCTCTCCGGACCCGACCAAATAAAGATAAATGCTAGAGGGAGTCACTAACCCGACCCGCCCCCTTAATTTTCGGGGGGGCGGCCATTAGTGAGACAGACTGGGGTTACCATGGATACATCCCCCCTGAGCCCGAGTAGTAAATATCCCCCCCCCCCCCCCCCCCTCGAAGCAGTGTTGTCACTGTCTGTGCATTTTAACATGAATTATTAAGTGGGTGGGAGGAGAGCTGTTTTCCATGGTTTTCAACCTCACCTTGTAGAATCCCTGCTCTTGTTTTGGTTTTACTTGCGCGTCCTTCCCTTGCAAATCCTCTCGAAACCATAAACGCTTTAAATCATAATATTAATTGAGTATTAATTATGGATTCGGGTTGGAGGAAAGCTTGGGGGAAGCTTAAGGTGCTTAAAAGGATCTGAGAAGCCTTACCGTTTCTAAGCTCGAAAGCTTTTGCTTTTCCTCCGTCCGAAATAACTTGTAACATTTGTCCTTAGTCGCACCTAATGTATGCTTCATGAAGACGATAATTGGAGAATTATAACTAATTTTCAAAGTTTGGTTATAAATATATTTACAATTCTAAAAAGAACATAAATTGAGGGTGGAATTATTCAAGCAAGATGCTATGAATACTTATGATCAAAATTATTTGAGAAATTCATGATTTGATCAATAATTTTGCATAATATTCTTTAATTTAGTTATTAATTGTAAAACATATTTTTTTAAAAATTGAATTGCGGGGGCTTTTACGCCGGAAGGCTTAGACGACGAATAAACAAACCCGGTTTATCCTTGTATTAACCCAATACTGGATTTATTCCAAACATAACGACAACTTAATTGGATTGTGGATGCATCTATTAACTTATCTGGTGACCGTACCAGCGTCCAAAAAAGTGTGTAGGGGGCTACAGTGCCATAATAATTTCAGCCTTACGTGGACATTTAATATTAAATATAAACGTCTCATTTAGTGTGGCATACAGCTTCCTCGCCACCAATTAGATGAATAATCAAATAAGTATAAAGTAATGTAACCCCGCTGGAAATCGAATCAGATCCAAACAACTACATTTTCAATTCTCAGAGGAGTCACTTTATTTTAAACTCATGTGATTATTTATGCATGTGACGGCGAGGAAGCTATTTGCTACACTAATTGAAATGCTTTTATAACTTGTTTTTTTGTAATATATATTTTTAGGGTTTCGTAGATACTTCGCGAAACTCAAATGCCGAGGGTGATGTGTCCGTCTCTCCGTTGCTCTTTGGTTCATAGCGCCCGAACCGTTTAAGCTAAAGTTCTGAAATTTAGCTTAAACGGTTAGGGCGCTATGAACCAAAGCACTGGTGCAATTTTTTGACCCAACCATAGGAAAATTATACAGAAGTTAAAAATTATATTGCGCATGCGCAATTTGTAAAAATGTGGATAAAAATATATATAATATGATTTTTAAAAATTTTCATTCTTTATTGGTTTTATGAGTTAAAATATGCACAAAATAATTCTCCCCCCCCCCCCCCCCCACCACTATATATAATTGCTGGTCCTAGATTTTTGAAATAATTCATTGTAATACCAAATGCGGTATTACCGATGAAAATTTCAATTTTTACAATGATAATTTACTTTAAAAAAAAATGTAATTTGCCTTGTCGTTATTACCGATAATAAACATTGTGACCACCCGGGGGTTCGAAACAGGGACCCCTGAGGTCGAAGAAAAAAATCATAATTATAACGGGTATGCTTAATCATCTTAAAAACCCCTTAGATGCAAGTACTTTCCTGTGATTTTACTACGTTTTTATTAGCTTGCATTCTTGTTTGTTTTTTTGTCCGGTACAAATCTGGCAATCGATTTCTAACTAACTTCCCGAATATCTAGACATTTGAAACTTTTAGCATAGCTCAGAACACGATGACAATGCATTATTTTAATACTTTTAGCCATCTTTCAGCAGAATTTAATTAGTTTTTAGCAAATTTTGCTGTGCGGAAAGTTAGTTCGGATAAAATCCGCCAGTTATTTTATTTGTTTTGCCATATCCAATATTTACGCTATCTTCATTTTGACGGGTCTCAAATTTGTGATAGATAAACATTGAATGACAGCAAAACAGGAAATATCGATTATATTATTTATCGATTACATTATTAATATTATTTCAAATATATCGATGGCATGCTTTAGACTTGGTGTTGGGGAGATCCGTTGTACAAAGATTTGTCCTTTTATAGGTTTAAGATCAGCTCTCTGGATGGTTGTCATTTATGTGAAGTAAATAAATTCGGAACTATTTTTTTTTACTAACACTATATATTATATAACAATAACAATTATATTATCAACATTACATACGCTTCAACAGAAAATTTAAAAACGTAGTATACAAAAAGTTCTTTTTATCTTGAAATTATTTACTATTACTACGTTTTTATTAGCTTTCTTTCTTGTTTGTTTGTTTGTCCGGTACAAATCTGGCAATCGATTTCTAACTAACTTCCCGAATAGCTAGACATGTGAAACTTTTAGCATAGCTCAGAACACGATGACAATGCATTATTTTAATACTTTTAGCCATCTTTCAGCAGAATTTAATTGGTTTTCAGAAAATTTTGCTGTATGGAAAGTTAGTTCGGAAAAAATCCGCCAGTTATTTTATTTGTTTTGCCATATCCAATATTTACGCTATCTTCATTTTGACGGGTCTCAAATTTGTGATAGATAAACATTGAATGACAGCAAAACAGGAAATATCGATTATATTATTTATCGATTATATTAATTCAAATATATCGATGGCACGGTTTAGATTCGATGTTGGCGAGATCCGTTATACAAAGATTTGTCCGCTTATAGGTTTAAGATCAGCTCTCTGGATGGTTGTCATTTATGTGAAGTAAATAAATTCGGAACTATGTTTTTTTCACTAACATTATATATTATATAACAATAACAATTATATTATCAATATTACATACGATTCAACAGAAAATTTAAAAACGTAGTATATAAAAAGTTCTTTTTATCTTAAATTTTTTTATAGTATATTGCTAATAATTTTAAACTCTGCTATAATTATTAATTGAAATAATGTTGACTATGAGTGGAAGCAAATTTTTACCACGTTATTATTTTCGGAAGCGTTTTAGAGAATTAAAAAAGGAAGGAAGTGAGAAGCAACTGTTGTGAAAAGTAAATCTGGATTTAATCCGTTTTGGAAAACCGCGGAATCCTTTTTTCCTTCTATTGCACGTTCCAAGAATTTAATCGGAATAATTGATTCTAATCTTTAGGGGGAGTTGAGGGTAGCGTGGCAGCTTGTTATGTAGCTGATGGGGGGGGGGCTAAAACCCAAACCAAAGCCAAATGTATCAAGGAAGAAAAGAATTACTTTCCTTTTCCTCCTTTATTTCATTTCCTATTCTTTCTTTAGTAGATGGTATTTAAAAATCTCCTTTCTTTTTTTTTATACAATATATAAAAAGGGTATTTTGTCTTAAAGAGGACTATAAGGATTAGTCTAAAAAAAAAAAAATCTCAGGATTATTTGTCTTAAGATTTAACTGATCCTGCGGAGCGGAAAAAAAGTGAAACCCGAAAAAAAACGTAGGAAATAAGACAGAGTGAAGAAGGTTATAGAAGGGCGGTTATTTTAAATAAATTAGACTAAGGTTAGACTGGAGTGCTGGGGGTGACGGCGGGGCTTAGCTCTAAGTCCGTGGGATTTAGACCCCGGAGTCAAGTTGATCCGTTTAAGAAAATTTGCGCTTCCACACAGGAGGATTTTGCGGGTTAGAGAAAGGACTAAACAGCCCCCCCCCCCCCCCCCCCCGGCTTTGCGGGGACTTGAGTAAGCTATTAGACTGATTGCTTAGAGTTTTATATTAGGTCTCATTATCAAAGCTTTATAACTCTTCTATAATAACACCAACGTTTTCATTACGTTTAAATAAAGAAAAACCAAACATGTCCATTTTCTTTTTTTTCTTTTCTTTAACTGTTTTAAATTGAAATTTGACTATTTATGAGTAAGTAAGAGTAAGTATAAAACCCATTCAATCAAGCATATTCTATTTTAATATCTTTCCGAGTATTTTATAAAATCTTTTATTTTGAACAAACGCAAGTTCATGAAAGCGCCTCTATATCGAACTCAATAATAATAAGCCTTTATTTCCAGTTTAAATATAAATAAATACAAATAACATTTCCGAGATTGCAAAATTAAGAAATTTATATAAAATTAAAAATAACCGTACCGCTATTTTGGTTAGAAATTCCATCCCTCATATCCATATCCTGACTGATTAATGAGTACAGCGGTGAAACTCAATACTCATCACAACCATTTTGAGTTTACTGTGGCATCAGTCTACTGTCCACCATTTTTTTCCTAGGTCCTACATTCCCTGCAGGTGGTGACTACAATGCGAAGCATCCTCAGTGGGGATGCCGAGTGGCGAATCGGCGTGGTTCAGTTCTGCTTGACACCCTTTTCAGGGGTATCATTTTCCTTATGCCATACCCTAAACTTCATACCCCTAAACTTCTTGATTTATTAGATTATTTTATAGCGTCTCATTCCTTTAATACTTATTCCCAGATAAAAGTCCTCGGTGATCTTTCCTCAGACCACTGACCTGTTCTTATAACCGTAGATGTCTTACCTACTCCAAGCCTTCTCTTATTAACGGACCTATAGACCGGTACAAGTTTCAGACCTTACTAGCAGACAAACTAAATCTAAAGACTGAAAACCCCACAACAGATACATGAAGCAGTTGAAACTTTCACCACTTACAACAGACTATCCGAGATGCTACTGGACCAAGACACCGCAAAACATCCGTAAACCAACTGACTTACCCCAACAATTACATACAGTAAGTTGGAAACAGACAATAAGTTGGTAACAGACAAACGTCGAGCTAGAGCTAGATGGCACAGAAAACGTTATCCTACTGACAAACAGACGTACAACATACTATGTAGGCAACTGACATCTGTACTGAAACAATACAAACCTGACAAATTCAGAGACTACACTGAATCACCAACAATGACAGACAAATCCTTGTGGACAGCTACCAAACAAATTTTATCCTATCCCCTTCGTAACCCTGATAGATCCTGGTCTAAGACCGATAAAAATAAATCTTCATGCATTGCTCAACACTTATCCATGGTTTTCATTCCTCACCCTAATATCCTAGATTTAAGTAATACTCTGACTATTGCAGACGACCTTGACTTACCCCTAAAAATGACTCCATCTTTACCTGCATTTCTTCCCTCAGATATCCTATACACCATTAAATCCCTGCCCAACAACAAAGCCACTGGACAAAATTTAATTACCTTTAATATATTAAAACAACTTCCTAAAAAAGCCATTTTATTCTTGACCTTCATTTATAATTCCGTTTTTAGGACAACTTACTTCCCCTCCCAATTGGGAGGTAGGTTAAGCCCTTCAAGTAAGTAAGCCCTTCAAAACCTCACCATTTACCTTCTTCCTATAGACCCATTAGCCTATTTTCAGTAATGAGTAAAATCCTGGAAAAACTTATTCTTCGTAAAATTTACACTATCTTAGAATCCAAAAATATCTTTCCTGACCACCAGTTTGGGTTTCGAGCAGAACATTCTGCTATCCAGCAGTGCCGCCGTACTGTAGACACTATCTCCTCCGCTCTTGAGAAGAAGCAGTTTATCTCCGCGGCTTTCCTCGACGAAAGTCAGGCTTTCGATCGGGTTTGGCATCGGGGGCTCCTGTGGAACCTCAAGAAAATCCTTCCATCTACCTATTACCTTATCATTTGTTCCTATCTAGAAAACCTGAGTTTCGCAGTTAGTGTTGGCTCCTGTTATTTCAATCCCTACCCTATGCTTGCAGGTGTTCCTCAAGGAAGTATTTTAGGCCCTTTCCTTTACTCCATCTACTCAGCTGATGTCCTTCAACATCCTTAGCTTCCTATGCTGACTATAAAGCTAATTAATCTACTCACACAGATCCCATCCACGCCTCTAATGCCATACAAGAATACCTCCAGTCCGTTGAGAACTGGTTAAGGAAGTGGAGGATTAAGTTCAATCGGGAGAAAAGTGTTGACAATCACTCAATTTGTGAGAAAACGTGACAATCACTCTACGAAGAGCCACATGCCCTCCAGTCTTTTTGTACTAGCTCCAACTTACTATTTCTAACCAAGTACGGTACCAAGGACTAAATTTAGATAGAAGACTGACTTGGAACTTACATACACGACTAAAAACTTACGAATTTGAAGAGACGTACTAATCGCTTTTTATCAGACTTCTATACAATAATTCAAAACCTATTTGACGGTATATAATTATAATTATTTAATAAAACCTATTTGGACCTACGGACTAGAACTGTGGGGATCGACCAAGCCATCAAATTCTTACAAAATCCAATCTCTCCAAACCATTGCCCTTCGTAAGATTGCCAATGCTCCCTCCTAGTATGTAGTAAAGTATGTAGCCAACCGAATTATCCGCAATGACCTTAAAGTCCCCTTTGTCCAAATTCTCGCATCCCTCCGATATAAATCCTTTCATTCCATACTCACTAACCATCCCAATCCCCTTGTCAAGAACCTATCCTCCCATCATATTCCTGGCAATCCTAGACGTCGTCTCAAGAGGAAATGGCCCCGAGACTTACTTCATGTGTAAGTTAATGTAAATCACTTGATAGGAGTACCTTCAGTGGATGGCATCTCCTTATCAGTGATTCTTTATCCATAACACAATGGCAATAAATAATTAAAAACCTAATATGTTAAGGTACCTTTGAACTTAATTTGTTGTGCAACTAGCAAACACGCTAGAGAAAAAAGGAGGAGTCATTCTAAAGTGGCAATAGTTCCATTAGCTAATAAATATAAGGATGTGTGCCAGAGTTAGAGAATATACAAGGTTTGCAGGTTGCCAGTGTATAAATCTATTGGGTGTGTAATTTGAGTGAAGGAGGAGATGGTTTGCTATAGATCAAGAGGTGTAACATGGTACGGAGAAGTGAAGACAGGTTAAATAGGGAAGCTCTTTTAATAATGGCAGACGGAGTGAAGTAAGACCAAGCAACTGTATAGACGAGAACCTTGTTTAAAATTAACGAGCAACCCGTGCGAGTAATGGCCTCCAGTTTTAGTACGTTGCGTCCGGGAAGGTTATAAACCTAAAGCAAGCTTTATTTTCTACTCGTCTGTTTTTAAGTCTCGGTACTTAGGGACTTGAAAGGGAAGTCGCAAGCAACGAGTCTAATAAACTTTTAACTGTACTGCTTTCTAAAGGCACTTGAACCAAATGACTTTTTGTTGGGGGAAAAAAAACGACAATGAAATTAGTTGCATTTGCTCTAATTCATTCACAAAATAGGTCTTTATTTAGATAAGAACTTAACTTGTATTTTTTTAATTTTGTACAAGCAACTATTTGGAATAATTGCATTATTGTTAATGAAATTGTTTTTTAAAGGTCTACAAGGTTCTGCAGTCAAACAGTTCCAAAAAAATTATAAACCTATTAAAATCTAGATTGAAATATGAGTGAGGTTACAAAAGCAGCAATATCCCTACTGTACTCGGATTCAAAAGGAGATATATCCATAACTGATCCAAAAACAGCTATATCCTATGTACACGTACACATTATAGAGTTACTCTGAGTAAGGCTGCAAAATCATCTATATCCTTCTTTACACATTTCTATCTTCTTTTAAACAGAAAAGAATATGATAGAAGAGAAAAACTATTATAGTGGCTACACTGAATAAATAATAGTTTAAATATTAAATAGTTAAAATAATAGTTTATAACTGCTTAATTTATTGGATATAACTGCTTTTGCTGCAGCACACCAATCCAACATGGCGGTGGGTTTGGTTGCAAAAGTAGCTATAAACAAAAAACTGTGACAAACCAGCTATGTGATTATTTCTTTTGCTTATTAAAATGAAAATAATTGATATTTTTAAAAAACAATTTAGTGAATTGTAAGACTTTTTCGTGCTTTGCCAAAAGAAATTGTAGTTTCTTTTATTGCAGGCAATTAAGGTAATTTAAGTAAGCATTCAGTTTTTAGAAATTCACTTATACCATATTGAGGGTCGGTTGAACTACAGTTTGTACTAAATGTTTGTAAGTATGTTGACAGCGCGTGAAAGCCAAGAATTAGGGTGGGGAGCCAATAAGAGTTCAGGATTTTCAAATCCTAAGCTTTCATTGATACCTCACCTCATTTTTTTACTATCTCAGATAAAGAGAAAGTATTGTGATGGCACGAAATTCAATTTTGAGATTTTGATAGATTTACACGTTTTGAGGTACCCTGAGTCTAAAAAAGTGGTTTTTTAAAAATGTCTGTCTGTCTTCTGTGCAGACGCCTGAAGCCTAAACTACTTCTTTTTTTTACGTCGGTACGTTGGCAACTTCGGCTATACGTCTCCTGGCAGCCCAATATAATGCAGCTTTCTTAGACCAGCTGCTATCGTCTGTCTTAAAATTAGATCGGATGTGCTCTAATGCAGGACATGAGTTGTCGAGATGTGACACCGTCATTTCTTCACCGGTGTCACAGATAACACATCCTGGGTCCATAACCACTCCTATACGATATAGATGTTTTTGTAGGTAATCATGGCCTGTTAAGAGACGGAAGCATGCTACTGTTTGAGTTCTTGGGAGAGCAGGTGGGATCAGGCCGCTGGGTTCTTTTAATTCTTCCCACTGCTTACTTATTGCCTGAGTGAAATGCTTTTCTTTTATCTCTCGGCGTAATGTCATTTTTATCAGCCTTTTAGCTTCACTTAGTGCTAGTGGTGGTTCTGGCTGGTCTGTTTTTGATCCCTCCCGAGCTAACTGATCTGCTTCCTCATTTCCATAAATTCCGCAGAGACTTGGGATCCACTGTAGAACTACTGTCGTTCCTCTATTAAGAAGTCGGTCAATTAAGCGTCTGCAGTGAATTACACTCTGTAAGTCACTGTAGGTGTTACTTGCTATGGCAGTAATCGCAGCTTGGGAGTCAGTAACACTACTTTACTATCTGTCTGGGTTTGTAACTGCAATAGTGCCAGTTCTATAGCTTTGACTTCCCCTGTGTAATTTGTTGTTGACCTCTTGCCTACTGGTTCCGATATCTGAAAATCATGGCAATAGACACCAGCACCGGCATTTTCTCTGTCCCCTGAAGCCTAAACTACTGGCCCGATATTGACGAAATTTGGAATACAATGTTCAGAAAAATCATACCCCAAGGCGAAATCGAGAAATGAATTTTAGAACAAAATTTGGGGGTGCTACTTATTTCTTGAAAACGGTTCCGACGATTTTGATTAAAATTTTTTAAAATTTTTTAAAAGTAATCTAACGATATAAGCCATTTTCCCGGGAAAATCAAGTTGCTGAGAAAATAACTTTAAAGGTGGAGGGAGAGAGGCCGGGTTCAATTCCCCGCCGAGGAGAAGTTATTTTTATGATATATTTTGTAAAAATGTTCAAATTCAAAAATAATCAAATTTACCTACGAAAACTAATAAATGGAAAACACTGGGCTAAGTAATTATGAACTCGTATATGAGAAAGTTTGTCTGAGTTGTCTCGGACCGATTATTTTTATTTTTTATTTTTCATTTACTTTCTCGAGCTATCAACGCACTAACAAATATTTAGGACAAACTGTAAACCCATATTCTGTAGTTTTATTGGGCAACTGTTTTGGGTTAGCTTTTAGATAGTAACTCCTAATATAAATATATAAATGCGAAGGATTCTCGAATCTATTGCTTCTGTGTTTTTCCGGGATTTAAAAGCAGAGAGCTAAGTCAATAATAGAAGTGGAGGGGGAAGTACATGATGGTGGAAGAGGGATGGGAGGAGGGTTTGGGAGGGGAGTCTTGTTGTACGGTCTCTAATCCCACCGAAATATTGTGCTGGTTGGTATGTTCAGTATGGTCTCTGTGTTTTATCGCTCCCTTGAAGTATTAGAAAGCATTAAACATAATTATCTTTCAGTTCAGTATGTTGCTCCGCCACCACATAATTCTCGGGATGTACGGACTTTTCATAGTGGTGGGTGGAGGGGGTAGGGTCGTGCCATTTGTATGTAAAGCCCCTTCAGAAACCCCTCTTAGAAATTTTCCAGGGCGGTCTCCTTTCTGAAAATAGAAGACTTCTACCCCCCTACACCCCCCCCTCTAAGGACCTCAAAGTATAATACCACATAATTCCTTCGCAGAAATAAACTGAGCCGCCTCATTTCTCTCTTTAGAGAAGGGGGGGGGGGGAGGGGGCACGATTTATATTGGTAGCTGGAACCAAGGGAGTTTCCCAGGGCCACATCCCGGCCCCAGTTTTGTTTTCTTTTTTTTATACTTTCCGTGGCACAGTAAAGTCTGAAGAATGAGGGGGACCGACGAAGTCCATACTTCAAGGAAGAGGGGGGGGGGGACGAATCTTCCATATAAATCACTCCTCAACCTCCAGTTTTTTTATTTTTGACCGTGTCCGGACTTCTTTTTCTTCTTTCTTTTTTATTTTTGGTTCTTGGTGTAGGGGTGACCTTATTTTAATTTCTTTCTACGGGAATAATCTTTTAGAAAAAGAGAGCGATAAAGTCAGACAGAGAAAAAGAATTGTTTAGAAAGTAACTCAAGTGCTGCCTTTAATAATTTATGTTGAAATATTCTTTGCTTAGTTATAACATTTATATATTTCATGATGCAATGACATTTCATTCCAATAAATAAAGAACCAATCACCAACTACCATTTTAAACAGGTAAAATATGATAAATTTTTTTTTTTTACGTACTAAACGTACGGACACTAACAGACGGTACAAACTCTTACTCCGACTCCTCGACCAAAGATCCCACTTATCCCTTTCTAATAAACTCCTTATCTACAATTCCATACTCAAACCAATTTGGACCTATGGAATTGAGCTCTGGGGTAGCACCAAGCGCTCAAATTCTTATAGGATCCAATCCCTTCAATCAAAGATCCTTCGAAAAATCACTAACTCTAGCATACGTTTCTAATCTCACAATTCACAACGACCTCAAAATTCCCTTTGTACAAGACCTCGCTTCTTCCCGCTACATAAAATTCCATGAAAACCTAAACCATCTTCCTAATCCCTTAGTCGAATCCATGGCTTCCATTCATATCTCCGACCGCCCTCCCCGTCGGCTGAAGAGGAGTTGGCCAAGAGAAATTAAGATAATGTAAACTACCTGATAGGAGTACTACCACTGGGTAGCCTCTCCTCTCACGATCAACCACGCTAATTAACCATTGTACTCTATGATACAAATAGCAATCTTTTGCATGTAGCTTAAAATAACAATTAAAAAAAAAAAGATAGTATGTAAAAAAAGTCAATAAAAAACAATGAATTATATTATAATTATTTATTTAGTAATAGTAGTGGAAAATGAAGATCCTGATTCTACACATAACGTTCGTAAGACACATACATCGTACTATTTATAGAATGTGTGAAAACAAGGAAATCGGAAATTCCACTGACTCTACATTTCCAGGGAAATTAGTAAACATAAACAAAATTTACAAAATTATGGATCAGAGTGATAAAGAATTTTTAAGTAATGCCCTGTTACCAGGGCTAACTAGGCGACCGCCTAGGGCGCTAGGGCCTGAGGGGCGCCGCAAGATACTTTCCCACCAAGAAGTCAATGCTTTTACAAAGAAAGATAAAAAAATAACTTAAATTAGGAGAGATCTGAGGGGTATTTCATAATGAATTAGAAATAATTAATAGCATAGTATAGCGTTAAAGGTAAAAAAAATAATAAAGGATTTACACGTTTTGAGGTCCCCTGAGTCCAAAAAAGTGGTTTTTAAAAAATGTCTGTCTGTCGTCTGTCGTCTGTGCAGACGCCTGGAGCCGAAACTACTTGGCCGATTTTGACGAAATTTGGCATACATGTTCAGAAAAATCATACCCTGAGGCGAAATCGAGAAATGAATTTTAGCTCTAAATTTGGGGCCGCTACCCCCAAAAACTCTGAAAAAAACCTGAAAAAAAATTATCTCTCGAAAACGGTTCGATTTTAGAATTAAAAAATTCTAAAATATAGTCCATTTAAATACGAATCCAACGATATAAGCCGTTTTCCCGGGAAAAATCTAGTTCCTGAGAAAAAAGCTTAAAACGCGGACGGAGAGAGCCCGGGTTCGATTCCCCACCCGGGAGAAGTTATTTTTATGATAAATTTTAATGAAATGCTCAATAATAATTAAATTTACATACGAAAACTAATAAATGGAAGACACTGGGCTAAATAATTATGAACTCGTATATGAGAAAGTTTGTCTGAGTTGTCTCGGACCGATTTTTTTCCCATGAAACCAGTTCATATAATTTAACGTTTTGATAAATGATGTCGGATAATATGAATAATAATAGATAATAGATCAATAATAATAGATAATAATAATCTAATGTATATAATATAAATAAATAAACAAACAATTATTGCATATGGTAAGGGGGGGGGGCGGCCGAGCGTCTCCCGCACGCAGGCGGCTATGAAGCTAGGACCGGCCCTGCCTTTAACAATAGAAACTAATAGTATGGTGAACAAGGCGCCGTGTTGAAAATCGAGAATCTATCACGTCGTCTACACGGTGATAGTTGCCGCGATAGTTGCTATCATGACAGCACCTATTAAATCAACGGATAAATGGGGCATTACACACTATCGCATGCCACTCTCTACCTGGTGCTGAAAGTTGTCCAGTTCGTGCTCAGGGATTAGTGGACCCTTTTTTGACCTTTGATTATGGTTAGAAAAGTTGTCCAGTTCGTGCCCAGCCTAAAAAAATCTACCATTTATGCTCGGACGCTGAATTGGCAATGGTTCGATTCAGCCTCGCAAGTAAGACGAGCAACATTGAGTCCCGGTGTGCTAAACTAATTAAGTCGGCACCGGGAAGTTGTTATTCAGCCCCGGAACACAGAGTCCCGGTGTTGACTAAGCTTTATACTTCAACCCATAGTTTTTGAGGTATGATTTTTTGGGGCTTGCCAATAATTTTCCTATGCTTGGGTTATTATTGCTTGAGTTTTACATAACATAACAGCAAGGTTTCACATCTTTGTGTATATTAGGTACTTTGGGAAATCAGGTGCGTTACAGACGGACAGACAAGTGCAGGAATGTATTCCTAGTATTTCTCCTAGGTTCGTGGGGTCCTCGTGTTTCTGCTAAGGACCCTATAGAATTAGACATATTGCAAAAACATTGCAAATTTTGATCTTTTCGCACAATTTCATAATTCAATAATATCGACATAAGTATTTATCACTTACCCAGTCATATAATATTAATACCGACACATAAGTTAAACTGTTAACACACACACACATATATATACATATATATATATATATATATATATATATATATATATATATATATATATATATATATATATATATAATTTATATTATAGGATTTTACTATTCCTTTGTACATTATGATTTACCACTATATGAAAAAGTATATTTCAAATTTGATTCTAGTCACATATAAATTAAAGAACAAAAGAACAGAAAGAAAACCTTGAGTAATATTTGGAAAAATAAATAGTGAAATATGAGTTGTGGAGCGTACATTTATAACCTTTTAGCTTCTCCAATAAGTGGCTTACGCTGTTTTCATATCAGAGCAATTCTTATTTACTTCTTGGCACCATCGATTCTTATATTTTGTACTCGTTCTTAGTAATATATAATATTAGAAAATAAATCGCTCACACAATCTAAGATACAACTTTCCTACTTACATAGTGATACTGAATCAAAATACAATTGATCTAGACAGAAATATACAGTACAGTTACCTTTATGCAAAACTAGTAAAAGACAACAGTATTTTGAATACTTGGGTCCTAAATTCTTTAACCAGCTTACTACCGAATTAAAGACAGCAACAAATATAAACATTTTTACTAAAATTTTAAAATCTTTCTTTTTTTATTCATTCATCGTTGTATTAATAACGGAGTATATTTTTGATATTTTCGATGTATTATCTCCAATGTTTTATTTTATTGTTATTATTAGTTTACCGTAATGTTAAATGTATATTTGTATTTATCTCTCGGACCGGTCGATACGGAGCTCTCGCTCTAGCGCCTTTGTGCTATTGAGAGCTCCCACCTTCATTTTTACCTTGTTTATTTTTTTATGTATTATGATTATTGTAAGGTGAAAAATTATTTCCTATTATTATGTTATAACTAATAACTATTAAGTTATTTATGCACCTAGGGAATAATGTAAGATATTATTTCCCGCGTGACTGAGTTGATTCCTGTGGCAAAGCCGAAGGAATCAAGGTAACCAAATCCCGAGGTGAAGCCGAGGGTATTAGGTATCTTAATTCCCGAGGCGAAGCCGAGGGATTAATGTCAATTAACTCCCGAGGCGCAGCCGAGGGAGATAATTATAACAAGGGAATAATAATGCATTATTCTCGAGGTACATACAAAATTTTATCTCCAGAAAAAGCGCTGTATAAGATTTAATCAATAAAGAAAACATTTGTATTTCTTTATTCAACGAATTAAATGCAAAAATAAAACAATATAAATTATTTAAAACAATAAATAATCACTTTTAAAGTAATACAAAAAAGTTCAACGAAAGCTAAACAAAAGTAAACAAAGCGTCGTAGAATGGCTCGCAATACAGCTGGGAGTTTTAAAGCAGTGTTGCCAACCTGATTTCAATCAATTCACTGTATTTGCCATTCATTCTCTACTATTTACAAAATAATTTGGTTGGCGAACGTGGATTATAATCCCGTTTTTACATTATTTCCCTGTTTTCACATTATTTCCCCGTTTTTAAGAACGGGGATGAAAAGACCAACATTATTACCTATAAACTAGCCCTGAAAAGTTACTTTTCGTCCCTACTGGAGATAAAGATATTATTATTATTATTATTAATTATTTTCTTTAAAATCTCTAAAAATAAAATGGCCCCGCGGGTATTGGAAGGTGGTTGTTAACATGGACCTGATTCTACTTCCAGTGGGCTCACACTTACAATTATTCATTATTTTGAAAGTTTCTTCCCTTCTTTCCAGTTCTTTCCAGGGATAGTGATTGTAAAATAATTCATCTCCAGTAGGGGAAAAAAGTAATGATTTTGGATTAGTTTGGAGGGACTAAAGGTAGTCTTTTCTATTCCCTGAATTCAAAAAGTGGGGAGAAAAAGAAGGATTGTCAACTTAATTTTTTTATAAATAGTAGAAGTAGAGAATGAATGCCTAGTGTAGTGAAATTGTTGAAATCAGGTTGGCGACATTGCTTTTTCGACCTTGTTGTTTTTAAACCTGTATCTAAATAACCTTCTATTTGAGTTTAATTGCAATTCTTATTTGTTTTTAATATTAAATCCCTCATATCTGCTATTAAAAAGTGCTTAAAATTATTGCTATTTATTAAAAAAAAATAAATACAACCTGTGCAATGGATAAAGATCTGTTTTCTCCCTACTGGAGATAAAATATTGTATGTACCTCGGGAGTAAAGAGCAATAATTTCCCTCGCTATAATTATCTCCCTCGGCTGCGCTTCGGGAGCAATTAGCGTTATTCCCTCGGCTACGTCTCGGGAATTAAAAAGTTTAATTCAGATTTAGGGACCATGGTTCCTTCGGCTTCGCCTCAATACCAACTTATTCGCTCAGGGAATAATGGCTTACTTTACTCCCTAGGTGCATAAATTACTATTTCTTCCCAATTTTACATAAATTTGAGGGCAATAACAATTCTTCGAGCAAAAGTATAGATACCACGTTACTTGGAAATTATATATTTTTCGATGAATTTATATGTTTATAGCCCAGTTCACTGATATGAAATACTTTATCAGAAGTTTATTTATATATTTTGAGTATATCAGACCCATTGGATAGTTCAAAGTAGGCTTTTTAGCATTTTAAAAATAACGCGGTGTGGTTGGGTCGCAGCACTATGCATGATAACCAGCTGAGAGTGACCATGTCTGCTGAACTGCTCTACCTCGAGCTACACTCAGCTTAGTCAAGTTTAAAGCTGTTGTACTTTAATAACATTAAATTACTTTAACAGTAGAATACGTAATAACAGACCATCATAGATACTTCTTAAACAATACAGTGTTGCCTATGGGCCCTCGCTGTGTGCTGACTAGCTCACACACGACCTGTTTATTTATTCCTTACATATGCACAGTCCTCGAGATTAACCGTAGCTGTGAGTTCGAATCCCAGAGAGGTGAGTCATGTTACACAGTGATGATGTTATCGAGTAACCCCCGTCCTGTAATGACCTAGGCTGTTGAACGGAACTAAAATAAAAAAATAAAAAGTAACTAATAAAAAAATTACAAGATAAAAAGAACTTTTATATACTACGTTTTTAAATTTTCTGTTGAACCATATGTAATTTTGATAATATAATTGTCATTGTTATAATATAATGTTAGTGAAAAAAATACATAGTTCCGAATTTATTTACTTCACATAATAATGACAACCATCTAGAGAACTGATCTTAAACCTATAAAAGGACAAATCTTTGTACAACGGATCTCGCCAACACCGAATCTAAACCGTGCCATTGATATGCCCCGTGTAGGGACAGTAAGAGAAGAAAAAGAAAAATGTGTACAAGTAAAGAAGTACAGATGCAGAAAAATTAAACCGATACCTAGGATACAAGTGTAAACAAACCTGGTTGCCACACGTCAATTTATTTATTTCTTTGTTTACTTTTCCTTTATCGCTGTCATTCAATGTTAATCTCTTAAGGCGGATTTACACGATCCAAGTAGACTTGGACCAAGTAATTTTCATCAAATCTACTTGGTCAAAGTAAAAATGAAATTTTGATGCAGGTTTACACGATCCAAGTATACTTTGTCCAAGTAGGGGAACTTGTCAAAAAAAACCATTTAGAAGCAAAGGAAAAAAAATTAAAAGAAATAAAAGCTGTCAATACCCTTCTTATAAACAAATCTGTCACAACTTTTCACGTCTTTTCTCATATTTGACAGCTTTCTTGTCATAATCATATGGTTGACGCCATCCAAGTCTACTTAGATCAAATAACGTCCAACTCAACTTGGATGTCCAAGTTGACTTTGATAACCTGTTTACACGATCCAAGTAGCGTCAAAATAAAGTCAAAACTGATTTGGTCCAAGTCAACTTGGATCGTGTAAAGTATAGGATAGTAAAGCAGAAAGTGAATATTTAAAATTGAGCATCTCTTTAAACGAAGTTTATTAAAAGATTTCTTTTTTTTCAATTCAATAAAGAATTCAAGAAAAGTAAAGTTTAAAAAAAAAAAAAATGAGAAAAGAATTAACTAAAATTCAGTGGATTCGAACAAAGAAAGCTCTCTTTGAGTAGATCAACTGAGGTTCAAGTTTTATGTTATAAAAACCTGGTTTAGTTTTAGGTTTCCTTCGGAGGTAAAAGAAGGCAAAGGCAGTACAATATAAAAGTAATTTGTTATTGCTTGCGGTCTTGAACGGGGGGGGGGGGGGGGGGTATAAAGTGAAAGAAGAAAGTGTTGGGGGGGGGGAGTGCTTAACTTGGACAAATTTCAAGAGGTCTTACGGCTTAGGAAGGTTTAAGGGGGGATTTGCCCCCTTGCTCAGAGCCGGGGGGGCCACACACTACACTATATATATTGATTTCCTACAGCCTCACGACTCCTCCTTCAAGAGCCCCCCCTTAGATAACTCCATTATTTTAACTCCACATTATCCCTTTTAGAGGAAAAAATAAAGGGCCCTCGGTACACTAAAGGTTTTTATATTTGGGAACTAGAAGCAGAATGGGGCTTTATGAGGTCACAAAATAAATAATACTCCCATATTACCACGTCCTCTCAAGAGTTCCAAACATTTACCAATATAATTATATTTAACTGCTTTGTTTAATTTCCTTTTACTTGGCTCAGCGCTCAGCTGATTCAAAGATTAACACAATCTAACACTCACACAGTTTATTAAATTGATAAGAATAGTGCGCACTTGATTCAAATATTTGACTCTTTTTCAAACATTACTTCCTATCTAGTTTACATTAATAAGGAAGTTAGGTTATTATTAACACCTAAGTCCTAAGAACCTATTTATTTATTGAGAGTATTATAACAACACGTGACATGCTAATCAAGAAATTGTTTATAAAAAAATACTTTTAAGATGATATAAGTTTCCACACGAAACACCTGATTGCAGTGTGGGTTTATGCCTTAAAATCCTGTTTTTGAACGTTTATTTTCCCCGGACCCCCCTTCAATAAGGGGGGGGGGGGGTAGAGAGAGGGTAGGTTGTAGTGTGGCACCTCAATTTCTAATAATAGAGCACTGATAAAGAGTATCTATACCCCCCTAGAGCCACCCACGTCAAAAATGAATTCCTACGCCACTGATGCGATGGGAATTTGTTGTTTCGCCTTAATAAAGTGAATTATTCGAGAAAACAATTTTTGCCTCAATAAAAACGAAACAAACTAGGTCAATTTCCTAAAGTAATTTCACTAAAATTATCCACTAAACTAATGAGAACATTTGAAAATATTATATTGATGTTGATAAAAAAAAATAAGCAAATAAATCATTTGACACAAAATTCTAGGTTAATCTTTTTTTTAAGGCTGATTTAAAAAAAAAAAAAAAAAAAAAAAACCATCACTCCAACGAATGTAAACGAGTCGTTTAAAATTAAGTCGGGATTTATATTAAAAGTCCCTCCCCCCCCCTGATGAAAGCTTTTCCCTTTAATAGAAGAATAAGGATCCGAAGGAAAAGAAAGAGGCTATAAAATTAAAACTAAAAGGTAAATAAAAGTTTTTACGAGTTTTCTCTTTAAAGGTTGTGCAGCTCGTAAAATATAAAATAAAAAAAAAAAAAATATATATATAAATAAATATCTCGTTGGAACGGGGGAAAACACAAGAGAAAAATACTCGGGTCAGATTACTTAGACAGGGCTCCCTTACAAGTTTTACTCGGATTAAATTATTATTTCGAATAAATTTTAAGAGGTAATTTGTTTAACTTGTGAAAACCAATATAAAATGAGCAAGAAGGTAATAAAAAATATAAGTTTTACTGTTGGCCTTATCATTTTGTAAAAATTTAAAAAATAATAACTATGATGGAGACTTTATTTTTTAATACTATAAAAACAAATTCCCAGTTAATAAGTAAATGTAAATTTGTTTGCTCGGGTTAATTGTTATTGCTCGGGCTCGTGATATGAGTTATAGAAGCTGTAAATGTTTGCAACTATGCGACCCAGAGTTGGGCCTTCATCAGAATGCAAAAAAACAAGTAAGGCGCGCTTCACGTAAGTACGTGAAGGCGATAATCACCGGTTTCTGTACATTAAAGTTAAAAATATTAAGTGTAATATAATTACACTCATTTTAATAGTAATATTATTTTTCTACTCTTCAAGACCTTTAAATTGATATTATAACATGTAATGGTGACTAAAAACTTTTTTTTTAGTCCCCCGCCATATTGGTTGCCATCTTGAAAATATTAAGTTTGAAAAATCGAAAATGTGTCCAGTTGTCTCAAATGCCGAGATGCACCTGTGTGCCGAATTTCATGTTCCTAGCTATAGTAGTTTATGAATTGAAACAAGCAATGGACAGACAGACAGACAGAGCCGTTATATAAGGTTTCTTTTTGTACTTCGTACAGAAACCTAAAATGAAGTTGGTTCACAAGGAAAATAATATTTATATTTCTAATAAATAAAACATATATAATCAATAAACAAACCTAAACGCACAAATAAAATTAAACTCATAATGTCCTTGGAAAGAAAGCTAAATAAACAAATAAAGTCATCTAAGGTAAAAATTAGCAGAATGATATATAGGCCTATGAAAGAATGAATTAAAGTCCAAAGTATCTGGTAATATGTAAGGAAAATATCTGAGGTCAAATCTAGTAGAAAGGTATAACGTGGCTTGCAATACTGTGGAGAGATCACACCCAGCTGATGCACTGAACTAAGTGGTACACTGGGGGGAAGATATCCTCCTATAGATCAACCACTCTGCACACATGAAGCCTTGCTGCATAAATTCTAGGGCTCTGATGTCATACAACACTGGACCTTAATTTGTGAAAAATAACTGAACAAAACTGTGAGCCACATCTGCACAGTGTAGTTCAGTTTAATCACTCACAGTGTGTTATTACTCACACTGTGAGGGATTAAACTGGACTGCACTGCAGATAAAAACATTGCCTACATATAAAAAAGAAGATAAAAAGAACTTTTTATATACTAAGTTTTTAAATTTTCTGTCATAAATCATAAATTTGAAATAAGTCAAAATGAAGATCGTAAACATGGGATATGTCAAAACAAATAAAATAACTTGCGGATTTTTTCCGAACTAACTTTCCATATAGCAAAATTTGCTGAAAACAAATTAAATTCTGCTGAAAGATGGCTAAAAGTATTAAAATTATGCATTGTCATTGTGTTCTGAGCTATTCTAAAAGTTTCCAATGTCTAGCTACTCGGGAAGTTGGTTAAAAATCGATTGCAAGATTTGTACTGGACAAACAAACAAACAAACTAGAAACCAAGCTAATAAAAACGTAGTAAAATAGAGATAACAAAGACAAAAGAAAGGCCTATATAAGAATAATTAAAATAAACACAGAATCTTTTAACATAATAGATTGAATGAGAGTTAGAGTAGAATGTAAACAAACAATTAAGTCCAAAAGATAAAACCTGTCTTATCTAACCTACATAGTACAACAAAGTAAAAATTAATTCTTCAAAACAAATAAAAAGTTACAATATTAAATTAAATCGTGTCTTTGACAATAAATATTATGAAGCATTTATGTAAAAATATCAATACATTGGTATAATATTACTTTGCGCTGCTTAATAAATAATAGCAAGGAGAGTTGTCTACATTGTGTTCCAAAAAGTGAAACCTCACAGTAGTCCTTGCAAAAGGAGAAATCAACCTGTATTAAAGTTTGATACTTTAGATCAGGGGTCACCAATTAATTTTGTTGAAGGGCCATATTAAGAAAACGGGAACCTGTCGCGGGACATCAAATGTCAATATACGTGATTTAACATAATATCTCTGAAAATAAAGTTGCACTTATATATCCACAAAAATGAAGACTAACGAAATCCTGATTACATAAAATTTAAAATTAAAAAACTTGGACTGTAATTAGCGCATGCTATCTTTATTATTTGAATTTAATTGTTGCTACTAACTACTAACTAAGCCAGTATCTTCATTTTTTCATGATGGATTAAACCTTTTTCGAAAAAAGCGGACTCGCAGACGTATTTGTAACCAAATGTCGTACACATCTTCTTTACCAATAATTTCAGTGTCGGGTATGTTTTTTCACATACATGGTATGTGCTTTCCATATTTTAACTAAAACTAGTTAGAGTCACTTTTAATATATTTTGATTATACAGAGTTCTTAGAGCAGTATCTTCTAGGAAATCAATTATTTCCGTTTCCAGGGCAGCTTTATTACATTTGAAAAAACTTGCACTCATCGTCCGGCTACGAAGTAAAACTACTGTTCAATTATTAATGTAGTTAACTATTAAACAGTTTTAGTTGCACAACTTCTTGACTTTTTTGAAGTCAGCAGAGTGACCCTCAAATTCATTTTTCAAATTCGTAAAAAAAAGAGTCAAATTCTTTATGTCAATTTCATCACTAAGTTTCTATAAGTTAAGGAAATGTACCATCGTCATGAAAAAATAATTCCAGATTTTTACACAAAACCATTGACCTTTGACGCCAGGGGACAAGCAAGCTTTCGGTTGCCTTAAAGTTTAAAGTTCAGAGACTTTAAGTGCTTGAATATATCAACCAAAAGTGCAATTTTTGCCATACGTTATTGTTGTTACTAAGGAATTGCAAATGATATTTGGCAGCAAGATAATACAATTAAGTACTCAGGCAAGGTGTCTGTTTTCAACTTCAACCTTTCTTCTTTCCTTATAAATGCTCGAATAAAAAAAAAAAAGGTGGCTGAATGCAAATGAAAATTCATCAGCACATCACCAGGTTAAAACAAAGTTATCGGAGTCCGAGTTCAAAGTTCATCTGTCATCGCCGGCTTATTTATTTTCCACCTGTTCTTCCATTAGCCTGAGGGCCTGATAAAATTCGTCTGCGGGCCGGATTAGGCCTGCGGGCCGCCATTTGGTGACCGCTGCTTTAGATCATTAATTCAGCTTTATCAGATTTTTTAGATTCAGCAACAAAAAATAATTAAATGTAAATACTTGTTTCGTTTTCCTTATATTTTCCCACTTTTTAATAATTCTTGAAAAAATAAAAAATGCTCAGGTTGTTTTTTCATAAACATCTCGTTGGCTCTTACTGGTGAATAGGCAGGCTTCAGTAATATCCAACGGTATATTACTTTGCATAATTGCAAGACTAATTCAAGACATTGAATGTCTTAACTGTTTAACAAGGTTTCAATAAATGTAAAGAATAGGTCAGCTTTTTCCTCAAGAGTTTAGCCGTGTTTAGAAAATGGCGCGTAAAGAAAAACACTTAGAAAAAGAGCGGGGAAAAAGCAAGAGGGGTTGTGCCGCGTCTGTGTGCTAAGATAGGTTTCCTTGGCAACGTTACCAGGGCCCCTCCTACAAGATATATTGCATCGAACAAAGAGGGAAGCACCGGAGTCGAGTTTACCCCTCGCAATTTTAGAGGTCTTCGGATCCCCCCCCCCTCCCCCCCTCTTGCTCTAATTAGAAATCGGAGAGGGAACAGTCCAGTTTTAATTTCCTTTTTCCCTTTTTCCAAAAAGGGTTAAATGGTTTCTTTTTCCCTCCATGAAATAAGGGAGGAAGGGTTAAATGAAAATTTCCTGGAGTTTTGCAGAAGACAGTGCGGTTCTGGGGGTTCTTTCCCAAGCTTAATCCAAGAGGATGAGAAGGGGACGGAGCACATTATTTCAAGAGAGCTAACTAGAGTAGAAAATGGTTCTACTTTTAGTACAAAAGAGGCCTCTTTCCTAATTCGATTGAAGTCATTATGAACCACAGAGCAGAATCTTGATTCCTAAGATGAAACCCAATCTACTTTCTAACTGTATAATACTCCTCCCTTGTTTTAGCTTCCTTATTTAACTACAGGAGATTTTGCTTTTTTAAATGCCTTGAGTTGAGTTAATTCTAAAACTTTAATTCTTTATGGATCGATCTTACCAAGTTACATTATCGTAATGTAAAGCAGAACTATGTGAAGGACCACCCTGCGAATTACATTTTACCCATAAATACTAATGGTAATTGGATGGCTGGTATTACTAAACCATCGTCGATTCGACTAACATATGCAAAAAATACATTTTTTTGGAGTTGAAATTACACTTTTAAAAGGAAAAACTATTAAGAATTCATTATTAAATCTTTTAGTGAGATATACAAACATTTGATGACAAATATCTGAAATTGAGTGAACATTAATGCACCAGGTCCCATACCCCAGGCCAAAAGCCCTAGGCACTTTACAAAGTGCTCTAGGCCCAGATTATCGGCCACTGGTGTCTGGCCCAAGGCCAATTACCCTAGGCCCATTGCCCCTTATCCCTAGGCCTATTGCCCCTTACCCCTAGGCCTATTGCCCCTTACCCCAGGCCCATTAGGCTATAGGCTCATTCGACGACCAATTAATTCCCTACGTTTATTACTAAATGTTAGTCGAATCGACGAAGTAGCTTTGACGGGAATTTGCCAGAAAACGAGTGTATGCTCAAAAGGACTACTACCGCTACACTAGCAGGTGTGTTACTAACCAGTGCAAGCACTGCAGAAGGATGGGGTACCCCCACCATCGCATACGAGCGTAAAAGGTTAAGGTTCAAACTGTGCTCGTCGATTCGACTATCATTAGCAGTCCAGGGTTAAATGGTTTGTTCAGAGTACCTGAGTGTAAAATAGACATCATTAGTAGCCTTTGCAGCTGTTTATTTAATCTATGAACCTATTTTTACTGATACTAATACACTTACAAACAAGAAAGCATGAAAGTTCGTACTTCAACTAAATTGCACATTACTCGTTTGAAGCATCACTGACAACTGTATATTTACTACGTTCACACATCGTATTGAAAGCGTTTCGGATCAAATTCGTTTTCAAAACGATTCGCGTTCATACAAAAAAAAAAAAAAAATACAGGTGATCGAAATGTTTGTTTTCGATATTTTATAACGGTGACGTCACGAGTAAAACCTTCTTTCTTGTTAACTAATATGTCCGCGGGGTTAGTTGTAACACTAACAGAATAAAGAGAATTATGTTAGAAATACTTATTTATCGAGTCAAAATCACAGAACATGAAGCAAAATAATCGAATAATTGGTCATACGCAGAATAATAGGTGTTTAAGATAAATAAAACAATAATAAATATTCTAAATGTAATTTGTATCATAAATTTTGTAGTTCAAAGTTAATTAACATTAAAACTAATAACATTTGACGAAAATTTGACAAAAGTAAAAAAAAAATTAATTCAAATGATTTAAATGAAGCTTAAAGTGTATTTGAAAATTTCATACTTTATAGCCAGGTGGTAACTTAATTGTAAACATTGTTACAACCGTACCCAGAACATGTTTTAAAAAAGTTGTCGTCATAACCTCCGAAATAAACAATTTAGGTAAAAAAAAATTACACCTGTTGAACTTCCATAACCAAAGTTCTTACGTTAAAAACTATCATAACCACAACTATTTTAGTTTTGCATAAAAAAGGAAAAGAAAAGCAACAAAAATACTTACTTTTGGACGCGAAAACACAATACCCCCTCTCAGAAACTTATGATAAACTCGAAACGACACCAAACACAAAAGTTCAGATTCCGCCAGGGAAGCTGCGTCCCTTTTCCTTGGTTGTTCCCAAATATCGCTAATTTTTCCACCCATTAATTGGGTTGTTTCAACCGTACCCTGTTTCAACCGTCCCCGGTCTGCCCAACTTTTGACGATGTATATATAAAGTTTAACGATCTTTATTAATACATAGAGCGGTGTCGCTGTTAGTTTTACTAAAAATTTGTATTTGAAAACATTGTTTGTTTCGTTGAATAGATAAAGTTAGAATTTTTTCCTGTCCTAAAATTCCAATTTTAATCTTGAAGCGCACGTTTACGCGCGAACCAGACCACGTTGTCCAACATGTGTACCAAATTTCATTAAAATCGGTCAGTTTTTACTCAAGTTATCGTCGCACGTTTCAGACACGGAGCATATTTCGTTGAATGTAGGAAGGTCGCTACGCTCGCTTCAACTAACTGAAGGATTCAAGGAACTGAACCAATTTTTATTATCCAAAAACGTTTAGGGTTAATTTTAAGCCACTCTAAACCAATACCGTGCCTTTTCTTTACCTCATTAACTTATAAACTATTTACTTTGCTTTGAGTTTAACAATTTATTAGGCACATGTAATATATATTTTATCTAATCAATGTTGCCAGGACAGTCAAGTTAATATAAACTAGGTGTGCAATGTAGTTGTCTGCTTGCAATATTGAGCTGAGCGTGCATTTTAATCTTAAACAATAATAGTACATTACGCGTCGAGTGCGGAAAGTAGCATTTTGCATGCGAGTGTGGAGTTTGCACCCGAGCGACAGCGAGGGTAGTAAAACCACATAACCAATGCAAAATACCGTTTTCCCACGATTTGCGTACCGTACTTTATCTACGATTGTTAGATTTAAATAATAAATACAGAAAAAAATAAACTTGCTGTATGTAAGTTCGTATCTCTTCTCTTGATAAAGATGGCATTAATCTTGGTTGTATTTTTTGCCGAATTAATTATTTCTGGAGGAGTATTATTCTCTACATTTTCGTCAAAGCCACTTGATTCATTCCTTGTTTTTCACTAAAAACTCGATATAAACAGTTACTTTAATAAAAGAATAGCAAATTAGTTTGGATAAATGTAAACAAACTCGCTAACCGTGCGTAAAGGCGGGTTTTCCTAGCAAGCGTGTTTGGTGCGCCGCGTACAACGTAATACGCCCAGCGCAACACGCCGGCACTCCTTGGTAAGAATTTAGTGCAAGTGTTTTCCTACAGAGCGCAATACGTTCCACGCCAGCGTTGTACGTCGGGCGTTATAAGACCGACTGCATTGAGAGGAGTCAGTTGCGTCGTACGCCGCGTGTTTAATATATTCTGTGTTGTTTTTATTGTTTTTATAATGTCAAAAGATTAGATTAATATGTATAACCTAGTAGGTATATAGATGTAAATGTATAGATATATAATATAATATATTATGTATAGATATTTAGATATATAATAGATATATAGACGTATCACCTATATAATATTAATATTAATCAATATATTGAAAGCTCCCTCCTCTTGCCGTTTTAAAAACTTTTTGCTAATAGCTTTTCTACGTTTAAGTATTCTTTCTTCTTTATCCTCCTCCTCCAAATGTTTTTTAATTAGCAATATAAAGCTATTATTTTTTTATTTCTTCCCAAACGGCTCATAGTCCAGGAGATAGTGTGCAAAAAAGTGTCTGATTAACATCAAGCTAGAATTTTGCGTATACAAGTTAATCTTAACGACTTTTAAGAATATGTGGTCGGCTAGATTTGTCTGCGGGACATAGCTTGACAATAGGCATTTGAAGAAAACAAAATGGTGGAGAGCGGCCATGTCCCGCCAATTATGGTGGACAGTATGATTTTCATGATCCTGCGTACAGAATTAGTTAATAGACCAAAAATAAATTCGATGTTATTTTCACACTAGATAGGTTAGTTATTCAAATATTACTAAAAATCAACGTGGTCACCTGTTAAGGGACAAACTAACATCAACTTGATTTTCGGTTTACTAACTAATTCTGTACTCAGAATCAAGAAAATCACATTGTCCACCATAATTGGTGATACATGGCCGCTCTCCACCAGTTTGTTTTTTTCAAACGCCTATTGCCAAGCATGTCCCGCAGACAAACTTAGCCGACCACATATTCTTAAAAGGCGCTAAAAGATTGACTTGTATACAAAATTCTAGCTTGAAGTTAGTCAGACACTTTTTTGCTCGCTATCTCCTGGACTATCATCTTCACAAAACTTTAAAAACAACTAAAAAATAATACGTTCGCTAGGAAAATAGAAATGCGCAGCGTGGTATGAAATACGCTCCTACCGACGTGAAATTCCCTATTCAGTTCACGCTGCGTATTAGATACGCTTGCTAGGAAAACCCGCCTTAAAGCTGAAGAATTCCTCTTCTTTTCCGCGCTAGCGTGGTAAAGAAGAGGAATTCTTCAGAACTATGAGACGCGCATGCGCAATGAATACAAGTAGGTACGTAAATAATCACTTTCTACGCATCTAAACAGAGATATAATGTTTATATTTCGTATCAATCGTAGATAAACATTTTTATTTATAAACAGCTGAAATCGGATCAAAAATAGTAATATTTCTAATTTTAAATTAAACATTTTTTTTTTTTTTGCTATTTTTCTATGTTCAGGAGGAAACTATTGTACCCCATACCCCTGTGTACCAATTTGAACCATTTAAGATTTATACATTCCTGTGGTTGGTCACATTGATCGTGCTGAATTATGTGCGGATCGATTCAGCCGTTCAGGGGGAAACTTTTTTACCCCGTACCCTATACCCGTGAGTACCAATTTGGACCATTTTAGATTTATACATTCCTGTGGTTGGTCACATTGACTGTGTCGAATTTTGTGTAGATCGGTTCAGCCGTTTAGGAGGAAACTTTTGTACCCCGTACCCTGTACCCGTGTAAACCAATTTGGACCATTTCAGATTTATACCTTCCTGTGGTTGGTCTCTATGACCGTGCCGAATTTTGTGCGGATCGGTTCAGGCGTTTAGGAGGAACTTTTGTACCCCGTACCCTGTACCCGTGTGAACCAATTTGGACCATTTCAGATTTATACCTTCCTGTGGTTGGTCACTATGACCGTGACGAATTTTGTGCGGATCGGTTCAGCCGTTTAGGAGGAAACTTTTGTACCCCGTACCCTGTACCCGTGTAAACCAATTTGGACCATTTCAGATTTATACCTTCCTGTAGTTGGTCTCTATGACCGTGCCGAATTTTGTGCGGATCGGTTCAGCCGTTTGGGAGGAAACTTTTGTACCCCGTACCCTGTACCCGTGTGAACCAATTTGGACCATTTCAGATTTATACCTTCCTGTGGTTGGTCTCTATGACCGTGCCAAATTTCGTGCGGATCGGTTCAGCCGTTGAGGAGGAGTATGCATCCAAACAAATGCAAAGTGTAGTATAAGAGCTTCGCTTCGCTCAGCTCAATTAAACTTTTTATCAAGATTGCGGATAATATAAAAATAAAGCTGGTGAAAGACCAGAGGATTATTTTGATATTAATAAATTCAGTAAAAATGTTGGAAACATACAGAACCACAATCTTTAAATTTAAGCCAAAGACGATCTAGAAATGTAACATTAAAACCGATTTAGTTGATTCGTTGAATCGTTTTCTATTATTTAAGATTGTGAGTGTGGTGCAATATCTTCTTTACAGCGAGATAACGTTGCAGTGGCGTAGGAACGGGGGGGGGGGCTATCGGGCTTATGCCCCCCCCCCCCCCCGTCAGATTTGAAGGGGCTATAAAATTACAAATGAAATAAAAATTAGTACATGAGTTTATTTCTAAAACTGCTTAAAATGCTGTTTTTGAACGTTTATTTTCCAAAATTTTCCCGGGGGAAAATTTTACCTAATTCCCCTAGAAATTAGGTTGGCACCTTAATTTCTAAAGAGTATGTACCCCCCCCCCCCCCCCCCCCCCCACCCCCTTAGTGGAGTAGCCGAGCCACCCCCGTCAAAAATGAATTCCTACGCCACTGTAACGTTGGAAACATCAATTTTACTGACCATTTATAACAATAAGCTACTTATGTAAAATTATTTACAGCGAAGTATCACACATTCGATGAGAAATATTTGTATAATAACTTTTAAAATGCGCTAGAAGATAATATCTATCTATATTATTAAAAAAGTATTGTAAACAAACAAATGTGTCAAATTGTGCGAAGGTAGGTAGCTGTGACGAAGCGAGTTTAGGGGAAGAGCCCCTAGTTCACTTTAAAAATATTTATAATTATTTGATCAATTTGGTGGCAATTTCACCCTTAATTAAGAGCGAAGTAAATTCTCACCAAAAGAGGAGCAGCTGCTTCAACCAGTATATTTTTCTATGGACTGTATTTGGCGGTAAGTAAGGCGGTGGTAATTAAGATACATATGGTTTGGTAGCTGAGAATGTAAATGAAATTACTTGGCGGTACCTTAGGTAGCTATAGTAAGAATAGCGGGTGGCGGCGCGGCGGTGAGAAGATCTGGCCTCCAGCCACGATAGTAGTCCAGGTCCAGACTCAACTAGCGGCCAGGTATAGCTCTGGGTTGGAGATAACGATCGAACGTTGAACGCGGCCGATATAAACATTTAACTGCACACTTTTAACTATGTATTTTAACTCCGCGTAAACATTCTCCGTTTATGTATTTTTACTATAATTTACCAACCACAACACTTATCTATTCAGGAATAAAATCGTACCAATTATTATTAATTATAACATTTAATTATCACAATATCGTTAACACAAATTAACACAATACATACACATTAACATTAACACAAATATCGTGATTTCAGTGCAGCCAAACGATAACTGAGAGAGGAAGAACCGAATTGCCTTAAAATAATAAAAATTACTATAAATAATATAAATTGTTGCCAACATTACTTAATTGAATTTTTTGTTCTTCGAATATTTCATGGTTAAAATTAATAAATAAAATTACTTGACAATAAAAAAGAATAAGGTTAGGGGGGGGGGGCTTATTCCGTTTCTATTTTTTCCATTTTGAGTAGAATATAACTATCAAATGTTAAATATTATAGCTAGATTCTTTCTATTATTTTTTAGATTATTTATTTAATAAAAAATATCACGTGTTAAAGAAAAACATTGGTCATTTTATCATTATTAAGTTTTAAGTCTACATTTAGATTTGATTTCTACTATCATTAAACTGTGCACGATACAGAAGTCAATCATGTCATTTTTGCGAGAAACTTTTTTTGAAATCGGTTTCTTTTAATGCATTTATTGCTGTGTGCATTACCATGTTATTTCTGCATTCAATCGTAATCATTAATACACTGAAAGTGATGTTTTCGACGAAGGAATTATTGGTTGTGTCGTGACTGTTGCTTCTCTGTTAGTAAATAGGTTTGTTCTAACTATGGAAGACCGTAAAGTCAAAGCAGTGAAGTTCCGAGGTTTTAACAAATCAAACCTCTTGAATTGGTTGATATTACTTGAGAAAAATGGTTTCGTTATGTGCTCGTTCAAGAATTGCAATTTTATGGCCTTTGACATCGACGGAATGGCTGACCACTACAGCCGTTGTAATTCTGTAAGTATAATTTGCATTATACATTGTTTTGATTTCTATCCTGCCATTTTTAATAGGTGTTATTTGTATATATATTCCAATGAAGTTCTGACTAGTGCCTAGAGTTAGAATCTAAGTCAAATTAACTTGTAAATATCAAAGTTGCTCTTGAGATCTTATTATACGATTTGTTTCTCTTATCAGTAGCTGCTCCACAGAACATTTGCTTTTGTAGTGAACTTTTGAACATAACAAGAAATCGCCGTTCAAGCCTTATTCTTATCATTTTACCCTCATACAGATTTAACTGTTTAAAGTTAGTCATTTGTGGATGTAGAGGTAAGAGGTCTTGAACTTGACATTAGTTAATCTTTTGTTTTTGTCATGTGATGTTTATTTACTTCAAAATAGTAGAGTCAATGGAATGACACGAATCTGGTCAGTAATTATGATGATACCTTCAGGATAGACTCCTTTTTATAATGCAAATAATTTAGGCACTTTCCAAAGAACCCTATATAGGTTAAACTATAAAGGTGATACTCTTTTACTTTGTTACCCACCAGAAAAGAAATAGTCCAGGAGATAGCATGCAAAAAAGTGTCTGACTAACATCAAGCTAGAATTTTGTATACAACTAAATTTTTTGGTGCCTTGTAAGAATATATGGTCAGCTATGTTCGTCTGCGGGACATAGCTTTGCAGTAGGCATTTGAAAAAAACAATCCGGTAGAGAGCGGCCATGTCCCACCCTTTTTGGTGGACAATATGCTTTTTATGATCCTAAGTACGAACTTAGTTAGTAGACCAAAAATCATGTTGATGGTAGTTTGTCCCTTGAGAGGGGAACACTTTGATTTCGAGTAATATTTGACTAACTAACCTATTATGTGACAAACCACCATCATCTTGATTATTGGTGTACTAACTGATTTCATACTCAGGATCATGAAAATCACATTGTCCACCAAAAAGGGCGGGACATGGCCGGTCTCCACCGGTTTGTTTTTTTCAAATGCCTATTGTCAAGCTATGTCCGCAGACGAACTTAGCCAACCGTATATATTCTTAAAAGGCACCAAACAATTTACTTATACACAAAATTCTACCTTGATGTTAGTTAGACACTTTTTTGCACGCTATCTCCTGGGCTGGGAAAGTGGTGGGTAACAAGGCGTCCCCATATGCCTCTTTTAGTTTGTTATCCACCTATATTAATATCCGTAATATGCTGAAAAGTAGGAACAAGTTAATAACTATTAAGACAAAGGGATCTATAATCTATATAGCCTAATGTACTTTGGGAAAAAGGAAGATCACACTTTTGTATATATAATTCCAAAATAAAAAAGGTGGGTAACAAAGTAAAAGAGTGCCGCTGAGGTAGCATTAGATTACCCTCTTTATTTTCTAGTTGGCTATTCTGTTTATATAAGATATTACCTATATGTGGAAATAGATAATGTATCTATTACTAATATGGGAGTATGATGTCTCTTTATAATAAAGTTTGAGTAACAATGAGACAGTTAAAATTTACAACTAATATTTTGCGCCTTAATCTTCCTGGTATTGTTTTCCTCTCTGGGTCGACTGCCCTATCTTCTCCTAGTCTTGCAGGATCCATGGTCATCACAGTCTGGCTCTCCGTTCTGCTCTGCTAGCTTTCTGCACAGGTCAGCTAGCTCTCTGTTTATTACCTTAGACTTTCTTAGCTTCAGCTACCAGCTTTGGCTCTCATACATGTTCTCAATTTTCTTTCTTAAGCTCTATTTGCTTTAGTTAACAGATGTGACTCTCTTTACAGGGCTGCTAGCCTTCTATTTACTACTTTAGACTCTCTTAGCTTGAGCTACTAGCTCTGGCTCTTCATATAGGCTCTCTGTTTACTTTGTATAGCTCTCTTGGCTTCAGTTAACAGATCTGACTCTCTGTACAGGTCTGCTAGCTCTCTGTTTACTAATTTAAGCAGCCCCTACATGATCAAGCCGCTTGATCAAAATAGCGTGTCATGCTGATTGACACGACCTTCAAGCAGCCTTGGGGCGCATCAAGCATCCCATCAATCTTTTCATCATTTCAGCGGTGTACAATACTTTGTAGCGGAGTTTTCGACTAGTGAACTGCTGTATTGTGTAGATACCATGGTTTCGAATCAGGATTTGGGGTGTCGAGCAGGTGATTGATGGAATGCTTGATCAAAATTGTTCTAGACTATCAAGCGCTCCGTCAAGCCGCTTGACTCATTCAAACTTTCCATCAATCTCCGTCAAGGCTTGACTCAAGCATCAAACGGGTTCCTAGACGATCAATCATGCTTGACGCCATGTTTTGATCAAGCGGCTTGATCGTGTAGGGGTTACTTTAGACTCTTTTAGCTTCAGCTACTAGCTCTGGCTCTTGATAAAGGTTCTCTGTTTACTTTGTTTTAACTCTGTTAGCTTCAGTTACCTCCTTTAGGTTGGCTCTTAACTACTATTGTATAAATGGAAGATGAGGGGTCTGTGCATTAACTCCTTTCAGCACCTGGTTTACAAAAATTAAAGAATTGTTTTACTTATAAAAAACGAAATTTCTTTTGTACCCTTCTTTATAACATAAAGAATTGTTTTTTTACTATTTATTACTTACATGCTTAATTTTATTTAATTTCAGGATAAAAGTGATATCAAATTTAGTTGTGAGTATTGTTCTGGAGGTATCGATACAGAGGATAACTTACTGAAACACAAAGTGCTGCATCACCCTCAACATGCTCAGTACAAGGATTTCAGGTACGTACAGCTCTACCTGTGCCTTACAATCCTAATGAATTTATTTAGAAATAAATTGTTAACCTTATAATCAGTTTTATTTTTTAGTGAGTTTATATTTAGCTTAAAGTAGAAATGAGTTTAATGAGGAGTGTTTTGTTGTTGTTTCAGTGACTTCAATGATAAAGAGGATTCTCTTTTCCCGAGCAGCTTTGCAGACAGGGACGTCAGCTACGTTATGAAAAGATCATGGCAGGTTTTTCTCGAGACTAAAAAATACATCAAGTGCCTTGTACAGACTTGTCTTTACGTAGCTAATTCAATAGACCAGATGGCAAATCACCACCGCAACTATTGTACTGTAAGTTGATTTTTAATTTATGTTTTGTATCTGAGGTAGCTGGACACCGTAGCTAGAAAACAAGTCCCCTCGTGTTCTTTATTCATATTAACCTCAGTTGTGTTTTGAGTAAGCGCTAGTAGTCCAGGAGATAGCGTGAAAAAAAGTGTCTGAGTAACATCAAGCTAGAATTTTGTGTATAAGTTAATCTTTTAGTGCCTTTTAAGGATATGTAGTCGGCTAAGTTCGTCTGCGGGACATAGCTTGGCAATAGGCATTTGAAAAAAACAAACAGGTGGAGAGCGGCCATGTCTCACCAATTATGGTGGACAATAAGATTTTCATGATCCTGAGTAGAATTAGTTAGTAGACCAAAAATCAAGTCGATGATATTTTCACACTTGGTAGGTTAGTTATTCAAATATTACTAACATCAACTTGATTTTCAGTCTACTAACTAATTCTGCACTCAGGATCATGAAAATCACATTGTCCACCATAAATTGGTGAGACATGGCCGCTCTTCACCGGTTTGTTTTTTTCAAATGCCTATTGCCAAGCTATGTCCCCCAGACGAACTTAGCTGACCACATATTCTTAAAAGGCACCAAAAGATTGACTTGTATACAAAATTCTAGCTTGATGTTAGTCAAATACTTTTTTGCACGCTATCTCCTGGACTATAGGCATTGTCCTTTCACAACTCCAACAAAGATCTTTGATTTACCATCAATCTTATTCGACAAAGTATTAACACTCCTGAGTGTTACATATCTGTGAGAGCTTACTCCTTAAATAATTTTAAATTCTATCATTATCTATTTTCAAAATTTACCTAATTATTATTATTTGTTTTTTATGTTTTCAGCCTCACTATCGTGACCAGTTAACATTCACTTGTTTTACTTGTCAGGGCCGAACCGACAGCATATCTGAGCTTAAAGCTCACTGTGAAGTAGCGCATCCAGTGAGCAATACTGAAACTAATAAAATAACCCCTTCCATCATCCACCACTGGTCAGAACTTCTCCATGAATTCAATTGGGCAAAATGTTTTAATCCAAAGTGTAATTTTATAGAGTGTGACATCGCTACCTTAAAAGTTCACTACAGTACATGCACAGTGAGTAAATATATATATTTTTTTATCTAGTGTTTTTAGTTTACCCTTATTAATTAATTAATTAAATAATACGGCAGAACCAAAATTATCCGTGTTTCTGGCTTATCCGTCATGCCACACTTGACAAGTGCAACCCACTTTCTTTGACTCCTTTGTGTGAACATGAAGAGTACACCTGTCAATTATTATTAGGCTTAAAAAAGTTCCTGGATGAGCCAAGATATTTTTAACTCTTGGTTTGATTAAGTTACTGGGCCCTAATCTTTTGACTAAAATAATCTAAAATTTGTTCAATCTCACATAAAATATTGTGACTACCAGTACACAATAAGCATTGATAAAAGGAACATATTATGCCCAAATTTCAGAATGTTTGCTTTATTTATGATCACATTTGTTGAGTTTATTTTATTGTTGTATTTTACATGAATTACTTGTATTTCTATTAAGTAATGTGTGTAATGTTTTAAGTAATGTGTCACTTTTTGCCCTAAAATTTACCTCTTTTTCGCTAAACATATTTTTTGCAATTATCCGTCAAGGCTCCAAAAAATAAAATAATAATAAGAATCCATGCTTCAATAGTATATGAAAGTCTAGAGCCTACTGCCTCTTTAATACTATTGAAGTGATGGATTGCCAATACATCGATTCCGACCCACTCTATATCTTGCTTGTGTGACACTTCTACTAAATCCTAGTTACACTTCTACTAATTCTAGCTATCCATGCTGAGTAGCTATTCATGCTGAGCACATATCCATGCTGAGCAGAGTTGGGTGAGAGGTGAAAGCATTAGCAATATCTCTCCTTGGACTAAGGACCTCCACTTATTATTTAAATTGTTATTCTCTACAAATTTTATTCTAACAAGCTTCCAAAAATTTAAATATTAATGTATGCTTGTTTATGTGTCGGTAAACTAAACAAATGTCATATCTAAAGTTAACATTCTGAAATTTGGTAACATGTTGCTTTACCAATGCTTAGTGTATGCTGGTAGGCACAACATTGTATGTATGCTTTAAGTAAGTTTAGCTTAAACCTAAAAAAAGTTTGACTTTTTTGACAGGAATTCTCCATTAACTAAGACAAAATCTTATTCAATTAAAAAAAAAAATGAAATTGCTTAAAATGTACTTTAAAAAGAAAAATCAAGATTATTGACAATATCTTATTCTAATGGATTTATTAAAATGTGACTCACAAAAATCATAAATGTGATATGTTTGATAATTAGTCATTTTTTTTTTTTTGTAAATATATACATTGTAGTGTTCTAAACTTAATTATGAATAAGTCCACTAGCTTTGTAAAAGTTCAATTAAAGGTAGTAGAGGTTGAATTACTTAATTCGCTTTGTGGAATAGCTTACAAAATTATTTTATTTAACAATGTTTTGTATAAAAGTATTTTCCTTAATGCGGACATAGGTGGTCTTTTACTGCTCGAATTAAAAGGTTGAGTACCCAACTCCTGTTTGTGTTTATAACCAATTGTTTTTACAAGATAAATCAACCCTTAGAAAAAGCCAATCAGGAGGCTACATTTTACTAACTCATTCCTATGATGCACTGCGGGCTTTAGCATCTGAATACCTACTCCTACCATTTTGTCATACATGTTTAGAAAATTGATACCCCAAGGGGAAATTGAGAAATCAATTTTAGCTCTAAATTAGAGGGCACTACCCCCTAAGAACTCTGAAAAACGTGGAAAAAAAATTATTTCTTCAATATTATTATTCTAATCATTATTTTCAATGTCATTTTGCTTCAAAAACGGACAAAACCTTGTTTTTGTTTCAAAAGCGGACAACTCCACTTTTTAACTCCATTTATCAGCTAAAATATCAAAGAAATTCTCGTTTTAAGTACTTCTAACTAGTTTTGAGTCTATTAAGAATCTACAGGAAAAAAATCATTGCTCTAGCACCTGTAGAATTTGAGCTACAGTTTTTCGGCTCTCCTGTAAAATTTTGAAATGTGCTCTTTGTCCGTCTTTGATACTAAGCTCCTCATTTTTGTATTTTATTTTGGTAAATATAAGTCTCTATGATAACTACATTTTGATACAAGTAATAGTAATATTATATTTTTGTTTTATTTCTAGAATCCTTCGAAAGAAGGTTTTGTCGAGTGCAGTAAGTGTCGAGGATGGCTGAATGGTTTCACTCGTCTTAGGAAACATATTAAAATGGCTCACAATCCGTACAACCCTCGCCCGATCGTTTACATGGTTCCTGTCAAGTGTGTCGATGAGAAAATCCTACCAGTAAGTGATGCCGACGTTGAAAGAGCATTATCCAGCGATCCTAATTCAATGAAGTGTGAGGATTTATTTAGCAAAACTCTTATGAAAATCAACCATAAAATCACAAACGGCAATGAAAGTGTCGAGGCTGCCGAAAATAATCTCAACAGGTATTTAATATTTTTTCCCCTGTGAATATTATTATTTTATGCTTTCATCGATAAAGATCCACCGTCAGGGGGCCCCCAGTTCTAACGCAAGAGGTTTTTTTTTTGCTCATCAATTTTGTTTGGCGGGGGGCCCCCAAAAAGTTCTTAGGGGGCCCCCAATGCCCTAGCTACACCACTGAACCAGGAGGGTGGTTCCATTGAGCAAACCTGCTAGGAAGGGGTATCGGCAACTTCACACATACACTTAATAGGATCATCAGTGTGAAATATGTCTTACTTTGGAATTCGGTCTATTACCGGGGATATTAATAATAACTCAGGGGAGAGGGGGCAAGTGTGCTTACCTCTCGTTTATACTTGCCCCGGTGGTAGCAGATTGTTTTTTAGGGATAGTGTCATATTAGAACTTTTTTTTTTAATCTTT
The DNA here is from genome assembly GCA_951217055.1 of Gerris lacustris. NCBI lineage: Eukaryota > Metazoa > Arthropoda > Insecta > Hemiptera > Gerridae > Gerris > Gerris lacustris. The sequence continues at coordinate 73,590,597 of OX578281.1, read as the reverse complement.
CTTTTTATTCGCTATATTGTTTTTGTTTTTTTTAAATTCTTTAGTTTACAGTCGATTCAAAAGAATTTAAACAGACCAGGAGGAACTGGTGACTCTCCAAAGATATTTGATTGTTCTGAAGAAGATAGTAACTCTAGAAATAATCCTATTTATAACTGTGACGAGGAGAATGATTCCAATCGGAAAATATCAAATGGAAGCCGTAAGCTATCGAAGTCTGGCCTCTGTCATACCACTTCTAAACATGTAGAACCATCAAGAAAGTTTGGAGCTGGAAGGGCATTAGCAAGGTGTAGAATTACAGCAGATTCTGATTCTGATCCAGACGACCCTGATGAAATTGATCCCAACAGTATTCCAAATCAACACCCATCTTCACCTAACCAGGTTTACCTTACTCCTTTTTTAAAAAAAAAAAAAAAAAATAATAATATTAATAATTTTTGCTGCCTTGATTTGGTCAAAAGTTTTAGGCTAGGTATTTGTGGAACACCTCCAGGATCATAAAAATCACATTGTCCACCATAATTGGTGAGACATGGCCGCTCTCCACCGGTTTGTTTTTTTCAAATGCCTATTGCCAAGCTATGTCCCACAGACGAACTTAGCCGACCACATGTTCTTAAAAGGCGCTACAAGATTGACTTGTATACAAAATTCTAGCTTGATGTTAGTCAAACACTTTTTTGCACGCTATCTCCTGGACTAGCACCAAGGGAGGAAACAAAGTCATTACACCCGAGCGTTTTAGTTGGTTCCTGAGGCGAAGCCGAGGGAACCATGAAGTTTAATCCCGAGGCATAGCCAAGGGAGTTAATTATAGCGAGGGTTCTATGACTTTTTGCTCCCGTGGTAAGTTCAAGATTTTTCCTCTAAAAGGGAGAAAAATAACACAGATAAAACCAAAGATTTTGATTTATCTATTTATTTAGATATTAATAACTAAATTTACCAATTTTTATACCTTTAATTTTAACAAAAACAACTTTTAAATACAAAAAAAAGTTTTGTAACATCTTATAGTAAAAAAAAAAAACTAAATAATAAAAATTCAATGTGCAATTCATCAATTCCATTGTAACTTTCTATAACTATGTAACTATAATAATAATTTGAATGTTTAATACTACAAAATTGCCATCCAGATGAGCCAGGTGATCTGGATTACCTGTTGTTTATGATTACTTTACGTTTTTTGTAGGTTTAGATTTCTTAGGTGTGATTCAGCTTCAATAACACAACACACAAGATTCGTAAATAACTGATTTTAATTTCGTTTTAAATACATATATAGAGAGTTTACTAAGCACCTCGTTTAGCACACTAAGCATAATAAACAATAGAAGTGATCATGTATAAGTGACGGCTAGTGAAAAAGACTGAAGACTGGTGGGAGGCGTCAGTTCTAACCCGTCGGTGACAAATAGTTGCGAACGTGGCGCTCCTAGTGGCAAAAAGTTAAACTGATACAGGGATGTGTTAAATAAAAACTAATCAAAGACTAAACATTCTGGCCGCCTTGAACAAGGTTCAAAAGTCAAACCTATAAATAATATTTAATAATTATATAATTAAACAAAATTAAGCGTAGGTGCTTAGAATTAACTTAAGAATGGTTAAAATTAGAATGATTACATAAGGATAATTAGATATGATTAACAATAACAAAAAAAAATTATTTAAGGTTGATCCAAGCTGGTATCAGATTCGTCTCTAGTGTGGTCGATGATGTCCTCTGGTTCGAGGTGGGGGAGAGTTTTGTTTTGGGTTGATGTGGTGTCATCTTCTTCATATGGCAAGGGGCAGAGTCTAGTAATGGCCCGTTTAATAATGCCGTTTGGTGTTCTAATCGATGCCACTCTGCACCTTCCGTCTTGGCCAGGATGAAGTTTAACAATGCGACCCAATTCCCATTTGAGTGGGGGTCGAAAATCCTCCTTCAAAAGTACCAGCTGTCCTTCTCTTAAATTAGGTGAAGAATTGACCCATTTGGTGCGGGCCTGGAGAGTAGATAGATATTCCTGTGACCAGCGTTTCCAGAAGGTTTGCTTTAACCTTTGGACTAGCTGCCACTTAGACAGGTGGTTTAGAGGCAAGTCTGACAGCTCTGGTTCAGGAATTGCAGTTAGAGGCTCTCCTATCAGAAAGTGACCTGGTGTCAATGGATAGGGATCGTTTGGATTGCTTGAACAGGCGATCAATGGCCTTGAATTGACGCAAGCCTCAACTTCAATGGTCAAGGTATAGAATTCTTCATAATTCAAGATCAAATTACCAATAATCCGTTTAAAATGATGTTTAACTGATTTAACACCAGCTTCCCAAAGACCTCCAAACGTTGGGGATCTGGCTGGAATAAATTTCCATACAATGGATCTCTCAATGAGATAGTCATTGATTTGTTGGGACTCAATAATAGATTTTAAGGTTGCTAGCTCACGTTTGGCACCTACAAATGTGGTAGCATTATCACAATAGATGGAGCTAGGGTACCCTCTTTACGGGCTACAAAACGTTTAAGGCAGGCTATGAAGTCTTGACTTGTCAAGTTAGAGGTTATTTCTAAATGAATAGCCTTGGTTGACATGCAAACAAATAAAGCTACATAAATTTTAAGATGAGCAGCCTTTCTTTGCTGCATTCGTTTCACATAGAAAGGGCCACAGAAATCGACTCCACAGTTGTGGAAGGGTCGTGTGACATTTACTCTGACAAAGGGCAATTCACCCATTAGTTGAGACGCTGGCTTCGGTTTAGCCTTGTAACATGTCACACATTTATTGACTGTCTTTCTTGCCAGAATTTTGCCGTTAATAGGCCAAAAGTTTAATCTTATGGTTGCTAACAACAACTGAGGTCCAGAGTGTAAGGATAGTATGTGGCAATACTGGGATAGAAGGCTTGTGAATTTACATTTGTAATTAGGCAGTAGAAGGGGGTGTTTTCGATTAAAGGGGATTTCAGCATTAGCTAATCTACCGCCTACACGTATCATTCCCTTGCTGTCCACGAATGGGTGTAATGAGTTTATGTGATTTGTTTTGGATAATGTTTTATTAGTTTTCAAAGTTTTGAGTTCATTGTGAAAGTGTTTGTTTTGAGTGAGTGTAATCAAAATGTCTTGAGTTTCAGAGAATTCCCTAGAAGATATTAGCACTGACTTAGTCTTGGTTCGTTTAGCTGGGTTTTTACAATTATTATAAAATCTAAAAATATATGAAGTTACATGGATTAATCTAGAGTACGAGGAAAAATTCTTAATAAAGTTATCTAAAAAATCATGAGTCAATACAAAAGAACGCTGAATGTTCCTTGATTCTTCTGATCGGATGTCTGGGTCCAATTCAGAGTAACTACCGTTGAAAATAGGCAAGTTAGAGAGTTGAAGCCATGGGGGTCCATACCACCATAGGTCGTTTTCAAGAATTACGGTTGGCGAACATCCTCTCGATAACACATCAGCAGGGTTAGATTCAGATCTCACATGGTGCCAGGAATCACATGATGTGAGTCTTTGAATTTCAGCAATTCTATTTGAAATAAATGTCTTCCAGCAGTGCGACTCGGATTGTATCCATGAGAGGACTACAGAGGAGTCAGTCCAAAGATGAATTTGCTTAAAAGATATATTCGATTCGTTGGTTACTTTGTGCACTAGAGTAGACAAAAGAACTGCTCCACAAAGTTCTAGACGAGGGAGGCTTATCCGTTTAAGTGGAGCAACTCGTGACTTAGCGCAGAGCAGATTAGAATTGATACCACCGGTGTTGATCGTTCGAATGTAGACACAAGCTCCATATGCTTGTTCAGAAGCGTCACAGAAGCCATGTAATTCTAATTCTTGGGGAGAGTCAAGAGTTGTGATTCTTCGGGGAACGGAGAGGCGTTTTAAATTAACTAGTTCGTTTTTATAAGGTATCCATAATTCCAGAATCTCTCTGTTTAAGGGTTCGTCCCAGTCCAGTTTGCTTTTCCAGAGGGCTTGCATAGTGATTTTAGCTCTAACTACAACCGGAGCAATTAGTCCTAATGGATCGAAGAGCCGAGAGATGTCTGACAATATAGTACGTTTGGTTTCAAATGGTCTGTCTGGAAGTTCTGGAACTTGGAATCGAAAAGAATCTCGAATAGGTTCCCAAATTAAGCCTAATGTTTTAACTGTTGAAATTTGCTGATCTGCACCTACTTGATAAAACTGGACTCTGTCTTCTTCTGGTATGTTTATGAGTAAGTGGGGATGGTTGCATACCCACTTGTGCAGCTGGAATCCAGCAGTACCTAACAGTTGGATCAATTCTAATTGCGCCTTGGCGGCTTCCTCTAACGAATCAGAACCTGACAACACGTCGTCTACATAGCAGTCCTCAGTAACAATCCTAGATGCATGTGGAAATTGGTTAGTATGTTGTTGCGCTAGAGTTACTAATGACTTGGTGGCTAGGTAGGGAGCAGCAGAGGTTCCATAAGTTACAGTCAAGAGACGATATGTTCGAATTGGGTCATGTTTGAATTCCCTCCACAGGATTCGTTGAAGATCACAGTCGTTTGAATGAATCCTAATCTGGCGATACATTTGTTTAATGTCTGTGGTGAATACATATTTGGGAAATCGGAATGAGATTATGATCGAGAAAAGTTCTCTCTGAACTGTCGGTCCAGCAAGGAGAATGTCGTTTAGGGATGTATTAGAGGTAGTTTTTGAGGAGGCATCAAAAACTACTCTTAATTTGGTGGTAATACTAGTGTCTCGGATAACTGGATGATGGGGTAGGTAGTAAACAGGTTTGTCAGGCACGTCTTCTGTCACCTCCTCCATGTGGTCCTGTTCAAGGTAGTTGTTGAGGAAGGCTGCATAATCTCGTTTCAAACCAGGATTTTTGTCGAGCCGGTGTTCTAACTTGATGAATCTAGCAATAGCGGCCTCCTTAGATTCTCCCAGGGTTTTCGGATCTTCAATCAAGGGAAGATGAACTATGAATCTCCCGTCTTCTTGTCTAGTCGTCGTTTTTGCAAAGATGTCTTCACACAGTTTTTCTTTGGGTGATAATGACTTTGATTTGTCGACTTCCTCAATTTCCCAAAATTTTTCTAGGGTTTGCTCTAAAACAGTGTTAGGGGAGGTTGAAATATTATGAGCAGCAGAAGCAAAAAAGGATAAGGCTGAAGTAGATTGGGCGCAAGTGGGGGCCACGTTTCCAGACACTATCCAACCAAATAGAGTCTCTTGAAGAACAGGTAGGTCATCACCTAACCTAATTTGATTAGTACTAATAAGTTTGAAGAATATTTGGGCGCCAATCAACAAGTCGATTTTTCCTGGAGCGTTAAAGTTCGGATCAGCTAAGAATAAATGTGGGGGTATACTCCACCGGGCAGGATTAAGTTTACGCATAGGCATGTCATCGGTGATTTTGGGAATGATCAGAAAGGACAAGGAAGAAGAATACAGGTTGTAGTTTGATTTAATGTTGGTTTGAACAGAGTGGGAGACGGAAGTAGTCAGCTTCTGAATTCCAGAGACTGAGATGTTGCAGGGAGAACGTTTTAACCCGAGAGCGTGGCAAAGTGTTTCGGACATAAAATTACTTTGCGAACCACTGTCTAATAAAACTCGGCACGGATGGAAGTTTCCTGAGTTGTCCATCACCTTGATGACAGCAGTTCCAAGAAGCACGCAATTTGCATCGGAGACATTGGCACAGTTGGTCAACGTTTTGGATAATCCTGGGGATTCTTGAGTGTTGTTTGATGGGGATTTCACGTGAAGTGTGGCATGATGACGCTTGTTGCACAAATGGCACGATTTGAGTATCTTGCAGTTCATTGTAGAGTGGTTGTCACGAAGACAATTCTTACATAGATTTAGTTTGTTGACCAAATTCCATCGCCCTTCAGTATTTAGTTTTAGAAAGTCATCGCATTGGTAACACGGGTGAGGTTTTTTGCAAAATACACATAGGTAGCCAGGAGATGAGGAAACAAAGGACCGAGATAACTCATTTGTCCGTTGTGAGTTGTGAGGAAGGCCTGAAGGTTTGAAGTTGGGGTTCCACTTGCGTACTGGCTGCGCGGTAGGACACTTGGAGCTAGTTGGCCGCTCGAAGTCATAGGCTTCTAGAACCTTACAGCGTTTAGTCAAGAAGGTTATAAGTTCTTGATAGGAAGGCACCTCGTCCTTGGCTGCAGCTTCGTTTTCCCAGTCTCGTCGAGTTCTGTCGTCAAGCTTGGTCCCTATCATGTGCACTAACAAAGTGTCCCATTGCTCTACAGGTTGTTTCAGAGTCTTAAGTGCTTGTAGATGTTTATTTGTGGAGTCCACTAATTGACGTAGAGACGTTGCAGATTCTCGATTAAGTTTAGATAAGCTGAACAGGGCTTGAACATGCTTAGTAATGACAATTCGTTTGTTTTCATATCTGTTTTTGAGCAACTCTACTGCGACAACGTAATTGTCAGGAATGAACTCTAGTGACTCTATAAGTTTGGCTGCTTCCCCCTTTAGGCTGCTTTTTAAGTAGTGGAACTTTTGTATTGGGGAAATTGATTCGTTGTTGTTTATTAATGACTGAAACAACTCAAAGTAGGAAACAAAATCTTCGTAATTTCCGGTAAAAGACGGAAGGTCGATTTTCGGTAGTCTCACGTTTGTATCTCGATGTTTTGAAGGGTTTATAGGTTGGGATGTAGAGGTAGAAATTACACTTTTGACTATCCGGGTTATCTTAGAGTGAATATGGAAATAGCTGTCTTCAAAGGATTGCCACTCACTAGCTTGGGATGCTTCATCGCCGTCAACAGATTCATTATGCTCGCTGAGATGCTCTTCTATTTCACCTTGAATGGTGTTGAAGTCAGTCCAACATTCCTCCAGCGCCGTAAGACGCACATTCAAGGGAATGACGTCGTAGTCGTTTTCTTCTAGATCAAAATTCTCCACAAAGGTAGCTACGCGAGTCAGCTTGCCCTTAATGGATGCTCTTTTCTGCACTAGCTTTTTGAGAGACGCGGCCATGTTGAATAATTGAGATTTAAGAAAATAGTGAAATAATAAACAGAAAACAATGAACTAAAGATCTAAGATACTAGCTAAGATAGAGTGAGTGAAAGCGTGAGTTCGTTTAAAAGTTATTATTATAAGTATAAGAGACGAGATCGTTATATTATCGATGTTTGTGTATGTTTTTATCCGCTTATAAACTATTTGCCGTAAATTATTATACCTAAGATTGATTAAAATGTTATAGAAAGAATAAGGAAAATGATACGTGATTGACAACAGTTTTAACTTTCAACAGGACTTACGTAAATAATTACGTTCATATGACGTTTCGGATATTGATAATTTGATTCTAAAATTATAAAGAATTACACAAAGGACACTTACTTGAGCAAATCCTTAGATTCCAAACCACAGAGGTCAGTCACGTTTAGTTCAGAGGAAGCGTCGTTTTGTTGAAGGCGTCGTTTACAAGAATGGCGTCGTTTTGGATAGCGTCGCTTCGGTTTCGCAATGGCGTCGTTTTAGGCAGCGTCGCTTCGGTTTCGCAATAGCGTCGTTTTTACTTGATGCCACTTTTTACGTTTAAGATTTTTATAAATAAAGTTTATAACGTAAACTCTTGCGCTTGAGATTAAAAGTTTAAAGACACACTAGTTTTTACTATGGCGTCGGGGGTCACCAAAAAATGTTTATGATTACTTTACGTTTTTTGTAGGTTTAGATTTCTTAGGTGTGATTCAGCTTCAATAACACAACACACAAGATTCGTAAATAACTGATTTTAATTTCGTTTTAAATACATATATAGAGAGTTTACTAAGCACCTCGTTTAGCACACTAAGCATAATAAACAATAGAAGTGATCATGTATAAGTGACGGCTAGTGAAAAAGACTGAAGACTGGTGGGAGGCGTCAGTTCTAACCCGTCGGTGACAAATAGTTGCGAACGTGGCGCTCCTAGTGGCAAAAAGTTAAACTGATACAGGGATGTGTTAAATAAAAACTAATCAAAGACTAAACACCTGTTTTACATTACAGCTTTGCACTTATCTGAAATTCACTCCAAAAAGGAATGATACAAATATGTTTAGTAAAATTAATTGATATATAATCTCTTAATATTATTTAATTTATTTTTTATTTATTTTTAGGGCGATGAAATGGAAAGGAATTGTGACGTAGAATTGTCTGCTGGTGATTTTGAACCTCCGGTGAGAGGCGACGGTCTGAAGACTTATACTCATAATATAAATGCAAATAAGAAATTACCTCATTTCTACCCGGCATTTATACCGAGAACTACGTTCGAGATAGATTGCTCTAAAGCTCAGAGAAACCAAGTTACATTCCCTAAGGATATAATAAAAGCGAACGAGTGGAAGTTAGAACTGCCTCACGTAAGCCTTCGAACTAGGAATTCTGTGAAGAGAAAGACATTAGGTGTGTCCAATGTGGTTAAATCCACTCTCAGTAAGATAGCTCAAGAAATGACCGACAGGCAGGGTCCTCTAATCCCAGTAGCCATCAAAATCAACGAGATGGACACCAGTTGGACAGTTCATGTTCCCAGTTTGAATTTGAATAAAAAATTCCCCTCCAAAATTAATGTTAAGACCAATACTAAAGAAGTAGTCGGAACAAAAACTAATTTCAAAGAAGCCTATTGGGACAACGTCGAAGCCGATATGACGGACCTTTTAAAAATATCTGTAAAAAATGCGTCTATTCGGAATACAGTCAGATACCACAAACATAAGACGAGAAGTAGGATTTTTTTGAAAGAAGAAGTCGTCGAGGACACCTTGTTTAAACACGACCCTGTGAAAGAAGACGAGTTGAACGAAGATCCAAGGAAGGATCTGGGTCTAGCTTCCGATGTAGAAGTAGATACCGATTCTGACGATCTGTACATCGATGAACCTGTCGACCTTCTACCCGATGATTTATTTCCACCTGAGCCTGATGATCTTCCGTCTACAAAGAAACAACCGTCTAGAGGAAGTTGGTGTGTTAGACTTGTAGATTCCCCGGAAGTTGCAAAAGGTAGAAAAAATTCAGTAGGTAACGATAGTGAAACTGAACATAACATAAGTCTAGATACCGATGAAGAAGCGACTGAACCTGAGAAAGATAAAACATCAATAATATCTGAACCTTCCGCATCTTCTGATTCAACTACAGAGCCTTCTAATTCAATGAAAACACAATTAAATTCTGAATCCCCTCCTGGCCCTGGCGAATCCGGAACTAATCCTTCAGATAAAGATGATACTTGTGGTTCTCAACAAGATCCAATCGAAGAAGGACTTTTGGAAAAGCGATCTGAATCGTCAAATGCAGATTTAAGAATCCAAGAGAATAAACATTCTAAAAATGAAAATAAAAAACCTGACGAAATTCTTTCTGAGCCTGATCAAGTATTACCCCTTGATTTTAGTTGTGTTAAGCCTAATCGAGAAGGAGGAGTCTCCACTAGTCCTACAAGTAATGAAAAGGGAAGGGTTAACGGTGCCGATTTAACTAATAGCTGCCGACTAGAAGTTTTGAATGAAAAACCCTCATTTGTCTGTTCCGACGGGATTCATTGTGGAACAGACGATGAGAGTGTTGATTCTCCTCCTCCTGCCAGTGATTGTAATGAATCGATTGAGCACGAGAGCAGCGGTGAAAATTCAAAGTCTGCATCTCAATCAAATCCATCTTCCACCGCTGAAGAAAGCGTTTCTAACCAGAGCCATGATTCTCATCAAGTAGTCATTAAGAAAGAGGTCGATACTCCTGATTTTTCTGCAGGGGACATCTTAGTCAATCATGTAGAACCTTCCAGTATTCCATTAGTAAGTACCAGCAGGGCCAAAGGTCGTAAACGAAAGAACAGCAATCCATCTCATTCTGAAAACGATGTGACCCCGAAAGTTAAACATGTACGACCTTCGTCTTCTAATTTAATTATTCCTGACATGATAGACGCTATGAATTTAAGCCCCGCATTATCTATAACACCGGTCGGAACATTTGCGAAAAGGAAAAGCGGTAGACCTCGAAAGAAATCGCGTGATCCCCCTTCTAATCCCAGTGAAATTTGTGAACTTCTTTGGCCGATTAGTGGAGGTGAGAGTTCTACTCCTAATCGTAAGACAGGAAGAAAAAGAACGCCTAAAATCAGGCCTGCGGCGGATGTTTCAAATCAATCGTTCAATTTAAGTTTTACTGCTGAAAGGCACTTGAGTATGAGAGATAGCGTCATTGTACCGGATCAAGACTTGTCTACAGTTAGTCAAAACTCACCGGTACCTTCGGGAATTATAAATATGATGGACATGGTGGAAGATGTTAATCAAAAACAAAGCAAAACAAGGAATCGAAGGTCCGCCCCCCCTGAACCGTCCACACCTCAAAGGAAACCAAAGAATAAAAGGTCCACTGATGTTATGGTAGCTCTTGGAGATCGTATAACACCCACTTCTCCACTCACCAACCCCAGTAAGAAAGTAAGTTATAGCCACAATAGTTTTTCCTTTTACTAACTTTATTTTTTTTAAGTTTTAGGTAGTAATCTTACTACGGAAAGATTAAATTTTACTTTAAATCAAATTTTAATTATCATTAACTGCTGGAGACATACAGAGAAAAATAGACCCCAGCACCGGGACTTGAACCACGGGCCTCCTATATATCCGTTCAAATTTTTAATTATATTATAATTTTTAATCTTTCCGTAGTAAGAATATTACCTAAATCTTAAAAATTTGAATTTCTAATTGATTGTACTAGGTACAGGTACTAATTGAGTACTTTATAATTATAAGCGTTAATTCTCGGTCTAGTTCTATTGCCGTGAATATTGGCTTGCTAGACTTGTAGAAATAGATTGAAAGCTTGGTATCGGTAATAACAGAGAATGACATTCTCCGGTATAGCTCAGTTGGTCAGAGCGCCTGTAACAGATATATAGGAGGCCCGTGGTTCAAGTCCCCGTGTTGGGGTCTATTTTTCTCTGTATGTCTCCCATAGTTAATGATGATTATAATTTGATTTAAAACAATTTTTAATGAATTTATTTTTTAAATTTAGACATTTTTGAAAAAGAAAATGTTTTCTTTGTGCTTTCCAACATTGTCACTAGAGGTATCCCAAATACAGTAGAACCTCGATAAGAAATGACTCAAGGGGATTAGGAAAAACAGTCTTGTTATCAAGGTGCTCTTTTTGTTGAGGGTCGTGTTATCAAGGTTATTTTGGCTATCAGTCGTGTTATCAAGTCTAGACTTGTTCAAGGTCAACCCATTCCTGTATAGAGTCGCGTTATAGAGGTTGACTTCTCAAACGACTTGTTATTGAGGTTCTGAGTTAAGTTGTGAATTGGAAAAATTCCGTGTTATAGAGGTTGTTAGGATAATAGTAGTCGCGTTATAGAGGTTAATTTAACATTATGTGTTATGGCAATCTCAAGGGGATTTGAAAATTACACTTGTAATTGAGGTTGTCGTGTTATTGAGGGCCGTGTAAGCGAGGTTCTACTGTATTAGCAAGTAGATACCCATCAACAACTATAGTTATTAGAAAACAGCTGGCAGTGTCATTTCAAATGCTTGAAATACCAAATGTTTTATATATTACAGTTTGTGAACATAGCTTAATGCACAATAAATATAACATTTTTAACTAACACATATTAATTATTACAGGTAACATGTGGTGTGTGCTCTCAGTCAATGTCTGCTTTAGAGTATCAGAGTAAGCATCTCAGGGAACATAACTTCCTCTGTTGGCTCAATTCTGAAATGCCTTTGGTAAGTTATAATTATTAATATTGTGGGGGAAGCTAGAAATTGACCCTCTCTGACTTTTAATTTGGATTATAATATATTTCTAAATGTATTGGGTATAGGAAGGAAACAACGGATGACAGAGCTGGAAAAATTGAGTTTATAATGAAATATGAATGTAAATAGAGAGAACAATGTTCAACAACAAACTTTTATTACCACACTATATTCTAATAAAAATTTAATACAGTAGAGTCTCGCTAATCCGGGTTTAACGGGACCGGACCCAGTCCGGATTACCGAAAATCCAGATTAAACAGAATCAGTTTTAAAATGTCTGTAAAACAAGTTTTAGTTGGGTAAAACTATTAAAATAGAGATTTACTAATACAAAAGAGATTTACGATTAAAAAATACCTCTATTAGTCTCAAAAACTGTTCTGTCACCACTGCGAATATCAAATAAATTAAATTACGCAGGTGCAGGTATAGAAGAGACTTCCAGGGAAACAAGCTGTGTTCCGAAATGAAATTCGAGCACCGGCTAATCATTTCACAAAAAGTTAAGATATTGTACACTGGCGGCTTGGCGGCATTTCACGGAACTCCGTTGAACCACCGCTGCGTTTTTCTTTAAATCCTCTCCTCATCTCAGTCACATATAATTGTATTTCCTGGAATACTCTACCTTTATATCTTCCGCCCCTTACATTTCTATGGAACCGAAACCGATTTATCGATGTTCTTACTTATTCATAATTATTCTAAATCTGTTTATTTTTAACTGAAATACCGGGTATTCCTCGTGTCGAACGTTGGAATGTACACCTGTAAACTATACTAGGAACAATTTTATAAATGGTAATAGACAATAAAAGCAGAAACCCTGATAATCTTAACAATTCTTAAATCTGAATAGACCCTAGTTCCAAACTGTACATCTTTTTGGCCCGTCCGGATTATACGGATGTCCGGACTAGCGGTTCATTCAATAAACAGACGTTATCAGGAATGTTGTTTGTCATTTATCACTAAATTAAAAAGGTAATCATTTTTATCAATATCCGATTATAGAAACAGTTAAGATCATGTGAATTTCAATAAAGGTACAGAATTTCAATGTAATGGTGTTTTTAGATGGTTATGTCAGTCTTCAGTTCAGTCTCAGGTTTCAGTTGAGGTTTCAGGGTTTTGTTGATACTTCTCAAAACCTTTTTGCCGAGGGTGATGTGTCCGTCTGTCCGTCGCTCTTTGGTTCATAGCGCCCGAACCGTTTAAGCTAATGACCTGAAATTTGAAACACTAGTGCAACTTTTGGACCCAACCACAGGATAAATATACAGAAGTTAGAAATTAATTATGTGCATGTGCAAGTCGCAAAAATGTAAACTCAAAAATGTATATATTTTTTAAATTTTCAAGTGGGTATCAAATAAAAGTTGCTCAAAAGTAGGATACAAATATATGTATTCTTTTTTAAATTTTGCATTATTTTTTGGTTTTATAAGTCAAAATATACCCCCAAAAAAATCCCCCCCCCCCAACCACCATTATAACGGCTGGCCCTAAAATTTCAAAATAATTCATGCTAATACCTTATTGTGGGGCAATGAAAATTCTGGGAGTGCATTCCCAATTTTTTAAAATTGCCAATTTTGTGCGCAAAATTTGAAGTGCTCCCAAATTTTTTTTTTTTTTTAATTTGAATGGGGGTATCAAATGGAAGCATCTGAAGAGTAGGATACAAATATATTTATATATGCTTTTTTAAATTTTACATTTTTTATTGGTTTTATAGGTTTTATATACCCAGAAAAAATCTCTCCCCCCCCCTTAACCACTATATAATGGCTGGTCCTAAAATTTTTAAATAATTCATGATTATACCTAATGGGGGATAAAAATTTCCTGATAAAATGTAATTTATCTTGTCGTTATTACTGATAAAAAACATTGTCCCGGGGGATCAAACCCGGGATCCTTTAGGTCGAAGAAAAAAAAATCATAATTATATAACGGGTATGCTCAATCATCTACAAAACCATAAAAAGCTCTTGGACGCAAGTACTTGCCTGTGATGTTTTATTTTTTTTTGTTTTTTTTTAAGCCTCTTGAAGATTTCAACACGATGGTGCTTGTTGCAAGTCGAGGGAAACGTGCTCACCCTGATCACATCTTTACGTGTGACAAATGTGAGAGGCCCAACAAAAGTGCAAGCGGATTCCTTTGTCATATTCGATTCTGTGGAAAATCAAAAGATGTAAGTTTAGTTGTAGTTAATTTAATTTATATCAATGATTAATTAGTTTAAATACAGAGCCTTATTAGAAAATTACTCTCCATTTAATTCTGTATCTACACCTACACTGTCAAGGTAAGAAATTTTTTTTTTTACTTTAAGTCTGATTCTCAGTGTTCAGACAAAACGATTTGCAGTTTGCGTGTTATGAGTTGTGACTTTGACAGCTCGAGAAAATCTGAAGAACTGGAGTGGGGAGCCAATGAGAGGTCAGGATTTTTAATTCTAGGAGGTTGGGCCAACTGAGCAAACAAAAATGTCACTGGTCCCACCCCTCCTACAGGCCTAGTGCCTTTATTGTTTTCCTCATTTAGGTTTGCCAATCTGAGTGTCAAAAATCACAAGTCATAACTGTAGTCTAGAAGTTTCAAAAATGATTTAGTTGGGCTTGATCCAGTAAAATTGAAAGTTGATGGTCCAGTAGCACCTTCCACCCATCTCACATACCACTACAGTCTTCGCACAACTAGAGTCGACGCGTTGACAGGGAAAATTGAGTGACACACAGATTGGCCAACCTCTTTGGGGGAAAAAATAAAGCCACTACGAAGCCTTCTTATACTGTTATCCAGAGGGCCTCTCCCCTCCACTAGAGACATTTATCTTTGCCCAGTTGGCCCGACCTTTTGTCCGGGAAAATCTCAAGCTCTCATTGGCTCGTCCCCCCCTTTTGCTAGTTTTTCCTGCGCTGTCAACGCGTTGATTCTAGTTGTGCGAAGACTGTAGGGTTCTGTTGGACAGGTCTAAACCCTGTATGTTTAGGAGAGTTCATTAGTATGAATCGCTTCTGAACACACACTCCTCTACTTGTTGTTTTCTCATTTAGTAGAATTTCTCGTTTAGTGTTTTCTACATTTAGTCTGGACTAGCCTTTCTGGACCTAGCATAGAGGATTGACATTTTGAGGCTTAAAATATTCAGCAAATTCCATCCTTTAGTAAGGAAGGTGTCTTACTTTTAAGCCCCGTTTACACAGTGATAGTTTTCCCACGATAGAACTATCATGTCTGTCTACGTCATAGAACTATCGTGGAGGTGTACAGTCTACAAGGCGAGAGTTAACATTTGTCAAAACTTGTAGTCTTGTACTCAAAGTTATATCCATATCCTACATTTTTGACGTGGAGTTAGAAGTAAAGCATTTATGATATTATAATACATATACAGCATACTGAATATAGTACAATATAGTCATATTGTCGAAAAATACAAAATCTGAAATCAAATATGAAGCAATCTATCATATTTGCTGCCTTTTAGATAAACAAACATTCAGCATCTAAGTATCTAGCGTGGTAGTTATTAAATCTGCCGTGTGAGTACTCTGACTGCTGTGATAGAATACTCAACTACCTCGTCTGACGACATAGTGTGATGGATGATATATCTATCTTGACAAAATCTAACACTACACGGTGGGGGGCCTGGGTGGCTCAGAGGCTAGCGCACTTGCCGTGTGATGACGCAAGTTAAGCAGCCTCGAGCAGGGTCAGTAGATGGATGGGTGAACGCTTCTGACCACAGCTCTGGGTTCAATTCCCGGACCGGGACCCCCGCTCAATGTCAACCCAGCATTGTTTAAATAAATGGGAAGCTCCTCGAAAGAGTGACGCCACCAGGTTTCGGCCTGGAAACCATGATGATGACACTCTTGGTTGTAATACAACGAGGAGGGGAGTCATGGTTAACGACCACATCTTCACACAAGTGTGAAGATTTCGGTCCCTAACCCGGATTTGTTCGATGGGCCCACCTAAGTGGCCTGAGTCTTCGAGTGTAAAAGCCCCCCGGGAAAAAAAAACAAAAACAAAAAACAAAAAAAAAAAAAACCTACACGGTGATAGTTAATATGCAATGGTTGCTATCATGACCTCAACTATCATGTAAACGGGGCTTTATGGAAAAGCTTACTTACTTCAATTTCTTATGAGCTTGTAAAGTCCTGGCCTTTTCAACTATTTCCTTCCATTAGTTACTCTATTAAGTGGCCTGGAGTCTGCCATATTCTCCTCCACATCTCTTCTTCAAAGTTGGATGCAAGTATAGACTCTAAAGCCTTGTCCACACTAGTAGACATGTTGCACGATTTTGGTCTCAGAGACAATGTCCAGCGATTTGTCTATAGACATGGGCTAGACAATCAGCGTCTACGGTCTCGTTGCTAGACCAAAAATCCCATGTCTGGTTTCCATTCGAAACGGTGAACACGTTGCGCGACATGTCTACAGTGTGGACGCTTTCTCAGACGAGACTTGAGTCTCTCCTACTGCTATGCACATTTTTTTGAGTTAAAGTTATATAATGATAATAAATAGATCATAATTGATGGTCTATTGAATTGAATAATTATTAGTTCATGTAAACGACCCTATTAATAGTCCAAGCCAGATTTAAAAAATGCATCAGGCTAGTCCTATAACAGTTATTAACCTAATTTATCATTATAATGGCGATGATTGATAAATTAATATTAGTTTGACGTACTTTTTATTAGAAGAAAATACAATTCAAAATTTTAAACCTTCTGATTATAAAGTTCGCGTAAAAAACAAACTAAAACTAAAATCTTTAGCCAGAGACGAGAATAATTTGACAAAAACACAATTTTAGGTGTAGACGCTAGATCGAGTCAATAGACGGTCTCAGTAGACGTCTATAGACACATCGCCCAACATGTCTATAGACATGTCTACTGGTGTGGACTAGACATGTCTACTAGTGTTATTAGACATATGTCTACTAGTGTTATTAGACACATGTCTACTACTAGTTTATTAGACATGTCTACTGGTGTGGACTAGGCTTAAAGACAGGTTTTCATCTAGCACTTACACAGCCTTAATAATACAGGAGTAATTTTAATGCTTTTAATATTTTTTTTATTTTATTTCAGGAAGCTGACAGTTTAATGATAGTTTGTGAACAATGCAATCGCTTGTTCAAACCTAATTGCATTGATCAGCACGTGAGATCAGCTCATACAAAAAGTGCTTTGACTCCTGAGCAGTCAAGTGCACTTAATACACCTTCATCAGCAAGATTAACCGCTGCCAAGTAATTATATTCTCTTTATTAAATTAAATTTCATATAAAGTAAGACCTTTTTCAAAAACTTTTAAGGTTAAGATATAGTTCATTGTTTAGGCTGAATAATGGTGTGTTATTTTAAACTACTGACCAACATATTTTCAAGTGTACTGACCAACATAGTTTTAAGTGTGAAATGTAACAACCGTGCACGAAAATGTTGTATTCACGTGGCTTAATTACCAAGTTTTAAATAAACTTAATTCCGGCTTAAAAATTTAAAAAATTATTTCCCATCTGTCCCACATGCTGCAATATATCTGAAATTAGTCCGAGAACATTCCATAATTTTTCCTGATTTTTTTTAAAAAGTCAAAATTTTCAGTCTAAGTTCAATTTTAGATTCCAAAATAGCACTTAAATTTGATTCACCCAAATACGCTACTGTGCTTGATGCTATAATGCTTCCAGGTACAATCTACATTCTAGAAAAGCAGTATAAATGTGCTGTTCTTCTCTTCAGTTTTCAGTATATCTTGTTGTTGCTTTGAATTAGCATCACAATGCACCACACCTCTGAAGATGCTTCCAGTAGAGGAAGCATCTCTGAAGATGCTTCCAGTAGAGGAAGCATCTCTGAAGATGCTTCCAGTAGAGGAAGCATCTCTGAAGATGCTTCCAGAAGAGGAAGTATTTCTGATGATGCTTCCAGTAGAGGAAGCATCTCTGAAGATGCTTCCAGTAGAGGAAGTATCTCTGATGATGCTTCCAGTAGAGGAAGCAAAACCGAATTTCGGACCCTTTGTGACTTGACGCAGATTTCACCAAATTGTTCAGTACGAGTGAACCATAGGCCTGTGGATGACACTAAACAACCACTAGTCAACCAGATACTAAGTTATAGTATGTGATAACAAATTCCAATTTCTACCCTTATTACTTAAACAATTTTCTTAACTGTGCAAAGGTGATTCTGATTCCACTTATTACGTAATGGAGGTAGAATACACAAAAATATTGGAGTGGTAGAGCAGGAAACATCTAAAAATGTCTAAGAAATTAAAGCAATATAAAATATTATTTCCAATATTATTTATTAATCACTTCCTGAATACTAGTATTTTATTTATTTATTTATATTAGGCAAAGTTTTAAACGGGTTTTTATTTTATTTTTGTATTATATTTATTATATATCTTTTTTATTATATTTTTTTTTTTAGTACAAAGAAAAAGATTAGTGAAATTGTTGGAATCCTTTTAACCCAAGATGATGTGGAAAAAGTAATCAAGCCAAATACTCCTTCAAAAGTAAGTTTGCTTTTTGTATTTTTGCTTCCAAGCTTACCAAAGGTAACAGAAGCTGATTGTTTTGAAGAACCAATTTTTTTATGTATCCAATTTCAAAAAATTTTTAAGACAGAACTCCGTTTCAGACATCGAGCAACATTGTGTCTGTCTGTCTCTCAATTTTTGCGAACCAACATATTTTAAAAACTTCTGTTCCAATTTTAATGAAATTTGGATGGTTGGTCAAAGTTAGCCCATTGTTAGTCCCATGTAAGTTTCAACCTTCTGCACCCATTTGTTTCTCTTCCACATTATACAAACATAAATTTATGTGCATCTTCAAAAGTACTTATCTCATTTCTTTATGTAATTTTGATGGTTTGCCGAAATTAGCCTGCAGATAATCCTTCAACCATCTGTGCTTTTTAAATCTTGCTAAATTGATACTTTAATTCATGTAAAAAATCAAAACAATTTTGACAGGCTGAAAAAGCTGGGGAAGGGGAGAAATTAAATAAATTTGACAAGAGGATATATGAGCCACACTAATTTTGACTATTTAAAGCACCTAGTTAATTTGTCCTAAAATAGTTATTTATGCACCTAGGGAGTAAAGTAAGCCATTATTTCCTGAGCGAAAAAGTTGGTTCTTGAGGCGAAGCCGAAGGAACCATGGTCCCTAAATCCCGATGAAGGCTGAGGGAATTAGACTCTTTAATTTCCGAGGCATAGCCGCGGGAATAACTCTAATTAGCTCCCGAGGCGGAGCCAAGGGAGATAATTATCACGAGGGTAATAATGGCACTTTACTCACGAGGTACATACAATATTTTATCTCCAGTAGGAAGAAAATACACATTTTCGTCCATTGCACAGTTTTTATTTATTATTTTAATAAATAACAATAATTATTAGCACTTTTAATAGCAGATATAAGAGATTCAATATAAAATAACAAATAAGAATTGGAATTAAACTCAAATAGAAGGTTATTTAGATGCAGGTTATAAACAAAGATAAACATGGTCGAAAAGCAAGTGTCGCCAACCTGATTTCAACAACTCTTCATCTTTACTTTTTTTGCCTACTTTACTTTTTCGTCCTACTTTTACTTTTTCGCCCTACTTTTTGAGTTCAGGGATAAAAAGACTTACTTTAGTCCCTCTAAACTAATTCAAAATCATAAATTTTTCTCCCTACTGGAGATAAAATATTTTTATTTGATGCTCTCTTGAGTTGTAAGGGGTTGAGAAATACCGTAAAAATGTTAATAAAAAAAATAGAAATGTATGGAGAGTCTTACCTAGATATTTAAACACTTATTAAATCAAATATGATTCATCAAGAATATCTTTTTAATTCTCTTAAGGATATTTAAGATCCCCTATGACAATATTTCACATTATTATATTGAAGCTAAGTAATACATATATAAATAATTTATTATTTATTTGTGTAAATATAACAATATTTTGTTTCTGATTTCAGTCGGAGCCTTCGAATAGAGTAATTACAAAGAAATTATTAAAGTCTTGGAAGGAAGCTGATGCTAAAGGCTCTCCACTCTTCTGCCCCATTACAAACTGTGATTTCCGTTGTAATTGTTTTGACACAATACAGTCACATTATCGGGCCTGCAATCCTTTGGATCCTTCCCAAGTAAGTTCTTTCCTAAAAAGTCAAAGCTCTTTTTTTTCTCATATAAAGAGAAAGTATTTTACAATTTTGGTTGTATTCATACTACGGAAAGATTAAATTTTAATTTAAATCAAATTATAATTATTATTAACTACGGGTACAGACAGAGAAAAATACACTCCAGTGCCGGGATTTGAACCACGGGCCTCTATATTTCCGTAAAATATGAATTTTTAATTGATTGTACGAGGTACAGGTACTAATTGGGTACTCTATAATTATAAGCGTTATTTCTTGGTCTAGTTCTATGTCATTAATTTTTTGACTTCTCAGACTTGGGGAAAATTGAAAGCTTAAATTCGGGACAAGGTATCATTAACGTCAGAGAAAATCATTCTCCTGCGTAGCTTAGTAGGTAGAGCGCAATACTGGAAATATAGAGGCCCGTGGTTCAAATCCCGGCACTGGAGTGTATTTTTCTCTGTCTGTACCCGTAGTTAATAATAATTATAATTTGATTTAAATTAAAAGAGAAAGTATTGTGATAGCGCCAAAATTTGATTATGAGATTTTGATGGATATACATAAAAACGTTTTGAGGTCCCTTGAGTAAAAAGAGCGTTTTTTAAAAAATGTCTGTCGTTCATCTGTGCAGAGCAATGGAGCCTAAACTACTGAGTAGATTTTGACTAAATTTGGCATACACGTTTAGAAAAAAAACTCCCCCCCCCCCCAAAAAAAAACTGAAAAAATGTGAAACAAATTTTTTTTCTTGATAACATTTGCCACAATTTTGATTAAAAAATCTAAAATGTAGTCCATTTAAATACGAATCTAATAATTAGTAAGCCGTTTTCTTGGAATAAATCTAGTTACTGAGGAAATAGCTTTAAACACAGACGGAGAGAGGCCGAATTTGATTCCTGGGGAGGTTATTTTTATGATAATATATTTTGATAAAATTTTCAATAATAATTAAACGAACCTATGAAAATCAAAAACTATTAAATGGAAAACACTGGGCTGAGTAATTATGAACTCATATATGAGAACGTTTGTTGTGTTTGTTTATTGATGATTTATATTTTGTTTCTTATTTATTTTTGCAGCAAGTATTCATGTGTAAGGTATGCCCTTATCAGACAAATTACAAGGAACACTATTTGTGTCATATGAAAGAAGAACATTGTCTTCTTGTACATTTGCCAGAAAATGTTGGTAAGTATTCTCTTTTCCTTTTTGCTTTCTTCGAAAGGCGTCCAAACGTAGTATTTACGGGCTTGACAAATTAGTCATATATATATTGGTAGAAATCATAAAAAAGGGAATTTAAATGTTAAACTAATTTATTAATATAAAAACATATTTTTAGAATTGATTTTTTTCTTTTTATGATTTCTCCTATAATTATTTAATCATAATTTAAATTATATTTTATTTGAGCTACCTATTAGTTCTGTTGTTTTTCCTTTTTTTTAAAAAAAAAACAAAAAACTATGCTACTTTTTATCTTGAGCCAACTTTACATGGTGCACTGTACACAACCCCCTCAAATTATTGATTCAAGTTAAATTTGATCAATTTATTACAACTTTTTAAGGTGTGCTACTTCAAAAGTTGAGTAGTTGTATAATATTAGTGAATATACCTAAAAATAATTTCTTCTACCCTATGTTTGTGTTACAGCATACTACCCTATCAAGTTTTTAAAGGATCTCGAGGATGACATGTACTGCTCATTTACTTGGGTTAGATGTACAACTATATTCAAACCTTGTCTTCAGCTAACTAGAGAACTGTATGTATTACAATATACTAAGTAATCTGTCTTTATGACTTTCATACTTAGAAAATATTAATTACTTGCATTATTATGAGAAATACATCATCTGTGGACTTTTCAACTTTATAGGTAGAGTCGTAAAGTGTGTTTTAAAAAAAATATATATATTATTACAAAATTTGTACCTCAAAATAAAAGTGTTGAAAATACACATAAAGATTAAACTTGTTGAGTTCTTTGAATTAAATGATACTTGTTTAGATTATTACTTCCCTATGTTAGTTTTATAATATAAATGACTATCACTCATACACAATGGGATGTTTAGTCCAATGTGCTTTGGAACAAAGGATTCCCCTCTGTTTTTTTTATATAAGGGGAGTAACAATCTAAAGAAAAAAGTGTCAATTAAATCATTTGACTGTGATAAAGTGAAGGGTGGAAGGGTTATTTTTCTACCTTTCTCCCCCTATAGGGGGCAAAATATTGAAAATAGAAAAAAAAAGTTACAAGTAAAAGTTTATTATTTTTCACTGTAGAATCCAAATATGCTATCAAAAATATACACTCCAATTTGAAATTTTGAAGTTGGGTGGCCTAGGGGCAAAGTGGGTGGTTGCCCCTGGTGGGTGATTGCATGAAAACAAACTTCCCTTTGCATGATAGAGATCCCCCAAGTTTCATTAATTTATCTCAAACCGTTCAAAAGTTAAGAGGGGGGGGGGGGGGAGACTTTTGGACCACCCTGTATAATAAACATTAATTATAATTTTTAAGTTTTTGGTAGTTTTCATACTACGGAAAGTTAAATTTTAATTTAAATCAAATTATAATTATTATTAACTACGGGAAACAGACAGTGAAAAATACACTCTTGTCCCGGGATTTGAACCACGGGCCTCTATATTTCCAGTATAGCGCTCTTCCATCTAAGCTACGCAGGAGAATGATTTTTCACTACCGTAATCGATAACTAGTCCCGAATCCAAGCTTTCAATATTCATATACATTTAGACATTGTCTATATACATTTAGACAATGTCTAAATGTATATGAATATTGAAAGCTTGGATTCGGGACTAGTTATCGATTACGGTAGTGAAAAATCATTCTCCTGCGTAGCTTAGATGGAAGAGCGCTATACTGGAAATATAGAGGCCCGTGGTTCAAATCCCAGCACAGGAGTGTATTTTTCACTGTCTGTTTCCCGTAGTTAATAATAATTATAATTTGATTTAAATTAATTATAATTTAAAGTTGTTTTTTTTTAAAAAAAATAATAATAATAATAGTTTCTTAATGTCTTAAAATGTATTTGTATTTTCTGTTACAGGAAAGATAAATACTTCTCTAAAGAGTCGCTATTCCCAGATATGCTTGTAGGGTGGGAAAATTGGATGTCTTTAGAAGATGATAATCCTGCTTATCAACCAAGTTATCACACTTCTCCTGCCATCAGGTATAATTCTACTAATGAATGGCTCAGATTACCCTGCTACAGTGCTGCATCGTTCAAAGGTTGTACATTTTATCTTTTATACTGTGTACCTTGTTTTATTTTCCACTTACAACTTAATTTTGTAACATTAAGTTTATTCCTTGACTCTCCAGATATAATAACTGGCACTTCTTTAGACTGTTACTTATCTTATATAAAAAAAAGGAGTATTAATCTAAAGAAGGTGTACGGAATGATCTTCTTTAGACTGTTACTCCCCTTATTAAAACAAAAGTGAGATATTCCTTTGTCCCAAAGTACATTGGACTAAACTGTTAGAGAGTGACCAACTTCGCCTCTACCCACCGTCTTTTGTTTTTGACATATTTTTATTTTATATTTGTCATTATTACATTTAAAGATCTTAAAAAAAATAATAGTGCTTTATTTCACAGCTGATATAAAATGTTATGGGCCCACTGCGCTGTCCTAATTGTTATTTAGACTAGATTCTACAGCCCACTCTTAAAAAAAAAAAAAAAATCAACAAGAACTAGACTTTGGGCAAACATTTATTCAATTTTTTCATTGATTAAAAAGGTTTTTTTAAAAAAAGTTTTCTGGCACTTTTTAGATTGTTGCTCCCCTTATAAAAGAACAGAAGGGAGTAAAAATCTAAAGAAGGTGCACGGAATGTTCTTCTTTAGACTGTTACTCCTCTTATAGAAACAGAAGTATGATATTCCTTTGTTCCAAAGTACATTGGACTAAACATCCCTTTGACTTAATAGTTATTTAGACAAAGTAATGTATAAATAGTTTTATCCTTTTAGGTTTCTGTACTAAGTACAAAAAGAAACTTTATATAACGGCTCTATCTGTCTGTCTGTCGGTCCGTTGCTTGTTTCAATTCATAAACTACTATAGCTAGGAACATGAAATTCGGCACACAGGTGCATCTCGGCATTTGAGATAACTGGACAAATTTTGGATTTTTCACACTTAATATTTTCATGATGGCGGCCAATATGGCGGGCGACTAAAAAAGGTTCTTAGTAACTATGACATGTTATACATCAATTCAGAGGTCTTGAAGTGTAGAAATAAAATATATGCAATTATTAAAATTTTACACTTAAAATTTTCAAGATGGCGGCCAATATGGCGGGTAACTAAACATTGATTTAGTTACCATAACATGTTATACATCAATTTAAAGGTCTCGAAGAGTAGAAAAAGAGCATTACTGTTAAAATTAGTGTAATTATATTACACTTAATAATTTTATCTTTAATATACAGAAACCGGCGATTATCGCCCCACATACTTATGTGAAGCACGCCTTACTTGTTATATTCTAAAAAACATAGGGGAGTGATAATGTAAAGAAGTACGTAATAACTTATCTCTCTATTTACTGCATGGAATTTAATCAATTCTATACACTAGAGTCGTCATTACTGCCTGCTTCAGTTGTGTTAATTGCATTTTTCGTTGCAGGAGAGAGTTTACTGTGGACTGGCGGTAGTATTCACTCGATGGCTTGGTGTCCAACTCCACCTAATGTTGTTACTGATCAGTTTCTGGCTATATCTTGTCTTCTTAATTTAAATAATGTATTTACTATCGGTAATACTTATATCCATCCCACCACTGTGCAGTTGTGGAACTACGGATCCGTTCTTAACAGGTAATTCATTTATACTTTGTTTTATCAATTTTAATTATTATAATTTTATCAATTATTCCCTGAGCGAAAAAGTTGGTTCTTGAGGTGAAGCCGAGGGAATTAGACTCTTTAATTCCCGAGGCGCAGCCGAGGGAGATAATTATCGCAAGGGGAATAATGGCACTTTACTTACAAGGTACGTACAGTAGAGTCTCGTTTATCCGGACCCCGCTAGTCCGGACATCCATATAATCCGGATGGGCCAAAAACTATGTACAAATTGGAACCAGGGCCTGTTAAGATTTATTAATTGTTAAGATAATTGGAGTTTCTGATTTTATTGTCTATTAAAATGTATAAAATTGTTCCTAGTATAGTTTATAGGTGTATATTCAAACAGTCTAACACGAGGAATACCAGGTATTTTGTTAAAAATTAACAGATTTAAAAATAAGTAAGAACATCGATAAATCTGTTTCGGTTCCGTAGAAATGTAGGGCGGAAGATATAAAGGAAGTATATTTCAGGAAGTACAATTATATGTGACTGAGATGGGGAAGGGTTTTAAGAAACATGTAGCGGCGGCTCAACCCAGTTCCATGAAATTTTGCCAAGCCAACAATGTCTAATGTCTCAACTTTTTGTGAAATGATTATCGCTCCTCGAATTTCATGTCGGAACTCGGTCTGTTTCTCAGGAATTCCCTTCTATACTTTAGAAGTTATTTTTACGATAAAAACCTCGATTTTAATAGTTTTACTCTACTAAAGCTTGTTCTACCGACACATTAAAACTGATTCTGTTTAATCCGGACTTTCGGTAATACCTACTGGGTTCGGTCCTGTTAAACCCGGATTAGTGAGACTCTACTGTACAATATTTTATCTCCAGTAGGAAGAAAATACACATTTTCCTCTATTGCACAGTTTTTATTTATTATTTTAATAAATAACAATAATTATTAACACTTTTAATAGCAGATATAAGAGATTCAATATTAAAAACAAATAAGAATTGGAATTGAACTCAAATAGAAGGTTATTTAGATGCAGGTTATAAACAAAGATAAACATGGTCGAAAAAGCAAGTGTCGCCAACCTGATTTCAACAACTTCATTACATTAGCCATTCATTGTCTACTATTTGTAAAATAATTAAGTTGCAATCTTTACTTTTTTTGCCCTACTTTACTTTTTCGCCCTACTTTACTTTTTCGCCCTACTTTTACTTTTTCTCCCTACTTTTTGAGTTCAGGGATGCAAAAACTTACTTTAGTCCCTCTAAACTAATTCAAAATCATAATTTTTTTCCCCTACTGGAGATAAATTGATTATTAATAATAAAGATTTAATTTTTACTCTGAAATATTTGCTTGGAAAATATTGGACACCCTCTCCTCCATCCCTATCACACTCCGTCCATCATTCAGTCTGACCCTTTTGCCATTTAATACTCTTGATAATACTCTACTACTACCCCCCTCCACTACAACTTCTGTTCAACTGCTCTGATTTGCATCGGACAAACGCCATAACTCTTGGAATTTTATTCCTGATAAACTAATTAATTTTTCAATTTTTTAAGTTTTTGGTAGTTTTCATACTACGGAAAGTTAAATTTTAATTTAAATCAAATTATAATTATTATTAACTACGGGAAACAGACAGTGAAAAATACTGGAAATATAGAGGCCCGTGGTTCAAATCCCGGCACAGGAGTGTATTTTTCACTGTCTGTTTCCCGTAGTTAATAATAATTATAATTTGATTTAAATTAAAATTTAACTTTCCGTAGTATGAAAACTACCAAAAACTTAAAAAATTGAATTTCGAATTGATTGTACAAGGTACAGGTACTAATTGAGTACTTTATAATTATAAGCGTTAATTCTGGTTTAGTTCTAATGTCATAAATATTGACTGTCTAAATGTATATGAATATTGAAAGCTTGGATTCGGGACTAGTTATCGATTACGGTAGTGAAAAATCATTCTCCTGCGTAGCTTAGATGGAAGAGCGCTATACTGGAAATATAGAGGCCCGTGGTTCAAATCCCGGCACAGGAGTGTATTTTTCACTGTCTGTTTCCCGTAGTTAATAATAATTATAATTTGATTTTAATTAATTTTTTTTTAATTTAATTTTTGCTTTATTATTTATTATTTTTGTTATAGGTACTATAATTTTTTGCATTTATTATAAAAATATGGGTGACGAAGCTAAAAGATTACTTCTTAATGAACTGGAAAAGACTTTCATCGTGCACAACATATGTTCGATTAAATTCCTAATTTACAAACTCAAGAATCTGCTCGGTCGATTATTTTACATTTTCATGTCTTTACTTTGGCGCATAAACTTGATAAGCTTTACCAAAAAACGACACCAAAAAGCGTTACATAAAAATGTCTCACTGTCTTGTAGACTTGTATGCAAGCCATTTTTTAAAAAAAAATGTTGCTTATTTATATTTATATTGGGGTTGATTTAGATGGAGACGCTATTTTAAAATATTGATCTATTAGTATTTGTATTTATTTATTTGTATATTTTGTTCTAATTGGTTTGCTGTTGGGTTTCAGTGAATGGCTAGAAAACAGTGGAGACACTGCTAAGACTCCAAGCCTTTCCTATGCTCTTTGTATAAACGAAGGGCCCGTATGGGACTTAGAGTGGTGTCCCTCAGGCTGCTATGACTTGAGACGTATTGGTCTGTTAGCCTGTGCAACTGCTTCCGGAGCTGTCAATATCTACACCCTCCCTCATCCCAATCAATTAAATATACCTACAGAAAGGTAAGAGGAAATTTGATTTAAAACTCCATTCAATAATTCTTATCCACCGATGCACCATGTCATTTTTGATGATGTCCTTTTCCTCCAGCCAGCTCTGTAAACTTAATGTTAAATTATTGGTGCAAAATTTAAACTGGTTAATGCTATGCAGAAGTGTGATATACCTCTAGAAAGAACTTCAAAAATTATTTGTATAATGCACTGTGTAATAATGTCAATATTGGACATCTGAGGTACAGAATTAAAACAGGAAAATTAAGTTCAATGCTTCAAGAACTACCATAAAGGCGGAAATACACACTCTAGTTACTCGCACAAAAACATACGAGTAGCTCGCAGAGGAGAGCTACTGGCATGTGTATACATCAAATTGCATGCAAGTAAAAAGCATGTGAGTAAATCACACGAGGTTTGATTTTTGTCTTGCCAGTGGCACAAGTCGAGGAGAGGGGGAACTAATAAGGCACATGTAAACAGCCTGCCAGCGCAAGGTTGCTAGTAGCTAGCACGAGTCTCCCTCAGTCTTCAGTAGCGTTCCTTCCTTTCGTGTGTATCTGACAACAACTCATCTACTTCCTCCGGAAGCATTCGCAATTGATTCCTAAAACCATTGACGTCCCCGAACCGCATTTCATTTAGTAGCCACTGACTCGCTCCATGTACCTAATTCCCATCTAGCTATCCAATCTTTACCCACACTCTTCGTGTCTTTTTATTATTTTTCTAATGTTTTAAAACACAGTTTTTGCAAGTAACAGAACAATCTGGTTAATATCATTCCGCACCGATACATTCATAAAGTACATTGAAACAATTAATAAAAATATCAAATTTAATTAAATCAAATACAATTATTTAATAATTTATTCCGGCTAAAAGAAGGCAAGAAACGATTGCCTGTTTCAAAACTAGAACTGTGACTGGAGTTTGTATTGTCTTGTGCTAGTAGCTCGCACAAGACCGATCATCCGGATGATACTAGCATGCTGTTTCACTGGCAAATGTACACAGCGTCTGCAGCATGCCAGCTACTGACGTGCTAGTAACTCGCCACTGGCATGCTTTTTTACTAGCATGTGTATTTCCGCCTTAACACTTTATTTGAGTGATGCTTTCTTACTCCTAAAAAGTATAACTAACACTTGTTCACTATATTTGTTATTATTTTCTATAAAACAGTTTGGATTAAACATCCACATTGCCCATTTTTGGGGCCAAGCAGTAACTAGCACAGCCTATATATACTAATTCCTGTCAATACTTTGGCCAGAGGCTCATTGAGGTGCATGTGCTGCAGGGCAGGGCAGCTGTTTATTCCAACCGCATACGAGACACTGCTCAAAATGAGATGCTAGAGCCACTGGTGTCAGATTGGCCACGTGTGGCATAGTACTGCACTGCTCTGTGCCTCAATTTGCTCAGTTTCTTATATTTCTGAGGTTGAAAAAACTGTGCTCTCAATGTAGGGCACACATTGAGGTTTAATATGTTTTTTTTTAACTTGTCTGCAATTTTTATTGATATTTATGGCCAACTATAAAATTTGCACTGTTTTTTAAATGAGCTTTTATGTTTTGTTTTTGCAGATGTCCATTATTTAAAGGAGTGCCTACAATGAGGCTACTGTTAAGTAGAAACGAGAGTTTTCAGTGTCAGAAGATTTCATGGTCCCAAGTTAAACCTCATAAGTAAGTTAACTTTATCATTTCAAATTATAACTTCTACAAAATATAATTTATAGCAATCTACTTATTACTTCTTCAAATGCTTTTAAGTTTTTTAGCTAGTATTCTTACTACGGAAAGATTAAATTTTAATTTAAATCAAATTATAATTATCATTAACTAAGGGAGACATACAGAGAAAAATAGACCCCAGCACCGGGACTTGAACCACGGGCCTCCTATATATCCGTTACAGGTATATATAGGATGTCCGTGGTTCAAGTCCCGGTGCTAGGGTCTATTTTTCTCTGTATGTCTCCCGTAGTTAATGATAATTATGATTATTACTTCTTGTAAAACAAAATGTATCACTTTTAAAACAAGCCGTCCTTGAATTTGAACAGCACTTAGGTTTTAAGTTTTAACACTTTAAAATTGGAAAAAATATATGGTTTAAAAAGTTCTAGAAATGACTGTTGTTGCCTGAGATGGCTAGTCCAGGTTCATATTGTGGATGTTATGCAGGTTTATTTTACAATCCAGGTTTCCTCTTACCTTTCTCTTCTAAAGTTGTATTGTCGGATGATAAGGAGAATGAGATGTTACAATATGTTACTTACCCCTAATCCTTTTTTTCCAGATTAATTGCCGGAGGTTTTGTCAATGGAATTGTTGCGATATGGGATTTAAGTGTTACGTCAACATTTCTCAGAGAAGGAAGTGTACTCTATCCTTGCAGGTTGTTCCAGGCTCATTACTCCACTGTTACTTGTAATTATTTTTGTCATATATTTTTTTTGGATTAGAAGAAAAGTTTTAAATAAACACTAAGAATTTGCTAAAAATTTGGTGCAGAGGTTCTTCTATAGTACATTACGTGTCGAGTGCGGAAAGTAGCATTTTGCATGCGAGTGTGGAGTTTGCACCCGAGCGACAGCGAGGGTAGTAAAACCACACGAGCAATGCAAAATGCCGTTTTCGCACGAGTTGCGTACCGTACTTTATCTACGATTGTTAGATTTAAATAATAATTACAGAAAAAATAAACTTGCTGTATGTAAGTTCGCATCTCTCTCTTGATAAAGATGACATTTATTCTTGAGTTTGAGTTGTATTTTTCGCCGAATTAATTATTTCTGGAGGAGTATTATTCTCCACATTTTCGTCAAAGTCACTTGATTAACTCATTGTTTTTCGCTTAAAACTCGATATAAACAGTTACTTTAATAAAAGAACAGCAAATTAGTTTTGTTAACAATGTAAACAAACTCGTTAATCGTGCGTAAAGCTGAAGAATTCCTCTTCTTTACCGCACTAGCGTGGTAAAGAAGAGGAATTATTCAAAACTATGAGACGCGCATGCGTAATGAATACAACTACATAAAGAATCACTTTCTACTTTCTACGCATCTAAACAGAGATACAATGTTTTTATTTCGAATCAATCGTAGATAAAAGTATTTTTCTTTCTCAGAATAAAGCTTGGGAATTTGATATTGTTATTGCAATGAATTCACTCATTTTAGACACCTGTGTTCACAATTTGACTATTTCAACTTTCCTGTTTATTTCTCAAATCTCCATTTAATTACTTCATTAATTGGATTGAGTCATTTTTAGTCAACAGTCCTTGGTTTTAGAAAGGTTTACAAGTAATTTTTTTTTTTTATTATTTGGATCTTCAGGGGTTATTATTAACACACTTTTAAAAAGTTGATATTTCATCCCTTAATTGGATATCTTCAAACCTCGTTATGAAGTCAGGATGTTTCTATTTTGAAATCTTCTTTACTGATAATTTGGTAAAATGTCTATTTAGATCTGGGTGCAATGCCTGATGTACTGACTCTTATCAGTAAGTTGATTGAGCTCTATTGACTCACATCAGGCATTTTACCCTAACTAATTAGACATTTTACCAAATTACCAGTAAAGAAGATTTTAAAATAGAAACATCATGTCTTCATAACAAGGTTTGAAGATATCCCACTTAAGGGATAAATATCAACTTTAAAAAAAAAAGAAGAAAAAACGTTTTTTTTTTATTAATAAATCCTCTGAAAACCCAAATAATAAAAAAGAAACGTGTGGTGTCGTAGGACACCCGGTAGGAATGAAGTTCCTGATGCTTTATATTAAATATAAATTATATAATTACAGTGAGTATATGATACTAACTACTTATACATGGCAGAGTTAGAAAAGAGACAAAATTAAAAGTAACAAACTGTTTTTACCTAGGAAAAATTAAAAGAAAATCATTATTTGTATCATTAAAGCAAGTGTCTTACTATAAATATAATATTGAATATAAGAAAAAAGTTGATCATGATGAGTTTATAGTTAAAGAGTATGTTTGTTAAAGGATGTTGGATTGAAATAGGACTGTTTTCTACCTACCCGGCATATTAATTTAAAATATTATAAAATATATCTCTTCCCTACTCTAAAGCTTCTGCTTGAATCCGGTTGAAATTTTACATGCCTGTTTCAATTGTACTTTAGACAATGTGTAAGAAGTTTTATTAAAATCGTTATACGTTAGAACGGATGATATCGGTAAAAACGTTGTTTTCTTTATTTTAAACGTTTGGGTCCACTTTAATAAATTTAGCGATCTTTATCACTTCATAACAGTGTCGGTGTTTGTTTTACTAAAAAAAAAAAAAAAAAAAAGTTGTTTGTCTGATTAAATAGATGAAGTTAGAATTTTTTCTTGGATTAAATACGCAGTATTATAATAATATACCTAATATATTGAAATAAGCGTCTGCACAGATCAATTTTATTTTTAACAAGACCGTGATTATATTTTCGATATTTACAAAACCAAGTAACATTTTGACATATATAACAAAAATAAACAGTTCAAGTTACAGGCTTCCATAATAACACTTTTTTCCGTCTTTTTGAAGCTTACATTTACGCGAGCGTTGTGTGTAAATGCTTGGGCAGATAACGTTTTCCAATGAACTCAGCCTGGGCATTGGTAAAATGAACATGTGTACAAAATTTCAACTAACTTGGTGATCTTTTACTCAAGTTATCGTCATCGGTAGATTTCGTGACGGTGATTTTGTGACGGTTATTTTGTTACAGTTATTTTGGTCCTTTTTTTTGGATTCACTCCTGGGCTCCAGAACATGTATAAGGAACTTCATTCCAAAAAATATTTACAAATAAATATAAAGGGGACAGCAAAGAGAAAAATTTAGGTTTATTAGATTTTATAACTGATCCTAGAATACCAAAAAGTATTCTATTCACCAATTCTCACCGTGGTATACAATTACAAAATTAATTGATGAGTTAAATTAAAAATAATTTAAATGGTACACCTTATTAATTTTAATGATAGGAAGATCAGATGGATGTTTAAGGTGTGGGAAGGTTTTTTTCTTAAATAAGAACCATTACTATATGTTAAATGAGACGTTTCGACTCAATCAGAGTCATCCTCAGTCGAATATATTATTAATTAATTCATTTGGTGTGAAATCACCTTCTACCTCCATTGAGAGGGCGTCAACTCGTAGAAATTTAAAGACTTTATATAATAATATTAATTGAAACCAACCACTTTCGTATTAATCAATCCAATAAATTAATTAAAAAAATTATTATTACAATATAAATCAAACATACTTAACCAATACGTGACAACATAAAAATTGTCTGACAATTTTTATGTCGACGCCCTCTCAATGGAGGTAGAAGGTGATTTCACACCAAATGAATTAATTAATAATATATTCGACTGAGGATGACTCTGATTGAGTCGAAACGTCTCATTTAACATATAGTAATGGTTCTTATTTAAGAAAAAAAACCTTCCCACACCTTAAACATCCATCTGATCTTCCATATCATTACAAAACTAATATGAAACCAACCTACTGGGTTAAAAATATGTATGGCATCTATCTTAAATAAGTTGGTGGTTATTTATAACTTTATATTGTAATTAGTCGAAAGGATTATTGTGCCTAGAATGCATCATGGAATCAAGTTAAATCAAATTAATAATGCAGAATAAATTCTTATCAATGAATGTGTAAATTGACTGATACTATCGTCATTGATACTAACATCATTCTTACAATGACCTTATTCAATTGTTGATGAAAATATTAATTCCTTGAATTCATTTATTCTTATTTAACAATTCTACTAATAATCCACCAGTTTTCTAATAATTTTATTGTATTTGTTGAAATGATTTACTTGTAAACATGTTTAGGTTTGAAGATGTGTCCTGTAGATAGTAATTTTGTTGTGACTGGTTCTCTTGATAAGTATATCAAGCTTTGGGACTTGAGAGATGTTTCCAATCCTGTCCACTCTATGGTACGTGGAGGTATCACTGACTTGGATTGGCTTGTCAACTGGCTTGGATATAGTTTCGGAATGGATGCTGGACTTACGTAAGTTATTTCTATTTATTATTAATTTAAAATTGTAAGAACTAGGCATCGCGAGGCTCTATCATTGAAGCGCGCGTAATGCAATAAATTTTATAGATACTAAGCAAAATAGTTAATGATGATGAGTGAGGTCTAGAAAGAAGTCTAGCTGACCCTAGGCTTGCTATGCAGTTGATAAGGGAGGTAAATATAGAGAGGTGGGGGAACCAACCCACCTCCTATTAATTCTACTTGACTATCTCCCTCCCTACTTTATTAATACTTTTAGCCATCTTTATTAATTCATAGCGGTGTCGCTGTTGGTTTTACTGAAAAATGTTATTTGAAAAAAATGTTCGTCTCATTGAATAGATAATGTTTGATTTTTTCCCGTCCAAAAATTCCAATTTTAATTTTAAAGCGCACGTTTACACAAGCGTTGCACGCGAACGCTTGGGCAGACAACGTTGTCCAACGAACTTGTCCTGAGCATTGGTAAAATGAACATGTGCACCAAATTTCATCGAAATTGGTCAATTTTTACTCAAGTTATCGTCGTACGTTTCAGACACACAGACACGGAGCATATTTTGTTGAATGTAGGATGCCCACTACCCTCGCTTCAATAGTGAAATACTTTTGGAATTCAACATAGATTCTTTAGATTCCAGAATTACTGAGCTTTATGTTGAGTTTCTCACATTTTCAAAATATCTTCTTCATAAAACAATTAAAATTGCAATGAGGATTAAACAATAATAAACTTATATCAAATTGTACAACTGGGACATCGGTTTGTCAGACTGTCCCAAGAATTGTAGCTTTACTGGTCTGTAAGATGGGCTCAAAATCCATGGGTTACTAGTAATATAGGTTTATTAGGCTGTCCCAAGAATTGTAGGCTGTTAGGCATATTGGTCTGTAAGACCGGCTTGTTCGCACCAGGGGGAGGTTTTCCTGACCTGGCCACGAAATTGTGTATAAGAATAATTGAAAATAATAAAAATAGAAAATGATTAGCGGACTGTAGGTTATATTTAGCATGTATGTACAGATAAAGTATAAATAACATAATAATAATGACCTAGTAAAAAGAGTACATTATCTGTTGGAGAGGTGCGGTGAAGTGTGGTGCTGTGGCTGTGCATTTACTTCCCTGGATACCACAGTGAAGTAAAGGATTAATAAGTATTTCCTGGATACCAGGAAATACGTGAAGATAAGTAAGTGTGAGTCAAGCCCTCAATGTGAGCAGTGACCATTTTTCTATGCAAGTGTTTTTGTACAAGTTTTATCTGGATAAATCCTGGATGCCATGGATTTATCCAGATAAAACTTGTACAAAAACACTTGCATAGAAAAATGGCCACTGCTCACATTGAGGGCTTGACTCACACTTACTTATCTTCACACTCTGATCTTCCCTCCAAATTCGGGCAGTTAAATGTTGAAAATTTGAAATTTTGAGCAGGTTTGCCTGCGGAGGAAGATCCAGACGTCTAAATAAAGACCTTTATTAAGGGCCCCTTCTTAGATACTTTCGGGGCAGGTCAGTCTAAACGAACCCGGGTATTCTGCAGAGCGGGTTTGGTATGTCTATGTAGGTAGAGGTGTAAAGGAGCTGCTGTAAAGCAGTGTTCAAGCTATCTTGAACACGGCTCAAAAACAGGGAAAACAATACGTTATGAGTATGAGGCATAGCGGTTTATCAGACCACCAATGTTTCAGTAAAACAAAATTACCAGAAAACAGCAATTGTGTTAGTCTCGCCCACTAAAACACCGAGACTAAGAGGTAAAACACTGTGCAGATGACGTCTGAAGTATTCACAGAGCCCCACCAATTTGGTTCTTACGTTAGTGATCTTAGAGTTCAGAGTTGGTACTATAGCTGTCTTACATACTGATGTACCCACTAGAGTGTTGAATTACCTTAACAGAAAATATACAAATATGCTGCCTTAGTTCCTGCTCTATTTGTTATATAATCAGCTAATTCTCTACAATTATTTAAATAAACATGTTTAAGAGAATTGATATGCTAACTGTAATTATTTGTATTATTTTTGTAGGCCTTCTCCATCATCAGTATTTTTCTCATCTGTAAGGGATTTTAGTTTCATTCCTACACCTTTAATCGGTCATCCGACTGCTTCGGTGAAGGTAAGATTAGCTTTGCAACCATTTTTTTTAACCTATTTAATTAATTATTTCACCAACTTCAATTTCTATGTGGTGTGTATTCCTCACCCCCCCCCCCCCCCCCCCCCTTGAACTTCAAAAATGAATTCCGAAGCAGGAAACCTAACATGCGGATCCAAGGTGCAATTCCGGTTTAATAATCCATCTTCATCCTCTTCCTCATCCTGAAATGTTTCACTCCACAACGTTGTATGCCAACACCAGACTGGGTAATTAGGGTCAAATTGGAACCTGTTTTGGCTAACTGGTCAACAATATCATTGCCCTCAATGCCGCAATTACCTGGAACCCATATAAGTTGAACTTTGAACCTTTTGAAGTTGGCCAAGAGTGTTGAGATACAAGGGTACAGTGCTCTTGTATTGTGTAGTGAAAGTGCCCCTAAATTAGAAGCTAAATTCATTTCTCATTTTTGCTGTGGTGTTTAATTTTTCTGAACATGTATGTCAAATTTTGCCTAGCAGTTTAGGCTCCAGGTGTCTGCACAGCAGACGACGGACAGACATTATTTTTATAAACCACTTTTTTGGACTTAGGGGACCTCCAAATGTGTAAATCCATCAAAATCATATTTTTGCGCCATCACAATACTTTCTCTTTATATGAGAAAGTAAAATTGACTGGTCCGATTTTAATGAAATTTGGGTGGTAGGACATTATTAGTCCATTGTTGGTAATGAAACAAAATAGAGGGGGAACAATGAAATCAATAAACAATAATAGTTTGTAAAAGTATAACATGATTAAAGTACACGAGGAAGCTATGTGCCACACTAATTGCCAGTCTATTTTTATCTTTTAATTAAAATAAAGTGTAACTTATAAAGTGTAAACTGTTTCAGAGCATATCCGGAAGTGATTGGTTGAATTGTTTTGCCACCGGTTACGATGATGGTAATGTTATTCTAACATCGTGCCTTCGACAGTTCGGTGATGGATCTGAAGCCAAGAAGAAAGTAGCTAAGGTAAAACAAATCTACCATTATCATATAACTAGACGTTCGGGACACAAACAAAAAGTCGCCGAAAGAGGCCGAAGCAGAGAGACGAGTCGAGTACGATCGGGCCTTACCCCACCTCTACAATGCATTCAACCCTCTTTTGACTATATATTTCTTTCAAGGCCTTTTCAACCATGACTATTCTAATAATAATAATAACACTTAAAATATACAAATGTTTATTATTATAGCAAAAATAATACAGTAATTAAACATAGACCTGTATAAAACATTCATATAAAATAGAAATAAAATAGACATTAAATGATTTTGTTATTTTTAAATTGTTTATATATTATCACGTGAACCCAAGAGTGATTGAAATGGAATAAGTACACATATTATACACGACTAGTATATTATAGACTTAAAATGAAAAATGCAATAAATCCAAAAAAAAAAAAAAAAAAATACGAAAGTAAAATATGAATTAAATTGAAATGTAATTTCATTAAAAACAAAGCTTTGTAAGTAGATATGTTCGAGTTTAAATATTTTATCGCTTGATCACTGTTTTTACTAAATTAGAAATATAGTTTTATAATAGGTATTTAGCATTTTCTTTGGTGTGACACCATGTATTTTAAGAATTCCCAGCAGTCTTAAATATAAACATAAAAGTCTAATACTAAATATAAAATCTACTATAAATATAAAAGTCACTTTTCTTTTAATGGTTTTAATAAATATTATTACCGGTGGTCAAATTAACCATTTCTTACCAATTAATTTAAATTAGGATTCTCTACCAGACATCACTGTAATTGATTTGCGTAGAAAATTATAAAATTAATACATAATCTGAGTAATATTTTAATTGAAGGCGGTTGGTTTGATTTTTGCAACATATCTATATATTGCATTATTTTTTTAAAAATTAAATATGTAAATAATATATAATATGTTAAATATGTAGGGTATTCAGTTTATTATTTATTATATTCATAAACATTATATTAATAATTGAAAATATGAAATATGTATTAATAATAATGTAGTGCATAAAATGGAATATACTTTTAAGTATCTAATAAAAGCGATCTAATTATTATTAATTTCGTAAAAGATAAATTAGTTATTTAAGTCTTTATGTTGGTTCATAATAATTAAAGAGGACTAGATAGTAAAGGTAATGAATGCAATTTACAAATTATTGTATAAGCATTCTTTTAACCTATTATCTTGTTAAACGAAATATGTACGAGAGGGTGGAGTAAAGGGGGTTAAAAGAGTGCGTGATTAAAGTTGTAGAGGTTAACCACTGTAGAGCGGACGCGATGATTCCCGAGTGAGATTCAACTTTCTTCGTCAACTTTTTTTTGTGTCCCGAACGTCTAGTTTGTGATATACCCCTGCACAGCAATTGTCTTATGTGTTATAAGCTTTATCTACGATTGATACGAAATATACACATTGTATCTCTATTTAGATGCGTAGAAAGTGATTCTTTACATACTTGTATTCATTGCGCATGCGTGTCTCATAGTTCTGAAGAATTCCTCTTCTTTACCGCCCTAGGGTGGTAAGAAGAGGAATTCTTCAGCTTTACGCACGATTGGCCAGTTTGTTTACATTTAACAAAACTAATTTGCTGTTATTTTATTAAAGTAACTGTTTATATCGAGTTTTTAGTGAAAAACAATGAGTGAATCAAGCTTTGACGGAAATGTGGAGAATAATACTCCTCCAGAAATAATTAATTCGGCAAAAAATACAATTTAAGAATTAATGTCATCTTTATCAAGAGAGAGATACGAACTTACATACAGCAAGTTTATTTTTTTCTGTATTTATTATTTAAATCTAACAATCATAGATAAAGTACGGTACGCAACTCGTGTGAAAACGGCATTTTGCATTACTCGTGTTGGTTTTACTACCCTCGCTATCGCTCGGGTGCAAACTCCACACTCGCATGCAAAAGACGCGTAATGTACTATTAAAGAGTTTAACCGCACTGTCTGGTTTTACCCTTTAGTACACTATATTATTTTGCTAATATAAATGGTATGGATTTAATTTTTTTTTAGTTTATTTTGCGAACTGAATTAGTTGATTTATCCAAAGAGAAGGTTCAAGGGGTTAAAGATGAAGTGAGCGTTCCTGAAGATTCATCTTCATATGAAGATACTATTAATATGTTTGGCATCAGGATTTCAACTGTAAGTTATCATGCTTCCTTCTCTCTTACTATATTGTTATCAATTTATTATTTTATACAGTAGAACCTCGCTTACACAACCCTCAATAACACGACAACCTCAATTACAAGTGCAATTTTCAAATCCCCTTGAGATTGCCATAACACATAATGTTAAATTAACCTCTATAACTATTAGCGTTAGGAACCAATCGATTGAAAACAGTCGACTAAACGGTTGTTTTAAAATATTCATTCATTCGGTTGTGGATATCTAGTTTTCATTCAACTGATATCAGTCTATAGTTTGGAGTCGTATTAGTTGTAATTCGGACGTGTGTATAACGAGATAACGAGTGTCAAGAGCCTTCTCACTCTCACCCCCCCCCCCCCCTCAGCTCTGAGGCCTTTACGGCCTCCACCTTACTACTCCTATATAAAAAAAAACCATTCGATTGAAACATTCGACTTGCGGGTTCAGTCTCGGGTCTATATCTTTATTCGTATATCCTATACCCGCTATGAGACTGTTTTCAGTCGATTGAATTCAATCGACTGTTTTTTCCCGAATCGACTTATTCATTCGGTTGTTTTTTCTAGTCAGTTGTCCCAACGCTAATAACTATTATTATCCAAACAACCTCAATAACACAGATTTTTTCCAATTCACAACGTAACTCAGAACCTCTATAACAAGTCGTTTTGAGAAATCAACCTCTATAATGCGACTCTATACAGGAATAAGTCTTACTTTACCGCCAATCAACCTCGATAAAACGACTGATAGCCAAAATAACCTTGATAACACGACCCTTAACAAAAAGAGCTCCTAGATAACAAGACTGTTTCCCTAATCCCCTTGAGAAACTTCTTATCGAGGTTTTACTGTAATTAATAATGCCTTGTCATTAAATAGGTAATCAGAAAGGTAATTAGAAACAATCCTTGTTTTTCCCAATCTATGTTGTTAAGAGAGTTAGGATACAAAATTAAAAAAGGATACCATTATATTTGGATTTTTCTGAGATTTTCTTCCAAAGTATTACATATTAATAAGTAATAAACAATGTTTACCTCTAGGCAGGAGAATAAGTTAACTTAACTGCCTGGCTGAGCCACCGGGGTTATGTAAATTCAGTGCAGCCTGAACTTAATTCTAGTAAAAAAAAAACTGCGTTTAAACGGATTTTACGAAGATTTAAGTTGGCAACACTGTTTATTACAAACATGACTCGCAATCAGTTGTTTTTAAATATTTCTTTGTTTTGTTTTAAAACGCTCCGTGTTTTGAGTAAATGTTCTATTAATTGTGTTGTTTTTAGTTAAATTTATTAGTCCTTTTTTTAAATTTGCTCGTTTTTATTTAAATAAAGATAAATTAGATTAATTTAATTAGATAATAGATAAATAAAGAATGATATACAAGAAGCAAACTTCCCTTCTGTAAGAAGCAACCTCCCTTCTGGAGGTAAAATCCTTAATTAATAATTTATAGGTAAACCTTAATAATTTTGATTATTATTTTTTAGTCTAAAGCTATTGAAGACAAAGGCAAAATGGATGCAGTCGAGGAACCAAGGAATGATGTGTACCCCATTCATTCTGTTACTAAGGTAATTAAATGTGAAAATATTTTATTTGGAAATACTCTAAATATTAATAAATCGCAAAAGTAAAATCAAAATTTGTTGGGGAAATTTCAATACTCTCATTGAAGGAATCACTGAATTGGTTTTTTTAGAAAATTATAGTTGTCAATATCAGTTTGTACTACATTTAAAATAATGTAAGTAGATTTTCAGAATTTTTCGTTGAGGATCATTTCTCAAAGTGTATGATGTCCAATTAAACCACTAATAAGCAACCTTAAGTAGACCTAGATAAACATTATAGGTTTGTCCCTCCCAAGGGAACCATTCTTGGGATCGTCACAGTCACGTGCAAAGGATAAAAGCCATTCCAACAGGGCTGTGTTTTGTTCTGTCCTCCAAACTGTTCCAACCTACGATCGTTTGTGAATCGTTTATCTTAAAGTAGAAATGATCCTCAGCCAAAATCACCGGTTCGTAAGGCATATTGCATTAATGTCTACTACACCTTCAAAAGCTTAAAAAAATTTAAAATTTCTATTTTCTAAGAAGATAGTGTTCCATGTTATGGTTCTTGAACCCGAAAATACAATATAATCAGCTTACAGAAAATAATCAAACTTAGAAAGCTATAGAAAACTCAATTTTATAAGATTGCAAAAACCAACGAAAAACGTCTTCTATACTTTTGTGTAAAGACTACATCAAATATAAACAAACAATAACAAAACATTAAAATAAAACCCAGGTTAGTTCTCCCAACAGAGTAATAAATGTCAATAGTTAGAGATAAGGGTTTCATTCCCTGCCAGGTTTATTATTAGAGTAAATTTTAATAAAATAAGCAATAATAATTTAATTAAACCATGAAACTCTTGGAATACTGTGGAAGAAGTACAGTAGAACCTCAATCATCTGTCTCCCAATAAACCATCTTTCTTGCTTAACAGTCAGGCACTTCTCTGCGTGTGCACTAACCCCAACCAATCTTGTGAGTGAACATGAATCCACCATCTGCTATTTTACTACGTTTTTATTAGCCTGCTTTCTTGTTTGTTTGTTTGTTTGACCAGTACAAATCTTGCAATCGATTTTTAACTAACTTCCCGATCGATGGCACGGTTTAGATTCGGTGTTGGGGAGATCCGTTGTACAAAGATTTGTCCTTTTATAGGTTTAAGATCAGCTCTCTAGATGGTTTTCGTTTATGTGAAGTAAATTAATTCCAAACTATTTTTTTTTTCACTAACTTTATATTATAACAATGACAATTAAATTATCAACATTACATATGATTCAACTGAAAATTTAAAAACGTAGTATATAAAAAGTTCTTTTTATCTTGTAATTATTATTGAAATGTTTGTGTTTTATTTTCAGGTATGCTTCAATCCTAATCAACCCAGTTTCTTAACGGTAGCTGTTGGTTTTGAATCAGGTTTTATATCTACTTTGCAGCTTCTACCTTCAAGACAAGTATACTCCGACATTCAGGTACTCTGCTCAAAGAATTCACCCAA
The DNA here is from genome assembly GCA_951217055.1 of Gerris lacustris. NCBI lineage: Eukaryota > Metazoa > Arthropoda > Insecta > Hemiptera > Gerridae > Gerris > Gerris lacustris. The sequence continues at coordinate 73,548,371 of OX578281.1, read as the reverse complement.
TCTATCCGAAGATTACAAATTTTAGTTCTATTTAAGTAAAAAACTCTGTTCAAGTATTAATATTTGTGTAAAATTAAGACTTAAATCAAAAAAATATCATTTTCTCTATTAGGATATTCTCTATATTCTCTATTATTTGTAAATGTATATGTTAGAAATGATATCAATATAAAATAAAAATTGATATTAACACTATATTTCAAACTAGAAATTTTCAATTGAACAAAATGCTAACTGAAGATTATTGCAACAAAAAAGTGAGAACAAAAAAACATTGTTACTTGTTAGATATGAAGATCCAGCTGGTGACGGCAATTAATTCTTCATTTTATGGACAAAATTGCATTTAAAATTACTTGGTTCTACTATAATTCAGGTTATTAATATAATAATGTAAATATTTCACACCGTTCTTACCTTAAAATAGTGTTTTAATATTGAAATTTATGTTAGAAACAATTATTTTATAATAATGTAACTAAAAATCATTTCTTCTCAACCCTTTTCTATCCTAAGAAATTGCATTTGTTTAAATTAATATAAATTTAAGGATATAAGATGCTAAATTACAGCACTCTAAGAAACACCTTCTTTCTCTGCAAATAAAGAATAAGATTTGAAAATATTGCAAAAAAGTAGTTAGTTTATGTTTGTAATTGAATCTAAAAAAATGACATAAAACTAAATTGTCTAGGTATTAGCTATTCTTATTACTTTATTTTATTTATTTATTTATTTTTTTAAATTTATTTAATAGTTCTTTTTTAAATCACGCATCCTTTGGTCACAATATGCATTTTTATTATTTCATTTTATTGGATTTATTCAATAAAAAAAACTAAACTCACTGTTAGTGTTCTTAATGTCTCAAAACTATAATTTCAAAAATTAGCCCACTATTTTTTAGTGGCATTTCTTTACCCCCCCCCCCCCCCCCCATTGTTGGAGATTTTTACCCCCAAAAAATTAAGATTTTTTATTTTTTTTTTAAATTAAAAGAAAGCTCTTTAGAATGTTTTGTGACCCACACTCTTCCCAGCCATTGGGGAAAGCTTCTATGCTTTTCCCCAATAGCTGATATAAGTCCTAAATACAAAATTTTCCCAAGCTAAATTTTTAGTAATTCGATGACAATGAGTATGTTCTATTTGTAATATATTTTATAAACTGGACTGGAACAGAAACTTTGATATTATTTAGAAATTTTCAGTCACTTTTTGTAAATGATCACCATTTGCTTGTCATTAGTATTTACGTTCCTATATTATTATTTTATTTATTACTATTAAAAGAACCAAAGTCAGTCGATCTATGGAATACCTCCTAAAATTTTAACACTTAGAATACGTTTATTAATACTTCTTATTGAAAAAAATATATAAATATTTATTTTTAATTCAATAATTTTGTTACATTATTTTTGTATGCAATACTTGAAACAAGTTTTTTTTAAAAAAAAAAAAATGTATATTTAGCGGTACTTGAAAAATGAAGGTGTTAATTTATGAAGATATATCTATAAGTTTTTGGTGTTTAATAGTTTAGAAGTTGTATGTGCCCAAAATAAATAAAGAAATAATAGTTTAGAAATGTTTCTAGAGAAAAAATTGTCACAACAGGTGTTGTTTGTTGTATTTTTGTAGTTTGTAAAATTTAATTTAAAGTTAATTAAATTAATGATCACAAGGGTCACTTATAATGTTTCGTACATTTTCAGCCCTTTTGCTATTTATTTTGGAACAATTATAAATTGTTGAACTTTGAGGAGTGCTTCAAATAATGGAAAGAAATGATTAAATTTGAAATAATTCTGGAATAATAAATATCAGTGGTAGCTAAACGAGCCAAAGTTTGTAGAGCTGAATGTGTTAGAGGGAAAATGTGTTTCTAAAGATAAATTAATGTTTTTTAAAAGTTTTTAACTCTCCAGACACGTCAGGTAAAACCCTTATGCTATCTATGTACTTACTCAAATATGAGGCTTTGTCAGATCCTCCTGAAATTCTAATGTCGTACTGGGGTACACAGTATACGTATCCTAGATGTAGAGTCGTTTAAAGGTCTGATTCGTTTATATCTTGTTTACACTGTCAAATTTGAGCAGTGGAGTTACTCTAGACTGAGTTACATTTACCTAAATATTAAGTACTGCTTCATCAATGGACATCGTTAGTGCCAGAGAAATAGAGTACAAAGAAACTAGTACTCGGGATTTTATGGTGAACTCTAAAATTAAGTTCAGATTCTACTTTCCAGCCCTGACGATGATGATAGCTTTCAGTTGAAATGTGGTTTCATCTTAATCAAGTAATTGATTAAGAGACAGAATTCTATTAAACAGGTTGGTTTTACGGTGAAATGCGCGTCACCAAGGGGTTGAAGTCGGATGTTTCACTTGCACTACTTGAAGCATGTTCAGGGATGGGGTGCATCATGGTGTGTCTTGTTGCTCCTGCACCGCACCCCTCAACATGCTCCCATTAGTGCAAGCCAAATGTCACACTTCAACCCTTTTGTGACGCAGATTGTACCGGGAAACCAAGCTGTTTATTTCGAGTCTACCCACGGACGCCTAGAAGACCAAGAATTTTATTACTTCACCTCAGCTTATATTCTCTACGAGGGTCTCTTAGTTAGATGTAAAGCCTAGTCCACACAAGTAGACACATTGCACAACATGTCTATAGACGGTCTAGAGCAGCGTTTCCCAACCTTTTTGTTGTTGCGACCCTATAAATTACTCCTTAACATTTTCACGACCCTACCTTGAATATAGTGCATTACATATTGCATATCCTAAGGACTGCAGGGATATAAAAGGTCACTAGAGCCTGAATTCTACTATAATCATTACTGGATTAGGGAGAAGGGACTGTAGCTGAATAATTTTTTAAAAAACGGAACTGATCATCTTAATATGGTTAATGTCATTGCTTAAGTTGTTTATTTTTTAATTAGGTCTGCTTTGAATTATATCAGTTTTGTATTATATAAAGCGCTTAATTCCTGAACCAAAGGAATTATTATGTTATGTTAATTATTATTATATGTTGGTGGGCTAATAACCCTTTGTCGGAAGTTAAAAAAAAAACTTGTAGCTTCTATAAAGTTTTATTACTCCTCGTTGCAACACCTCTTATTTTATCGCTTTATTTCTGTCACCCTTTCAAGTATTCGTTTATACCTTTTTTTCCTAATGAATTTATCGATATAATTTTACTATATTTACTTTATTAAATTAAATTTATATACCTATTTTCATTCCATTAAACTCATTTCTAAATGTTTTTTTTTTTTTAAGTATTTTTAATTTTCCTTAACTTTAAAGGAAAAGAAAGTATGGTTTAATGTCTGTATAATGTATAATTTCAAAGATTCTTCGCCACCCTAAAATATTTTGTTATGACCCTATTTTGGATCGCGACCATAGGGTTGGGAAACGCTGGTCTAGACCGTCTATAGACATGTTGCGCAACGTGTGTATAGACGTCTGCTGAGACCGTCTATTGTCTAGGTCTAGCGTCCACACTGTAGACATCTTGCGCAACATGTCTACCGTTGCAGCTTGTCTACCATTTCGAATGGAAAATCATAGACATGCGATTTTTGGTCTAGCAACGACACCGTAGACGCCGATTGTCTAGCCCATGTCTATAGACAAATCGCTAGACATTGTCTCTGAGACCAAAATCGTGCAACATGTCTACTAGTGTGGACAAGGCTTTAGAACTAAGGTACAACTTTTGTTGTGTTTACTCGTAGTTTAATTTCTTCACAAGCTAATTGATTTTAATGTAGCTCTGTTTTCAGGCACCGTTAATGTTCTCCTATTTAAAATCTATTACAACCCTTATATCGATGTGATTTATCTATTTTATAACATGAGATCAAAACTTCCTTCTCAGATGTCAATGATTCATTCTAACTGTTCAAACAAACAGTAGGATTTTAGTGGAAAAATTATGGAAACTATAACATTACTAACTGTTTTGTAATTGTGATTTTTTTTCTTATTTATGAATAAAATTCGATGTGATTATAATTAATAGTTTAAAATTAATAATATAACATATAATTATTCTGTAAATAATATATACTGTACAAATTTTTCTTTCTGTTTTTTTTTTATTTTGAATTTATAAAAATAAATAAAAAAAATATATATATCTGCAAGATGTTAATGTAAATGTGTATTTTTTAAATTATTGTATAAAGGACTATTACTCACTATTCAGTAAGTGTGTTCACTAGATTTAAAAGCTAATTTAGAGCTGCCTTTGTAAGCAAATGTAATTTTGCTGATGTTTATGGTCATTTATTTAAATATAACTATAAACAATTTGTTTTTGGTATTTTTAATTTTGTTTGTATAAGAGCATGTTATTATTATTATTTTTTTTTTTAATACAAATATCAATAACTGTCTTTGTTAGTCGAGGTGATAGCGTGCAAAAAAGTGTTTGACTCACATCAAGGTAGAATTTTGTATACAAGTCAATCTTTTAGCTCCTTTTAAGAATATGTGGTTGGCTAAGTTCGTCTGCGGGACATAGCTTGACAATAGGCATTTGAAAAAAACAAACCGGTGGAGAGCGGCCATGTCTCAACAATTATGGTGGACAATGTGATTTTCATGATCCTGAGTACAGAATTAGTTAGTAGACCGAAAGTCAAGTTGATGTTAGTTTGTCCCTTGACAGGTGAACACGTTGATTTTTAGTAATATTTAAATAACTAACCTATCAAGTGTGAAAATAACATCAACTTGATTTTCGGTCTACTAAATAATTCTGTACTCAGGATCATGAAAATCACATTGTCCACCATAATTGGTGAGACATGGCCACTCTCCACCGGTTTGTTTTTTTCAAAAGCCTATTGCCAAGCTATGTCCCGCAGACAAACATAGCCGACCACATATTCTTAAAAGGCACTAAAAAGATTGACTTGTGCACAAAATTCTAGCTTGATGTTAGTCAGACACTTTTTTGCACGCTACCTCCTGGACTATGTGGAAGTTTGCAAATTGTATTTGGGTTTAAAGTTATACTGAAAAAAATCAAAAAGTATTTCTGTTTTGTAAGTCTGGATTATTAGAAAGGTCATTTGAGTATGGAGCAAAAATGTTATGTTTTCAAATCCCGTTGAATGAGGTTTCAAAATTTCAGGATTTGTCCATCCAATCTCTGAAAAATGAAGCCTCTTTCAGAAGATCTAGATAAACCTATTTCTAGAAGATTCGTGTCTTATCCTTGCAATCTTAAGTTGTCAGGTGTCTACTGCAGGTGGTGATGTCCAAAATTTATTTTCTGCTGCTTTGAAAATTCTCAAGTGTGTTGAAAATAGTCTTGAAGCAACAATAAACTAAAATTAAGGGCAGAGAGAACCAAATCGTCTTTGAATCAACATTAGGATGCTCAATATAGGATGTTTTCAGCAATGGAAACAAAAAAAAAATTCACATTCTTCAAAATGCTATCTTCACTGTAAAATATGGATTTTTACGGCACCTACATCCAAGCCTTTATAAATATTAATGCAATCTTATCTTATGGATGTTCATGCAGTTGCTTATTTATTACTGAGTGCTAAAAACTCAAATTAATTTTGTCCTTTGACGATATGGGTGTCAATCCTGAAATTTCCTAACCCATTAGAAATGAATTTCACAGGTTGAATACAGTTTTTGGATCCAAATTGTCCAATTTAAAAAAAAAAAAAAAGGAAACCTAGATTCAATATGGATTGAATATGATTTAGATCCAGATACGATACACTAAATTCTGGGATCGTATTTGGATTGAGTTTCATGGAAACACCTAAACTCAACCCTGACATGTGCAGAGTTGAGTGCCCTTAAACCCCCCTGATTTGGTCGTACGTCACCGTCGGATGCAGCGGTCGGATCTACCCCACACACGGTCCTATGAGACTTCCAACCTCAGTCTCACTTCTGGAATTAAACTAGAGCGTTCTTACTTCATGATTTAATTCTTCATTTAATATGTACCTACCGATTTAACAACTATTATTTATTTAATTTAGACTTACTTAACCACTATATTTTAGCAATTTCTTTAACTTCATAAGTTCACGTTTGTTCATTACATTTTGACTTCAACGAATCATTACACTGTGTTCGTCGTTTAAAGTATATTTTTCCTTAATAAGTACTATCCAACAACTATAATTTAATATAAATATTTTTGTGTATTTATTTTTAAAAATAAATTGTACACAATGTAAAAGATTCGGTCAAAGACAACTCAGACAAGCGTTCTCATATACGAGTTCATAATTTCATGGCCCAGTGTGTCCATTTATTAGTTTTCTTTTTCGTTGGTACATTTAATTATTATTGAACATTTTATCAAAATATATCAAAAAAATAACTTAAGATGGGAATCGAACCTAGTCTCTCTCCTTCCGCGTTTAAAGCCATTTTCTCAGGAACTAGATTTGTCCCGGGAAAAGGCTTATATCGTTAGATTCATATTTAAGTGGACTAAATTTTAGAATTTTTATAATCTAAATCGTCGATATTGTATTAAAAAAGTTCACGTTTTTTCAGAGTTTTTGGGGGCTAGCTCCTCTAAATTTGGAGGTAAAATTGATTTTTCGATTTCACCTTGGGGTATGATTTTTCTGAACACGTATATGGCACATTTCGTCAAAATCGGCCCAGTAGTTAGGCTCCAGGTGTCTACACAATACACAACAGATGACAGACAGTCATTGTTTAATAAGGGACCTCAAAATGTGTAAATCCATCAAAAACCTCTAAATCGAATTTTCGCGCCATCCCAATACTTTCTCTTCATATGAGAAAGTAAAAAAACAGAGTGGTTACTTGCCTTTTAATAGTTTCATTATAGAAAAAAGAATTATTAGTGAAAAAAAAAAAAAAAAAAAAAACATTAAACCATTAAAAAATGCTTCAGGGGAAGGGTTGTAGTTATGTTGGTAGCGCGGGACATACTACAGACCCATTCACGGTGCTACTTGTCGGACGCGGGTTGGGGGATTGGCTTGTGGGATGCGTGTTGGATGCACGGGGAATCCAACTCCACCTTGTGGTACGATATGTTGCCAACAACCCCACTCACAGTCCAACTGTTGTACCACATTAGCTCGTTGGAGTCTTGTTATACGACCAAATCGGATCATGAATGGGTGGCATTAGCGTGTTTCTGAAGAAACTGTTGTCAAATCACCACCTTCCAATCAACAAAAAAAAAACCTTTATTTGTCATGTTCAGTTTTGATTTCAAAACTAACTACAAACCTGGTTATAAAAGGTGAAGATTACAAAATTGTTTATAACCTTTAGCTAAAACCTAGAAGAAGTTTTATTTTCAGTCAGCTGATTGGTGGATTCAATAGGTTTGTTCCAACAGCCAATTCGAGAGCGGTTCTAGACCCAGTTCAGGATTTTTTAATGCCCATGCATCTCTGAGTACTGGTTCAGAACTGATACTCCGTATCTAAACATCATGAAATCCATATTTAAACATCATGAAAACGTAGTAATGTTCTCTTCTGGTGATGGACTTTGTTCTAAAAGATTAAAGGTTAAACCCATAAATACCATGTTCCTCAAATTGTATCTTGAAAAATGTATTCATTCACCAATAAACTTTTTACAGTTAACACAAATGCTTTTTGTAGCATTATTAAAAAATGATTAATTAACATTTTGTACACTCACTAATATTTCTGATAATTAAATAATCCCTAGAAAAAAATATAATACTGATATTTTCATTTGCGTGTCTTCTACCTCTTTATCAGTTAAGTGGTTTGCGGAAAGTTTCCATTTATATGGTGTCTTTCTAGATTAACTTGTGGGGTTAACAAGACAAGATTATAGATAACAATAGTTTATTTTTTTATATATATAAATTAATCAATAAACTATACATTTTAAATAAAGAATAAATATTTAATAAAATTAAAATGTATGTAAATATATATATATTTACTCATTTATTTTGAAGAAATAAAGGGAAAACAAGATAACAATGGACCACAATTTAATATTAATTCTCTTGATTAGCTGGTGAGCTATAGCTTCTGAGGTATGGCTGTGGTTCGTCTTTTTTTCTTTTTTAACCACTTTAGAGTGTGGGGTGATTATTTGTCTCTAAGTGGAGGAACTGAGTTCAAATCCATGCAGAAGATTCCTTTTTTATCATTCTTTATTCAAAATTTAATGTAGTTTCTCAGGAATATTTTTGTGGTTTAACTTGACTTTCTTCATTCTATTATAAATTATATTTTAGTAAAAATTTTCTTTCATCGTATTCTCATAGACCATCTGATTAGATTCTAGATATCTGAAAAATTTCCTTATTGGTTCAGCAAACTGCATCAGTGCTATGATATATGTAATCATCACTGTAGAAAACTAAAACAGAGATAAAACAATAGATTAAATTAAAAATATATACAGTAGAGTCTCGATAGTCCGAGCTCCAGTAATTTGAGTTTCCAATAATCCGAGACAAATGAGAGTTGATGGAAAGAAGGAGACGGAGCGGATTCCCTGAATTAAACAGAATTAGGACAGGGCAGTGTTAGTAGAGATGGATCCGTATGATTTCATAGAATTACTTTCCTGTCTGACCAGCTGTGTTTACACTCTAACTCATGGAAGCCTATTCATTTGTTTTTTCTTCTTCAGTTTTAAGTAAGATCTTAAACCGAAAGCATCGCGTTATATTTTTTTTAAAGAGTAAACAGAGACATACTGAACTTGCTTTAGCTGTGAAAATAGATTCGTTGTTGTGTATAGATAATGCTGTGTCACTGAAAACAATTGCACGGGAGTTAGATCTGTAACTGTGGGTGATTAGAAGCATGAAATTATTTGAAAACCTAATGAAAATAAAATACGAATGTAAATATTATTTTTCAATAAATAGTTAAAATTTTAATTTAAATCAAATTATAATTATCATTAACTACGGGGGACATACAGAGAAAAATAGACCCCTGCACCGAAGTAAGAATACTACCTAAAAATTAAAAATTTGAATTTCTAATTGATTGTACTAGGTACAGGTATTGAGTACTTTATAATTATAAGTGTTAATTCTCGGTCTAGTTCTATTGCCGTGAATATTGTCTTGCTAGATTTGTAGAAAAGATTGAAAGCTTGGATTCGGGACTTGGTATCGGTAACAACGGAGAAAAATCATTCTCCAGTATAGCTCAGTTGGTCAGAGTGCCTGTAACAGATATATAGGAGGCCCGTGGTTCAAGTCCCGGTGCTGGGGTCTATTTTTCTCTGTATGTCTCCCGTAGTTAATGATAATTATAATTTGATTTAAATTGAAAGTTAATCTTTCCGTAGTAAGAATACTACCTAAAACTTAAAAATTTAAATAGTTGAAAAGTAGAATTCCAAATTCACATTTTACGTAAATTTCCAATAGTGCGAGTTAGTGCCGGTCCCATTGAGGCTCTACTGTATATATATTTCATTCCTGACAAATTAATTTAATGATTTTTATAATGGCAGAGTATTTTATGTAATAATATAGAAAGCAAAAGAAAACAAAAATTGTCCAATTTGTTAACATCACCTATCATTACCATAATACCCTTTCTTTCTGATTTGATTAAAATAAGTAAATAAATATAAGTTATAGTCTATCATTTACAAACGTAGTATTATTGAAAAAAGCTTATATAGATTGAAACGTTGTATTATTGAAAAAAGCTTATATAGATCGAAATAAAAACTAGAGAAAATAGTAGTAGGAAACCATATAGTATGTTTTTTAAAAATTGAAAATACGCAATGAAAAATTCAATTGCCAATAAAGGTATTAGATTTTTTATTTATGTTACTACTTTTTATGGATTGACACCTTTTAAGTGGACTGATGAAGGTAATACCGCTAACTTTTTACTAAATGTTCTGTTTTTTGATGTCACAATTAAAAATAAATCAAATATTTTAGATTTAAAGTATCTATTTTTGTAAAATGATCAAAAAGCCTAGATAACTGAACAAGTTGTTCTCAGATTACAGTTGAACATTTTCACAACATTCACTGTCACATTAATCAATGAAATTGAAGGATTCATCTAGGAAATGTGTTCCTTTTTTAAATTATATTTTGACATTGTAAGTAACACATAAATGCTCTTTGCTCAATTGACAATGGTTGTGGAATTTAATTTTCTTCAACTAATAGTCGAGGAGATAACGTACATAAAAGTGTCTGACTAATATCAAGCTAGAATTTTGTGTACAAGTTAATCTTTTAGCGCCTTTTTAGAATATATATGTTGGGCTAAGTTCGTCTGCTGGACATAGCTTCGCAATAGGTATTTGAAAAAAAAAAAATTGTGGAGAGCAGCCATGTTCCGCCAATTATGGCGGGCAATGTTATTTTCATGATCCTGAGTAAAATTAGTTAGTAGACCAATAATCAAGTTGATGTTAATTTGTCCCTTGCTATGAGACCACTTAGATTTGGAGTAATATTTGTATAAATAACCTGTCAAGTGACACCATAATGGCCTCTCTCCACTGGTTTTTTTTTTTTTTTTTTTGGCTCTGTCCCGTAGATGAACTCAGCCGACCACATACTCTTAAAAGCCACTAAAAGATAAACTTATACACAAAATTCTAGCTTGATGTTAGTCAGACACTTTTTTGCACGCTATCTCGTGTGGACTATTACTTTATATTACTATTGATAATCTTTAATTAATTTTTAACGTAAATTTATTTTTTGTTTATTACATTTGTAATTAATTTGTAATGTTTGTCTAGGTTTAGAGAGAGTGTGGTACATGCACATTCCGTGCTGCATTCAGCTTCTTATGGCTGTTAAATATCTTTTTGATTCGACTGTATCAATTAATTGGTTTCCAAGTAACTCAGATATGAAGTTGGAATTCATTGTTGGTGTACTCAAAGTTGCACACTGGTTGAGTAACGCTGTGACCCACGCCCTCGGTATATTCTACCGTAGTCCTCGATTACAAAGTATCATCACAGATCTGTCAATATTAACAGCTAACTCAAAAAGAGAAATACCTAGGTGCGTTAATCTTATCTGGTTTTTCCCTTCATCTGTTATTATAACCGTACTTTTCTCATTATTTAGAAATGATTATCACAGAAAAAGTTTCGGTAAAGTTTACTTTATAAATTATTATATGAGCTTTATTCCTCAGATATTTGTAGATATGTTATTCTCGATTATTTGCCTCCGACTTTATGTCGAATTCGATCGAACCAACAATGATATTTCCCGTCTCTATAAATACCCTAACAACAAAATAATGAGTGAGCTTCTTAAAATAAAATCGCACCATTGGAATTTAACTAAAGTTCTATTCGGACTCGAAAAATGTTTCTCTTTTGATTTGATAAATGCAGTGAGTTATATATTGTTTCGTTCGATTATTTTCACTTATATTGTAATATTGGATTGGATACACGGTGAAAGTGAATCTTATTTAGTTCTGTTACAACTGTTTCTACAGATAATACTTCTGCCTGCTCGCTTTTTGTACATGTTATACTCAGCTCATCTTCTGACTCACAAGGTAACTATTTCTTAGTGTTATTATAAATTCAATAATAATTAGCAACTAATTATTTTTTTATATGAAATAAAATTGTATTATTATTATTATTTTTTTTTTTTTTTTAATCTATCAAATTATAATATAAAAATGTAAATGCTAATGAATCATTTTAAATACATTTAAATCAGTCCCTTACATTTTTCTATAAAATATAAATTGGCACAACAAAATCAATCTAAACTTTATCATATACAAAATATTAACAAGGTAGCCAGTGTGGCTTGAGAGTCTTAAGGCGCTTGCCCAGCTCTTAATAAGTCAAGGCAACTCGAGGTTGTGGGTTCAATTCCGTGTCATGATACTCTGAATTGCATCTATGGTTCAAGGACGGAGCAGGGTGAGGGACACCCCCTATGGGGCACTCTTCCCCCACGCTTTGACACTCGCTTATATAGCTTACTAATGACCACATCATACTCGCTTCGGCGGTACAATGTACAAATGTACACCCATGTAATACGTCAGTATGAAGTAGCTGGAACTCTCCACCACGGGGAGTAAAAAGGGCCTAAGTGATGGCCTAATTGCAAGGTTCAAACAAGTGGTTCATCCTACCCGTTCTAGTAGCAAGTACTAGACTACTACTAATATTAACAATAATAATTATCCATCTATTACTAAAAAACTATAAAATTGTGATAAAGAACAAATCATTTTTCAAGTTATATAATAGTAAATGGGCCTAGGCCGTGGACCCAGTCTCAGGTTAGAGTTGCTTAAACAATTGTCATAGTTTATTGATTTATATTTTTAGTATGTGTTGTAAAATCAATCAAGTGTACAACCGAGTATTAAAACCTTATTCTGTGCTTTACATATGTGATATTTAAGCCCAATTCACAACAGGTTATGGGCCCAACACACTTCCACTGTGCGGAATTCACAACAACAAATTAACCATTTTTACTCTATTTTTGTTTAATATTGCTTTGGAGTTAATTAAATTTTAATAATTCCATATCTCACATTTATTGAAGAATAACTTAGCTCCCTTTTTTAAAACAGTTTTATAATGTCTAGATATATTTTCAACTTACTATTATTTTTATTTTTCAGTCTAAAGAAACTTTGAAGCATTTGAGATTTCTCCTTCTTATTAATATTAAAAACATTGATTATAAAACTCTAGATTTGGTAAGATATAGCTTTCTTCAACTACAATCTTATTTAAAAATCAAACATTCTACTTCACTTATTTTAGTACCTATATTATGTTATATTATACATATTATTTTAAAATTATTAAGAGAACAAGTTAAAGTAAATTAATATCACAGTAATATCAAAGTAATCAATATCACTAATAAAATTTCAAATTTTTAAGTTTTTGGTAGTTATCATACTACGGAAAGATTAAATTTTACTTTAAATCAAATTATAACTATCAATAACTACGGGAGACATACAGAGAAAAATAGACCCCCGCACTGGGACTCGAACCACATTTTAATTTTAAAATTTTACTTTAAATCAAATAGGAGGACCTGTGGTTCGAGTCCCGGTGCGGGGGTCTATTTTTCTCTGTATGTCTCCCGTAGTTATTGATAATTATAATTTGATTTAAAGTAAAATTATAAAATTTCTTGATTTAAATAATTTATTTCACTAGTTTTTCATATACACCATCATGTAACGAGTCTAAAAGAAAAGTATAAAATTGTATTTATAGTATGTAACTATATTAGATAATGTGATATGCAAGTGTCTTAAGATGTTAGAGGCTTAAAACACTCCCACTGGAACCAAAAGTCTAAACCCTAACAATCATTTGAGTTTGAATTAAAATCCCAAAAGGTAAACTAATAATATTATTACAAATCTTAGATGTGTTAAAGTGACTGATCCTTCTTTATTGTTATCTCCTAATGCACTTGTTCATTGAGATAAAGGCGGAGGTACACATGCCATCAAATTGGGCAAGTAGCTTGCATGCCAAAAGAGGGTATTTGCCAATAACTGGCAGGCTAAGGATTTTTATTAATTTTTTATCTGCTTACTTGCCAGCTACAGGCATGCCAGTTAACATATACACGTGCAAGTAGCTGGTATGTTTTTGTGCAAACTACTGGCATGTGTATCTCCACATTAAGAAGTAAAAAGGACGGCGAATTACTTCCTTTTTTAATTGAAATATTATTGGCCGATGTGAGTTGTTAAGGTGCCCTGGTTCTGCAGCCGCAGGGGAAAATAGCTGTAGAAAGGAAATTAAGCAATTTCCGGCTAAATGAAACTATAACTTTTCTTTTTATAGCCATCCTAGAGGCAGGAGAGGCACTAGGAAAGAAAAGAAAAATATACATGGGAATATTTTACTATAACGCACATTGCCATAAATAACATAATATAAAACCGAATATTAAAAAAAAATATAGAAGAGTTGAAAACGGAAGATATATAGATTTTAGCTCTACTTATGTATGTATATGAAGACTATAAGGCTATCCAAGAAAATAAAAAAAATTTTAAAGGATATCGATATACTTTCTACATAATTGTTGATTACAAAAAGGCTGTTATACAACAAACTACCCTCTTAAAAATAGGGAAAAACCCTCTTTGAAAGTAATTATTGTAATATAATATATTCTTCTAACAAAATTATTGTAATATATATTCTTTTAACGGCTAATACTTTCAAAAAATGTAATTCTTAAAAACCAAATGTAAAATTAGCGTTGGGAACCAATCGACTGAAAAAATTCGACTAATAGGTTGTTTTAAAATATTCATTGATTCGGTTGTGGATATCTATTTTTCATTCGACTGATATCAGTCTGTAGTTTGGACTTGTATTAGTTACTTAGACTTGTATATGTGGACGTGTGTATAATGAGATAACGAGTGTCATGCACCTTCTCACCCCTCCTCAGCTCTCAGCCCTTCACCGTCGTTCCTTTCCCCAACCCAAAACCAAAAAACATCCGAATGAAACATTCGACTGGATTCAGTCTCAGTCTATATTTTTTCATTCGAATGAAAACGATATTATATCAGGCTGTAGTTTGCTACGAGATAACGAGTGTCAAGCGCCTTCACACTCTCACCCCCTCAGCTCTGAGCCCTTTACGGCCTCCACCGTTGTTCTCTTTCCCTACCACTCCTATATTAAAAAAAAACCATTCGATTGAAACATTGCGGTTTCAGTCTATATCTTTACTTTACCTTTATCTACTCTAGACTTTTTTATTTATATACCCCTATTCCCTGCGTTAACTGTTTTTTTCTCAATCGATGTATTCATTAGGTTGTATTTTCTAGTCGGTTGTCCCAACGCTATGTAAAATAGGGTTTGCATATTGTCAATGTATAATTATTTATTATACTTAAGCATTAAAGCCAGAGAAAATTGAGTGATAGATCCAGTTGCGCATTTTTTAAATTTACTCCCAGCGAGGAATATTCTAGTTTTTAATCCAGCTCTGTGCAATATTCTTACTTTGAACCCCCCTGTTCTGAAAGAGTAAGAATTATTTTTGGAGAGGTGGAATCACACATGCTGGGATAAAAGCACGTCAGTTGCAAGTAACTATCACGCCAGTAGCTGGTATGCTTCAGAAACTACATTTACTAGTGGAACAGCATGCTTTTATTATCCGTATGAAAGCACGCCAGCAATAATTTAACATAATCATAAAAATAATTTAAACATAATCATAATTCTTCCTCCCCTTGACTCGTGGCACTGGAAAGACAAAAATCAAACCCCGTGGGATTTACTCGCATGCTTTTTTATGTGTACGGTACACATCCCAGTAGCTCTCCTCTACGAGCCACTTGACTGCATGCTTTCATGTGTATTTGTATTTCCCCCTTTATTATAATTTGACTCAATTCTGCCACTGGATATAGAACATTGAGACACTTCAATTTTACCCTAATTAATTTCCTTTTCTCTTTCTTTTTTGTTCCTCAATATTAAATAAATATCTCATTCCATTTATTATTCCCTTCTGTTATAATTAATATTTATGTTATCAAATTCCAGGTTAGATTATTTATTGAGCAGATAAAAATAAAGGATACTACAATTTCTCCTTACAACATTTTCAGACTGGAGTTGATAATGTTTTGTAATGTAAGTTATCATAAAATAATAATTATTTTACTTAGCATCTCATTGATTAGATAAATTCCAAAATGATTGAAAAACTAAAGCAATATTAGTGGCACAAATGTCTAACCATGATTTTAGTTACAGTTTTAAATAATCAGGTGAAATTCTGTGTATACTTGGGCTATTTATTATTAATGATTTTTTACTTTTCTTTATCTACAAAGGAAAAGTATTGTTTTCACCCAAAAAAAAATCTATAATCTGAGATTTTAACGGTATTACCCGTTTTTAGGTATTTTTAAGACCATTTGAGTTAGTCTGTGTGAGAGTATGTCTGTCTATGTCATACATAACTCCCACAGTTTTTAAACTAGAAAGTTAAAACATGGTACAAAAATCAGTCCTTACATGTAGTTGTGCTGCACGGAAAATTGTACATTTTTAACGTCATTAACCCATTTTGCTGAAATATTATCCTATTGCACTTAAATTTGTACCAATTATACCTCTTTATTAGACAAACATTTCCATTGAATTTAGTTTTGATATCTGCTGCCATTTTGAAAATATCAACTTTTGAACTTTGAAACTCAACACACTAAATAATTTCACCAATTGAGCTGAAATTCGCACCTATTATACCTTTCTACAAGATAAATAATTCCTCCATAGTTAAACTTAATAACTGCCGCCATATTGGAATTATTTAGTGAGGAGAAGTGTTTCGAGATGCTTTTTCGATGTTCCGATTTTTTGATAGTGTCACTTTCTAGAATTTTACTTATGTGTCTACCTTATTTCTTCGGGGAAATCCAGAGGTTCAATTTTTTTACAAATTAAAATCTAAAAGAATCTACTAAACATAAATTAAAAATCTTTTAAGATTATAAGACTGTCAAATGTCACTAATGAAACTATACAGTCGAGTTGCTGTCCTTTTCAAAAAGAGTACTAAACCCAAGTGGCTAATCATAAATAATTTTTGGATGTTACACCTGTAATTTGTAGAAAATGCGTCTCATTATTTAAGTTATAATTTGTTTTCCTGGTTTCAGTATCTTGGTACCTGCTTAACTTTCATCCTAATTATTGTGCAGTTTATGGAATAAACAATGGAAACTTGGAAGTAATTTATTTTATTTAGTTGTTACGTTTAGATTAGTTAAACTTACTGAGTATAAAAACGAAGCATTGATTACAAATAGTCCGTAAGGACCGATCCGTACAGTGCATTGTCTCAACTGATAAAGTAATAAAACCAGCTACAACATAAACACATATCTATTAACAGATTTAATAAAATTACTATTTCTGTTATCTGTATTTCATATTTGGTATAAAGGAGCAATTCTACTGTACGTTTATAGCAAAATGATGGTTGAGATATAACTGAGAGGCATACCACAATGTGTACAGCCACCTTAAGATAGAATAGCTTGATTAGATGCATAAAATTAGTGGTTTCTACCAAGATTTTGTGAAATTTACTCATAGTTAATTCTTTAAAAATAAAAATCATAAAAGTTAATGTTTAACACAAATAGCTAAGTGTCCAAACACATTGTCTTCATCAGAGTAAATCAACAAATTTTTCTGACTTGATTTTTTGGGATAAAATATAGAATAAAGCTAGTTTTAAAACCTCTGAAGACATTAGTAAAGAAGAGAACCTTTTTTTAATTTGAGAAAGGTTCCACAGAATTCTTATCCTCAACAGTGAGGATTGTATTTGGGAACCCCTGCTACTCAGAGTGCCAAGCTTCAGGTGCTTTTAATAAAAAAAAAAAAGTTGAAAAGCAAATTTGATTAGTTAATTGTGAAAAAATTGTGATTATTTAATGCAGACAAGTTTTGACCACTTAATGGTGTGGTTCTTTTGTCAAAAATGTAAATTTGCTTTTTTAATGTTATTCTTTATGAGTAAATTCCACAGTCTTGGCTGGTACAACCAACTTATACTCATGTCATTATACTTTGTTGTTTTGACAGCATGGGAAAATCAGAAAAAAAACAGGAGGGGAGCCAATCGGAGCTCCAGATTTTGGTGGGTAGTAGGTCGGGCCAACTAGGCAAACAAAAATATCACTGGATAACCTTAAGATAGCTGCCTAGTGGTTTTATTTTTTCCCTCACATGGGTTGGCCAATCTGAGCTGTTACAATTACAAAGTATAATGTAATGAGTATAGAGCTGGTAAGATGAACATCTTACCATCTGGAAAGTTGTCTTCCCTGACAGTTGGGTAAGGCCGAATGGCATGGCTAGAGGTGGTTAGTTGAACATCTTGCAATGCTCTAGAGAGTTATCTTTTAACAGATTTCTTCTCATGGAAAGTACATAGCTATAACTGCATCTAACTCTGTGACAATTAGAATTGCTCCTTAATTAGCAAATTATTCATTTTAAAAATCTGTACCTGAAATCTTACTTCCGGTTTTAAATTGTTCACTGGAAGTTTGTAAATTTCAGCAAACATTCTTTGACACTAAAGAAAAATTCATTTTAGTTTTTAAAAAAGAAAATAGATAGCAATTACAAATTGAAAAAAATAGTTAATTGTTTAAATTAATATGTATATAACTGTAGGAAGCATTTTCAGGGATTTTGATTACACTGATACTTTGTGTGACATATAGTTCAGTTCTTTTGCTGATTTGAGGTAACTTGGTTTATTTTTCTTATAATTTACTGAAAAGGCTTCCAGCAGTGAGTGAGAGCTAAAATCAAAATTTGTTAAAAATTATATTTTGTTGAACAAAAGGAAGTACTTGACATTTTGTGAAAAGGAATATTGGCAAGATTTTACTTAAGTACTTGTACAATTGTGAAATGGAAAAATAGTTTCCAATATGAATAATCTCAAACTACATCCTTTTGTTTGATTTAATATAACAAAATCAAAATAGTTTTTTTAATTAATTTTAACTAGCGTATTATGCTCAAATAAACCTCGTAGGTTAATCGTTGAGTTGATATTGCAAGTGCTGTTAAAACTCCGGCTAACCATAGTAAGGTGAATATATCGTAAACATTAAACACACTGATTCCGACCAATAGTAAACGAATCGTTTTTCCAAGTACAAAATTAGACAAGTAGAAAACTACACCGATGAATATATGTTGATATGCATTCTGAATCTTCAACATGCAGTTATACACGGTATTGTGAAGCGAACGAAGAAAAGCTACGTTAGCGGCTTCATCACTTCTTATTATGTCTTGGGACGCTTTCCTCAACCAAAGAAATCTGGTGCGAATCTCGGAACACAAAAAACTGAATAAAAAGCTCGAAATAAACTGTAAATTCATTTTGTGAAATGTAAATATAATATATGTTAATTTCCATATAAGTTCCTTTTTTGAAGAATAAAAATAAATAGGAAAACCAAAGCACCAATTTATCAGGTACAAAATCATTACGATTTGAAACTGTTTTTCCGGTGATTTATACATTTTTATTAAAGAAAAATTTTCACAAATTCCGTCGAATTCATCTATTTTGTTTAATATGTTTATAAGCGAAGGGAATACAACAAATCCGTAAAGAATAAGAGCAATAGTTCCGCTGTCTACGAAAATCATAACGAAACTTGTAAACATCTGTACAAGTGAGGCTCGTTCCCAAAACATAATAATACAATAAAGATTAAGTCCTAAAGAAAGGATACAGAAACTAAGTCCGTAAAACACAGAAAATGATAGTATTGAAAACTTGGGCGCTTCGTTATACTTTACTTCACTTAAAATTAAAACACTTGCTAATTGACCGACTTTCAATGTGGTATAAAGAATTTGGTATATATTTTTACGATCGTTAAATTTTTCCACATATTTATTACCACTATGAGGTATAGACACCGGCATTTTGAACCGTCTCAAATATATTCTTGGCAAAGATTATTTTCTTATCAATACAACTGACAGTAAGAATCAATTAATATAAAAGGCTTGAATAATTTAGAGTGAATGTCTTAAGACTTGAGTTTTATTGTAAATTAATTAATTAATTCTTACATAGGGATGTTGCAGTCTACTTTGAAAAGGGAAGAAATATTTATTTTAGACCTGGATATACAATTTATTTAACCCGTTTTACTTAGAAAAATGAATTCAGAGGAGAATTACCTAGTTACTTTATGGCGCTTATTGACTTTATTATGGCGCTTATTGACTTTAAATATACTTCGTATAATTTTCCATTACTTAAATTAAGAAAACTGTCTATCTAACTTAGTTGTTTTATTAAAATGATCTTTTCTGTCATTTTATAAAACTATTTGAGTGCAAATTTATGAAGTATTTAATTAATTCCTTTTAAGAAGTAAATGCACTTTAAAATATGAATATGTAATAGAAATTATGTTATCGAATGAAACCTTTTTATATAAAATTAAATTTACTTTACGTGTTATAATAAGGAAGACATTTGATAATTTACTTTTTTTTTAGTGAACCTTTCTTGGATTGTTTTTTTTTTTTTTATTAAAAAAAATATATTTTCTAATATATTTAAGGGAGATATTGGTATTTATTTTGTATGGAACCAAGGTGAAGTTCAGTTTTGTTTTATGTATACAAAAGTCCAGTCATGCACAATGACTTAATGAGCGAATTTTCAAAGAAATCAGCGTATTATTGGCTTATGATAATATAGCAAATTTTTGTTTAGAATTTGGATAGGTGACAAAAAAAATTGGTATATGTATACGGTTACGGGGTACAAAAGTCAAAAAAATATAAACCCTTCAAGATGCATGTCGTTGGAAGGCTCTTTAAGAGTACAGTAATTGTTGTTATGTACACTTGTCATATTTTCATATAAGAAGGGAGTAAAATGGAAAAATGTTTTTATTCTCTGTTTGACCCTAAATGGTCAAAATTTGACCCCTAAATGCACTCCAAAAAATCTGGCCAACGAACTCATCCTTTCTTTTGATATTATTAACATTTTAATATTTGTTTTGGATTTTTTAAGTGCATCCTAGCGTGAGATATCGTCTGGAGTGACACATTTATATATACATACATACATACATACATATAAAAAGTGTTAAATTTCAGGAATCAATCCAGAATGGTCTAAAACGGATTTCCATGGAAAAAATTTACAAATATTTGCATTACAAAAATTTTGAAGCCATTGCAATAGCTTAATTTTCTTTGAAAATTCGCTAATAATAACAAAAAATAAATAAAAGATCACTTATATGCATGCATCTTGGTTGAGATGTATTTAGTGAGTGAGGATTCCTCTTTACCATTTTTTTTTTAAGGAGATACCCGTCTATAATATAATATATGGGACATAAAATATAGACTTAGTACTTAGTTCAATCATTATTTTCCTACATAAAATACCAGCGAAATACATTCATCTCAAATTTTGTAGCTTTTTTAAAATCATGGTTGAAAAAAGGAGGATAGTATACTCCTTATTAATATTGGTCAAATTATGATTTATAGACTTATATTTCTTCTTGAAAACTGCCATTTCCAATGCCAATTCAATTTATCAGGAGTTTATTAAGTAATAGAAAATTTGATATAATTATTTAAATAAAATATTTTAAGATAAATGTATTGAAGTGTGTGTATGGTTTTATATTGAAAAGTTAATCTATTTTAACCAGAATATTATAAATCCTTAACTACAGATTATTTGAATAGATAATATCTATAATTAATAATTCCTACATAGATTTTTTGAAGTTATACGCTCAACTTTGGGGGAAAAAACAATAGTTATGTAATAAAATTAAATAAAGTAAAGCAGTTCATTAAATTAATATAAATTCAAATGTTTAAGTTGTAGATAGTATTCATACTACTTATGGGAAAGATTAAATTTTACTTTAAATCAAATTATAATTATCATTAACTAAGGGAGACATACAGAGAAAAATAGACTGCCAATTAGTGTGGCACATAGCTTCCTCGCATCCTATCATGTACTTTATTGTTATATTAACATTAAAATTATTGTTATATTAGTTTATTGTTACATTGTTTATTGTCTAAAAATTATTAATATAGTTTTAGCGATCTTTAACACTTCATAGCGGTGTCGCAGTTGGTTTTACAAAAAAACTGTATTTGGAAAAAAATGTTTGTCTCATTGAATAGATGAAGTTAGATTTTTTTCCCGACCTAAAATTCCAATTTTAAATTTGAAGTTCACGTTTACGCGAGCGTTGCTCGTGAACGCTTGGACGGATAACGTTGTCCAACGGACTCGTCCTGGGCATTAGTAAAATGAGCATGTCTACCAAATTTCATTAAAATTGGTCGACATTTACTCAAGTTATCATCGCACGTTTCTTAATTCGTGGAAACACAGACTGACAGACAGACAGACACGAGACCAAAAATGTTCCCTGATGTCTGAAACGGATTTCTGTCTTGGAATTTTTAAAATCGGAGACATAATAGTTTTTCGTTCTCAAAAGTGAACAAAATGCTTCCGTTACCTTCGGTAATCTTGGAAGCAATAGACCCCAGCACCGGGACTTGAACCACGATCCTCCTATTAATCCGTTACAGGGGCTCTTACCAACTGAGCTATATGGGAGAATGATTTTTCTTTGTCGATACCGATACAAATTGCCAGAATCCAAGCTTTCAATATTTTCTAAGTTTAGCAAGCCAAATATTCACGGCAATAGAACTAGACTGAGCATTAACGCTTATAATTATAAAGTACTCACTTAGTACCTGTAACAGATTAATAGGAGGCCCGTGGTTCAAGACCCGGTGCGGGGGTCTATTTTTCTCTGTATGTCTCCTGTAGTTAATGATAATTATAATTTGATTTAAAGTAAATTAATATATTGAAGCTAAGCAATAATTAATAAAGTAAAACCTCAGAAGTTAGCCGCTGTATTGAAGTTGTGACTGACGTTACAACACCAGTCAACCATATTGCACTGAAACTATCAAATAACTGTAATGGAGTGTCTTCTAGTAACAGCAACTGAAGTGTTTTACCCAGCATGAAAGCAGAAATAAAGAAAACAATACCGATAAATAAATGTTGATAAATATATCCGACGAGTAACAGGCTCTTATACAAATGACTATGAAGATAGCGAAGTAATGCGACGTTCGAAGCCGTATTTGTATTAATTATACATTGGGATGATTTTCTTAAGCGAATAAATCTCGTGTGAACCTCTCCACAAAATAAACAAAATAGAAGACTCGAAATAAATTGAAAATTCATTTTGCTAAATGAAAATATAAAATAAGCGAATTTAAAAATAAGTGACTGATCTGTTATGTAAAAGAAAATAGGAAGTGCTATACACCAATTCATTATATATATTATCATTATAATCAGGTTAAATCTCTTTTGAGCTTTAGACTGTTTAATTAAAATCCACTTATCACATATTTTGTCAAAATCGTCAAGTTTATGTAACAATTTGACTAGTTTATCAGTTGTGATTACTCCCATTAAAACTAAGCCGGCACTTCCAATATCGACGAGAACAAGGCCGAAACTTGAAAGGAAACGAACTGTGTTTTGTTCTAAAAGAGTAGATGTAAAACAAATGTTTAGCGCCAGAGAAAGAAGGCTGAATCCGATGCCGTAAAGAACAGGCAAAGATATCATGGAAAATGTCGGTGCTTCGTTATATTTTACATTATTTAAAACGACTACACCAACTAACTGACCGAATTTAAGCTGTGGATAAACCGTTTCATATATTCTTTTACGTTTTTTAATTCTTCTAGTATATTTACTTTTGCACCTAAATTCTGATATAATAGATACAGGCATATTATTGTTTAAAAAAAAAAACAACTAAAGAATATTTTTTAATTCTTTCTTTATCTTGGAATGAATTCATTCCCAATAATCTAATCAATAAGTTTTGAATAATTTAGTTCTACGAATACTTTTAAAATCCAGATTTCCATAACCGATAATGAATTAATTATACTTAAGTAAGTTCCTCAACTTAATGAACTAATGGAATTTTAAATATGTAAAATTCAACTTTTCTAAGTTCATTAGTGCTTATCTATTCCCAAGTTAATGAGGATTTTTGTTGATTATTCTTAATATGATTAAGAAATTACAAAATATGTCAAATGTTATTGATAGATGAACAATGTAGAGCTAAAGAATCAAGAATATATTTCTTAGCACATTAGGTTTATTGATGGTTTCCTTCCGCTGTTTATTGAATGATAAAGCATTAAAATGATCAATTGTGGGGTTATTTTAATTTGATAAAATATCTTACGTAGGCTATAATAATAAACTATTGATTTAATAAGATTATAAATAACTAAACAACACTGAGTCTCCGATATGAACTCATCCAATGTTCTTCACATTATTCTAATAAAATTAAAAATCCAATTATCTCCAACAAAGTCTTAAAATAGAGCCATTTATTCTGGCACTTTCTTTTGATTGTTACTCCCCTTAGAAATAAAACAGAGGAGAGTAACAATGTAAAGAAGGTGTACCGAATGTTCTTCTGTAGGCTGTTTTTTTTAATTTCAGGGGGCTTTTACACCTGAAGACGCAGGCCACTTAGGTGCGTCCAAATCTTTACACACTCGTGTGAAAATATGGTCTATAACCATGACTCCTCTCCTACTTGTATTACAACCAGGAGTGTCATTATCGTGGTTTCCAGGCTGAAACCTGGTGGCGCCACTCTTTCGAGGAGCATTCCATTTGTTTAATCAATGCTGGGTGGACATTGAGCGGGGGGGCACAGCAACGAATACATTCTAAAACAGTTGTTGTTACTTGGCCGCGAAGATTTATTTTGTTCATCAGTTGTAGTTTTTTTTTTTTTGGGGGGGGGGGGGGGGGGGAGCTACTTTGTTGAATAAGTAGTTCCCTTTTCTTGTTACCACTACGGATACTCCCCCCCCCCCCCCCCCCCCCCCCCCACCGATCTAAACTGACTTAGAATGTGCCCCTCCCAGACCTAGCCGCAAAAAAAATGTACATTTTGGCTCTATGTTCCATATTTTACAAATACCTAATATCGATGAGGACTTCTTTATATTCCCCAATTCAAAATGTATGTTTAACATACATATAACAGGTCAAAAACTATACTCAACACAACCTTATATGAAAGCAAATAGTGTTACAAAATCTGTAAGCCTGTCATACGTTTTCTCACCTATGATTGAGGTGTAAATATTTATGTGGAGGGACTCCGTTTAAATTTATGCTCTAGGCACATTTTCTAATAAATATACTGCACCCTTGGTTTGTTCAATGGGCCCATATTTTTTTATAAAGATACCTTAAAGTTTAAACCCTAGAAAAATGGACCCATCAAACAAACCTGACCTACATCCTGATCAATATAATATATAGGGGACATTGCATCTAGAACCAACCCACATAGCAGATATTTTTTGCTGATTACAAAATTTTAGATTAATCCATGTAATTATATATATTACTAGGCATCGCGTGGCTCTATCATTGAAGCGAGCGTATAGTAATAAATATGTATTGAATATTGAAAAAAAAGATTATTGTGAATCATGATGAGTTGATAGATAATGGGTCTGGTAGTAGTGCAGCGGCTAGTAGTAAGGGAACCACCCCGCATTCTTACTATTCCACTAACCATGCATCTCTATTTCAATATTTATAATTTGTATCTCTTTGCTACAAACAAACTACTGCATGTATCAAATTGAAATTTTGCATGCCTGTTTCAATTGTGCATCAGATGGTGTCTATGAAGTTTTATTAAAATCGTTACGTTAGAACGAAAGATATCGGTAAAAAGGTTGTTTTCTCTATTTTAAACGTATAGGCCCGCTTTAATAGTTTTAGCGATCTTTATTAATTCATAGAGGTGTCGCTGTTGGTTTTACTAAAAAATGTTATTTAAAAAAAATGTTCGTCTCATCGAATAGATGATGATAGAATTTTTTCCCGTCCTGAAATTCCAATTTAATTTTTGAACCTCTCGTTTACGCGAGCGTTGCGCGCGAACTCTTGGACGGATCACGCTGTCCAACGAACTTAGCCTGAGTATTAGTAAGAGGATCATGTATACCAAATTTCAACTAAATCGGTCAACTTTTACTCAAGTTATCGTCACACGCGTGAACGTTACTGACAGACAGACAGACAGACAGACAGACAGACAGACAGACAGACAGACACGGAGCATATTTCGTTGAATGTAGGAAGCTCGCTACGCTCGCTTCAATTATAATTAGACTGAAATGGCATACAGAACTACACAATAGTTCATATATTTCTTCAGTCATAAGAAATTAAATTAACAATTAAGCCTCGGGTGCGGGCGGTCTAATAGAGACACGAGGAGGCGCGCACCCCTGATAGCACTTAATCTGTTTTATATACCCACACAACAGGTAAAATAAATATTAACTTGAAATCATTTTAGCAAAATATTATAAAACTTATCTAAATTGGTTTTATTGTTTTATTATTATTTTTAATTTATAAAATACTGTTGTTCAGTCTCATAGTTTATAAGCACAAAATTAGTCAGTCTCAATTATAATTTTCAAATTCTTAATTTTTTCTGAATATTTTTATTATTTTATTTTTAAAATTCAGGTACGATAATAGTATATTTTGTATTATATGTATAAATTTCACTAAAATTAGTGCAATACTAAAATTTAAGTGAAAGTGGTGCAGGTCCCCTGTCAGGACAATATGGGCGCAAAATTGATGTATAATCAGTATCAGTGACTGTTTAGTTTTTATATAAATGTCTGCCTTTATTTTAGATTAGTTGTTTCATTTTGTTTATTGGTGTCTTTAATTTTCTGTTTAATCATTACATTATATTATAATTATTTAAAGATCTACGAATCATAACAAACATTTATTTTATTTGGAATAAATGTGGTTGCCTTGGCAATGTTTTATAAACAAACTATAAAAAGTAATAGTCATGCTAGAGAATTTATATCTACA
This sequence comes from Gerris lacustris, assembly GCA_951217055.1. Taxonomy (NCBI): domain Eukaryota; kingdom Metazoa; phylum Arthropoda; class Insecta; order Hemiptera; family Gerridae; genus Gerris; species Gerris lacustris. The sequence continues at coordinate 73,521,756 of OX578281.1, read as the reverse complement.
GAATCTAATTTTCCTTTGAGTTCAATTCAAAGAGTTGTTATAGTTTCTAATATCTATCTAACCAGCAGTTTAGATCACCAAAACCAGATCAGGTATTTAAAGTTATCTCTCTCATTATTATTATTATTTGTTTTTTCTCACACCTTTTAATTAAGCTGTACTTACTTTATTTATCTTCTGACTTATACCTTTGGTTTGGGGCCCCACCTTTCTGTCTAAAACTTTACATTTTTATTTTATAATTTAGAATCTTTTATATCCGTCAAGTTGTTTATACTAAGAAAGTTAATTATTTGTAATTATTGATAATACTATTTTTTATTACTATCTCACTTAAACTTTTGTAATCATACACCTAATGTAATATTATTTATAATATATTATTTGAAACTAGGGTTACCAGATCAAAAAATAAATTTTCCGGAGTAATTTCCGGATTTTTTAAGATAATTCCGGACTTTTTTTGTAAATATAATGCTAATGACTTAATGAGAGAAAACGAAGTTCTCTGTCTACTGTAGTACTCAGTATACGTACTGTGTTTGTGTGTATGAATGGACGTGGGGGAGGAGGGGCAATCCATTAATCCGAAGCAATCATTAATGGTGTGATAGCTCCATGGGTTGTTAACCATTTGACTACATCTTTGAAAAATATTCACTATCTTGGAGTTTCTACAAGCAATCATGGCTCCGAAAAGATTTTCCCTGTAATGATTCAGTATTTTGATTACCAGAATGGAGGAATTCAAACAAAATTATTGGATATTCATAGTACCCCAAATGAAACTTCCAAAACAATTGCTCAGATTATAATCTCAACGTTACAAAAATATGATTTATCAAAAAAATACATCTCATTCACAGCGGACAATGCCAATGTAAATTTTGGCGGAATAAATCGCCCATCTTCAGGGCGAAACATGCTCGCAAATCTACAAAATCATATTTTTTAATAAAAGTATTGAGTTTATTTGATTGTTTATTTATTTCTTTATGTAAACTGCGAAAATTCCTGACGTTTTAGAATTCCCCCCCGCATGCCGGACAAAAACCTATATTACCGGAAACGTCCGGAATATTTCCGGACGTATGGCAACCCTATTTGAAACTGACCGAACACTTTATGCACACATTATTCTTATTATTTAGCTTCCTTTTCTTTTTTTTATATTTTAAAACCTCTGTCTTTACTACCTTTATCTATCTTTACCGTATTTCATATAATTTACAAAATATTTGTGTGCAGGAGTTTTCTGTTAGGAGGCAATTTGCTGTGTCACATCGTTTGGTGTAAAATCTCAGTACATATTTTTATAACCAAATCTTTTTATAATACATAATTATTGTTTGTGAAGTTAATTTATCATTCGGATTTTTTTATTATTTTAATTTTAACTTTAATTTTTACTATTATTATTTTTTCTTGGTAGTTTTGTGAACTGCTACCATCGGCAGGTAAGAGGAGTTGAACTCTATTATTCTTTTCACCTCCCCCCCGCCAAAACAGTGACTGATTCTCTTGATAAAAGCAAGAAATGTAGCTAGAAAAATCCCTAGCTTCCAATCGCACCCACATCTATCTCAATTTCACAGTTATATCTCAAATTAAGGCCTCACAGGACCGTGCGCTCCCGATGGTTATAGAGGTAATTCTCAGCAGAGATGGACCAGGATAAAATGGCTGGGTAGTAAGAATGAGGGGTAACGTTGTTATTAAATAGCATGTCAGATAAGCAGAGTTGATAAGAAGAGTAAAAATTAAATAAATAAATATTTACTTACTGATGCAAATGAAGACATGTCTATTTTCATTGTACCGAAGCAAGTAACTGATATCTCATTGTACTTCATCTGATGCATCAAATAACTTAACTAAAACAATATAAAATAGTTGGTTTAAATCACTATATATTCCTTAGTAAAATAATTCATATTAATAAAATATTTATCTCAAATATATACCTGGAATTTTCCTTCTAAGTCTAGATTATTTACAGGAATATTGTAAATAGAAATTTTTAAAGCTTCACTCTAAAAAAGTAAGCAATAATTAATACATTAAATTATTAATATTAAATTATTTTTTTATTTTATTATTTAATTGTACAGTAGAACCTCGCTTACATGACCCTCAATAACACGACAACCTCAATTACAAGTGCAATTTTCAAATCCCCTTGAGATTGTCATAACACATAATGTTAAATTAACCTCTATAACACGACTATTATTATCCACACAACCTCAATAACACGGAATTTTTTCCAATTCGCAACGTAACTCAGAACCTCTATAACAAGTCGTTTTGAGAAGACAACCTCTATAACGCGACTCTATACAGGAATGGGTTGACCATGAACAAATCTAGACTTGAAAACCCCGCCCTTTAACCTCGATAACACGACTGATAGCCAAAATAACCTTGATAACACGACCCTCAACAAAAAGAGCACCTCGATAACAAAACGTCTTCCCTTACCCCCTTGAGACACTTCTTATCGAGGTTCTACTGTATTTATCAGAAATCATATTAAAAATTCAAAGAAATAATAAAATTCTTAGGATTTTTTAAACATATATTTATATCTTATGTAGGTTTCCAAAGACAACCCCAATTTTACTTTAAAATATAAAAAAAATTATGTATTGCAAGAATAATAATTAGTTTCTCTCAGAAATATATATTTATGATAGATATAATCATAAAGTTGACCTTCGTATGTATGAGGAGATCTCCATCAATAGATACTCCAAAGGAATAATCATTAAAGATTACTTTGAGTCTTTACCACACCATTCAATAATGTAGTGTAGCAATGTGAGTTATTAAAATTCAAACTTTTAAGTTTTTGTTAGTTTTCATACTACGGAAAGATTAAATTTTACTTTAAATCAAATTATAATTATTAATAACTACGGGAGACATAGAGAGAAAAATAGACCCCTGCACCGGGACTCAAACCACGGGTCCTCCTATTAATCCGTTACAGGTGCTCTTACCAACTGAGCTATATGGGAGAATTATTTTCCTCTGTCGTTACTGATACCAATTCCCCGAATCCAAGCTTTCAATCTTTTCTACAAGTCTAGCAAGCCAAATATTCACGGCAATAGAACTAGACCGAGAATTAACGCTTATAATTATAAAGTACTCAATTAGTACCTGTACCTAGTACAATCTACTAGAAGTTCACATTTTTAAGTTTAAGGTAGTATCAATTAGTACTAATTGAGTAATTTATTGGTAGTTTTCATACTACGGAAAGATTAAATTTTACTTTAAATCAAATTATAATTATCTGTAACTACGGGAGACATACAGAGAAAAATAGACCACCGCACCGGGACTCAAACCACGCATTAATTTGTTACAGGTGCTCTTACCAACTATTAAAATTATTAAAATTGTAAATTCCACTCTTAGACTGGGGGTTTTGCCCACTTAAGTGAGAAATATGCATGAGCAGTCTATACCAAATAAGTTTAAGTGAATTGACACCATGGGAATGTCGAACCCATTTTTGACAAAAGGAATTAAAGTTTGAACACACTTGTTGATGTGAAAGTTGAGTATAAAATAGACACAGTGCTAGGAACGGCATCTCAGATAAGATACAAATTTATAGTTAAACAGTGCTGCCACCTTGGGATGCCTAGAACATATTTTCCCAAAACAATTTTTTGCGCTGTCAACACACTAAAACTCATTTGGGACAGACTACAGCTGTGAATAATATTGAAAGTTGATCAAAATCCAGGTCTGTGATTATTTAGTATTTACAGTAGAGTCTCGCTAATCCGGACCCAGCTAGTCCGGACATCCGTATAAACCGGACGGGCCAAAAAGATGTACAGTTTGGAACTAGGGTCTATTCAGATTTATGAAGTGTTAAGATTATCAGGGTTTCTGCTTTTATTGTCTATTACCATTTATAAAATTGTTCCTAGTATAGTTTACAGGTGTACATTCCAACGTTCGACACGAGGAATACCTGGTATTTCCGTTAAAAATAAACAGATTTAGAATAATTATGAATAAGTAAGAACATCGATAAATCTGTTTCGGTTCCATAGAAATGTAAGGGGCGGAAGATATAAAGGTAGAGTATTCCAGGAAATACAATTATATGTGACTGAGATGAGGAGAGGATTTAAAGAAAAACGCAGCGGTGGTTCAACGGAGTTCCGTGAAATGCCGCCAAGCTGCCAGTGTACAAATGTCTTAACTTTTTGTGAAATGATTAGCCGGTGCTCGAATTTCATTTCGGAACACAGCTTGTTTCCTTGGAAGTCTCTTCTATACCTGCACCTGCGTAATTTCATTTATTTGATATTCGCAGTGGTGACAGAACAGTCTTTGAGACTAATAGAGGTATTTTTTAATCGTGAATATATTTTTTAATAGTAAATCTCGATTTTAATAGTTTTACCCAACTAAAACTTGTTTTACAGACATATTAAAACTTGTTTTACAGACATATTAAAACTGATTCCGTTTAATCTGGATTTTCGGTAATCCGGACTGGGTTCAGTCCCTTCAAACCCGAATTAGCGAGACTCTACTGTATTCTTCTCAATATAATTATTGTTGTGAATACGTACTTCATTAAATAAAAGCTGGGTAGATATGGCCAGAGATATGAAAATCACAATTAACCATATTAAATAGACAAACGTAGTATCAGACAATAAATAGCCATCGTTTATAAACTGTATGCTTTGAACTAATATGAACGTTGTCATGCACATCAAAACACCTATAATCACACCGCTGAAACAACATTCTAAAGATGTAACACACTCGTATAATCCCAAATGTAGAAAACGCACATCGTCGATATTCCGCCCGTACTTCTTTCCGATAAAAGACGGAAGAGCTTTATTCAAAAGCTTAAACCTAAATCTGATTTCAGTACAGAAATAATTGTAAATAAGGCTGAAAAAAAATTGAATGGTCATTTTATGAAAATAAAATAATAATTCAGGGATAAATAATGAAGTTGGGGTAGCAAGCTGAACTAATCTGTAATATGTTGTCAACAACCAACTCAACAGATAAAAATATATCATAAATAAATAGATTTTATTAGATTTACGAAAATTGAATAATTCATATATACTGAAATCTAGGTACTGGTGGTCGAAATCATTTAATTTTTTAACTAAGATTACAAAACTTACGGTTTTACGAACAGAAAAAATTATAACACTTAAAGTAATCAAGTCTAATCCTATGACTAAAACCCTAACAAAAACAGTAACAATTTTAACGTTGAGTACGGAAAAAAAAATATTATAGAAATCGTATGTAATGATGATTACGTTCACAAATAATACATAAAATACTGGCAGAGAAAGTAACTTAAATGATGCTTTATTTGATTTGTCCCAGAGGTTATTCAAAGCGAAAATTCCAAAAATTTGTGCAAAACGTCCTATCGGTTTGAAAGATTCATAAGCAGTTTCTCTTTTCCTTAATCTTTCATTTCTATCTTGAAATATTAAAAATATCTGAGACATCGTAGTTCTTAAATTCAAACGGGAATCTCTTAAAAAAATAAATAATAATACAAACAATAATGAATATATAAATTAAGGTCTTTTACTAATATTAGTTTTATACTTTTTTAAATTATTATGTTTTTCAATTATATAAGTTATAGTAAATTTGGTTTTTTGAATTCTATTTTAAAATGTATCAAAGCTAAAAAAATATCTTTAATTATTTGAGTGGTTACTTCTTCAGACTAATAGAGTGAAAAACATTGGTTACTCCCCTATCTTTTATTATTGGAATATAAATGTATACAATAATTTATACATTCCTTTGTCCAAATAACTATTAAGACAAAGGAATGTTTAGTCTAATGTACTTTGGGACATCACAAGGAATATCACAATTCTATTTTTTTACTTTTGAGTCTAAAAAAAGTTCATTCCGTACACCTTCTTTATATTGTTACTCGTTCTGTTTTCTGTTAATAAAGGGAGTAACAGTCTAAAAAAGTGACAAAACTTTTTATTAAAAATCACTAATTGAATTATCCATTATTAATAAAAAAAAGTCAACTTCAAGCTGCTACACAAAAATTAAAATATTTGTTTTAAAATCTATTTTTCACAGTAATAATTATTTATAAATTACCATTACAAAACATTTATTGATCATTTTAAACATCTTAATATTTAATGTAAACGATGTTAATTTATTAATTATTAGATTGGTTTTAACCATAAAATCACTTAAGGCAGATAAAAGAAGTGACACAAAATGATTATTTTGAATTATTCATGAATTATATAATATACATCCATTGCTTTTTTGTAATGCTATTTGCTCACACATTACACTTATGAATTTTATATGTAATTAAATTTTTATAAGATATTGGTAAATATTAGAAGTGGAAGACAGCTTTAGAAATAAAACAAAGTGGAGCTAAATAATTTATCGGGTCAAAGGTGTATAAAGGAAAATATATAAAATCTATAATATTGTAAATTATTAAGTTCACTTGTTTGTAAAGTATAATTATTGTCATATAGTTTTTGCCCATTTTCGGAAATTCCTAGAATGTCTTTCTGATAACCTGGAAAGCAGAAACTTTTACAGATTATGTATTTTCGATGACTTTTGCAACTAATTAAAAAATACACAATATTCTATATCATTTTATTATTATTATTTTTTTTTTTTTTCACATTTATTAGTTTAACGTAAATAATTTACAATCTTTATTAAAGTGTATTTGTTACTGTACAAAATTGTTAAAGCATTTTTATAGGATTCTCACAAAATCAAAAACCCTGATACCTTCCTGCATTTGTGTGTCTGTCACCTGATTTTTGAAAGTATAAAAAATTTGGGTACTTCTAATTTGATCGGTCCAGGACAAAACTCAAACAACATTTCTCATATGCGAGTTCATAACTACTTAGCTCAGTGTTTTCCATTTATTAGTTTTAGAGTTTTATAGGTGCATTTAATTATTATTGAACATTTTATCAAAATATATCATAAAAATAATTTCTCCTCTGCGGGGAATTGAACTCGGCCTCTCTCTGTCACCGTTTAAAGGTATTTTCTCAGAAACAAGATTTTTCTTGAGGAAAGCCTTATATTGTTAGATTTTTATTTAAATGGACTACATTTTAGAAGTTTTTAATCAAACCGTTTTCGAGAAATAATTTATTTTTCTCATTTTTTCAGAGTTTTAGTAGCGCCCCCAAATTTGGAGCTTTAATTTGATAATTTTTTACTTTAACACCCCCCCCCCCCCCCCCCCTATAACCCTTTGTGTTAATAGTTATTTAGACAAAGGAACAACCATTATACAGAGTAGCATATATTCCTTAGTCCAAATTACTATGTACCTTTGGACAAAGAAATATCACACTTGTGTATATAAATGTGATCATATCCATTACTCTATAATCAACTATTAAGATAAAGGAATATTAAATATAAAACTTCCCCAGGAGTCTCAATGTCTTGGGGAGACAAACACACAAAACTTTGAGACTTTTGTAGGGCAGACTATTGTTTAGAACCAAGGGAGGTACTAAAGTAAAAAAAGTGCCTAAAATTCATTTCTTGATTTCGCCTCAAGGTATGATTTTTCTGAACATGTATGCCACATTTTGGTCAAAATAGGCCCAGTAGTTTAGGCCATTAGTTTAGGGTCCAGGTGTCTGCACAAACAGACGATAGACAGACATTTTTTAAACAACACTTTTTTGGACTCATGGGACCTCAAAATGTTAAATCCAACTAAATCGAATTTTCATGCAATCACAATTCTTTCTCTTTAAATGAGAAAGTAAAAACACAAAAAATTAAAAATGTTATCACTAAAAGCCCAAATAAGTGTCAGTGACTTTTCCTCAAATAGGTGACAAAAAAGTGACTCTCCTCAAAGTAAGTGACTCACTACAAGCATTGTAAATATTATTATTAATATTTACCTCGTTGATTACTCTCTGTGTTACCAGCGATACAGATGTGTAAATAGCAATGAGCGATAAAACATAAATAAAACTAGTAAATGAAGCTGATTCTCCCTCTTTAATAATAAGTGTAGTTTGAACAAGTGTTGATAAACCGATGAATGTTATCATTCCTGAACACAACGAACTAAAACAAGACTGTAAAATAGTAACGCCTTCATAAAGGCACAGATGTAACGATCTTATATTTTCAATATCTTCCGTAAGAGTATTAAAATCAAATACTTGTTTCATTTCTTTAACTCTCAATTTTATTTCATTGCAGAAGAATACATATATAACACTTAGCATAAATTGACAATCAATTTTAGTGAATTCAAAAGCAAATGTTGACTTAGTAGTTCCAATTATAATTTCAATTAAACTTCCAAACCACAGGATTAAGTACAAGATAATAATAATTACGTAGTAGTTAAGAGAATTGTTATTTTTAGTGCTGATATTAGGATACGTTTTAAAAATTATTTCGTCAAAATTATTTAATATTTCTAAAAGTTTTAATAATAGAGGACTTTTATGAACGAACATAAGGAGAATAATTAAAGAAATAAAATCCAATATAGGTAAAGAAACTTTATCAAAAGCATTGCCAATGCTTTCAAAATACAATTTGAAAGTATTCGAAATTGTTTCACCGATATTTGAAACTACTACAAAAATAGTTGGGAAAGAAAACCATCTGAAAGTAAATCTTTTATGTTTCGCCCAAACATTACTCAACGCTAACATTGCAATAATTTGACTCAACTGAGCAATGGGTCTGAACTTTTCATAAATCGTTCTTTTCTTAAAAACCAACACTATTCGAGGAGTAGCTTCATTCCTCTTTAAATTTATTGACTGGACCATTTGAAATTATTTTATTATTGTAAGTAAATAAAAATTTGAAATATTTCTTCTAGAATTTTTATTTCTTAAAAATTAAAAAAAAAATCTTTGTTTTTGCTTATTTTACTTTATATATATATATATATATTTTTTTTTTTTTATAATCAAAGACTTTTAAAAAATATACCTATAAAACTTCTTACATTATTTGAAAACATCAAATATTATTGGTTTTACTAACTCTAATGCTACAAATGAAAAGTTAAATGTTTAGCAGTGCAAACAATTAATTAAAATATGTCAGGTTTTATTCCATTCAAATCATGATTGCAAAACCAATATTGAGTAACAAGTACAAAACTTTCTAATATAGATTAGTAAAACAAATAATTTTTAACACCATTAATAGCATTAGCAACACCAGGAAAATATTTATTATTATTGTTTTATTAATGGGTGTTTGACGGCTAAGGTTATTAACACCCTCAAACCTAACTATATAGAAATGTTGATAACATTAAAACGTCCTAATAGCCCGTCTTACTTAAAAATTTATATTTTGTTGTAATAATCCGTGTTTTTAAAATATTTATATAAATTAATAAACTCCTCATTATAATGAGTTTATGATTCCCCGCAGAGGAGAAGTTATTTTTATGATATATTTTGATAAAATTTTCAATAATAATTAAATGTAACTACAAAACTTGAAAACTAATAAATGGAAAACACTGGGCTAAGTAATTATGAACTCGCATATGAGAAAGTTTGTCTGAGTTTTGTCTTGGACCGATCAAATTTTTTGTACTTTCGAAAATCAGGCAACAGACACACAAACCTCAGGAAGGTAGCAGGGTTTTTGGTTTTGTGCGGATCCTAAAAAAAATGCTTTAACAATTTTGTACAGTAACAAATACACTTTAACAAAAGTTGTAAATTATTTATGTTAAACTAATAAATGTGAAAAAAAAAAAAAAAATAATAATAATAATGATATAGAATATTGTGTATTCTTGATTAAGTTGCAAAAGTCATTGGAAATACATTATCTGTAAAAGTTCCCGCCCTCCTAGGTAATCAGAAAAACTTTCTAGGTAATCAGAAATACATTCTGGGTAATCAGAAAGACTTTCTAGGAATTTCCCAAAATGGGCTAAAAATATATTACAAAAATTGTACCTTACCAACAAGTGAACTTAATAATTTACAATATTATTGATTTTATATCTTTTCCTTTATACACCTTTGACCCAATAAATTATTTAGCTCCGGTTTGTTTTATTTCTAAAGCTGTCATTTAGTCGTTTTAGCTGCATGTATTCCACTTTTAACATTTATCTATCTCTTATAAAAATGTAATTACGTTTAAAATGCATAAGTGTGTGAGCAAATATCATTACAAAAAATGCAATGGGTGTATTAAATACTTCATGAATAATCAGGGCCGGCGCAAGAGGTTTTGGCGCCCTAGGCAAAACTATTATAAGGCGCCCTGAACCCATCATTCTAAGCCAACGCCGATCAGATCAGTTAATTCAGCAACTCACTTTTAGGAAATATAAGAACAAAACTAATGAAACACAATTTTATCCAAAATGTATTATTTAATCACTGTTACAAAGTAAATGACTTGCTAACTCCGGTTCAGTTGCCAGTCCTACTAATCTCTCTTCTGTAATACATGACCCCAGCCCAAAGGGGGGTCCGGAGAAAATTTTAGAAAATTTGGTTCAAAATGGTGAATTTTGGGCCTTTTTATAGAGCATTTGAGCTCTTGACAAGTTGTTTTCAGTGTCAATACAGACAGACACCACAGTCACAGTATCGCTGTAATCGGTGAATTCTAAAAAAAACCGAAAGTACTCGATACTGCCTACCTCTAGGCAGCTGCGCTATTTTATCTTTCGCTCAAATACTCTTTCGATTGTCATACTACTACAGACTAATGAAAAATAATTAATTTTTAAGACCTTTTCTTTTATTTATTTCTTACCTGTTTATGCATGTATTTAATTTATTTTTATTTTACTAATTCCTTCGCAACCCAAAAAATTTTGGGTCGCAACCCAAAGGCTGAGAATTGCTGCTCTAGAACATGTACAGTAAAGAAAGTTTTGTGCTTATCTCGCTAAAACAGTAATAAGGTTCTCTTCATCCTTCATTTTAGATTAAAACATGTTTTATACATAAAATAAAAACAGGATAAAACAATTTAAACAGTAGGAATATGTCATTTATTTCTGAATTCACAATTTTTTTTTTAAAAATAAATTTGTTTAAAAACTAAGAAAAGAACAATTGTTTTTGCTTCTTTCCTTTCTCATTGTTGGCATTTAGTAGCAGGAGGCTTAAATATCTTATATATATATATAAATATATAAAATCAAAATAATGTTTACAATTGGTCTAATTTAAAAGAAAAAAGAATTAAAAGGAAAAATAAAATATAAACAATAAACAAAAAGAATAAAGCACCTTTAAATGTACAAATAAATAAAAATTAAATGAAAAAAATAAAACAACCTGATTTTTTTTTTTTTTAATTATTCTGCATAAGTTTTTTTTTAGCACAATTTTATAATTTAAATCAATTTAACGTTAATAGATTTTTTTATTTTTTTTTCTAAATAAAATGAAAATTTTTAATTATAAATATTGCAATTACATTTTTTTTTGTATTAATACTACACAGAATTAATTCTAAAAATTAATATAAAATTCATATTATAAATCACAGAAATATAATTACATATTCACAATTTTTATATATATATATTTTTCAATTTTTTTATTTATTAGTTTATAATATATAAAAATATTAACAATTGTAACACGTATTGTTCAGACTTCTAATGCATAAACAAAATAAAATAAAAAGTATACTGAAAATAAATAAATAAAAAATTACATTTACGAATAAATAAAAAAAAAAATAATAATATGAATATTATAAAATAAACAAAAAAAAAGAAAAATCCCACTAAGACTTACATAAACAATTTTTGTTTACACTTAAACATTCTTCTTAATTCCCAAGTACAAGGAAATTCATCTGGGGTTAGTCATTAGGTTATTTTATATTATGTTGGATGCAAAAACTAATTTATAATTATTATTGAAAATAATAATAAATTTAATTATTATATCTTCTATCAAGGTGTAGAGTAAATATTTTAAGTTTACTTATTACGAGGTCATAGAAACATTGATTTAAAATTAACCACCTTTAAACCATGTTTTATTAATTAGGCATTTTATTTTTATTTTTCTATAAATGTCTATCTTATCTTTAATTTATAGTAACAGTATTAACTTGATTTATACTAACAGATAATCTTTGAGAACTTTTAAAAAAACATGTGAATAGTTTTTTGCTTCTCCTATTTTCACCATTGAAAGTACGATATTAAAACCAAAGTACAAATACACTGGTGTTGAGTAAAAAGGGCTTAAGTTACGATCATAAGGACTTAAAGTACTCTAGCTTTAAGTCTAATGGGCTTAAGTAGGCCTAAAATAAATAATATCTATTTAAATATTGAATTTCACTAAAATGAATAGACACTGTTAAGATAGTATAGTGATTTAGGAAGTAAAAAATACTTAGACAGGATTTATAATGATTTTTCAAAAGTTTGGTAAATCACCCTGAAAACTTCATATTTCTTTACTCAAGCCCTTTTTACCAAACACAAGTGATAATAATGCATTTTCAGTAAAAATAATATGAAGGAGGTTCACAGAACAATATTTAAATTTTTGAACTGACCGGAGATGTTTAAAGATACAATTATTTGAAATTACCTGTTTATCCAAATAGTGCATGCTTTGTATAATTAAATAAATTTAAAATGTCACAAAATCACTCTTTCTCTAGTACTTAACAAAATAAAAAATTTGTCATGCACCATGACTTAATGAGCGAATTTTGAAAGAAATCTGTGAATTATTGGCTTAGGGTAAATATAGGAAAATTTTGAGAATTTGGATGGGTGAAAAAAAAAATTTGGTACACAGAGGTACAAAAGTCAAAATAGTATGTACCCTTCTAGATGCATGTCGTTGGAAAGCTCTTTAAAGAGTACAGTAATTGTTGTTATGTACACTTTTGTCATAATTTTCATATAAGAGGAGGGTAAAATGGAAAAAACACGTTTTTATGCTATTTTTTACCCTAAATTGTCAAAATTTGACCCCTAAATTAACTCCACAACATTTTGGCTAATGAACTCATTCTTTCTTTTGATATTATTGACATTTTAAAATTTGTTTGGATTTATTAAGTGCATCCAAATGTGAGATATCGTCTAGAGTAACACATATTATACATACATACATAAAAAAAAGTGTTAAATTTTAGGAATCGATTCAGAATGGTTTAAAACGGATTTCCATGGAGAAAATTTTCAAAAATTTGCATTACAAAAATTTTGAAGCCATTACAATAGCTTAATTTTCTTTGAAAATTTGCTAAATAAATCCATGTATTTGTAGGAAACAAAAAAATAAAATTTTAAAAAAAAGATGGTAGAAATATGGTATGAGAGACCCGAAACAACAAAATTAGTCTGGTTAATGTAAAAAAAATAAATAAAAGATAATTTTGAACTATGATTCGCTATGAATTAAGTTCCTTACAGAAATTACAGTAGAAGTAAGAACTAACATTCTTTGGTTTGTCAGTGACCACTTTCATTGTGTTCAATATATTTCTAAAGTCTGTCCCAAACGAGAGTTTGTGTGTTGACAGAGCGGGAAATCGAGTGACACACAGATTGGCCAACCTCTCTAGGGAAAAAATAAAGTTACTAGGTCTGTGGTTAGAGGGGCCTCTCCCCTCCACTAGAGACATTTATCTTTGCCAAGTTGGCCCGAACTTTTGTCCAGGAAAATCTCAAGCTCTCATTGGCTCGCCACCCCGTTTGCTAGTTTTTACCGTGCTGCCAACACACTAACTCTCATTTGGGACAGACTGTATAACTAGAGTAAATTCTTTATTATTATTACTTTTTTTGTCAGACAACATCCTATTTATGACCTCATTATGTTTTATTAGGATCCAACGCATAAATAAAAATAAAAATTAGTACAAAACCAAAATAATTTAATAACTTTGTTAAATATTAGTAAAAGTGGGTTTTTGTATGGTTAAATAAACAATTTTATTTTAATTTAAAAAAAAAAAATATTTTGGCAGGCTTCACTCAAACCAAATGTTAAATAATAAAACATCTATAAAGAAATTAAATAATAAATACAAATAATGATATGATTAATGTGTAAAATGATTATAATTTAGTTTAAATAAAAGAGGTTTTATTTTTTTTTATCAATTATCTTGAAAAAAGAAGATATTAACAAATAATTATCCTAAATAATAGAACTTAAAAATGTATTATTTTACAATGCTTTATGAATTTTAAAAACCCAAATATATTGTGAGTTGAAAATATTAATTCTACTGTCAGAGGATAGAAGAAAGATTATAGTAGTGTGGGTTTTCTAAGAGGGAACCCACTCACTCACACTCTCTCCCCACTAAGTCCTCTAGGTGTTATGTCTAAATACACATATGAAGATAGCGTAATAACTATTAAAAATATATTTCCTTAATTGGTTATTTTGCTTCCGAGCTTACCGAAGGTAACAGAAGCATTGTGTTCACTTTTGAGAACAAAAAACTTTTATGCCTCCGATTTCAAAAATTCCAAGACAGAAATCCGTTTTTATCAGGAAACCTTTTTTGGTCTTGTGTCTGTCTGTGTGTCCGCGAATTATGAAACGTGCGACGATAACTTGAGTAAATGTCGACCGATTTTGATGAAATTTGGTAGACATGTTTATTTTACCAATGCCCAGATATCCGCCCAAGTGTTCACGAGCAACACTCACGTAAACGTAAACTTCAAATTTAAAATTGGAATTTTACGACGGGAAAAAAATCGAACTTCATCTATTCAATGAGATAAACATTTTTTTTCAAATACAATTTTTTAGGAAAACCAACAGCGACACCACTATGAAGTGTTAAAGATCGCTAAAACTATTAATAGTTTTTACACAATAAACAATATAACAATAAAGTAATATAACAATAATTTTAATGTTAATATAACAATAAAGTACATGATAGGATGCGAGGAAGCTATGTGCCACACTAATTGGCAGTCTATTTTATGTTATTCCTTTATACCTAACATTTGGTTGTCCTTACAATATTCTTCACCACATATTGGTGAAGATGCTGGGTACTTTGTTTTTTTAGCTAGGTTTAAAAATTGACCTAGAATTTCTTGGGGATCTACAAATGGCAGCTTGAGACAAGCTATCTTGTACTTATTTAGTATAGAACTGGAAGTGATCCACTCGTCCATACTGGTAAAAGCTCACATCTGCGCCACACCTCTTATAATGTAAGTGCCCGACACCAATTTGTGACGAAAAAGAGAGCCACTAGTTGAGTATAAAGGAATAAAACAAAAAATAAACAAATTAAGGAAATATATTTTTTTTTAATACTTTTTACATAAACTTTATAAGTGAATTTATTTATGTTGCCACATCTAGGACTAGGGGGTAGAGAGTGTGTGAGTGTGTTCCCTATAAGGAAATCCCCACAACCATCATCCCTGACACTGTAATGATTATTAAATAATAATGTAGGAAAATTTATTAACATGTAGTTTATGTTAGCCTAAGCGTAATAGCATTTTTGATTTATATATACATTTTTTTAAATGACAAAAACATTTTTGGGCACTCGTGGCTGCAATATTGAAAAAAAATATACATATTATGTTGCGTCACTAAATAATGTATATTAATCACTATTTTCTTTTCTTTTTTTATTTAATTGTACACATTTTATCTACATATATCAAACGAAGATCACTGTAAAGTTTTAAGACTTTTTCTAAAGTTGTGTACCGGAAAAGTTCAAACTTATCAATCCAGATTAATTCTCTGAAATTTATACAAGTAGATAATTTTTGAGTACTTTTGAAACACATGTGAATAGTTTTTGCTCCTCCTAAAAAAATACAAATTCACATCTACACTGAAAGGGGTGATATTAAAATCAAAGTAAAAATAATAATACATTTTCAGTACAAATAATAAGTTATAAGGATTTAAAGTAGAATTAATTATTTTTGCCACAACATTAAAAACATTGCAGCTCACGTGCATTGTTTGTTTATTAAGAATAATTTAAATTTTCTGTCTCCAATTGGTAAAATATAGAAATCAAATTCTCTTAATATAAGCTTTAAAGCCAAATAAGAATTTTTGCATTCAGCAAACATTCCCAAATGAATATATGCTTCCAAATATTATCAGCGAAAGCCGACCAACGCATGTTTGGGCCCCAGATTAAGAGTACGTCAGCATTTTGAAAAAGTTTCAGTACTATAGACTATGTTCCTTCAAGGATATGACTTGGTAAATCTATTCTCACCAATACAGAGAAATAATCTTCAGCTACTTATCACTATGTTAGTCCAGGAGATAGTGTGCAAAAACGTGTCTGACTAACATCAATCTAGAATTTTGTATACAAGTCAATCTTTTAGCGCCTTTTAAGAATATGTGGTCGGCTAAGTTCGCCTGCGGGACATAGCTTGGCAATAGGCGTTTGAAAAAAACAAACCGGTGGAGAGCGGCCATGTCTCACCAATTATGGTGGACAATGTGATTTACATGATCCTGAGTACAGAATTAGTTAGTATACCTAAAATCAAGTTGATGTTAGTTTGTCCCTTGACAGATGACCACGCTGATTTTTAGTAATAGTTGAATAACTAACCTATCAAGTGTGAAAATAACATCAACTTGATTTTTGGTCTACTAACTAATTCTGTACACAGGATCATGAAAATCACATTGTCCACCATAATTGGTGAGACATGGCCGCTCTCCACCGCTTTGTTTTTTTCAAAAACCTATTGCCAAGCTATGTCCCGTAGACGAACTTAGCCGACCACATATTCTTAAAAGGCGCTAAAAGATTGACTTGAATACAAAATTCTAGCTTGATGTTAGTCAGACACTTTTTTACACGCTATCTCCTGGACTATATCAAAATTTCATCCAAAAAGCCATCAGAGGTATTTCACCTTAATATTTATTGATTAATAAAAATAAAACTAAGTGATCTCGTCCACCAAACAAAAAATTATTAAAAACACAGTTTTAATACAGGGAAATATATTTAGGGTCAAAAAAAGTACCTACTTCTTCTTGAACAAGCATGGGCTTTCAAATGTTAAGCCCTGGGCCATCAATATCAATATTATGAAAAAAAACTGAGAGCTAGATGGATCACTTCTGCGGGCTGAAAGTTGTGCCAACTTATAGCTAAGGTTATAAACAGAAACATACATGTTAAATAAGACTAATAATTTTTAAAATATCAAGCCCCAACATTTTCAATAGACAAAGGCAACCAATACTTCATTATTCATAGAACAAAAAAAAAACAATATTTTTAGATTATTTATCAAATAAAAAATAACAAAATAATACTAATTTTGAAATTATAAATCTTAACAAATTTATTAGTGTTACACAATTTGGTTATTTATATATAAATATATATATATATATATATATATATATATATATATATATATATATATATATATATATATATATATATATATATATATATATATATACAGTAGAACCTCGATTAACCGTCAGGCACGGGACCAGAGCCTTGACGGATAATTGAAAAGACGGTTAAGCGAAAAAGGGGGGTATTGTTAATTTATTATAAAACGAATTGTTATTTTATTAACAAATAGATGTTTATTTTAATAAATAATAAATTTACATACTTTTTTGATGGAAGAAGTGTGTTAATTTTTTTGTTTTAACATACTTTGAGCTTTTTTGGCTGCCGAAAGTATGGGAAGTATGGGAGTACCGAGTCGAAGGTCAAAGAAAGTGGGGTGCGCAATGGCGTGTGGCCTGACGGTTAAGCGAGAAAGACGGTAAATCGGGAGACGGATAATCGAGGTTCTACTGTATATATATATTATTAGGATGTGTAGGGGAACGGCAACATGAAAAATGGTGTGCTCAATTCTGTTATGTTCCTTTTTTTTAAATTTACAACAATATTTTTTACTATTACTATATTTAAATCAATAATCAATAATTTATAATATATACATCCTCCGCTAAGCATTTTGTGGAAGGCTCAGAAAGTAAAATAAAAAATAAAAATACATTAACACTTTTTAGGTGACCACGTCACATTTTAATATATATAATTTTTTTTATAACTACTTTCTTTAGAAAAGGTTTTATTTCAATATTTTTTTTTTTTTTACTTTACATTTTTTTTTTTTAATTTATACTTTTGAGCGTTATTTGATTACTATTATTTTAAATTCCTAGATAAGCTACAAAATATAGCTGCTTTATATAATTTAGAAGTAATTATTTAATTGTGTAAATATCAAAGGAGATTAACAATATTAGTATTTGCTTAAGAGGTAGCTTTTTAAAAATTTGGGGGGGGGGGGACCCAAAGGTACAGAACACATAGATGAGTCAATTAAACAAACCCGGTCTTTGTACTGTAGTTAATCACTTAACGACTTAATACGTGCAAATCGGCCTTAAAGAAGTACCGTTATTACAATTTAAACTGACATTCTGCTTTTTGTGGAAGGAAAAACTCAGATAAATTTTGAAATTAGTTTGAGGAAAAATTCAAATAATTTTAAAAGTCTAACAAGACTAATACAAGCAAATACTTTGAGTTTTATAAGTAAAAAACATTTTTTAAACATTACATATTAAATAAAAAGTATTAAAGGTATGGTTTATGTGCCAAGAGATTTTACAATAAAGTCAGTTTTTTTGGTGAATTTAACTGTACTTTAATTAATAATGTTAATATTAATCTCAAACCTATCTTAAAAACTACCAACACTTTACAACACAGATTGAAAAAAAATAACAAAAAAAACCAGACAAATAACACCTATTTCACCACTGGGCTTTAAGCCCTGAAAATTCATTAGTGATTTCAGAAAAAACATGGCATCTCAGAAACAAAACCTAATATATACGTTAATCTCTTTCTAAATTAACTAATTACTTAAATTTTCTTATTTTTTTTCACCTAAATTTAAAATGTATTAATTTTTTATCATTTGAGTTTTGTATTTATAAAATTGTGTTTATAATTAATATAAATTATTATATATACATGCTAATTAAATAATGCTTTCAATTTTTATTTTGTGTATATATCATCCAAATAGCTTCCTTTTTAAAATTACATTAATTTTACAAGTATTTATTTTTTCCATAATTTTCACAGGGATAATCAACTATGCAAATATTTATTTAAACTATTACTTATTTATTTATATTTTTGTTTTATTTTTATTTAATGTTCTTCTTTTTTTTGTAAATATTTATAATTAAAGAAACAAATAATTAAACAAAAAAAAAAAAAAAAAAATTATTTTGGGTTTGCATTGATTTCATTTTTGCAAGATTAAACATTAAAATATAAAAGAAATAAATAAATAAAAACAAACTACAAACACTCAGTTGTTAGTTAATGTTTCTGGTTTGCTTGTAGGCAACAATAAAAATTAAAGAGGCATTTTTTTTCTTTCTTTCTTTTATCAAATAAATCATTCTGATTTACTTATAGCTCAGTATTATTTAGTAGGTTGGTTTTTAATCTTGAATATTTCTGATGAAATATTTTTTATTTTTCATCTTTAAAAACCCAGAGCTTTTTTATTTAAAGTGTATGCTCCCATCAATCCTTCCTTATGAACGTTCTTCCTCTGAAAATAAAATATAAAAAAAATGAATAATCTCGGAAGAATAAAAGCCAATCAAAAATGATCATAAAAGTAAACCACAATTACAACAAACACCCTAAAGCAGGTTGATTTTTACAATAATGAACCTATAATTTATAAACCATTAAATTTAGTCTCTTCAAAAACAGCATGGAAGTTCATAACGGGACAGTTCTCAGTTTAACATAATAATCTATTTATTACGAATTCTGAACACATCCTATCTTTCCTCCAGCATTTCAAGCTGCAATATAACCTGAATTCAAATATAGTAGAACCTCGATAAGAAGTGTCTCAAGGGGATTAGGGAAACAGTCTTGTTATCGAAGTGCTCTTTTTGTTGAGGGTCGTGTTATCAAGGTTATTTTGGCTATCAGTCGTGTTATCGAGGTTAAGGGCAGGGTTTTCAAGTCTAGACTTGTTCAAGGTCAACCCATTCCTGTATAGAGTCGCATTATAGAGGTTGACTTCTCAAAACAACTTGTTATAGAGGTTCTGAGTTACTTTGTGAATTGGAATAAATCAGTGTTATTGAGGTTGTTTGGATAATAATAGTCGCATTATAGAGGTTAATTTAACATTATGTGTTACGGCAATCTCAAGGGGATTTGAAAATTACACTTGTAATTGAGGTTGTTGTGTAAGCGAGGTTCTACTGTAATACCAAATGAGATTACAGGATTTAAAAGTTAATAATTTAAAAAAATTGTCTTTGGGATCCTCTGTGGATACAAACGCCAGTGGGCTTGTATATAGTGGACTTAGAGGGTTCTGCCCGAGACACAAGGAAAAGAGCAGCATAGTGCCAGAAGGGCGTGCTTGGATCCACCATGGAAACCAGCTGCCACCAGCCTTAGCACAGCATGGATCACACAGTGTTTAGCAGGTCTAACAAAGTATTCCGTGATGTACAGGGTGGGCCAAAAAAACAGCACTTTTTTGAACACTTATAGATCAGCTTCTGCAGTAGATAGAGATATGGGGTTTGCGGGGTCTGAAAACTACATTCTTTTACTTTAAATGTCATATCTATAACTTTAACAACTATTGGGTGAAAGTCACGCAATGACGGCTTAAAAAAAGTCGTTGTCGGGAAGTGATCTGAGTCTGGTATTACAGTTTTGATAGAATAAATTACCACAAGGTGGAAGGGGGGGGGGGTCTGAAATTAAAGATCAAATGCTAAATTACACGTTTATGCAAGATGTTACCCCGTCCCATCACTCCTTGCAAACAATTCAATACTTGCGAGAGAATTGTCCAGACTTCAGGCAACATTGTGCTTAACACATCTTCAATGTTTGTTATAACACTGAGGGACTCCCCCCCCTTACCTACAAGCACCCCCCCCCCCTCCCCCACTATATGGTAATTTATCCAATCAAAAGTATAATAGCAGACAAGGTTATAACCTGGACAACGACTTTTCTTAAGACCCAATTTCAAACCGTTATTGCATGGCTTTCACCCTATAGTTGTTAAAGTTATAGATATGAAATTTAAAGTAGAAGAATGTAGTTTTCAGACCCCGTAAACCCCATATCTCTATCTACTACAGAAGCTAAGCTATAAGTGTTCAAAAAAGTGCTGTTCTTTTTTGGCCCATTCTGTATAATGAAACCCATTCATATTTTTCTGTCAGATTATGATGTTCCTTAAATGTCTGTCTGTAGCTCGTTATATGGATCCAATATGTATCTTGTGGAACCTAAAATTCATATTACTTTTCTTCCAGATATTATTAGTTTTCTTAAATCCAAAAATGTCTGTCTGTAGCTTTTCGCCTATGCACACATATGAAGCTTAAAATACAGAATCAATGTTTCACATAATAGCAAAAAGAACTTCCTGAAACATTTTAAAATATTTAGAGTAATAAAATTAAAAAGATTAATTAAAAAAGTTGACATACGTGATGGTCTTCTTCTCAGTATGCTTCTGCTCCGGTCGAGCCCTGTTGAGGACTTTAAGGAAGTCTGAAGTTTTAGCTCTCATCCTGGAGTGTATGTACGCCTTGCTACACTTGATATGGTAGTGCAGGTAATCACGCAGCATGTGAATCAAATTGATAGTGTTATCACGAGTAGCTCTATTAGTATGACGTGGGAACAACACTGCAACATAACAATACAAAATTAACAACAAATACATAATACTGAAAATCAAAATAGATTGTTATTTATTATCTAAAGAAGTTTGACTTTAAATCAAATTATAATTATCATTAACTATGGGAGACATACAGAAAAAAATAGACCCCCGCACCGGGACATGAACCACGGGCCTCCTATATATCCGTTACAGGCGCTCTTACCAACTGAGGAGGGAAGAGAGGGAGAATGATTTTTCTCTGTCGTTACCGATACAAATTCCCCGAATCCAAGCTTTCAATATTTTCTACAAGTCTAGCCAGCCAAATATTCATGGCAATAGAACTAGACCGAGAGTCCCGGTGCTGGGGTCTATTTTTCTCTGTATGTCTCCCGTAGGTAATGATAATTATAATTTGATTTAAAGTCAAATTTAATCTTTCCCTAGTATGAATACTACCTAAAACTTAAAAATAAAGAAATTTGTTTAAAATATACTATCTAGCAGCCGTAATAACATTATGAAACCATCAAATTTAGCTTGAATATGTAGATAATTCATAATATAAAAACAAGAATCCAGTTTCCTTGTAACCAGAACCCACCATAATAAAAACCCTAAAGAACCTATTGAGGTTTTATTCTCTCTACAGAAAATTGTCTAGCTACTTTGCTATTAACAAATTCAAAAGAAAAAAAAGTGGTACTTACTTTGTGCCTTCTTACTTCTGAATGTTATTAATAATCTTTTACATTGGTTAAATATTAATTTAAATCAAATTATAATTATTATTAACTACGGAAAACAGACAGAGAAAAATACACTCTAGCGCCGGGATTTGAACCACGAGCCTATATATTGGTTAAATATGTGCAGCTTAAAATAAAAATAACCTTGTCAACAATAGGATCTAGACATAGTGTTTTAAGTGTTCCAGACCCCTATGGTTTTCAAAGCAATAATATAGCCGATAAGATGCGATGAGAGTATCAAATTATCTATTGATAGTTTTCCTACAAAATAAAATTATTTTTAATACATGTTTTTTCGATTTTTTAAAAAAGTGGGGACCTTACTTATTGACCAACCTCATACTTAATAATAAGCTTATACTTACAGAGTAATTACTTAATAGTTCAAAGAAAGTTTTCAAGTTACTCCTTAGAAATAATCCGTCAGGAGGGGGTTACACTGCTGCAAATTATAATTATTATTAACTACGGAAAACAGACAGAGAAAAATACACTCTAGCGCCGGGATTTGAACCACGGGCCTATATATTGGTTAAATATGTGCAGCTTAAAATAAAAATAACCTTGTCAACAATAGGATCTAGACATAGTGTTTTAAGTGTTCCAGACCCCTATGGTTTTCAAAGCAATAATATAGCCGATAAGATGCGATGAGAGTATCAAATTATCTATTGATAGTTTTCCTACAAAATAAAATTATTTTTAATACATGTTTTTTTCGATTTTTTTAAAAATATGGGGACCTTACTTAATGAACCAACCTCATACTTAATAATAATAATAAGCTTTTATTTACAGAGTAATTACTTAATAGTTACAAAGAAAGTTTTCAAGCTACTCCTTGGAAATAATCCGTCAGGAGGGGGTTACTCTGCTAGGTAGGTTAGTTAGGTATTATAGTTATTTATAAGAAAGGTTGTGTAATTAAGTGCAGACTTTAGATAGGAAACAAGGGGGCCGGAGTCACTATTTTTGTTATTGACCGAGCGAAGCAAGGTCTCTGTTTTAACTCGACCGTTTGGCATTTCGTCTGTGTGTCTGTCTCTCTCTTAATTTTTGTAAATCGACTGAGGGAGGCCGCAGGCCGAACGAGCTGTGATGTGGGGCGGGGGGTCGCACCTTTATTGTCTATCGAATGGGGGGGGGGGGGGGGGGTACAATTTTTCTTTAGTTTAAGGCGCCACGGCAAAAAACAAAAAAATAATTATACCCTGACTCTTGATTTTTGTCTTTTGACTTTTGAATGTCAAAATAGGTTAGAAACCTTAAAAATCGCTTGACCAAACATTGGGTATGGACAGTTTTAAACCACTCCTTAAGGGTGAAAATTGGCCTTAAAGGGCGAAATAGGGTGTTATTTGGATTTTTGTACTGATGGGTGTGTTTGTCGTAGAGACATGACGTTTTCTGAAAATTGTTAAGGTTATAGTGTATTTTTAAGAAAAAATTCTATCTGTCGGGAAATTATGTTTTGTGAAGGTATCTTTATGTAGGCATTTAATAGGCCTATTAAGGCCTTATAATGCGGTTGTACTGAAAAAAATTAGTTATGTACTTAAAAGGGTACTTTTGTTACTGGTTTGTCGAAATACGCAAAAATACTCTAGTTTTTATTTGTTTTACTGTACCGTTTTTGCTTTTCATAGGATCGGGCTGAAACTCATATATGGTACTTACAACTTTATAACCTAATTTTTTTTAACCTAAGGTCAAAACCCGATTTGTTATTTTAACGAGCGAGGTCTACTGTTCACAGAACTACTTGTTTAGCAGATTTATGTATTGTTGCTCTGATAAGTAAGGTTGCTTAAAATGGGTTATTCTAAATTATTTTAGTACTGGGCAATGTGCTATAAAGTGAAGATTGTCTTCCCTTTGCCTCAGATTGCACACTGTGCACAGCCATTGCTCTTCACTTCTGTCTCTTCTGAAGTTGAGGGAAAACAGCTCCCCCCCTCTTGCCTTCAACATCAAACTTGTGGTGGTTTTATCTTTAAACTTATATATGATTGTTTATTACCCATGCATGCATTCCCAGATGTTAATAATTTGTTATAGTGAGTGTGAAATGTTGCTGCCTTTGCTTTAACAACAGCCTGACCCTGCCCATTTATTTTTATTTTGTCAATTATATTTTTCCCTCTAATACTAAGTACGTCTGGTTTTGTTGCTAAATCTTTTTCTATTATTTCTCCATGCTTTGAACCCATTTGCTCCCATGCATTCCACCAGCTCGAACCTCTAGCAATTGCTTCTTTTGCCACTAAGTTAGTTAGTCTGCCCTGACTCTGATTCAGCACTTGTATAATATATTTTAAATGTATCTCAAGATTTCTTACTATTACAGGTTCAAACCTTGTTTCTAAAGTTACTTGGTAATTCGGTGTATTATTAGGTAAAGCCAATATTCTTTTTACAAAATAACCTCATACTTGATGGATTAAAAACTGTAATTAAGAAATAAACTGACCGAAAGTAACATATCCTATCTTGTCACCGACAGCTGCATCAGTATTCTGAAGTTCAAGCGGTGGTTCCCTATGAGTGAAGAGGACTTGCGGAGCAGTGTGTGAAGCTCGCCTTCCTTCCTTGAACTCTTGCATAAATACTTTACCTATAACTACGTCGTCTTCATCTTTGAATATGGTACTGAATACAACGGTGACACGATCGCTCTGCGCTTCCACATACCTGAAACATTTCAGTTTTAACAATTTTAGACTTAATTTTTCGAAATACAACAAGAATAATAAATAAGAGAAAAATAAGCATCCCAACCACAGTTAATTTTTAACAAAACTTCAAATAACAATTGTAAATGTAGAATTTGATACATGTTTCTCAACATTTTTGTAACTCATGTGATTGCATTTTCGCAGGAAAAAGATGTTGGATAAAAAGCTTGTTGAACTCTACTTCGTTGAATAACAGGTATTTACTGAGATGGTTGATAATATCTGTACTAGATTTTTCTAGCCATATTTTTTCCAAACCCTTTGAGGCCTGTAAGAGGAGATCTCGGCGATGTTTTTTTATTTTTTTTTTATTTTTCCTTACTTGGACATTCAGATTTGTCAACTAAATGATATTTAGCACTTTCTAGAAGTTTTCTGAGGTGCTATGAACCTTCTAAAAGAGACTTATAGATAGAGCTATGGGTGTATAAACGAAAAAAGAGGAATATAGTTCTGAATAGAGTCTTAAAGCTATAGTTACAGTCTAGCACGCTTCCCCCACGGCTACTTCTAGGCTTCAATAATTACTTCACATCTTCTACACTTTTTGTCATTATAACAGATTTTTTTTTTTTTTTATTTTTTTTTATTTTTTTTTTTTATTATTTTTTTTTTTTTATGATAGTGCTTGTTTTAAAAAAAGATGTAGTATTATTTACACATTATTTTGATGAATAACGTGATATTTTTATTGCTTATATATCTCAATATCTATATTGTATGTTAAATAACATTAAAAATATATTTATTATAACCAATAAATAAAACTAAAATATCCGGCCTTAGGGACACTTTTACACGTGTTACAGAAAAAGTGTAAAATATCTCTCAATGGCAAATCTCAAATCACTTTTGCCAATGGCATATTTCATAAACGTTATTGTACTTTCTTACTGTCTACCCAAAGCCCAAATCTAAGTTTTATAATTATTTAGTTGTAATTCTTTAATTCTAATAGTTTTTAACATAAAATATGAAATTAAGAAATAATAACAATAAATAACACAATTTTATAAAAAAGAATTAAATGTTTATATAATTTTATAATTTTTTAGTAAACATTTACCAATATAAAGAATCACAATTATAAAGAATTAAAAAGAAAAGGATTTTTGTTTTATTACGAGGAAAATAGTGGAAGAGTGGAAGATGTAACGTAAATAGAGAGGTGTGCCAAACGTGGGATAGTTTTGATACATGGTAGAAAATGAGTCCGGCCCTGGGCACTGAAAAATACACTTCGTCCACAGGGTACTTATTCAAAAACAACAGTCGGTCCTCAAGTTTAATACATGCCTATTTTTATTTTAAAAAAGGAAACAAGAAAACGGAAGACAATAAATACATAAAATTTGATTTCCTCTTCAACTTACATAGTTTCATCATTGCGGTAGTTAATGATGGCTCGTTTATGACCTTCCTCTCCTCTCTCTTGATAATCAAAATACTTCTCAAAAACTGAAGCAAAGCAGTTTCTCTTGAGCAAACCTATTTTCTTAACTACTTCTTCCCAATCTGACGGTATGTTCTCCAAGTCTATGATAACTGAAACGTTATAACCTGCAACAGACATCAAGTCTTATCTTACACAAGTAAATAATAACATTAACAATAGAAAACTCTACCGGCTAAACATTTTAAAATTAAATTAATAAAATTACTCAATTACAACAGGAGTTTTCTGTTGACAGTAGAAAACTATACTGACATTGAACATAATTTACAAGCTAAAATGGTTAAAACACTAACTTAACTAGGGTTATATAAAAATGTTCTTCTGCAATTAATATTATAATCAACTCATAGTCACAAGTGATCAGGATTCAATACCTGGACCCACTCTCAGTTTGGTGTTTACCAAACATTGTGAGACAAATCAGCTCGTTTATTAAACCAAACCATATGAAAGTCAACACATAGATCCCTTGTCACCCATCATTATAATGTTAGTAAAGGGGCAACTAGTCAGCTCAGGCCTCTCATGGGGTTTGGCACAACACCTTAGTTTTTACAAATCTGCTCAAAGATTTTCCTAATACAATGTAAATACAGGGTGGGGCAAAAGATATGTAGAAAAAAAACTATTTAACTCTCAGAAATAAGGTTTATATTGTTCGATTCAGTAGATAATCTAGTTTTTTTCAAAGTTTTGAAGATGACGTCATGAAGATGGCGGCCGTCAGCCGCGATACATTCAGTGACGAGGCCCACTTTCACCTTTGCGGAACTGTTATTAAACAGTATTTTCACTATTGGGCTAGTGAAAACCCGAGGGAAATTCACCAGAGATCACTCCACTCCCCTAAATTGACTGTTTGGTGTGCAGTATCCCAATTTGGGATTCATCATCCAATCATTGGGCCTTACTTTTTTGAGGAGAATGGGCACACCGTCACTGTCACTGTTAAGCGTTATGTTTCAATGTTGGAAGTGTTTTGAGCCTGAACTAGAAGATTTGAGTGACCCACAAAATCTAGGAGACATCTGGTTTCAAAAGGACGGGGCTACATGCCACACTGCTACATTTTCAATGGAAAAATTGAGGCAAATGTTCCCCCAGTGCCTGGTCTCTGTAAGGGGTGACGTGGAGTGGCCTGCACGCTCACCAGATTTGAGTGTTTGCAATTTTTTTCTTTGGGGATACCTAAAGGAAAAAGTTTTTAAACATCCTCCACACACCCTGGAAGAGCTCAAGGAAAGAATAAGGGAGGAAGTTATGGCTATAACCATCCCAATGTGCCGACGAGCAGTTGACAATTTTTGGAATCGTCTTCAAGAATGTATCGCGGCTGACGGCCACCATCTTCAAAACTTAATGAAAAAAACTAGATTATTTACTGAATCAAACAATATAAACCTTATTTCTGCGAGTTAAATAGTTTTTTTCTACATCCCATAAAACCGATATAGTTATTTACGCACCAAGGGAGGAAAGTAAGTGGGCACTATTATAGAAAAGGGCCCCCCACTTTTTTTTAATCTAATTATACCTTCTGACAACCGAATACACACTTTTTTTTATGCAAAAGTGCGATATTCCTTTGTCCCAAAGCATATTGGACTGAATATCCCTTTGTCTTAATAGGTAATTAGACTAAGGGATATAAACTCTTCTGAATAAAAAACAAAAAGGTGGGCCCTTTTCTATAAGAGTACCAGTAAGTGATTGCACCCTGAGCGATGAAGTTGTTTCCTGAGGCGAAGCCGAGGGAAAGCCTCGGGAGTTAATTATCGCGAGGGTGCAAGTGACTTTTACTCCCGAGGTATGTACAAGATTTTACCCCCAGAATGGAGAAAATAATAATTGAATAAGATTTTAATTTTAAAGTATTTTATGTTAAAAAAGTAAACATTTTTATATTTAAAAAAATATGTGTGAGGCTCTCACGCATTAGAAGTGAAACTTAAGTTCTAGAATGCATTGCTCTCTTTCATTTTTTGACGAATTTATTATTTCAGGTTTAAGAAATGGTTATGGGAAATTTAATTGAAAAAAAAAAATATTGCTACGCTAAGGCAACCACATTTATTCCAATAAAAATAAATGTTTGTTTTGATTTGCTGGTCTTTAAATAGATATAATACAATTAATCTGTAAAAATGTTACACTTGGACGAGTCTCGAATCGCAAACTTCGTTACACGATGTCACTATATGAAAAAATTCACTCTACCGCCGCCAAAGAAGTTTCACTTCAAAAATTGATATATACTAATAATAATTCACCAGATAAGTTTAATCATGTTAAAATTAAATTATAGATAGTAATTATTTGAATTTCAATGCTAAAATTAAATGGGAGATCAGCTGGTAGCTGAGTCGTGTATTGAATGGTATTGACAACTAACGTATAATCATCCATATGAGTAGATCTACATTTAGAAATAATGATTTCTCTTCACAATAATGATTTCTCTTCACAAACTTTTAGTTTGTTTTACTGATGAGTCATCATGACAAACGTCGTGAAGGTTATGTGTGAAGATGACATTATAGATTTAGACATTAAACAATAGTTAATAAATGAAATGTGTATTAGCACCAAGCTTATTTACTTGTGCTTATCACTTGGGCAACACTGGAGGGAATCATGAAAGTTCATGATTCCCTCCTTTCTCATTACTCCCTGTTGAGCCTGACCGGGTGGAATGAGCTACTTTCCTCCCTGTAAACTAGGGAGGAAAGTTCACTTTTTCTCCCCGCTGGAGGTAAATTATATTTTGCCCCACCCTGTATTATAAAAGAAGAGATCCAGATAGAGAAAACTGTATCCTGCACCCAGAAATCAAACAATCTCAGGCCAAAATTTGCACTTTCAATAGTTTCAGCACAAGTTTTACTTGATTTCCTTAATATTGATTGACACAGTACGGGAACCTCTAATTTTACAAATCAAGCAATGAGTAACACTATCAATTGCTAATATTTAGAGGAGTCAGCAGTAACCTTTATTAAAATATTAACTCTCGTAACATTAAAAAGAAAAAGACCACCAGGGGGGGGGGGGGGGGGGTATGAAATATAATATGTATCTATTAAAATTAGAGAATGACATACCATTTAAGAGCTACACAGTGGAGGAACAATTTTGATCAGTCAAGCCTAGAGAATTGATTATATTAAATTTTGAAGATATGAATTTACTGGCACATTGACTATATCTATCTACATTCTCATATATCGTTTTAAGTATGTAAATGAAATTTTCTTCTTCTAAACTGTCTGTCTCCTTTCTTTTTCACTTTGAATTTGATGATTTTGTAATAATGTAATTTGATCTAGACATGAATGGAAATTAATTTCCATATTAAAGTTTTTTTTTTTTACATGCTTACTAAGTAATAAGTTTGATAGTTTTAATCATTTGTTTATTGTTTAATGATAAAGAGATTAGATGATAATCAATCATTGGAAATAAAATAGGAACTTGATTTAAACAGTTCTATTTAACAAAGTCTGTTTATATTATAAGTATCTTAAAGTATCAATAAAAAACATTTTGTTCTTAACTTAATCTAGTCATTAGATAATAATTACTGCTGCCACAGCATCATTTTACTATGGCTGCCTACTTAAACCACTTGCTCATAGAGAAGCCAACTAAACTACTCACTTTCCTTCTGTGTTTCACAGAGAATTAACACATCATTAGATGGCATTAAACTGTAATACAAGTAACTCTCAAAACTACGGTATTCGGCTAATTTCTGATAAATTAGACGTCTTAAAGCTTAATTTAAAACAAATAAATAAATAATTACAAGATAAAAAGAACTTTTTATATACTAAGTTTTTAAATCATATGTAATGTTGATAATATAATTGTGATTGTTATAATATAATGTAAGTGAAAAAAAAAAAAAAAAAAAAAAAAAAAAAAATATATAGTTTCGAATGTATTTACTTCACATAAATGACAACCGTCTAGAGAGCTGATCTTAAACCTATAAAAGGACAAATCATTGTACAAAGGATCTCCCCAACACTGAATCTAAACCATGCCATTAATGTGCCCCCGTGTAGGAACAGTAAGAGAAGAAAAATGTGTACAAGTAAAGAAGTACAGATGCAGAAAAATTAAACCGATACCTAGGACACAAGTGTAAACAAACCTGGTTGTCATACACCAATGAATTATTTCTTTGTTTACTTTTCCTTTTTCGCTGTAATTCAATATTTATCTCTATAATAAAACATACAGTTCTACTGTAGTTAATATTGATTTCTGCAAATAGGAATCTTCTAAAATTTGATCCCTTTAGGGAGGGAAATAGAGCAAAGTAAAAGGTGATTGAGAATTGATCCCAGAAGAACCTTATAAATTTTGTTAATTATTTATTGGGAAAGAGCTCCTCTTTATGCCACAACCATATTTATAAAAGATAATTCTAATTTCAATTGAAGGTAGGGGGGAGGGGGATAGATAAGAAAAAACGCTCTGCTTTCCCGGAGCGTTAACATTTAAAAATACTCTTACAGTTAGAATCAATGAATAAGTATTGAAATAAGGGGAGGGGAGAACTATGTGGCATCGAGATAATCTATAAACCCATCAAATTCAAAAATAAACACACTCCATGGCAAAGCAAACAAATCCACCTAGTAAATATGGCACTTCTTTAGATTGTTACTCCCCTTTTTAGAACCAACAGAGGGGAGTAACAATCTAAAGAAGGTGTACAGAATGTTCTTCTTTAGACTGTTACTCCCCTGAACAAAACAGAAGAGGGATATTCCTTTGTCCCAAAGTTCATTGCACAAAACATCCCTTTGTCTTAATAGTTATTTAGTCAAAGTAATTTTCATTCTAAAACAACATAGGGGAGTAACAATCTAAAGAAGTACCGTAAATATATATGTATATAGGATAAATACATTAAAATTAATTCTTCAGGCTGTAAAAATAAAGAAAGGCTAATTTAGAATAATTAGCCTTTGTTTGGTTTAATCATTACATTAAAAAGTCAAATAATAACAAAAACAAGTCTTCAAATATAGCTAATTTCGTGAAGTAATTGAAACGGAATGTTTTGAAGAACAATAAATCAAAATGATGCGGTTGAATAATTCAATCTGATGTCAATGCCAAATTAATTCAGAGAAAATACACACTGTAAGGAATCTATCTGATAGAAACTAGATACAAAGTATGACTACGTCCTATCTCAGTATAATCATTATTAGTATTCAATTCACAGCATGAGTCACAATCAAGACAATATTAGTAATGCAAGGGAGTGGCTTCCAATTTATAACTTAATAAGGATTTTATAAATACAGGAAAATCATTAGAAAACAGTGACAGCAATTTATTAAACGGTATGTGGAATCTCAAAGACCAATCTTCAAATCCCACATTGCATAGATTTTTGTTTCCAATCTGTATTAATCCCAATCCACCGATATAGTCTTCTCACCATATAAAAGGCTTGCCACACCAGGTTTAGAAAATTAGTGTGTAACTGAGGTAAATATCTGTAAAATTTGCATGGGACCGTATGAGGCAGGTGCAGCAGAATTGTATGTAGGACAAACAGAACCATGTCAAGTTTTGTTTGTCTAAGCTTAGAGTAATGAAGGCCTCCTAAGAACAACTTGTAGGCTTCCTTTCATAAGGCTATTTAATTTTTTCTTATCTAATCTTAGTTTGTTATATCAAGTTTAATTTGTTAAATTTAAATACGGCGAAAATCATTTTACTTTGAGTCAGGGTTGCCAACTGTTCGGTAATTACTGTTACCATACGTTAATTCTTAGTCAAGTACAAGTACGGTAGCTAGTTCATGCTAAAATACAGTAATTGACCAAAAACCTATAATCAGCGGTTCAAATCCCGGTGCTGGAGTGTATTTTTCTCTGTCTGCTTCCCGTAGTTAATAATAATTATAATTTGATTTAAATTAAAATTTAATCTTTCCTTAGTATGAATACTACCAAAATCGTAAAATATGAATTTCCAAAAACCTATGTCGATTCTCCATAAAATAGTTGTAAAATAACAAGCCAGATTTCTTTACTGATTTATACCGAACTTGGTTGCTCCCGCACCTTAATAATTCTGGGAACTTTAGTTAGACCGATGTCTTGTATTCACATTTATAGTGGCACCCTTATCAGTTTAGTTGCTTATTAACTTTCTTGTCTGTCAGGTCACTTCTATGTTCTCCTTATATCATTATTATTTGCACCTTGTGATTATATATTTTGGTAACATTACCAAAAATTAGTGATAGCTGTGAATCCTCCGGCCCTACCTCTCTCTAAAAACAATTATATATATTGTCATGAGGTGAGCTACCTACAACAAAAATGCCAAAACACATAAGCAAATGTTTAGGCCTGAGCGGAGTGAAAAAAAAAATTACCTCATAAACACTGGATTTAGGCGAACCCTGGTGATTAGAATAAAGTTTTTCCCAGTAAAATAACCCTATTTATCTTTGAATGGAAGCAGACGTGGGATCGTGTTTAGTTATAGAACATTTCATTTGATTGGTACAAGAATGTACGGTAATTTTAAAACGAAAGGCAGAACAGAGTGGGTTGGTAACCCTGCTTTCAGTTACCAAATAATTAGATTAAAGAGTATTGACTAATCAAAGTTTTGAACGTAAAGAACACCAAAAGGACGCCTTATAAGAGATCATTTTTCACAAACAAATGGTTTTAAAATTATGTTGTTTTTTATAGACTTAAATGCTTTATTTCATTTCCCCCACATTAAAAATTTTAATCAAGATTAATTTTTACACTCGAAGTATAATTTCAGGATGGTATTCAAACCAGCCTGTATTTATTATACCTAATAAATATTATGCCAAATTTGTATCTATAATCTATTAGGGCAAGGGAGTGTCGCAATTCAAATATTTGTTGAGCATACATTAATTGACAGTTACACAGTATGCAAATATATTTTATCTACTCGCGGCAGCAAAATGAAACATTACTTAACTGTTTTTAGGCTGGAAAGTACTATTTCCCTGATTTGTCATTGAAATATTTAAAACAGGCAGGAAAGTAGTTAAAACAGTCAGGAAAATACTTTCTCTGCCTAGGCAGGGAAATATTTCCCTGCCTAGGCAGAGAAAGTAACAGTGTTTACCACTGCGTGCCATAACCTCTTATTTTGGCAACAACAGTTTATACTATTATCTCTATCTTATAACATTATATATTATAGTTAAATAAGTAATATTTAATAAATAAACGTTTTAATAATAAAAT
Organism: Gerris lacustris; assembly: GCA_951217055.1. NCBI lineage: Eukaryota > Metazoa > Arthropoda > Insecta > Hemiptera > Gerridae > Gerris > Gerris lacustris. The sequence continues at coordinate 73,487,779 of OX578281.1, read as the reverse complement.
TATTTGTTTATATTTGTTAATTCTGTTAAATAAGTTCAATGATTAGTAGATCTTTAATTAAAAAAATAGTAGAGTCACTGACAATACTGTAGCGTCATGTAAACATTGAACATCCATAATTATTTTTATTATTGAAGTCATTCTAGATTAGACTAGCTACTTTTCTTGGTGTATCCTAGTTACTTCTTTTCTTTTAAGCAATAGAAGATATCTTTAACACTTTTTTTTAATTTTTTAGTAAAAATATAAATAAATATTTTATATTGCGTGCATTATTAATTCAGAAGTTATGTGTGTTATAAACGTGTGTTTTGTTTATGTTGTTATAGATTGAGTTTGCTTTTCACTTATTGTTATTATTCCCAAGTTTCTTATTTGAACATTAATTTTAGTTAATACATATGGTATTATCTTTATTAATATGACACATAGTTATTAACTATGTTATATTAATAAAGATAACATTTTAGCAGCTTCATTTTTCTTCCGCAAGTAGATAAAATATTGTATGCAACAAGGCAGCAAAGGAAACATTTCTGCCTCGTTTATTCATTGCCTGCCTTGGCTTCGCCTCGGCAGTCAAATAGGTAAATTACCTGCCTCGGCTTCGCCTCGGCAGTTAATTATCATAGCCTGTCCTCGCCTTCGGCTCGGAAGCTAATCTATAATCACTCGTCAGTAAAATTCCATTTTGCTGCCTAGTTACATAAATAACTATTGTAATGCAAAAACATTGGGTTATATTTTGTAAAAGTAGTACGATCAATGGTTATTAAAATTATTTTAATTTTATTTTTTTAAAGGGAAGTATATCTAAATTTATAAATAATCGCCAACTCAGTTATATAATAATCAAAATAAATAAATAAAAAGAGGATATAAGCTATAATCATATTTCAAACACTTGATAAGATATGGAGAAATATTTCCAAGAGCAAATACAAGCTTCATTTATCACAGAAGTGGTCTGATAATATCAAGTACTACTGATAACATCTCACACAGAGCAATTTCAACACTAAAATAACCAATGTGAACTATTGACATAAATGTTTCAAACATAATGTCTAAAAATATTATTGGAAATAAATTTACATTAAAAAATATTATTATTATTATAAGATTTAATTTTTTGATTCAAATGCAAATATAGAACCATGGGGAAACTTAAATTTGGAATAATTTCAAGATAAAAAGAACTTTTTATATACTACGTTTTTAAATTTTCTGTTGAATCGTATGTAATGTTGATAATATAATTGTTATTGTTATATAATATATGTTAGTAAAAAAAAAATTAGTTCCAAATTTATTTACTTCACATAAATGACAACCATCTAGAGAGCTGATCTTAAACATATAAAAAGGACAAATCTTTGTACAACGGATCTCCCCAACACCAAATCTAAACCATGCCATCGATATATTTGATATAATATAAATCATATAATCGAAAAATAATATAATCGATGTATTTACTGTTTTGCTGTCATTCAATGTTTATCTCTTATTTATAAAAAATCACAAATTTGAAACACGTCAAAATGAAGATTGTAAATATGGGACATGGCAAAGCAAATAAAATAACCGGCAGATTTTTTCCGAACCAACTTTCCATACAGCAAAATTTGCTGAAAACCAATTACATTCTGCTGAAAGATGGCTAAAAGTATTAAAATAATGCATTGTCATCGTGTTCTGAGCTATGCTAAAAGTTTCAAATGTCTAGCTATTCGGGAAGTTAGTTAGAAATCGATTTCCAGATCTGTACCGGACAAACAAACAAACAAGAAAGCAAGCTAATAAAAATGTAGTAATTAAAATACACCTCTAATAGTAATGGTTGTTATTAAAACAAGCGTTGCTTTAATAGTTAACAGAACAAAAACAAATTAAATATTTATATTTAAAAAAATAAATATATATAAATAGAGTCTTAATTAAGAATAAAGCTAAATGCAGATAAATTAAGGCGTTATCATCATCTATAACAAGATAGTTAAAACAAAAGGTGTGCGTTATAAAGGCACTGTAATATTCACTAGCAGTTAAATTATGCAGCAACTGCACTGCAAAGGAAATGAGAAAACATAAAACATTCTTAGACTCAAAACTATTATAATTACCAGCATACATTATTACATACCAAGTAAAGGATGTGGGTAGTTACGTCATTATTTTAATGTTCTACTAACACTAATGAAACCGCTAGTGTGAAATTAAATAGAATGATAATAATAATAATAATAATAATATAAATATATATATATATATATATATATATATATATATATATATATATATATATATATATATATATATATATATATATATATATATATATAAATGATAATTTAAGTAGTCTAGTAATATTAGATTGGTATGATTTAAAATCAAAATAAATATGATAATGGCGTACGAGGCAAATCGCTAGATTTTGATTAACCCCACCAAGGTCCCCCCCCCCCCCGAAAATTCGACAGACGCCACCCCCCCCCTGGAAAATTTGACAGACGGCCATAAGGAAATAAGGTGCAGATGATTACTTCATAAAATTGGCTATATTTTGTTTCGAGAGGGACATCTTCAGGCCTGAAATCAGAGGTAAATATTTCTTTTTAAACTAATCAATTATAACAAAATAGCATTTACAATGAACAAAGTGTGTAATTAAAAAATTCTAAGTAACATGTAGGACTACTTAGATTGGCCCACTTATATTTCTTTTTTTTTTTACAACTTTATCCTATATTTATAAGAACATTTAAAGAACTTAATGAAATTAGTTTTTTCCGTGGTAGGCTGTGAAATAGTAACTTTAGAGCCTAAAAAACATAGCTAAAATCCATTTTTTCATAACGTGGACTTAAAAAAACCTTTTCATTACTCCTAGCTGTAAAGAAAAATTTTTTTACGTCCTAGGACGTAAAAGATTTGTTTACTTTCGTGCTGGTAGTTATCAAAACTTCCATTTAGCGCTGCAATCTTTGTAGATAGCTTCTTAGTACGATTAAAATCAGCTAGATGTCAATGCGTTTTATTTATCTTTTCTTATAGTGTAACCTCTTTTTAAGGTTTCTTTTTTTTTAAATCTTAAGTATGTACTAATATTTGATATAATTATATTGATTAATATTTCATGTTTTTTTTCATTGTCTGCTACCTCGGAAAAAATAGCATATGCTACACGACTGTGGTGTTTTTTCTTTACCTTGGCAATATTTACTGTCTCGCTTCGCTCGACAGTAAATGTTATTGCCGCGGTAAAGAAAAAACTCACATCACAGCCTAGTAGCATAAAATACTATTTACTTTTCATATAAGAAGTCTTAGCAATTGACCTTATACATGCTGATGTGGTGTTCGAAAAAGGTAGTAAAATTAAATGATTTAAACCTTACTTTGACTACCTTTTTGGAACACCAAATCATCATATATAAGGTAAATTGCTAAGACTACTTATATGAAAAGTAAAAACTAATTTCATTAAGTTTTTTAAATGTTCTTATAAATATAGGATAAAGTTGTAAAAAAAAGAGATATAAGTGGGCCAATCTAAGTAGTCCCACATGTCACTTAGAATTTTGTTCATTGTAAATGTTATTTTGTTATAATTGATTAGTTTAAAAAAAAAATTTACCTCTGATTTCAGGTCTGAAGATGTCCCTCTCGGGACGAAATATAGCTAATTTTATGAAGTAATCATAAAACACCTACATACCCACACCTATTACCCCGTTTTGACCCAACGTAGTTTTTCTTTCTTCTTTTTGTGTAGTATAAGATTTCTGAGAATATAATCTGTTTTTAAGGTTCAATTCATAAATTGTAATTACTGTTCTACTGATATACTCAAATACTGATACAGTAGTCTCGTTAATCCGGGTTTAACGAGACCGAACCCAGTCCGGATAAAACGGAATCAGTTTTAATGTGTCAGTAGAACAAGCTTTAGTACCAATAATTTCAAATATCAAATGAATTAAAATAAAATGACAATCTATTACGCAGGTGGCAGATATAGAAGGGACTTCCAGAGAAACAGGCTGAGTTCCGATATGAAATTCGAGGAGCGATAATCATTTCACAAAAAGTTGAGACATTAGACATTTTTGGCTTGGCAAAATTTCATGGAACTGGGTTAAACTGCTGCTACATGTTTCTTAAAACCCATCCCCATCTCAGTCACATATAATTGTACTTCCTGGAATACACTTCCTTTATATCTTCCGCCCTACATTTCTATGGAACCGAAACAGATTTATCGATGTTCTTACTTATTCTTAAATCTGTTAATTTTTAACAAAATACCGGGTATTCCTCGTGTTAGACTGTTTGTATATACACCTATAAACTATACTAGGAACAATTTTATACATTTTTATAGACAATAAAAGCAGAAACTCCAATTATCTTAACAATTAATAAATCTTAACAGGCCCTGGCTCCAATTTGTACATAGTTTTTGGCCCGTCCAGATTATACGGATGTCCGGACTAACGGGGTCCGGATAAACGAGACTCTACTGTATACTCAAATTTAATAACAAATTGGTAAAAAAGTATCAAGCTAAATGTTAATCTAGAGTTGGTCCCTACAAATAAAACTGTACAGTTTGATAATATAAATTTGGAATAAAGAAATGATTAGTTTATCTAGAAACAAACATTTCAATCTTAGTGTTTATAATTATCTACTTCCATGAGATAATAAGTAAACAATTTATCCATGTTAAAATACAAACAGCAGGTTACAGCCCGACTTTCTACTTCAAATGGATTATATATTTATTATTTTCAGTCGTATAGACATACCTACTTAAATATTTTTAAATAATGATTGATATAAAATTAAAATAAATAAGGTATTAAGTGTTATGTATTTCATAAATTATCTAAAGATAATATAAAGACAAAGTTATTTTAATGAATCCCAAAGTATTTGGATAGGTAATATATTTTAGATAGATAAGATTACATTTCTAAAATATAAAATTAACTAACAAGCAGGGGATTGATAATTTAAGAAATAAACTTAAATAACCCAATATAAACAATCTTAATAATATCTACTATTTCATAAATATACAATATTTCATAGAAAACCCTATGAGAAGTCGTTATTCTAAATTATGAGGAGCAGCCACAGTATATCCTCAGATAAATGAGTTTATAATACAACAAATATTATTGGTTTAATTGGAGGAAGTAATTTATTAAAAATATTTAGAAGTCAGCTAACTGGATTTGACTTACCATCTTCTGGAGATGTAAGAAGGTCACCGTATTCTCTTTTTAAAAGATCATCAGCTCCGTATTCCTGCAGTTGTTTATAAAACTTTAACGATATACTAGTCTGAAAATAGAACAATATAAACAAATCGGTTAGGCACAGAAGGGGGTCTATGATAACAGTTTTAATATCAAATTTAAATTATTCGACTATTCTTTTACTGAATTCGGTACTTACTCGAATTTTGGATTTGTCGCCTCCAACGTTAGATATGTGAAATAAAACTCCATCGAAATCCGCTACCGTGATATCTCTACAGACTCGAATTTGTGCCTGCAATAAGAAAAAAAAACTAAATAAAAAGCGTTTCGAATAACATGCCCTGAGTTAACCCAACATAGAAACAGGGTCAATAAAGACTTAACTACATCGATAATTACCGATTAAAAACGTAAATTTATTAAAATTAAACAAATATAAAATATTAATAAATCGAAAAATTATGAAAATTACAATCAAATATCCGATAAATACTTCAAATAGTTAGAAATTCGGTAATCAAACTACGCCCAAAAACCGGTGATTACTTACCCTGCTAAAGCATTCTTAAATTTAACCGATAACGTTTCTTGAACGATCCTATTATTTATTTCTAAAAGAATCATATTTAATAGAGAAATATAAATCACTTTTTTAACGAAACATAAATGATAACAAACAAATACTGGGGCTCCCACTCCCAAGTCCCAAAGCTCAAAACCTAACCAAAACCGGAAGTTACACGAATTAAGGTTAGGAAGGTTTCAATTCCTCTGCTCGATATAAAAAAAATAAAATAATTTTAAATTTTAAAAATATCGTCTCAATATCAAACTATAATTAATAATAATGATTAATATTTAACAATTTATAAATTTAAATTTTATCAAATATAAATTAAATTATTATCTATTTTGATTGAATAATTACGTAAAATAACCTTTATATAAAGGAAGGTTTCAATTCAAAGTAAACTGTTTTTAAATGTGTAAAAAGTATATTATTTTTTAAATTGTTCAATTAATTAGAATGATTTAAATGAATTAAAACTGAGTAATTTTTTATTTATTTAACTGACAAATCAAGTTAAATAGGAAGAAATGGCTTATTTTGAAGTAAGTTAAATATTTGTGTCGGTAGTTTTTATATATTTTATTTGTTTGACTCCCTTATCATATTATTACAAAGAATTTAATTGTTTTAAATGATTATTTTGTTTTATTTTTAGTTTCGTAGATTCAATTTTTTCGATCTGATTCCAAATATTGATTCTGGAAAAATTGCTGATACATTAAAGGTGAGTTAATTATTAATTGTTTTGTATGTGATAGTGATAAGTAAGTGAAGTTATGTATTTTGTTTTTAAGGATATCTATTTGAACAATTATAATTATTATTTAACTTAAAATATGTTGTTAGTAAGTTTGTGTCTGAGTGAAATGTATAACATTTTGTATTTTGAATTTGTTGACAAACCACAACATACTTAGATTTTTTGAAGTATAATCTGTTATAATAGTAACTGTCACTGACCTCTTATCTTTTAAAAACAATAGTTACATTTTTATGTTGGATTTATATGACCTTGTTGTCTGACACAAATCAAATCAAATTTGGATGTTTTTGGTAATTGGGTTCAAAAGTTTTATTCATTGACCATTATAAGCTGTTGATTTTTATAACGAAGGGACTGTGAGTTTAAGTATTTCTAAATAATTGCAATGTTTTGTGCCCAGCCTTGTTTGTTTGATGTTTGAGGTGTCTGTCTTTTTGCTACCCAGTCTTGACTATCTGATTCTTTGTTACCTAGCCTTGTTTGTCACTTTAATTCACTTTTTTTTTTTATTCTGGGGGGCTTTTATACCCGAAGACGCAGGCCACTTAGGTGGGCCCATACATCAAACCCGGGTTAGGAACCGAAATCTTCACACTCGTGTTAAGATATGGTCGTTAACCATGACTCCCTTCCTGGTTGTATTACAACCAGGAGTGTCATCATCATGGTTTCCAGGCCGAAACCTGGTGGCCCCACTCTTTCGAGGAGCTTCCCATTTGTTTATACAATGCTGAATGTACAATTGAACCCAGAGCTGTGGTCAGAAGCAGTCACCCATCCATCTTCTGACCCTGCTCGAGGCTGCTTAACTTGCCTTATCGTAAGGCGAGCGCTCTAGCCTCCGAGCCACCCAGGCCCCTTCACTTCACTTAGTCGGTTCCTCTTCCACCGTTGGGTGTAGAGTATCTCTATTGTGGGCTAGTGTCTGAGCGCGTTTTAGAGACATTGCTCTCTCGGCCAGGATGGATGAGATGTTGTCCATCCAAGTTGACCTTCTTCATCCCCTGGATCTCCTTCCCTCACACCTTGCTTCACTTTCTTTTTTGGGCAGCCTTTGATTGTCCATCCTTTGTACGTGGCCAAACCACCGTAACTGGATGTTTTCTACAGTGCGCAGGATTGGTTGTGCCTCTAAGCCCGATCTTATGGTGAAGTTTCTAATTTAATCTCTTCTACTTTTGCCTGCCTCTCTTCTTAGGTATCTCATCTCTGTGGCTTGGATTCGGCTCTCCATTTTCTTCGTTAGAGCCCAAGATTCACATCCATATGCCTAGGTGGGTACTTTATAGTTTTGAACACAGTCATCTTGATTTTCTTACTGACTTCGGCCTAACTGATGAAACCCCTGTTAATTGCGTGGAATAGTCTGCCCGTGGCCGCTATTCTTGCTTCCACTTCCGCACTATTCTTGCCATCCTCACTTACCATCTCTCCGAGGTACTTAAAGCTAGTAACTTGTTCTAGCTGCTCTCCTTGGATAGTGATGTGGTGCTCTTTCCGTTCCCTCTCAATCACCATGGTCTTTGTCTTGGCTACATTAATTGTAAGTCGCCTTGCTTCAAGTTCCATGTTTTATCATGGATATGTTTTAGCTCAGGGTACAGAAGAAATTTCGGTCACGCAAAAAATGACATGATTAGAGGTGGTTAGAGATGGTTAGAGCTGGTTAGAGATGGTTAGAGCTGGTTAGAGGTGGTTAGAGATGGTTAGAGCTGGTTAGAGGTGGTTAGAGATGGTTAGAGGTGGTTAGAGCTGGTTAGAGGTGGTTAGAGATGGTTAGAGGTGGTTAGAGCTGGTTAGAGGGGGTTAGAGATGGTTAGAGATGGTTAGAGGTGGTTAGAGCTGGTTAGAGGTGGTTAGAGATGGTTAGAGGTGGTTAGAGCTGGTTAGAGGTGGTTAGAGGGGGTTAGAGATGGTTAGAGATGTGACGCTCTATATTGTGCCAGCTAGTTAGAATATGATTGGAGGTATGTTGCTTTTCATTTGTATTTATTGTAGTACCATATTTTTTTTTCAATGCACGTTCTTTTATTAATTCATTTACCAAATGGCCCAGCAGCTGAGTCTAACTATCTTAATACAACAATAGGCAGAGAAAAATTATTATAAATATTAATAATTTCCTGATGACAGTGTTAAGCTATCCCCTCCTTTAAACTGATATCAACCGAAATCAGTAATTATTTGGTTTAATGTACTTATTTCAACATAATTGTATCACTGTGAAACTTGGGAGGAATTATAAATTATAATTTTTTATTTTTATTTTATTGCTAAATGTTGGATATTTACTATGTTTTTAGGATGTTCGGGTGACTGTTACTACAAGTGGTTACGGATATATAGTTCTTGGTGATTCTGATGGAAACGTACACTTGGTTAATAAAATTTTTGAAATTAGATCATTCCGGGCGTATGAAAGGAACATCAGCCTCGCAGCGCAAGCTAAACATTCTCCGTATCTCATTACTATTGGAGTAAGTATAATAGCTAAGTTTTATTGTTTCTACTGGATTTTTTAGTTGATCCAATTGGATAAATTCTTACATTCGTTGATATAAACATGGATGCCTTTTTGATTGCTGTTGATGAGAACTCCCTTTATGTGCAATTAAGTTTTTGATGTGGTGTTAGTGGAAAGATCTAAATTCTAGAGCATACTCTATTAAAAAAAAAAAAAAAAAAAAAAATGGTCCGAGACAACTCAGACAAACTTTCTCATATCTCATATACGAGTTTATAATTACTTAGCCCAGTGTTTTCCATTTATTAGTTTTCAAATGTAAATTTAAATATTATTGAACATTTCATCAAAATTTATCATAAAAATAACTTCTCCTGGGCGGGAATCAACCCGGGCTCTCTCCATCCGTGTTTTAAGCTATTTTCTCAGGAACTAGATTTTTCCCGGGAAAACGGCTTATATCGTTGGATTTCTATTCAAATGGACTACATTTTAGAATTTTTTAATCAAAATCGTCAGAACCGTTTTCGAGAAATAATTTATTTATCGAGAAGTTATTTTATTTATGTTATACAAAGTGGATCCATTTGTTTGCAAAGTTTGTTGTACAATGTTTTAGTAAATTTTAATTATCCGAACCACCCTAAAAAAACATTAGTTCGGATAATTGACGCTCTACTGTATATCTCAAATTTAGGCCTCACAGGACCGCGTGTTCCCGAGGGTTAATATAAACGTGTCTTCTACTTTCCTGAAGACAGTGCTGTTAAGAATTTTACATATTATTGAATTATTTCTGATTCAGTTTTATTTATTTTTATCCTTGTCTTGTTTAAAATCTTATCTTCTTCCTAAAGATAATGGATCATTAGTCATTATTCATGAAATCATTCTAGTGATATGTCACATCTGAATTTTTTAAAAAATGGTTTCATTTAAATGGTAATATTCTAAAAAAATTCAGTGGAAATAATTATATAAAATAAAATAACAGTAAAGGAGTGGAGGGCTCTCAATATTATTTATGAGGAGGGTGAAATTAGTAAAAAGATAATTTATCTTTGAATTAATAAAATTAAATATTTTATGTCTAGAAAGAATTATTAATTAACATCATACATAAAATAATAACTTAATAAAATAGCCCATAATAAAAAAAATAATATAAAGTAAAAACTAACAAAAAGGGTTAGGGATAATATAGTCATTGAGTGGTAGACAAATAAACAGTTGTGATTTGTTTTTATTGATGACTTCCTCTATTAGGAGATCTTGAAGGAAACTCGACTGCCCTTTATTTTTTTTATTTATAATGCTATTTAAACAGTCCCTCGTTGGCCTTTTTATCCAATTTTTTTTTAAAAAGATAAATAATTTTGTGTTTGACAATAATAAATTGAAAGTCCATGCTGATTAATAGTATTTAACTGTTATAGTTTCTTACCTTATTAGTAATTAATTTTGTTGAAGAATTAGGATACATTTTTTTTGTCTATTCCTAAAATGAAACAAAAGGGAGTCAGAAACATCTTAAATTTTTCTATTTAAAAACCACCGTGATCACTAGGGTTAGGAATTATATGCTCTAAAAAGCCTCAATATATTCTTTCTTGATACCCGAAATATTCTTTTATATTCTCTATCAATTATTTAAGCCAACCAGGGGTTAAACACATTTATTTATAGAATTTGTGCATATTCATATATTATATAAGATGAAGAAAGTTTAAATTTATTATTCTGTACAATAATTATCTTTTCAAGATTTTCTGTGGTCAATTTCAAGCAATGTTTTGCTAGTATATTTTTAAATTTCGAAAATGACCTTTCCACGTCGGCAGAAACAATTGCCATATACTTCAATATAGAACAGTCTTTAATACTTGACACTGCGTCTTCGTCTTGCATTATTTTAAATATAATATCAACTATTTCGTTCCAATCTGCGGATTTCTATTTGAGACAGCATCCAGTTTTTCCTGGCTAGCTCTCCTTTTTGGACCCGCCACTCCATCGCAGCTTTTTGGAGCTCCAAGCTCCAGAGAAACTTTAGCAGCTGAAGTCAACAAAGCGCCTTCCACCTCCAATTATTCTAAATGAGCTCCAACTTAAAAAAAATTAGGTGCATCCAAGTTTGAAGGTTTTCCAGTGAAGGTGGTCAAGTATCTGACTCAGGTTCACCTGAGACTGGAATGAGACGGCACTGTTAGCAAAAAAATCCCAATTATAACACTATGTTTCTAAAGGAGTAGTTAATCCCTAAACCATTCAAATTACTACAAATGTGCCAATGGTTATCCTCTACTCTAAGTACGCTACTTATACCTAAAAAAAGAGAGATTATTTGTTACACAAACTTGTTTTTTTACCTGAATTTCTTTATCATTAAAATATTCCATAACGTTCAAAATATGTGAAAATATTCTTTAAACCCAAAAATATGCTTTTTTATGTCCTTATAACTTTTAAGGGGGGGGGGGGGGGCAGAGCCCCCAAAATACGAAAATTAGGCATTTCATTGTTATTAAAGCTCAGGAAAAAAATATGCTTTTTATGTCAATTCCTAACCCTAGTGATCACAGACATAAATTGTAAATAGCCACGTAAATAATCACAGACATAAATTGTAAATAGCCACGTATTGGACTTTGTAATACATTTTTGAAAAACGTTAACATTTAAAAACTATTGATTGCACTTGTTATCTTAAGCAGGCCCTACACTATCAATCCGCTTGATCAAAACAGTGCGTCAAGTCACTGTAGCACATTGGAACTTCAGTATTACCTGGAGTTATTCTTTTCCTTCTAAGGAGGACTGGAGCCAGGGCAATGAAAATGTCCCTCCGCCTATGAAGGATGTTTGGTTCACTGATGGTTCTCTTTTAGAAGGACTATCGGGGGCTGGTGTATTTTGCTCCGACCCACTACAAGAGATTAGTATAAGCTCAGGTAAGTTCTCTACAGTCTTCCAAGCTGAGACCTATGCAATCCTGGCTTGCTGTCAAGGGATTCTGAGTAAGAATGAGTCAGGAAAATGTTGTTATGTCTTCAATTAGAAAAGAGTCAAGTTTAACATCAGACAATTTTATTCATTTCCTAATTCACAGAACACAAAACTATATCTCAAAAAACCACTCGTCCACGATGACAAGGTCAAAACAAAATAAACATAATTAAAGCCGGTACATGACAGAAAACAGATTTACATCTGCTCGGACAGTCAGGCGGCGATTAAGTCTTTGGCTATTCCGAGATGCACTTCTAAATTAGTGACAGATTGCAAGAGATTTCTTAATGATCTGACAAGACAGAATGCTGTCCACCTAGTTCGGGTTCCAGGACATAGTGGGATAGAAGGGAATGAACTGGCAGATCAACTGGCTAGGCAAGGCTCCAGTGTAATTCCTTCTGTCCCGGAACCAGTGGTAGGTATATCTCGCTGCGTTGTGAGGACCGCTTTAAAGAAGTCCTTGTTAAGAGATTTTCAAAGAACCTGGGAAACTGCTCCCAGAATTAGACAGACCAAGTTGTTTATGTCAGGACCATCTCATAAAGTTACTAAAACACTATTGGCCCTTAACAGGGGCACTTGTCATCTTATGACTGGATTTATAACCGGTCACTGTCGTCTCAACAGACTCTTGCAGCTGCTAGGCTTGGTTGAAAGTTCCACCTGTCGGCTGTGTGGAGAGCAAGATGAAACTCCTATTCACCTACTAAGCTGCTGCCCAGCGTTGGCTTGTCATAGATGGCAAACCTTTGGAATGCCAATTCTTCCCTTAGAAGAGTTTATGGGACTGGCTCTGAACAGACTCCTGACTTTTTGTGAGTCTGACAGTCTGCTCAGACTATAGAAGAATCAGGGAGAGAATTCTTCACTACCCCGGGTTTGCTCAATGGACCCACTTAAGTGGTCTATATGGGTTTTAAACCCCCCCGGAAAAAAGATGATGTCAAGCATGATTGATGGAAAGTTTGAATGACTCGAGCGGCTGGACGGAGCGCTTGATAGTCTAGAGCAATATTGATCAAGTCAATCACCTACTTGACACCAGCGATGGAGGACCGTCCCGCTCGCTTCCGAAGATTCGGACATTGTAGATAATAATTTTTAGCCTCCTAATTGATTTATATTGTGATTGTCCGGAGTTGTGGAAAGTTCCTCTCCTTTGACCAATCTTTTTTTTCTGATTGAGAGCAACAACTGCCAAGATGAGAATCCCCTAAATCCTGACGAAACCATGGTATCTACACAATACTGATTCACTACAGTTCAGGAGGAGCAGTTCACTAGTCCAAAACTCCGCTAGAAATAAGTGTTGGTGAAAAGATTGATGGGATGCTTGATGCGCCACAAGGCTGCTTGAAGCACTTGTCAATCAGCTTGATGCGCTGTTTTGATCAAGCGGATTGATAGTGTAGGGCCTGCTTTACGCCCCATTCATTAGCAGTGTGTCAAGTGGTTATGAAAGCTTCTGCTGTTATGAAGCTCTGTACTTCCATTAAAAATAGCACAAGAGTAGACATAACAATCCTTGTTGTGAGTAAGGTTGAGGGGTTTAGAGCCAGAGTCGGCTATCCCACAATTTTTTTACCCACAAGCTGGTTAACTGAATCAGAAAGCTGTTGACCATTATAATTATTATTATAATCCCAAGGAACAACAGCGAGTCAAGGGCTCGTGCAGCTACAGGGTGGGGCGAAACAATCAGTGCAGTTTTGAAGGGTTATTAAAAAAAAACAGCGCAACTTAGAAAAATGCAGTTTATTTTATTTAGTTCAGTAGTTCACCCCATTTGTTTACTGAAGTTTTAAAGATCACATCAGCAAGATGATGGCCTCCAGCAGTGATGCACTGATGGAGGCGATTCCTGAAGCTTTCAGCTGCCTTCTGGTACATATCGACGGGAATCTCGGCGATTTCCTCTCTAATTCGCTTCAGTTCTTCCAAAGTGTGAGGACGATGTTTGGACACCTTTTCCTTGAGGTAGCCCCATAGGAAAAAATCGCAAATGCTCAAATCCAGTGATCTCGTGGGCCACCCCAGGTCACTCCTCAGAGAGACGAGGCGCGCAAGAACGTGCGGACGGCAAAGCCTCGATGTCCAAACCATGGTAACGACTGAAAATGGGGTGAGTGGGCGGACACAATGAGACCCCTCCCAGGTTCCTATCCCTACCACAAGGGATGTAGTCACCCTTCCAAACTGCACTGTTTGTTTTGCCCCACCCTGTATATATTTAACCCATTCAATGCGTAATCCAATTCATGAACCTACCTTAGTTACCGTATATATCTAAACGATTTTAAAAGTTAATTTAAAAATAAATAAAAAAAAAAAAAAAAAGTTTGGATCCACTGTGGATACAAACGTGGGCGGGCCTGACGGAGCCTTGCAAGATGGTTCTACTTGAGGCACGGAGAATAGAGCTACAGAGGGCTGAAAAAGAGGGCTTGGATCCACTGTGGATCCACCCGCCAGGCGCGTTAGCACGGCATGGATCCACAGTGGATCCACCCGCATTGAATGGGTTAATAGATACAACAGGATTGTTTTTTTTTTTTTTTTTTTATTTTTATTTATTTATTTTTTTTTTTTTATATATAGGGTGAGCAAAAAAAAAATCTGTTCTACAGACTCCCTAAGAGAAGAGAAGCCTCTCCATAGGTTGTGTGGGGTTGGCTCTCCGACCCACTAAAAAAAGACCACCCTATTCCTAGGCAGAGTCCAGCAAGGTACCGTTCTCACATTACTTCCTGCTGGTGCCTTCTATTGTGGCCCTTGTGGCAACATCCCTTTTCCTTTTCTCTTCTTCATGTTTTCCTAACCTGCTCTAGCTTTCTTGATTGTTCAATCAGGGTGTTCTAGTCGCTCCTCAGCTGCCCTCTTCTGTCGCAGTACATTCTCTGTGAAGGAGGCTACTGCTGTCCAACTTTCCTTGTTATCCAGCATCTTTTTCGCAAGGGTGTCTGGGGTTATATCTCAGGAGATATAACAGGATTGGGGTGCCACTCAGCTGTATAAACTGAGTAAATGGTATTTTGTAACGGGATAGATTCCTCTTCACATAGACTCCACTTCCACTACCCATTATTTCGTTATGCTGTGTAAACACCACGTGTTGGGGCTCCTTGCTGAAATTTTTAATCGAACCCCCTGGACCTGAGGGCCCCAATAAACATTCTATAAAGTGCCATAATAAACTTAATATGAACTATAATGATATTGCTGTTAAAATCAAGTATTTCTTCCAGAAATCAATCAAAATAAATCCTTAAAGGGAATCAATTATACTATTTTTTTTTTTATTTTAGGAAGATGAGATGGGAATCAATCCTGTGGTTAAAGTTTGGTCTATTGAATCGACTGAAAAGACGAGGCAAGGACGCCCTGTTTGTCTGAGGGTCTCGAGATGTTCCATACCGAACGAGGCCGTCATCCCTTCTTGTTTGGCAATCAACGACGACCTTACTTTCATGGCTGTCGGATTTGCAGATGGATCTATCATTGTTTATAGAGGTAAATATCATTTTATAAATAAATTTAATGATATTGTAATATAATTTTAAAACTAATTTATTATGTGCATACTACAATCTATAAGATTAGAGTTGGCACAATCGAAGGCGGGAAAATTTTGAGAGGGAAACGATTCTATTGGTCTGCCATCTTGAATGCAACTTTAGAAAAAAAAAAACCGGAACATTTTGAGAGGGAAACGATTCTATTGGTCTGCCATCTTGAATGCAACTTTAGAAAAAAATGCCCTACTCTACCCCTGTTCCACAAAAAAATATAACATGGAAACACTGATTTTCCCTTTTTATAACCCCAAAACTACCTCCACGTTTGTTGTTTCCCGCCTTCAATTGTGCCAACTCTAATCTTATAGACTGTAGTCGCATATAATTGATAATTATATGTTCTTATACATTTTAATATTTAAATGTAATGTAATATCCAAATGCTACAAGGCACATTATATCTTCTTTTTTTAAAAAGTTAATGAAATTTGTTTGTTCTGTTTGATAAGGTGATATTAAGAGAGAGAGAACAAGCAAACAGAAGATACTCTATGATAGAACAGATGTATTACGATCTAGCATTACCGGTCTTGCATTTCAGACACTTGGGAAAAACACCTATCTGTATGTGGCAACCCTTTCATCTGTTGAAATGTACGACATTACCCACAAAGAATATGAAAATAAGGTAATTTATTTTTTGTCAAGAATTTGGACACACTGGTAAACTAGGTTGTATAAATAATTATATATATAGACCCGATGACACTCATGTGTTGCCATCATACTTTGAAAATAAATAGTTTGAAGTTAATTAATTGTGGAGCACAACCAACAAAAAATTAAGGAAATTATAATCATCTTGAATTTTGTTTATTTTATTTTACTTCCGAATTGACCTAGGTAGGAAGCATTGTGTTCAATTTTGGGAGGTGAACATTTTTTCCCCCTCTAAATAAAAATTTCCACTCGGATTTTACTTATTAGACCTCCCTGATCAAATTTTGATTTGTATCTGTCGGTCTGAGTGTCCACAAATCCTTGCCACACAATTTTCATCTGATTAAAATGAAATTTTCAGGGATTATGCGGGTTAGGCCCTAGGTGGTCCCCTAAGAATTTAATCGCTCTTGGATCAGTGGTAGCCTTGGTAGGCAGGGGCAAACATAAAATCCTTCAATTGTTGATGCCTGCATTGGTGACCTAACGGTCTGATTTTGCTCAAATTTCAAGGATAGTTGAGAATCAAACGTATGATGTTGTCATATGAATTTCATTATGATGGGATCAGTCGTAGCCACTAGGCTTGCCACTTAACTTCCACAATTTCCATCCGATTTCATGAAATTTTCATGGACTGTGCAAGAATTGGTCTTATAGTAGCCACTGTGCATGCACAAACGTAAAAATCTACCAAAAATCCATTTCTCAAGGTGTAACGAACAAACCAATTTAGCTCAGAATTGGTGGTTAGTTAGGGACACAGATGATCCCCATGATTTTTTTTTGAGGAAGCTATGTGCCACATTAATTGGCAGTCTATTTGTTGTTATTTTAGATGATTCTGGATAATGTAGGATGTTCTCTGGGTTGTTCAGTTTTGGCAGAGGCTGTTGATGACGGAGAAAGCCATTTTATTGTTGCTACTGATGAGGTATCCACATTTTTTTTTAACTAATATTTAATTGCTAAGTTGTAGTATTGCTAATTATTTTTAAAATATCCATGTCTTACAACTGTCCTTGGATGAAATATAATGATTTTTTATGCAGATTAGTAGAGTTTGTGTTTGGCTTAAATAAAAGATTTAAAAAATCATCTCCAAAATTAATTAAAACTTTACACAATTTGTGTTAGTGAGAGTCACCAAGAGATGTGCCACGCAAGAGTGACACATAGGAACTGATCCAACATTAGACTATACGTCACAAAGATGTTGGCTCGGCATTACGCCATGTCCTGCATTGTTTCGTCTCGTCCGACTCATCAGGGGCCCGACGATGCCCACCCAACTCTGGACCTATACCAAATCAAGAAGATCAGATATAGGGCTTTATCAGAGACGAGCGTGCTCTCACACCGCCATTCTTGCTTGGCTGGCAAAACAAATCAACAATGTAATACCGAGGCAACATCTTTGTGACGTATAGTCTAATGTTGGAACAGTTCCTATGTGTCACGCTTGCGTGGCACATCCCTTGGTGACTCTCACTCACTCAAATTGTGTACCTTATTGCAGTGTGCAAAAACACGGTATTACATTGCTGAATTAAAACTTTACTTTGATTGGAGAAGTGAATTATATCAAGGTAGCCCTTGAAGATGTTGTTATCTTCAACATCTTCTGTTGAATGTTTTCTGTTGAATGTTTTCTGTTGATGTTTATCTTTGTGACCAAAGCCAATTTTTTTAATTAGGAAAAAAAGTTAAAGCTTTCATTGACCTAATATTTTCTTTAAAACTTACTTGATGAGACAGTTTTTTTTTTTTTTCAAGTTATTTAATATTTGAAGGTTGTTTGTATATTCTCCTCTCTAACACCTATTATTTAAATGATTTCTATATTTTTTTTAATTATTTTTATTTGTTAACAGGTAATTTACTTTTATACTAATGGTGTAAAAGGGTCTTGCCAGGTTATCAGTGGAGAAAAAATCCAGTTAGCTTGGTACCGCAATTATCTAGTCATAGTAGCTAGAGAAACTCAGTCTACTTATGGAATAGCTAAAGCATCCTCTAGACTTAGGTGATTACCTTTAATTTATGTTTTTAATATGCGAAATACTATTCATAAGGGTTTTTTTTTTTTTTTTTTTTTTATGTGATGCACATAAAATGTAAAGTATAAAAGTTGCCAAAGAAGAGCTGATAATCAGAGTAAAGAAATGGAAAACTTTTTCTCAACAATTTATGTAAAAGTGTTTGTTTTTATTGATGTATCTTTGTAGTTTGGTGTAGCCAAGTATACCTGTGGATTCTCACCTTAACCCTTGGGAACGTGCGGTCCTGTGAGGCCTAAATTTGAGATATAACTGTGACATTGAGATAGATGTGGGTGTGATTGGAAGCTAGGGATTTTTCTAGCTTCATTTCTTGCTTTTATCAAGAGAATCAGTCACTGTTTGACATCCTACGTGATTATACTTCAATTCTGTGCCCATATTGTCCTGACAGGGGACCCGCACCATTTTCACTTAAATTTTAGTATTACGCTAATTTTATACCAGTGAAATTTATACTACATATAATACAAAATAAATTAATATGGTATCTGAATTTAAAAATAAAATAATAATAAAAACTTAGTAAAATTACAAGATAAAAAGAACTTTTTATATACTACGTTTTTAAATTTTCTGTCATAAATCATAAATTTGAAACCCGTCAAAATGAAGATTGTAAATATGGGATATGTTAAAACAAATAATATAACATGCGGATTTTTTTCCGAACTAACTTTCCATACAGCAAAATTTGCTGAAAACAAATTAAATTCTGCTGAAAGATGGCTAAAAGTATTAAAATAATGCATTGTCATCGTGTTCTGAGCTATTCTAAAAGTTTCCAATGTCTAGCTACTCGGGAAGTTAGTTAAAAATCTATTGCAAGATTTGTACTGGACAAACAAACAAGAAAGCAAGCTAATAAAAATGTAGTAATAGTAAAAATATACAGAAAAAATAAAAAATTATAATTGAAAGTGGCTAATTTTGTCCTTATAAACTATGAGACTAAACAACGCTATTTTATAATTTAAAAAAATTATAAAATAAAACCAATTTAATTTTGCTAAAATTATTTCATGTTTCTATTTATTTTACCTGTTGTGTGGGCATATAAAACAGATTAAGTCATATCAGGGGTCCACACCTCTTCGTGTCTGTATTAGACTGCGCGCACCCGAGAGTTAAACAAAGCTCATTATCAATATACCTATATATAAGGTGTATAAAAAGGTAAAAGTTTAATGTCAAGGATATAAAACATGTTTCACACTGAAAAAATGCCCATACGACGAACAAAGTGGCCCATACCTTACCGTCCTGTTTTAAACATTATAATGCTTGAGTTTGCTCAATTGTTCCACCTGCAAGGTGGCTAAACCCACCTATGTCTCTGTTACAACCTGTGCCTAAGCCTTCAGGCTTAATTTGGATTTAACCCTTGTTGAGAAAAAAAACATCATTTGTATTTACTAACACATATCTTTGGGCAAGTGTTTATCTTTTCCAGAGTGAAATTTTTTTTGGCTTAAAAAGTTTGAGTTAAATTCATACTCTAATAATCCTTAGACACGAGGAGGCGTGGACCCCTAATAGCACTTAATCTGTTTTATGTGCCCACACAACAGGTAAAATAAATATACACTTGAAATCATTTTAGCAAAATATTATAAAACATGTCTAAATTGGTTTTATTGTTTCATTATTTTTTTTTTTTAATTTATAAAATATTGTTGTTCAGTCTCATAGTTTATAAGCACAAAATTAGTCAGTCTCAATTATAATTTTCAAATTTTTAATTTTTTCTGTATATTTTTATTATTTTATTTTTAAATTCAGGTACAATATTAATTTATTTTGTATTATATGTATAAATTTCACTAAAATGAACGTAATACTAAAATTTAAGTGAAAGTGGCGTGGGTCCCCTGTCAGGACAATATGGGCACAGAAGTGAAGTATAATCTCGTACGATGTTAAACAGTGACTGATTCTCTTGATAAAAGCAAGAAATGTAGCTAGAAATATCCCTGTCTTCCTATCGCACCCACATCTATCTCAATTTCACAGTTATATCTCAAATTTAGGCCTAAAATTAGGAGGGTTAAGTGAACAAACATATTATGCAATTGGTATATGGACTATAGAACATGCTTATTATGCAGTATATGTGCTGTAGAATCAACTGCTATTTATTTATCAATTTCTAGTTTATACTAATAAATGTAAAACTTTGATATACAGTGCAGACAAGGATTCACCAGTATTGTCAGTGTTGGATCTACGAAACAAGATCATGGCTTTCACCGGGTGTCTAAAAGACATCTCTGTACTGGTTGAGTGGGGCTCAATCTACGCTATCTCATCAGACAACTCTGTATCTACCATAGCTGAAATAGACCTCCAGTCAAAGTTAACTTTACTCTTCAAGAAGAATCTCTATGATATAGGAATAAGGTTTGTCTTAGCCTTTTTTAATTATTTAATTATGCAAATTAATTTTCATTGAATTGAGTTGTTGGTGTTGTTAAGCCAGACGAAGGGCAAAGAGTTGGCACCTCAAATTCTGTGCTTAAGGTAGATACTGATTCCAAAGGACCACCTCCTGAGGGAAACAACAAATAAAGGGGGAAAAAGGGTGTAAAATTAAGTAAATAAATAGTTATTTTACGATTTTGGTAGTATTCATACTACGGAAAGATTAAGTTTTAATTTAAATCAAATTATAATTATTATTAACTACGGGAAACAGACAGAGAAAAATACACTCCAGCGCTGGGATTTGAACCGCAGGCCTCTATATTTCCGGTATAGCGCTCTACCAACTAAGCTACGCAGGAGAATGATTTCCTCTGACGTTAATGATACCTTATCCCGAATTTAAGCTTTCAATTTTCCACAAATCTGAGAAGTCATATAGAGGCCTGTGGTTCAAATCCCAGCGCTGGAGTGTATTTTTCTCTGTCTGTTTCCTGTAGTTAATAATAATTATAATTTGATGTAAATAAATAGACAACTATTAGGGGGGTGTTAAAGAATATAATAAATTTTGCTAGGTTGACATGAATCATTATATAATAATACGGAAGAGGTAAATAGAAACTCGTGTTGAGGTGAAATCCGGTGCTGGTCCTGGAGAAGGCTGCACTTCCCTGATGAAATGGAGAACCACCTCTAACCAAACCAGTCATGTGGATCAGCAAGAGTTGTGTGGATCAGCAAGAGTTGTGTGAATCACAAGAGGTGAAAGCGCCTTTTATCACAACTTTACAGTATCACTAAGATGGTAAGTTTCTAGGAAACAGAGCGTCCCTAGTTGAACTCTGAGTGGCTAACTAAAGGTAAGATGTGGACACCTCCGTCCTAGTAAAGCAACTCAACTGTACTGAGCTGTGTTAAGGAGGTAGAAGGGCTGGTGCTGGTGGTTAATCAGATTTGACAACCATTGAAGCTTTAAGGAGAAAGAGAGCAATGGCTGCCAAATCTAATCAAGGATCCGGTAGAAGTCAGGCACCTGGCTAATTGATTCTCTTACCTCAATTCCATATAATAATAAATTTAAAATTAAAAGATAATTACTTCGGGGCCTAAACAGTTGTTGAGGGTTTTCCTAGTGACACTGCAGGCCCGCAGTGCTTTTTTTTACACGGTTCGGGCCTACGTATTCTCAATCATTGGGTTGTACTTTGGTATTTAGACTTTGAATATAGGATCACTTTATAAAATATATGAAAAGTTAAAAAATATAAATGATAAAAAAAAGCTAAGTAAAAAAAGTGTAGATAACTATAAAATTATATAAATAAATTGCAATAAACATTACCTGAATTGAGGTGAAGTGACGAGAATCCTTATAATGAAAATATTTGAATTTTTAACACTATCACAAATGACAATGTGTTGTAGTGAGTAAGCTAGAGAATGATCCAAGAAGGTTTGAATTATCGTATGAGCGAGCCTTTTAATTCCTTAACAGAACTACTCAAGTATTGAAAACTACGAGCAATAGTATACTAATTTCATCATAAAACATTTGATTATAAAAACCACAAATAATCAAAACCTCAAATGTGAAGGCCTTATATATTATTATCTCTCTGCATTAACAATACTTATTGTTCAAATCAAACCCTGTGGTCAATTTTATTTTAATTACAAGTAGCGTTTGTTTCTTCTATTTTCAGAATGACCAAAGACCAGCAGTATGACGCTGAAGGCTTGATGGAAATATTTAAGCAGTATGGTGATTACTTGTACAATAAGGGTGATTATAAAACAGCTATAGATCAATACATTAAAACTATAGGATATCTTGAGCCATCATACATTATTAGGAAGGTAATTTATGACTTTTTTGTTGTTATATTTTTATTTATTTATTCTATATTTTAAAATCTTAACTGTTTAACCCATTGAATGCGTAATCCAATTTATGAACCTACCTTAGTGACTGAATAAAATGTACAAAATTTTAAAAGTTAATTAAAAAAAAAAAAAAAAAAAATTTTTGGATCCCCTGTGGATACAAACGTCAGCGGGCCTGACGGAGCCTTGCAAGATGGTTCTACTCAAGGCACGGAGAATAGAGCTACAGAGGGCTGAAAGAGAGGGCTTGGATCCACCCGCCAGGGGCGTTAGCACGCCATGGATCCACCCGCATTGAATGGGTTAAGCGAGATAATGGCATGAGAATGTAATGACAACATTAATAGTTTGAACTTAAGCAGGAAGCATTGTTAGTAAAGTTAAATGTATTTAGTTGCTATTGTAGCCAGCAGATGTCGACTCTGGATAGTGCTGTGGTACCTTAGCCCGCTCTCTTTCCTAGCCCTCTCGTCAGACTTGATATCTAGTCAGTCTGTCTCAATATCTTTCAGAGTTCAGTTCTCCACATCTATTGCATGTTTTTTTTTTTATAATCAATCTAATATACCTTTTCCTACAGTTGACCGATAAAGTGGTTATTATCGCACTCAAAATAGTACGCAAAACAGCACATTCCTGCACTTTCTACTTTACCGCACTCGTTTTACTTTACCGCACTCATTTTACTTTACCGCACTCCAGTGTTCCAACTTAAGAACATAAACAACTTAAATCTAAACAAAGATTAGATAATACAAATTATAATAAAAACAACAATGGCAACTAATGTTACTTTTTTAACTAAATACATGAGTTACACTATATATCAAATATAAAAATGTTAAAATATAAAAAACTAAAGATAGACAATCTAAAAAAAAAAGAATTAAATGTGATGAGTAAGTGTTATAATCAAAAATAATAACAGCGCTTGGTCAGGTTTGCTGAATCTCGAAAAAAAAAAAGGCAACACTGACTATGAACAGAACAGCTGGTTTAGTAAATATTGAAAAACCTTTCATTATTCCTTTTAGAAACAGTTGTCTGAAAATGGATAGTTGTAGCGAAAGTGATTTTGAATTTAGTAATACTCCAGAAGAGTTGGCTACAATAGCGAAAAATGTAACACTGCATTTACTTCCAGACAAGTCCAAACAAAAATACCAACGCAGATACGAAAGTTTTAGTTCTTGGTGTAACAATAAGAAGGTAGGAAAACTGTCTGAAAATGTTTTAATTGCATATTTCTCAGAACTATCAAAAGTTATGAAATCTTCATCTCTCTCGAGTATTTATTCAATGCTCAAAGCAACAATCCAAGCAAAAAAGTTTTTCTTCTTTTTTGTACATTAATTTGAATGAAAATTAAGTTTTTTTACATGTTGATGAACACTCTTCTTTTTCTTTTTTTTTTTTTTTTTTACAGATTAAAACTAACTGTAGGAAAAATTTAATGTTCAACTTGAGCTTAAAGTGACTTTGCTGCACCCGAGAAACCTTTCCTCCCTCGCCTGTAAATATTTCTCTCGAGTGCAGCAAAGTGCCACTTTCCGCACTAGTTGCACAAATAACTATTATCTATGTGAATACATTGTATCTACTTTTTCTACATCTTAAATTATATATTCAGTTTAATCACACTGCTAGTTTATGTGTGTATAATTGTGTTTATACCTTAATTCTATATTATATATGCTCCACGTTAATTTTACTTGTTTGTAATCAATCTTATTCTCTGATTGAACATTTTATTTATTAAAATCGGAAGGCATTAAACAGAAGAATTCACCCAAGGAACAAGGCATATTTCTCAATAGGACATCTCAAATTGAAACTGCTTTCTTGATAAACCAAGATCAGGTTTTATAAAACACTAATTTGGTCCATGGTGATCTATTCTTGGTCCCCCCAGCTGTCACTAGGTCTCCCTAGCTGTTAACAGGTGATCCAAGCTCAGGTATCCACAGCTTGGACCTTGACATCTTCAGGTGAATGAGGAAAATTACAGAAAATACGTACTACTAGGGAGTTATGACCTGTAAAATATTTATTGTTTTTATTTTTTTATTTTATTTTGTGTTATTTGTTTTTAGTACCGTGATTCACAGAAAGTAGACATATTACCCGTGTATTTAGAAGCTCTACATAAGGAAGGTAAAGCAAACCGAGATCATACCACTCTTCTACTCAACTGTTACACCAAACTAAATAAGCCTCAGCTTCTCAAGCAATTCATAAGGGTTAGATTTTTATTTTTGACTGATCCTATCTATTCTCATTTTTTTATTTATACTTGTTTATATATATATATATATATAACATAGTTTATACATTCAAACACGATTGCAAATTATTATTATTGTTAGTGGTGGGTTTTTGACATATAACATGCCAGTTGGTACGCGTTTTTAGGTTAAAATATAAAATAATTTGCATGAAATTACGAGTCAAATAGTATGAATCCTAGGTTTTACTTCTTGAAGCAGAGTGTTTGGCTACCTTACTGCTAGTTGGCTGGGCAGCCTCTAGTTGGAGCCAACTACATTACTTAATATCTGCTTGATTCTATAATAAATATAATATAATATTATATGATGAATTATAATAATATAAGTATGAAATATTAAATAAGAATCGACCAGTCAGAATAATAATTAACTATTAACTATTAATAACAGTATATACTTATATATCTGCACTTCTTTAGATTGTTACTCCCTTTATAAAAATACAGAGGGGAGTAACAATTTAAAGAAGGTGTACGGAATGTTCTTCTTTAGACTCTTAGTCCCCTTATCAAAATAGAAGTGTGATATTCCTTTGTACCCAAAGTACTTGGGATTAAACATCCCTTTTTCTTAAAACATAGTTTGTTTAGTCAAAGTAATTTTTATTCTAAAACAAAACTGGGAAGTAACAATATAAAGAAGTTCCTGTATATTATTATGTAGGATTATTTAAGGATTCTGATATTGTATTACAATTAAATACTTATAAAATAATTGGTTGTTTTGACTGAGATTTTGTGGTAGCACTTCATAATTATGACTAGAGAGGTTGGTAGAGAGTAACACAACACTATTGTACCACAATTAGCAGTTGAAAAACCAAATGTTACCTGAACCTTTTACCTTTAATTGTTTTTCCGACTTGATCTCAACTCCATATCCCTTACCTCGTTCCTTTCGTAGTAATCTCTCTACCCATTACCCTAGTCCACCCCTACCTTGTACTGTTAGTTTATAATAAATGTTTGTAAAATAGTTAGCTCAGTACAGAATTAACTCTTACTAAGTTAACACACACACTGAAGATGATGTTACATGTCGAAACACGTTTGTGAGTTTATAATAAAAATTGTGGTGATAATATTGTTGTGTTACTCTCTACCAACCTCTCTAGTCATAATTATAAATACTTATAATATTTTTGTTTGTACAGAGTGAAGAGAAAGTGGTTAACTTTGACGTGAAGGCGGCTATAGAAGTGTGTCGACACGTGGCTCTAGAGGATGCTCTGTTCTTAGCTGAGAAGTACGGCCATCATGAATGGTTCCTTGCCATTCAAATAGAAGACAGAAAGAATTACGATATAGCTCTCGACTACATAGCTAAACTTCATTTTGATCAGGTATGTTTTACTTGTTTTATTTTCAAAACATGTGCATTATATGGAATAACACATATACATTTTTTTGCAACACTCGTGTAATTTATGCAATAACACATGTGCAATGGATTTTCATTAGTATAAATTTCAAGATAAAAAGAACTTTTTATATACTACGTTTTTAAATTTTATGTTGAATCGTATGTAATGTTTTTTTTTTTTTTTTTTTTTTTTTTTTTTTTTTTTTTTTTTTTTTTTTTTTTTTTTTTTTTTTTGACTGGCGGGAAAAGACAACGGCTCCTGCAGGGCAAAAGTTTTATGCCCCAGGGTGTATGAAGCTAAGCTAAGCCACCCTGGAGCCTCGCTATCCTACTCTCGATAACGAGACCTATCGCAGGATCCCGGGATCCCTGAGTGTGGGGATTGAGCTACTTCCCGATTGCTCAGCCGACACCGAGACAGACGCTGGTAGCCCCTACCCCACTAAAATCCCTGCCGGTGAAAAACCCTCCATTTTGGGTACCATACTCTTGAAGGAGCATATGGTACCTCACGCGACTATAATTATAATTATAACTACAACTACCAAGAGCTACAACGTCATCATCGTTTCATATGATGATCGTGTGCTCCTGGTTTCCTAGACTTACCTTTCCTCTATGCTTCCTGCTCCAGTCAGGAAGAAGAGGCTGAGGATTCATCGATGTCAGTTACTTCTCTGTACGACGATGACGATAAGAAGAAAGCGCCCCCGAGCGCTCAGCGGCCACCAGCACCCCGAGCCAGAGAGACACCCCGAGGGGGACCCGCCCCCACAGCGGACCCACCGACCCATCGAGCCGCCCAGAGCTTCCGGCCCCTCTCCCTCCGATAGAAGAAGAACCTTCTCCCCGGGCCCCCCAACGACCGACAGATCCAGCGGAGGACGCGACACCCCCCGACGCAGCCCCAAAGCCGCAGCACCAGAGGACCTCCTCACACCCAGAGACGCTGTAGATGATGGTGAGTAGAGTACAGAAGAAGTTGATGAATCCTGCAGGGTAAGGTCACAACACAGCTAGGTCCAACAAAGTTTCCGACTGCGTCTCTTGGCGGCGAAAAGGCCGCTTCAGAACGGAATCGACTCCGGGGAAACATATAACCGGGACGAGACCTGACGCAGCCGGCCTGCCTAACGCAGCCTAATGTTTCATTAGCCTAAAGACAAAACAACTAAAGCCTAATATCACGTGAAAAAATTCGGCCACCGCCTCTCCGAGAGAGAGACTCAGCCACCGCGGTTTGAACAAATAGCCGGGGTGGTGATAACGGTGGTCGATCCTAATCTAAACACTGACTAAACCTAATAATAAATACCTAACCCTAGTTAAAAACATATTTACATGACCTAGCCTAATATCACAGGATGTCGATGATAAGCCAATCAGCTAGGTTGAAACTTCGCTAGAATTGGTATCATCGACCTACACTAACTAAACTAAATATCACAGATTTGGGTGAGAGCCTCCTCCAGCTATGCTGTGGGAGCACATCCGGTTTGGGAATGGTACCCAGATGTGTTTAACTCTCACCCCCTAACTAAACCTATCTTAAAAACTAGTATCACAGTAGGGTTATATCATAATTTAAATAGAATAAATAAATAAATAAATAAACTTTAACTACACTATCTTAACCTAGTTAAAAACAAACCGACTGCCGTATCCTCTCGACCAGCGAGAGGAGCCTACTCACCAACCGGGTTAAACTAATGGCCGGGGTGAGCAGTTACAACAGCCGGTGACCTAAACTAACTTATTTAAAACTTACTCTAAACTGACTTTGCTGAACCTAAATCTCTTCATAAAATCCTGCTCTACGCAGGAAGTCGAGGACTGAATCTCGGTGAGAATCCTCGTTGAGGGCGACTGCCACACTCGCCGGTGCGCCACAAGTCGTCCTCAGCTCTGCCAGTGAATCACACTCTTCAAATATGTGACTCACTGTCAGCGTTGCTCTATTGCAGTGTCGGCATCGAGGGGCACGTTCGTTCCTGAGAAGGTGCCCGTGCGTCAACTGCGTCTGTCCCAGTCTCAGACGCGTGAGTACGACACTGTCCCTTCTTGACGAGGACAGTGCCGTAATCTGCTCCTTTACATTCCTCTTTATTCTTTTAAGTTGGGTGAAGGAACGGTCCCACGTGGCTTGCCACGACTGCCAGACCGCATTGACTGACGCAGTCTTGGCGTCGTCAAGTCTAATCGTACCGTCCTCCACCATCCTTGCTGCGGACGCACGCTTGGCAGCTTGATCGGCTGCTTCATTGCCTGCGATGCCAACATGCCCCGGTACCCATATTAGGACCACGTGTCTTGACGTTGAACGAAGAGATGACACGTGGTCGTATATCTTGCTTACTACCGGGTCATCTGAAAACTTGTCCTTTAGTGCTTGGAGGGACGAGAGGGAATCCGTACAGATTACTATACTCTCTGTAAATTCCTCCTCCAAGCAATAGGCAAGGGTCTTCTCTATAGCTTTTAGCTCGGCGGTATACACTCCTGCGCGAGGAGACATTGACCAAGACTTGGTCTCCTGCGAGGAGTGCATAGCACAGCCGGTTCCCGTCGACGTCTTTGAACCGTCTGTGTAGAAGACCCTTCTGCCTGGATACCGGGCGAGAGTCTCCAACAGTCCTTGCTTGTAGACCTCGGGAAGAGTTGTTTCCCGAGGTAGGGTCGCGAGACGAGTGGACATCCCTATACTTGGTCTCTTCCACGGCGGCGTATCAGGGATGAACCACTCAAGGATACTATCTTCTTCAGCTCCAATTCTAGTCTTAATCTCGCGAGCCCTAACTGGCAGCGGTCTAGTCCTTGTAGTCAGCCATTCGTACTCCGGCGGAATGGCTCCAACGCCGAAGAACTCTTCTCTGAGGAAGTGACGTGACTTCGACTTCACTGCCTCCATAAAGGACAGAGCCATTTGCTCCCGGCGATGTTGCATTGGCAAAACGCCAGCTTCTACGTAGAGAGAGCTGACGTTGGTGGTTGGAAACGCGCCGAGAGCTAAACGAAGTCCTAGCTGAAAGACTCTGTCCAGAGGCAGTAGCCACGACTTCCTCGCTGAACTATAGACGCAGCTGCCGTAGTCCATCTTGGGGCGAACCAATGCACAAAGGATGCGAACTAAAGTTGTCCGGTCCGCCCCCCATCGCAGATGAGCAAGGACTTTGATGACATTTAAGTCTCTCTTGCAACGCTGAACGAGCTCTGATATGTGATGCTTCCATCGTAACTTGGCATCAAATATCAGACCGAGGAAGCGAGTTGTCTCTTTGTAGACGAGTTGAACCCCATTCAGGAACAGCTCTGGAGCAGCGTGTTCCTTCCGCAAGCGGCAGAAGTGCACACACACTGTCTTCGTTGGAGAGAATCTAAAACCGATTCTCTCCGCTTCCGCTGCTACTGAATCTATTGCCGCTTGCAGAGTCTCTCTGATGTCTTGATCTCGAGTCCCCGCGAAGAATATGCCAAGGTCGTCTGAATACTGCGACGCCTTGACACCTAGAGGGAGATCACTTGCAAGATCATTCGCGGAGACCGAGAACAGAGTCGCACTGAGAACGGAACCTTGAGGCGTTCCGTTCTCTTGATTCTCTAGGTCAGACAGAGTTGCGCCTATTCTGACCCTGAACGCTCTGTTGTCCAGGAAACCAATGATAAGAGCTAGTAGCTTTCCTCTTAGCCCCCAGTTGTAAAGTTTCTTAACAATATCGTGTTTCCAGGCGGTATCAAAGGCTTTCTCCAAGTCGAAGAACACACCGACCACGTGCTGCCTGTTGAGGAATGCATCCTGGATATATTTCTCCAGGTGCGCGAGTTGGTCGGTGGTTGAATACCGCCTTCGATAACCAGCCTGACTAGGGGCTAATAAACTATTCTTCTCCAAATACCAATTTAATCTATAGTTTATCATTGATTCCATGACCTTCCCTAGACAACAGGTCAGAGAGATAGGTCGGTAGCCGTTTGGTGAGCTTCTGTCTTTACCTTCCTTGGGAAGCGGGATGACGATCGCTTCCCTCCAGCTAGACGGGTACACACCAGTTCTCCAGATCTCGTTATATAGTTCTAAAAGTCCTGTCTTACCTCTCTCCGGAAGGTTCTTGATGAAGGCATAAGGTATGCCGTCCTTTCCGGGAGAGGTATCTTTAGTCCGGGAGAGAGCTCGTTCCAACTCTTCTTTTGTCAGAACTGAGTCTACTCCCTGATCCGATGTGAGATCTGGAGATATCACTTCTCTTTCTGCTTCTTGTTTTCTTTCTCTGAATTCTTCGCTGTATCCTGCGGTAGCAGAGGCAGCTGCATAGTGCTTTGCCAAAACATTAGCTACCTCTCCTTCGCTGGTGTGTACATGGCCACCGACCACAAGAATGGGGTTCGGCGACGGGCGGTGCTTTCCAGCGACAGCCTTAACTCTATTCCATATTTCTTTCGCCGTAGCATCTTCTGTGAGCGTCGAGACATAGTCGGCCCAAGATTTTTTCCTGGCCCTTCGTATTGTTCTACGCTCGAACGCTCTCTTTCGTTTAAAGTCAAGGAAATTTAAATGAGTAGGCTGTCGCCTGAACTTCCTCCATGAACTTTTCTTCTTCTTATTCGCCCGTCGACAGTCCTCGTTCCACCAGGGCACGGAGCGGCGTTTTCTGCCTGGTCCTCCCCCTCTCTTCCGTGGAACGGCTACACTGGCGGCGTTGGTTATGGCCTCTGTGAGGTTCTCGACGTCGGTTTCAACGTCGCCAGTGAAGACTGGGTGGTTGAAACTCGCTCGAAAACCATCCCAGTCGGCATCCTTCAGGTCCCAAGTTTCCCTTGAGACCGTGGGTTCAGCCGGGGTCTCAGCAGTGATAAAAATTGGAAAATGGTCGCTCTGGTGGAGTTCTTCACACGTATGTAATGTTGATAAAATCTTCACACGTATGTAATGTTGATAATATAATTGTTATTGTTATATAATATATAATGTTAGTGAAAAAAAAAAAAAATAGTTCCGAATTTATTTACTTCACATAAATGACAACCATCTAGAGAGCTGATCTTAAACCTATAAAAGGACAAATCTTTGTACAACGGATCTCCCCAACACCAAATCTAAACCGTGCCATCGATATATTTGAAATAGTATAAATAATGTAATCGATAAATAATATAATCGATGTATTTACTGTTTTGCTGTCATTAAATGTTTATCTCTTATTTATAAAAATCACAAATTTGAAACCCGTCAAAATGAAGATTGTAAATACAGCAAAATTCGCTGAAAACCAATTAAATTCTGCTGAAAGACGGCTAAAAGTATTAAAATAATGCATTGTCATCGTGTTCTGAGCTATGCTAAAAGTTTCAAATGTCTAGCTATTCGGGAGTTAGTTAGAAATCGATTGCCAGATTTGTACCAAACAAACAAACAAACAAGAAAGCAAGCTATTAAAGTAAAAATATTAATTATTTTCTAACAATGGAATAGAAGCACTATCAACAAAATTGTTTTACTAACCTCAATGCAAGCAGATCCTTATTAGGTTTGTTCCAACCTCCCTATTTGTACCGTCCTTTGTATTGTCTCTTAGATTGTTCAGGAATTGTTTAGAATAGGTTTTATACGCATGCGCTAACATTATACTGTAATAAAATCATGTTAGGTTGGAACGGGTTTACTACTATAATTCGTACTGTATTAAAAATATTCATGGAAACCTAACAGTTAGGGAACCTTCCTGTTGACATTTGTGACAATTGATACAACTGCGAATGTCATACAAACCAGTACTT
Organism: Gerris lacustris; assembly: GCA_951217055.1. NCBI lineage: Eukaryota > Metazoa > Arthropoda > Insecta > Hemiptera > Gerridae > Gerris > Gerris lacustris. Next base: position 73,455,671 of record OX578281.1, on the reverse strand, counting down.
GGTATTGTCAGAGGACCGTTTGGATGGTACAGTGAATGGTTTGCAAACTAACCCTGCAAAGGTTGGAACAGTCTGGAGGCGGTACGAAACACTGTCGTCACAAGTCATGTTGGAACAGCTTTTATCCATGCCTGTGACGATCCCGCGGATGGTACACTGCTTGGTTCGATGGAACAAACCTATTATAATTTTATTAATTCTCTTTCTGTTAATTGTTGTCTCTGTTGCTTTGTTTATTTACTTTTTATTATTTTTACAGGCAGAGTCTATGATTAAGAAGTACTGTTCAATCCTTTTAGAGAATATCCCAGATAAAACAACTGAATTTTTGAAAATGTTATGCACCAATTACAAGTCGACTAATTCTACCCTTATTAAAGAGGTAATAATTGAGAGTTGTTAATTTTCTTATAATTTACTTACATTTGTTTCCATGTTTACTAATTTTTACTGAGATGAGTCAATTCATTAGTCTCTATAAGTCAATTTGTTTTAGAGCCACTACAAGAAAGAGGTAGTGGTGCAGGATTAAGGCCGGGCGGGGCAACTAGAAGCAGAGTAGAAGGGGGTCTACCGGTTGCGGAGAGCTCAACTCCTCTCCGCAACCTGTGGCTGCCTTTTCATTCCAAATATTAAGCGAGTGAGTGAGTAAAAAAAATGCAAACTTTGAAAACTTCTCCCCACAAATGCTACTTGCAAACTTCTCCCCTGTTGTCAAGGCTAAATATTAATTTTTATAGTGTCCTAAGCTACTTAGGCCTAATCTATGTTTCAAATTTCAAAAGCCCATCGGTAGAGGAAGCAGAGATATGAGGGTGAGAAAAACCGGGTGAATTGGTTCAATTAAAGATTTCGCTGCATGCTAACTGGAACCTGGCCTTGCACACTACCGTGCTCTCAGATACTATTTTATCATTAAGATTTCTGTTGGGGAAAGACCTATGGGACCAACAGTATGGTCTTTCTCATTGTTCTCTTCCATTTCTTAAATTAAATGAGCGGTTTAAAATAAAGATAAAAGAATGGGTGCTGCATTTTGTGGAAATACTTTTCTGCTGGATTCCTTTACTTGAAAATGATGTAGAGAAGTTAAGGTGAGGGTTGATAAGCTCAGGGCTCGAATTGAGGTGGAACAGCGTTCCGGGACCTCTCTCTCTGATAAATAAAAAATAAAATTATCGGGACTAAGATTTTTTTAAAATCCTTAGTTAAAAATTTTGTTTGTCAGTGAGTGACTACAAATTTGATTTAGGTCATCATGTATTAAACTAACACCATAGTATTACCCTAGACTAGCTCGCAATTTATTAATAAAGAATATTAATGTAGCTCGATGCTAACTTGGGAAGGGGATTTAGAGAGGGTAGGTTGTAGTTCCAGCACCTCAATTTCTAGAAATCGAGCAAAAGATAAGCTTACTGGTGATGGAGCCAGGATAAAATTATGGATGTAGGTTGATGAAACTGACGTAGATAGATGAAGATCCAGTTTCTGACTTGTATATGGTTGATGTATACCACGATGAGTTTAAACATTATATTGAGATATATTACGAATATGATTGGTCGTAACACTTTAATATTTGATCACTAACACGTTGGGTAAATTAGAAGATAAAATCAAAGTTACCATGTAAATGTTCTTAAGGTTCACAGGTAGCAGATAAGTATTTGTGGAGGGCTATATAGATAACAATATATCTTCAGGGAGCCGCCATGGCGGAGGACAGAGTCGTTGTTTCCCTCCCCTCGAGTTTCGGTCGGCCAGGTTATAAACAAAGCCAATTATAAACATGGTTTTTTTCAACTTGAATTTAGTTCTCTTGCTTAAAAAAAATTATATAATAAGATTACAGATAAGGACTTTTATTATTATATAAATAAGAAATAGGTATATAATAAAAATAATGTAGGAACAGATATAATAAGCAAAAACATGGACATAATACACAGATAATGATAAAACACTGATAAAAAAACGTAGATTAAACACAGATTATAATAAAAATAATGCAGGAACAAATGAACAGATACAAATATATTATAATAAAACAATTTTAACATAAAAACAGAAAGGAAATAAGAAGAGGACGAAGTGAAGGTTTAATACAGGTTTTAAAGGCCGCAAAAGAGTTGATTTGGAACCAACTTTCTGCGGTGCCGCAAAAGAGTTGCCATAGATGAATCCCTTTGGGTCTCCGCAATTACGTATCCGCTAGCTATGAACCCACCTTTAAGGATAAGACTGCTAGAATGGTAAAGGGTGGAGCGAAGGAAAGGAGGTAAATATTGTTATAATTAAGTTAATTTGACAATAATTTTAAAAGCAAAATCAGAGGAGCCTAGGTGGCCGGAAAGAGGCAATCAGCAGCAGGTAAAAATTTAAAAAAATCTCAACATTTTTGTTTATTTTTTATTTGCAGGATTTATTTGGAAATTCGACTGAAGTAGAGAAAGCAAATCCTTCAGATTATGTTCATTACTTTTTTAACAATTGTAAGAAATTAGTTGAATTCCTCTCTCACATTATCCAGGTAATATTGAAGCTCACCTTTCTTTTAATAAATCTAATTGTGTAAATTATTATTGTCATATATATATAGTAGGCTTTTTTTTAATCTACATTCTACATTTTATTGGTTGGTGTACTCTATTTGTTAGAAGTATTCCAATTTGACAAATAGTAATATTGGAATCTAGGTTTCAATTTGTTATCAATTATTTTGGTAAATGGTGAAATTAATTTTTTTTTAATGAAAATTTTTGTCTTTTACCTACATATTATTGTCTTAGAAATTAAGATTTCATCTTTTTTTCTTTTCTCTCATGTTTTTCTTGCCTTATTAGTTCCAACCTTTGGGGTACTTCTTTAGATTGTTACTACTCTTATAAAAAAACAGAGGGGAGTAACAATTTAAAGAAGGTGTGTGGGATGTTTTTCTTTAGACTCTTACTCCCCTTGTAAAAACAGAAGTGTGATATTCCTTTGTCCCAAAGTACATTGCAATAAACATCTCTTTGCCTTAATAGTTATTTAGACATAGACAAAAGAATTTGTTAATAATTATATCCATTTATATTCTAAAACAAACATAGGGGAGTACCAATCTAAAGAAGCACCATCTTTGGAATGTTATAATCTTTATGTTGAAGCATATTTTCTCTATTTTTAATACATCAGGCTATAAGTTCCTTAAGATCTCATTTTATACCAATAGATTATCATTGTATTTTTTATTTTATTAATTAAATTTCATATTGAACATTTTTTTTGGTTAATTTTCAGACAAATGGTACAAGCAAGTGTGATACTCATGTGTTCACACAACTTCTGGAGCATTATCTTGCTATGTGGGAGGAAAGTGTTCAGGTTTGTTATACATTATTTACTTTATTAAAAATTTAAAATGCTCACTTTTTGCTTTCTTTTTATTATTATTGTTTATTTTTTGTTGTTGTTGTTGTTGTGGGGGGGGGGGGGGGGCTTAGTTCTGTTCAACAGCCTAGGTCATTACTGGATAGGGGTTATTACAGGACGGGGGTTATTCTGGCCATTTTACTCATCTACTCGATGAGAACATCAGTGTGAAACATGTCTCACCTCTCTGGGATTTGAACTCACAGCCGGGGTTTAGACCTTGGTTTCAAAGTCGAGAGTGCTAACCACTCGGCCACACCGGCCCCCATTATTGTTTTCCATTAAAATGAAAATAGTTTAATCAATGACATTATGTAAAAGTACATTTAATAGTTTTCATGTTTCTACTGTGTGCTACTATCTGCTGTATGATACTATAGTTTAATTTTTACTTTATAGTTGTGACTATTATTATTATTATTGCTTCACTTGTGTTCACTTTTGAGAACGAAAAACTTTTATGCCTCCGATTTTAAAAATTCCAAGACAGAAATCCGTTTCAGACATCAGGGAACATTTTTGGTCTCGTGTCTGTGTCTGTGTGTCCGCGAATTATGAAACGTGTGATGATAACTTGAGTAAATGTTGACTGATTTTGATGAAATTTAATAGACATGTTCATTTTACCAATGCCCAGAACGAGTTCGTTGGACAACGTTATCCGTCCAAGCGTTCACGAGCAACTTTAAATTTAAAATTGGAATTTTAGGCCGGGAAAAAAATCTAAGTTCATCTATTCAAGGAGACAAACATTTTTTTCAAATGCAATTTTTTAGTAAAACCAACAGCGAGACCACTATGAAGTGTTAAAGATCGCTCAAACTATTAATAGTTTTTACACAAAAAGCAATATAATAATAAAGTAATATAACAATACTTTTAATGTTAATATAACAATAAAGTACATGATAGGATGCGAGGAAGCTATGTGCCACACTAATTGGCAGTCTATTTTTTTCTTTTTATAATGTTATCTGTTTGTTTATGTTTAGGGTATAGAAAGGACTCAATATCAACAGAAGATCATGCCTTTACTTGAATCAAGAGATGGTCAGGTTGACAGACTTCAAGCCATGGTACTCTGTAAAGCTGCTAACTTTACAGAAGGACTTCTCTACCTCTATGAACAAAATAAAATGTTAGTCGTGTTCATTATTAACTTTGTCTTTTCACCTGCTTTTTACCATTATTTAATGTAAGAACATGATAAAAATGTGTACTAGTATCATGGAGAAAGATATTTATTTAACTAGATAGCAAAATGGAATTTTACTGACGAGTGATTAGATTAGCCTCTGAGCTGAAGGCGAGGACAGGCCATCATAATTAACTGCCGAGGCGAAGCCGAGGCTGGTAATTTACCTATTTGACTGCCGAGGCAGGCAATGAATAAACGAGGCAGATATGTTTCCTTTGCTGCCTTGTTGCACACAATATTTTATCTACTCACACTATGTAGATAAAAAATGGAAGCTTAGGTAAGAGTTAGTTTGAGATGAATCGTCAACAAACTCAAACCAAAACAAGTTGTGCTCCAGTGTTGCCGCTTCTTACTCGAGATTAATTGTTCGAAGACCTACAATTAAATTGCTTTTTCAGTTTATCATTTTATATTGAAAGTACTATTTAAATCTTATAGATTCTCGTCAATTCACCTGAAATCAGGTTCTGTCAATTACACTATTATTTTTAACAAAATCTTAGACATCAAAATATATAAAAAAAATCCAGTCATGCACCATGACTTAATGAGCGAATTTTCAAAGAAATTTGCGTATTATTGGCTTATGATAATATAGGAAAATTTTGGTTTAGAATTAGCATGAATGAAAAAAAAAAAAAAAAAAAAAAAAAAAATTGATACACAGGGGTACGGGGTACAAAAGTCAAAATAGTATTTACCCTTCAAGATGCATGTCTTTGGGAAGCTCTTTAAGAGTACAGTAATTGTTGTTATGTACACTTTTATCATATTTTCATATATAAGGGGGGTAAAATGGAAATAACACGTTTTTATGCTATTTTTGACCCTAAATTGTCAAAATTTGACCCCTAAATGGACTCCAAAAATTCTGGCCAACGAACTTATCCTTTCTTTTGATATTATTGTCATTTTAAAATTGGTTTGAAATTTTTAAGTGCATCCTAAGGGGAGATATCGTCTGGAGTGACGCATATATACATACATAAAAAAAGTGTTAAATTTTAGGAATCGATTCAGAATGGTCTAAAACGGATTTCCATGGAAAAATTTTTCAAAAATTTGCATTACAAATATTTTGAAGCCATTGCAATAGCGTAATTTTCTTTGAAAATTCGCTAAAAACTACCTAGAACAACACATTTTGACTACCTACTTCAACTTAAACCTTCCATATATATTGACTTTAACTACTTAACAATAACTTGTAATCACATATAATCAGCACACTTGTAATCATGTAATCAGCACAATAACAATGTAATCAACTAGTCAGTCAGCTTGAGAACGATCCAAGGAGGGATCAAAATATCGCAAATATGAGGCGTTTGAATTTTCCTTAAAAGACCCAACTAATAAAAAATTGGAGCTTACAATAAATGCTTCTATTATATTGATTTAATATTTCTATGTTTTTCAGGTACCAAGCTATTTTGAATCACCATCTAAATAATCGTGATTACGACAGTGCAATTCAAGTGTGCAGACGTCTAGGAAGCCAGGAACCTAGACTTTGGCTTCAAGCACTCTGGGCTCTGGTCAGACTTCCCAATAAGCACGACTATCCTAACTCTATCCTTGAAGAAATACTTTCAGTTATAGGTATATTTTAGAACAACATTTTACTACGGTTGAACCTGAATATAATGACTCATACTTATTGTATACTTTTATTTTATAGAGGTTAAAGTGGAGACAGCTGTTATTTTTTTTAATTTAAGGAGTTATTATTTAAAGGATACTACTTTTCTACGTTGAACCAGTTTTTCTTTATATAGAGGTTTGCTCTATTGAGAGTATAATATGTACCCTCCAAAATATTCTAAACCAGAGATCTATGGTTCAATGCCCACAGATGGGCTGCTATTTTTACCTGTTTTTCTCTCATCTTCTTTAAAAGAGTTTATCTACGATTGATACGAAATATAAACATTGTATCTCTGTTTAGATGCGTAGAAAGTGATTCTTTACGTACTTGTATTCATTGCTCATACGTGTCTCATAGTTCTAAAGAATTCCTCTTCTTTACCGCCCTAGGGTGGTAAAGAAGAAGAATTCTTCAGCTTTACCCACGATTAGCAAGTTTGTTTACATTTAAAAAAACAAATTTGCTGTTCTTTTATTAAAGTAACTGTTTATATTGAGTTTTTAGTGAAAAACAATGAGTGAATCAAGTGACTTTGACAAATGTGAAGAATAATACTCAGCAGTTAAACAGAAGTTGTAGTTGAGGGGGAGGGGGCGGTTTTAGTAGAGTATTATCAAGAGAGATTAAACTGCAATTATAACTCAGCCGACCTCTAAGCAGCGATGTAAACGAGTTTAGTTAGCTTCTACCTTTTTCTATTCACCTAGTACAGTGTACAGCGTTTTAGAATCACTTAAGGAGGGGACGCCCTAGCGACAGCGGTACCAATCGCGGTAGTGGGAGACACTATCTCTACCAAGAGCGGATAGACTCCATTGAACACCTCCTATACCTTGCTGAAACCTTGATCCTATATCTTCCCCATTCGTGTAATGCAACGCTTTTCGAGGTTAATATGCCATAGCCAAAACATAAAAAGTCAAAACCTCAAAAGTTTTTCCTCCTAAAGCAAGAAGCTTATGAGCTTAGTTTTGATGTGGCACATTTTTGTTAGTTAAATATCTTGATAAACAATTTGTTGGTCTTCTAAAACCACCTACTTTTTATTTTTTATTTGAATGTGTATTTTTACTGTAGAAGAGAAAAGGTTGCTTTCCCCTCTGCTGGTTGTCGATGCTCTTTGCATGTCAACCAAAGTTGGAGATGTTAGAAAATACCTGAATTCCGTCTTTCAAAATGAAGTGGAAGCTAAAAACAAAGAAGGCATTCTTATTGAACGTTATAAAGTCCAAATGGATAAAATCAAGACAACTATTGAAGATATTCAGTTCAGGTACTTCTTTTCCTCACTTATTTCATGGAATAACAAAAGGCTGATGAATTAGTTGATCCTAATAATTGTTAAATTATTTTGTTATCAGGTTATTTATTTTCTTAATAATATAATATGATTATTTTGTTTCAGGCCTATGGTATTTCCAATATCTAAGTGTGCAACTTGTGATAAACAGCTATGTTTACCTTCGATACATTTCCTGTGTCAACATTCCTATCATCAAGAGTAAGTTCTAACTTTATCTACTTCATTTTTTTTTTCCAATTCACCATGTAACTCAGAACCTCTATAACAAGTTGTTTTGAGAAGTCAACCTCTATAACGTGACTCTATACAGGAATGGGTCGACCTCGAACAAGTCTAGACTTGAAAACCCCTGACTTGAACCCGTTAGTGATTCCAACCTAACCTCTATAACATGACTGATAGCCAAAATAACCGGCACTTTTATAGAAAAGGCCCCCCACTTTTTTTTAATCTAATATACCTTCTGACAACCAAATACACACTTTTTTTATGCAAAAGTGTGATATTCCTTTGTCCCAAAGCATATTGGACTGAATACCCCTTTGTCTTAATAGGTAGTTAGACTAAGGGATATAAACTCTTCTGTATAAAAAACAAAAAGGGGGGCCCTTTTCTATAAGAGTACCAGGGGTGCCCACCCCCTCTAAGCTCTATGACGCACCCCCCCCCCCCCCCCCAACTTTTTGAGGTATGTTAATACATACACAACTTCTTCGGTTGACGTTATGTTGGTAAAATATAAATACTTTACCTGACTTATATTTGTCAGTATTTATAATGTACATTCTCGTCACAAATAGTTACATTTTAGAACAAAATGAAATAGAAAATTAAATAAAACTCTTTTTATAGTTAACCTGAGATTTAAGAAACAAAAAAACAGTTCGTTTACGATTTTTGCATTATATGGGTCCACATATTATAATAACTAAAACACACAAACCTAATACAAAATTCAATATGAATACAAAAACGTATATCATATCACGTACAAATTTAACTAAAACTATTCTTGCCTACAAAATTGTATCTAAACAAATTTTTAGGAAACTAATATTGGCAGACTCTATACTAATATTAATTGAAAATATGCTACATCCTGTTCTTAGTGCATGAAAATGATACTGAACGTTTCAAAAATCTTATTGTAAACTTAAAGTGAAGAAAAATCATAAAACTCTTGATTTGAATTATTGACAAAAAAGAAAGGAAAGTCTCAGTGTAACAGAAATAAGAAACATGAGAGGACAAGTAATTTTTCTTTGTGGTGTTGATAAAGCAAATGCATCAATATGATTTCGTATGTGGAACAATTTCCACAAACGTATTGGCTTCAATAAGCCAATACATCTTTTCCTACAGACAGTACCATTAAGTTAGAAAGCCATGTGTCTCCCATTGCAGACCTTAGTCTGTCTTTGATTATTTTAACTCTATTCATTGCTTAATCAGCCATTGAGAGGATTTCCGGGCCCCTGGGCAAGTTAGCATCTGGGCCCCTTTGGACAAATGACTGCGGGGGGTCCGGGAATTTTGAAAATTGAAGTGCAAATAGATGAGTTTTAAGGATTTCTGAGGGCAAGATTGTCCTTACAGGAAAAGAACTAAGAAAAATATGTATTATCACATCCATCCCCCCCCCCCCCATAAGCAGAAAAAAAGTGCTATTTACTAACCCTCCCCCAAGAATTTTAACGACGCCGCCTGCGTCATAACCCCCTCTGTGGGCACCCCTGAGAGTACTGTAGCGTTTTAATAGTTTTAAACTTAAGTTTAAGAGTAAGTAAGACTGCTGATCAATCAAACCGAACTTCTTCATAATTTTAGATCTCAAGACAAACTTAACACAACACTTCAACAAATCACTCTGTCTCAATATGTCTCAGTACCAAATAACCTTGATAACACGACCCTCAACAAAAAGAGCACCTCGATAACAAGACTGTTTCCCTAATCCCCTTGAGACACTTCTTATCGAGGTTCTACTGTAAATAGATATTTCTAGTTGTAAAAGTCAGTTTTTTCAATTTTCAAGTGGATAAAGCTCTAAGATTTAGAGTATAAACTTTATCAGTAAAGAGATTGAGTACAAGTAGATTTTCTATAATTATAAGTAAGACTAAATTACAAATAATAATCTTTTTTTTTTTAAGTAAGGACTGTTTTACAGTTGTTGAAATGTATTTTAAAAAATATATATATTTTAAAAATTAAATCGATACACATAAACCATAAGGCACTTCTTTAGATTGTTACTCCCCTTATAATAAAAACAGAGGGGAGTAACAATCTAAAGAAGGCGGACGGAATGGTCTTCTTTAGATTCTCACTCCCCTTATCAAAACAGAAGTTGGATATTCCTTTGTCCCAAAGTACATTGGATTAAACATCCCTTTTTCTTAATAGTTATTTAGTCAAAGTCATTTTCATTCTAAAACAGCATAGGGGAGTAACAATCTAAACAAGTACCAACCATAAATGATTTGCATGATAAAATTATATTTTAAAATATAACAGGAAACAGAACTAACTAACAATTCCATCAACCTGTTGTTTCTAATTATGAGGCAAGTTAAATATTGACATAGATCAAACAACACATTTTCTCTGCCAGAGAAAATGATGATAGATTATTAAGCTATGTATTAATTTTTTTTAAATGTTATATCCCACTCAATATCTTGTTATTTGTTATGATATGACATCTTAAATATGTCAATTTGTTTTTCTTTTTTTATTTGGATATATTATGCTTGTTTAAAATTAAGTCACATTAGTATTTCAAATCTATTTGGATTGAATTCATTTTAAGCATGTGTTTTTATCGTATTTTTAATTTTTTTAAAAAACATTTGTAAGTTTTTAATATGAATGAATTTTAATATACATGTATATAATATTTTTTTTATTTATAAATAGAAAAAAAAATGAAAACTTTTTTATAAGTGATTAATAGTCCAGGAGCCAGGTGGAAAAAACCAGGTCGAGCTGGAAAGTATTTTGAACTTAATGGAATTTTTACAGGTAACTCAGAGGTCCTCTGGGATGCCAATGCTGAGTTTTCGACCTCGTGGCCCTTGTGCTAACTTGGGGAGGGGGGAAAAACCCCAATTTTTCCGCCAATGTTTTGGTTTTTCGCCTCTAGCTCGAAAACTACGCGTCAAACAAAAAAACTTTACCAGTACAATATTAAAGAGCATCAAATTTCCTATAAAAATCACTGGTCATACGACTATTTTCACCCATTAGGTACTGTGATACAGCATTGTGAAAAAATGCCATATTTTAAAAAAGGTGGATTTTAGCGGAAAATGCGTGTTTTTGGGCTTATAAAATAGATTTATCATCATAATTTGAGTATTCAACATTTCTATGTATACCATAATAATATGTAACCCCCAGTAAACCCCTCCCTCCTCACTGCCCTCCCACCCCCCCCCCCCCCCAGAACCAAATTTGAAAAATAAGTTAAATAAAACCTCTTCTTCCCTGAAACATTCAACATGATGCTATCATCAATCTTTCTTTAGGGTGGAGGGGAGGGGGAAAGGATCAGCTGATCAGTAGCGTACCGAAGGCAGGGGGGCTGAGGGCGGTCCACCTCAGGCCCCGTTCAAACGGAGACCTTAATTTTATTTTTAAATTGAAAAACCAAAGCAATGTTGAGAAGCGATAATAATGTGCGTATAACTTATTGATTACGTAGGTAAGCAAGTTATCTATAATTATGCTACATAATAATAAAAATAATATGAAAATAATAAACAAAAAAATGAACATTAAATTAAATCTTCGTGAGTCTCTTCGATAAGCGACTCGTCAGCCCCATCTTCGTCCATGCCTTCTTCTGTTCTTATATTCTTCTGCAGAAAATTAATCCAAATAATGATACACTAAAATAATGTTCAATATAAAATAATAAATATACGGGGCACAACACTCTGCGAGAGGAAGACACCAATACCAATAACTGAACTGTGCTTGGTAGTCCAGTAAATAATGCTCAAAAATGGCAAAACCTCGCAATTGGTTCGTCCTTCATCGATTTGCACACAATTTTGGAATTAGGCTCCTCGTACCCTTCTTTTTCAAAATCTATATTATGCCGATGGGCGCTGTTTATTTTTTAGGGGTGAAAACTACCCCTAATTATCAAAACGTATAAAGTAACATTTTAAAGCTTAGGGTGGGTAAAATTTCGTTTGGATTAGTTGAATAATGATTGTTTTATACTTTGTAATACAATTTATAAATATTTCAACCCTTAAAAAACAACCCTTGTTAATGTACAAAAAAATATTTATCCTTAAATAAATGATTAATTTATCATATCGACTTAATTTAAGAATGTTGTTGCCTAAAATATTACCAATTTCATTATTTTGCAATTTTTCAACCCTTAAAAACCACTCCTTACAACGATTTGCACCCAAAGTACTAAATGCATACAAATTATTTCATATTCTTTTTTCTGACATCAAATAAAGCACGTATACCAATTTTCATTCATATCGGATCTAAAATAATAATATTTCTAATTTTTAGCTAAAACCATTTATTCCAGTTTTTCCATTTTATCCCCCTCTTAAATGAAAATATGACAAGTGATTATAACAACAATTACTGCTCTCTTAAAGAGCTATCCAACGACATTCATCATAAAGGATTTATACTATTTTGACTTTTGTACCCCGTACCCCATACTTCCGCCGTCTGGATATTCCCGAAAAGTTGGAGTTAAGCTGTTCTCATGTGTCCCATGTGATCCACGCAAAGCCGTAGAAGGGCGAAGATCAATTTGAATTAGGGTGGTAATTAGGGGGTTGTTTTCACTGATTTTTTCGTAGAAAAATGTAGGGACTAACTTTATTTTCATCGTAACTCGCTTAATTTTGATGCTATCGACTTCTATTTTTTTTTTAAATGAAAGCTCTTTTTGTCTACTTTAAAAAAACTTCTATAAGTTTTCCTCGTAAAGTGCTCAGTTTTATCGCTATTTGACTCTGAATCTCTCAAATTTAGCATTTGACGAACAAAAGCCAACAATTAACAAGCCGTAGGTCGGTCCGTATTGGTCGTACATGATTTATAAAATAAGGATTTTCTTTCTTTTTTTATAGGCTATAATTTTGTTCTTACTGTTTGTTTGATAAAATGCATATTTTTCGAGTTATTCGCGAAAAACCAATCAAAAAGGTCGAACAACTTTTACTTTCAATCGCGAATAACTCGAAAAATATTAATTTAAACAAAAAAATGTATAGATCATTATTGACTTAGAATTAGCTTTTCCATCGATTCCTGTGGTTAAAATAAAATAAAAAAATTCAACCCCCGAGATGGGGTGGCAACCACCCCCAGGGTAATAGCAATGACAATATTAATGATATAGATTTTGATGCTTGGACTATTCTCTACCTACTGTCAAATTTTCAAGTAAATCGATGTATGACGAAAGAATTGCGAGCCAAAGTGCTTCATTTCCTGGACTATTGATATTTTTATTTTATTAAAAGATAAAAAGTCAAAAATTTTGAGGGAAGCATAGAACTTCTTTACCTACGCAATCAATAAGTCACGCACATTATTCGTCATCAAATTTGTTTCTGGGGGGAGGGGGCGGGGAAAGAGCAGTGAGGAGGGAGGGGTTTACTGGGGGTTACATATTATTATGGTATACATAGAAATGTTGAATACTCAAATTATGATGATAAATCTATTTTATAAGTTCAAAAACACGCTTTTTCCGCTAAAATCAACCTTTTTTAAAATATGGCATTTTTTCACAATGCTGTATCACAGTACCTAATGGGTGAAAATAGTCGTATGACCAGTGATTTTTATAGGAAATTTGATGCTCTTTAATATTGTACTGGTAAAGCTTTTTTGTTTGACGCGTAGTTTTCGAGCTAGAAGCGAAAAACCAAAACATTGGCGGAAAAATTGGGGTTTTTCCCCCCTCCCCAAGTTAGCACAAGGGCCACGAGGTCGAAAACTCAGCATTGGCATCCCAGAGGACCTCTGAGTTACCTGTAAAAATTCCATTAAGTTCAAAATACTTTCCAGGTAAATCTACCTGGCTCCTGGACTATAAATTATTTTATATTTTTTTAATTTTATTTGCTTGTCTGATTTACAAATGACTCTGGGATATTAAATCTTTTGTATTCAAATGAATATAAATTAATAAAATATAGTTTGAACTGAAACAAAAATTAATAAATTGACATTCAAAACTTTTTTTTAGCTTAGTGTCAAATTTTTACTGAAAAAATAACAAAAACATCAAGGCACCGGAGCCGAAGTATATGTTCACCCTGGGGAACTGTTAGACCCAAATTTGTTGATAAAACTGTGAAATTTAGATAGAAATAGGAGGAATTGGAAGGTGGGGATTTTTCTATCTAAACTTCTTGTTATTATATGATGAACCAGCTCTGTCTGTCATCGTCAGTATGCTTCAATGCTCTATAATAATAATAATAATAATAATAATAATTCTACCCACTGTTACAATGGCTTAACATTGTCTAGTTTCGTCAATCTTAGAACTAAAAAATAACTTACAGATACAAATCACTAAACATATAGTATAACTTAACAACTAACAATTAAAATTTAAAATATAACATAACAATTTAAATTGGTAAATAAAGTTAAAATTTATCATAGAGATATTCTTCTATTGAGTAAAAGGCTATTTCAATTAATATTTTTTTAATCGTTTCCTTGAAGCTTGGTTCCGTAAGAGTCGATATGTCATATGGAAGTTTAAAATCTGCCCATATTGTCCTGACAGGGAACCCACTTAAACTTAAATTTCTTTATTATGATATTTTAGTGAAATTTATATGTATGATACAATAGTTATTTATGCACCTAGGGAGTAAAGTAAGCCATTATTCCCTGAGCAAAAAAGTTGGTTCTTGAGGTGAAGCCGAAGGAACCATGGTCCCTAAATCCCAAGGCGAAGCCGAGGGAATAACGCTAATTAGCTCCCAAGGTGCAGCCGAGGGAGATAATTATCGTGAGGGGAATAATGGCACTTTACTCACGAGGGACATACAACATTTTATCTCCAGTAGGAAGAAAATACTCATTATCTTGCTCAGCTTTTATTTATTATTTTAATAAATAACAATAATTATTAGCATTTTTAATAGCAGATATAAGAGATTCTATATTAAAAACAAATAAGAATTGGAATTAAACTCAAATAGAAGGTTATTTAGATGCAGGTTATAAACAAACATAAACATGGTCGAAAAAGCAGTTTCGCCAACCTGATTTCAACAACTTCATTACATTAGCCATTCATTTTCTACTATTTTTAAAATAATTAAGTTGCAATCTTTACTTTTTTGCCCTACTTTACTTTTTCGTCCTACTTTTACTTTTTCTCCCTACTTTTTAAGTTCAGGGATGAAAAGACTTACTTTAGTCTCTCTAATCTAATTCAAAATCATAACTTTTTCTCCCTACTGGAGATAATAGTTATTTATGCACATAGGGAATAATGTAAGATATTGTTTCCTGCGTGACTGAGTTGATTCCTGAGGCAAAGCCGAAGGTATCAAGGCAACTAAATCCCGAGGCGAAGCCGAGGTTATTAGGTATCTTAATTCCCGAGCCGAAGCCGAGGGATTAACGTTAATTAGCTTCCGAGGCGTAGCCAAGGGAGATAATTATAACAAGGATATAATAATGCATTATTCTCGAGGTACATACAAAATTTTATCTCCAGAAAAAGCGCTTTTAAGATTTATTCAACAAAGAAAACATTTGTATTTCATTATTAAACGAATTTAATACAGAAATAAAATAATATAAATGATTTAAAACAATTAATAATCACTTTAAAAGTAATAAAAAAAGAAGTTCAACGAAAGCTAAACAAAACTCGCAATACAGCTGGGAGTTTAAAAGCAGTGTTGCCAACCTGATTTCAACCAATTCACTATTTACAAAATAATTAGATTGGCGAACGTGGATTATAATCCTGTTTTTACATTATTTCCCTGTTTTCACATTATTTCCCCGTTTTTAAGAACAGGGATGAAAAGACCAACATTATGACTTATAAACTAGCCCTGAAAAGTTACTTTTAGTCCCTACTGGAGACCAAATAAATTAATATGCTATCCATATTTATTAAAATAAAGAATAAAAAATCCATTTAAAAATAATAATAAATATGAAAATGAATATTGAGACTGACTGATTTTGTGCATTCAAATTATGAGACTGAAATTGACTTTTTTATAATTTAAAAAAAAAATTAAATAATTAAACCAATTTATAAATTTATTTAATAATAATTTGCTATGATGTTGTCATGATTATATTTATTTTACCCCTCCTCGTTTATTAGACCGCAGGCATCCGAAGGTTATTCAAATATCATTGTAGATACTCAGTAGGAAACAATAATTTTAATTGATTTAATTGCAAGGACGTTTATTTTGTTTTAGTTACTGCATTGTATTAATTGTGTGGTTTCAAATGAGAACAAAATCAATTTTGACCTTTGTGAAATGTCGTGCTATATTCTCGAGGGAATCGTTTATAATGTCTGTTTGTTAGTATTTGACTTGGGCCGATGCCTAAAAGGGGAGTTTACCCTCCCCCCCCCCCTTGCTTTAGAAGCTCCTTACTTTAATTCAGTTCGGACAACTCATATCACCCTCAAATTTTTGCTCTGTTATTATAGGTATTGTATGTGAATACTATTTTTTAATTAGAAGTTATTATTATTATTATTATTATTATTATTATTTATGACTAGAGTGGTTAATAAATAGTAACGCAACAATATTGTCACCACAATTTTTATATTGATTAACAAACACGTTTCAATATTAATATAATCTTGTGTGTACGTGTTTGCATTGTGTGTGAAACTTGTTTATTTTATAAGCTTTTATGACTTCCAATTTTTAAGTTTTAGGTAGTATTCATACTACGGAAAGATTAAATTTTAATTTAAATCAAATTATAATTATCATTAACTACAGGAGACATACAGAGAAAAATAGATTGATTAACTCTTATACACATAAGATTGGACAGTTTGCACATCTCTGCTATATCTTCATTTTGATGCTTTCAAGAATAGAGCTTTTCTCAAAGAGGCTAATATATGATCCCTCCTGCATTTATCCCTCTATTTACTTCTAAAAGTTTCATTTCTGTAAAGGAAACTAGTTGCATTTATCCTTCTTTCTTTACTCAATTTTTATTAGCTTGCTTTCTTGTTTGTGTGTCCAGTACAAATCTTGCAATCAATTTTTAACTAACTTCCCGAGTAGCTAGACATTTGATACTTTTAGAATCACTCAGAACACGAGTACAATGCATTATTTTAATACTTTTAGCCAACTTTCAGCAGAATTTAATTCGTTTTCAGCAAATTTTGCTGTGTGGAAAGTTAGTTCGGTAAAAAATCCGCTCTTCATCTGATCTTCATTTTAATGGGTTTCAAATGTATGATTTTTTTATTTTAGTACCTGGTATATCTGATAAAATGGTTAAAATGTTCAAGAATGATTATATCAGGCCTTTTTGTTATGTAAACAAGTAAGGCGCGCTTCATGTAAGTACGTGAGGTGATAATCGCCGGTTTCTGTACGATTAAGTTTAAATTATTAAGTGTAATAGTTGCATATTCTTTTTCTACACTTTAAGACCTTTAAATTGATGTATAACATTTGATAGGGACTAAGAAAATTTTTTTAGTCACCTGCCATATTGGGCGCCATCTTGAAAATGTTAAGTATGAAAAATCGAAAAAAGTGTCCAGTTGTCACCAATGCCGAGATGCACCTGTGTGGCGAATTTCATGTTCCTGGCTATAGTAGTTTATGAATTGAAACAAGCAACGTACAGACAGACAGAGCCATTATATAAGGTTTCTTTTTTGTACTTTGTACAGAAACCTGAAACTAATGGTATTTTTAAGAGATAAACATTGAATGACAGCGAAACAGGAAAAGTAACCAAATAATAAATTAATTGACGCATGACAACCAGGTTTGTTTACACTTGCGTCCTAGGTATCGGTTTAATTTTTCTGCATCTGTACTTCTTTACTTGTACACATTTTTCTTCTCTTACCGTCCCCTACACGGAGGCATATAGATGGCACAAATTAAAATTTCAAAATTATATTTTATTACAAATATTAAAATATGATTACATTAAAATAAGACCATTTAAAATAATATATACAGTGTAATAATAACATATTACAGTGTAATAAAGATTAGTAAAAAGTAGTTTAAGATGTCCTTTTACATGATTTAATTGTTAATATTTTTGTACTACCTATATAATTTAAAATGTTGTATGTTTTAGCTGTTACCAAAGTTTTTCGGAAAATGAGAATGAAAATGAGTGTTTAAAATGTTTGCAGAAAAATAAACAGATTCTTGAAGCCATCAGTGCACAAGTAAGATTGTTTCTTTTTATATTATTTATTGTCTGTTTCACTTTTTTCTGTTTTGTTATATTTTAGACCCCAACTTATTTTTATTGGTGCCCCTTTAATTATACTGATTAAAATTTTTGAAGGAAAGGATACTAGAACTGTTTAATTGAGTAAAGTGCTCTTGTACTATGTACTACCTCTTCCCTCAAAATTCCTCTTCCCTCCAATCGGTTGGCTCTCACCAATAATCACTTTGATTACATAGGTGTTAAAGTTTTAAATAAAATTAGTTACCAGACTTTAAGTTTGCCAGTGAACTTATTTAAATTTAAAAAAATGTTAATTGATAATGCTTTTTATACAATTGAAGAATTTTTAGAACATTCATGTACTGTGTAGTTTCTGTGTTGTTTTTATCAATATTTTAGTTTTTATGTTTTGTTAACTTTTTAATTAGTCTCATTAGGTTTAGGTACTGTGATTTTGGTTTTAAGTTGTAATGTTATTGAATTTTGTTAAAAAGTAAATAACATTTTAGCTTTTAAGTTTTGTATAGTATAGTATGTGGATCTGTGATACTGGTTTTTAAGTTTTAACTCTAATTTATTTATTATTTAGCCCTTAAGTATTATTGTCAGATGTAACTGACATGAAATGCCTTGACTTTTGTGAAACTTTTTGTAAGTAACCACAATAAATAAATAAATAAATAAATTAAAAAAAAAAAAAAAAAATACTATCTTACGGGGGTAGGAGGTAGGAGGTAGGGTTATTAGAGGGCAAGCCGGGCAAAACGTTAATACCTTAGGTTATGCCCGAGCGGTGGGCCAAGGGGTAGGGCATGTTGACCACGGAACATCCCCTACGCGTGGCTAGAATCGCGGAAATATGAAGGGGTCTTGGGCTAAGCCCGAGCCCTCACGCCGAGGGCGCCATAACTTTGCAGATATTTATGAGGACCTATTGTAGCATCACACTCAGTGTCGTAATCGTAGCAAGATTCCCCTGCATGACCCCCCCCCCCCCCCCCCCCCCCTCAGGGTGGGCTTCTCTAGCCCACCCAATTAAATGTATCACGCGCCGCCACTGGTACTATGTATGCATTGAACCCACCTTGTTAAGTTACAACCTAATTTTGTTTTACTTTCTTTTTTAATAACTTATCTATTTTTAGGGTTTTGTAGGTCATCCTTGAAACCCTTATGTCGAGGGTGATATGTCTGTCTGTCCGTCATACTTTAGTTCATATCCCCCAAACCGTTCATGCTAGAGAATTTAAATTTTAAATACTGGCATAACTTTTTGACCCACATGTAGGAAAAATATAGGGAAGTTGAACATTTAATGTGCGCATGCGTAATGCGCAAAAAAGTGCTGAGCTCAAATGAAAGCTGAAGATTAGACTACAACCATTTATAACATTTTATGAGTATTGTGATTTTTACTGCCTAAATACCTTTTAGCGCCAAAGTTTCACTAAACCCCCCCCCCCCCCCCCCCCCCACAACCACCCTATAACGGATAGTCCTAAAATCATGAAATAATTCATGCTTGATGAATGAAATTTTCCGGAAAAAAAATTAATTTACCTTTTGTTATTACTGATAAAACAATGGTGACTCCCCAGGGGAATCGAACTTACTCTACTCCGTGTTTATATCTTTTTATTTTCATGTATAGTCCAGGAGATAGCGTGCAAAAAAGTGTCTGACTAACATCAAGCTAGAATTTTGTATACAAGTCAATCTTTTAGTGCCTTTTAAGAATATGTGGTCAGCTAAGTTCGTCTGCGGGACATAGCTTGGCAATGGGCATTTGAAAAAAACAAACCGGTGGAGAGCGGTCATGTCTCACCAATTATGGTGGACAATGTGATTTTCATGATCCTGAGTACAGAATTAGTTAGTAGACTGAAAATCAAGTTGATGTTATTCTCACACTTGATTGGTTAGTTATTCAAATATTTGTAAAAATCAATGTGTTCACCTGTCAAGTGACAAACTGACATCAACTTGATTTCCGGTGTCCTAACTAATTCTGACCTCAGGATCATAAAAATCACATTTTCCACCATAATTGGAGAGACATGGCTGCTCTCTACCGGTTTGTTTTTTTCAAATGCCTATTGCCAAGCTTTGTCCCATGAACTTAATCTTGCAGATGAACTTAGCCGACCACATGTTCTTAAAAAGTTCTAAAAGATTGACTTGTACACAAAATTCTAGCTTGATGTTAGTCAGACACTTTTTTGCACTCTATCTCCTGGACTAGTAGGGCATGATGGGGAAATAATAAAATGTTATTTTTCAGAATATAATATTGTAATGCTTAATCGCCTATGACACCCTACAAAAGTACTTGGATGCAAGCACTTTCCTGTGATTTTTATATATACATGATGATCATTTTAATTATAAGCTGGTTTAGTTTTGAAGTTTTATTATTAATCTATTAGAAAACATAGTATTCTTATTTCTTCCTTTTCTTTTTGCCCCTATTCTATATTAAACTAAATAGACTTAACCACAAAATAATAGATTCTTATTTACAAAAATTACACCAAAAACTGTTGGCAATTTGGCTTTACTGAGTTTTTTTTGTTTATTAATAAGAGCTAATTAATGTCCTATAATGACCTAATAAGCTGTTGAATGGGACTAAAACTACAAAAAAAGAAAAAAAGAGCTAATTTGACTTATCAATTATCTTTGTAATTATGATGAATAAAGGAGAAAAGATAATTTTAATAGTAAAAAGTTTTAGATTTTAAATATTAAGTAGTTGATGATTTTTTTTTTTTTTTTATTAATTTTTCTTTTTTTTAATAATTATAGATAAAGTAATACTTATATCCATCTTTTTTTTTATCTCCAAATAATAAACAATAAAAAAAAAATGAAAACAACTTAATTTAAGTTTTACTTCTTAGTAATGAAACAAAGTAGTAATTAAACGCTGTTTACTTTTAACGAGTGTACCTCCATTATACTGATAAGAAATTTTAAGTCCTTGAAACATATTGGACACTTGATTCTTCTTTAATGCTTTCTCTTATCTATGATAATACTATCAGTCCACGTGTCCACTTGTTTTGCTTCTGTTGTTTTTATTCACTTTATTTTCAAATTTGGTCCGAGGTATCTATTAGTTATTGTTGTTTACGTGTTATTCTGTTTTAAAAATGTTATTTTTGCTTGTTAGCTTCATCTATCATATTATTATTATTTGTGTAGTTTCTCCACAATTATATTAATAATAAAATAAAAAAAATATTTGACTTATTGTTGTTTTATTGATTTAATTTTTTTTCCAAATTATTATAACTTACACTATTATAGAATACAAAACTATGAAAGAGAGAGACATTAAAGCTGCTAAATCTGATGCAATAATTTTTTATTTAGCATTATAAATATGAAGGAGTTAAAAGGCTGAAATTTGTTTTGTGTTTTGGTATGTTGCTTGATATGTTCTTTTATGGTTGTTTTTTATTTTTTAAGTTTTAGAATTCTTTAATTAAATTATTGTACCTTGAAGTTTTTTACAATTTGATGCATTAGTTGTTAAAAAAAATGTGCCTGTGTTTTATAAAAAATTAATTTTAAAGCCATTGTATTGGTTTAATGTAATAGATAAGCATATGTTACAAATTTTCTACACCTGGAACTTTTTCAGGCAGTGTCAGTTAATTATCTGTTATTCTGAAGTAATACACAATCATTTGCCTTAAAATTTTATTTTTACTTCCATGAAAATGGAAGTATGGTGATACCCTCCAAAACGTGATTCCGAGATCTCTGTGAAGGAGGAGTCTTACGAACCCGGGGATATCATTAAAATCCGTTACATATACATATATGTCTGTGAGTACGTATTATGTGTGTATTTACGTTCGTTCGGAACTTTAAACCTTTATAACAAATTAAATAATTTAACATTAAATTATTTAATCTGACCAAAAACCACTTGTGTGGTAATAAAACACCCCGCCAAGTCTGTTGTCCAAAAGAGTTGTGAAATCAACTTTCTGTCCCGCCAAGTGATGTTGGCACTTTCTCCTGACCCAACACTGTCAACTTAGACACATATCAGCTTCTTCTCCTTGGCAGTGTGCCTTGCTATTTCCTGAAACTGGAATTTTAATATTCTTCAAACACCAATACAATTTCTTGTTTCACCTTCACGTGGGCCACATGAGGTTTATGTGGAAAGAAAGTTGTTCACCTCATAGTCTTAGTTCTAGACAGCTAGTTCTAATATATGCAGGCGCATATTGGAGAGGAAAGTCTTTTAACAGTGTTGTTGAAGGCTCTTCTCGATGCCACAATGATCATTGCTGTAAATCTTTCCCATTATCAAAAACCAAATAAAATAGAAATAAGTAATATACAAATCAAGCTTTCAAGGAATGACCCCATGCAACTACTACTTTCTTTGCAGAGGATGCGTGGACTACAACCATATTCTAAAAATACTATAGCGGTTCCTTGGTTTCAATTACTACAAGTCTTTAGACATACTCTTGCTTCAGTAGTCGACTCTTCTTGCAATTCTGTCCATAGACATGTTGGCTTACTACTCATGCGTATGCTTAATATGCTATGAAGTTGGAACCTCTTCATGTATTTGATCCAATTTCTTCTTCCTCTGTGGAGAGTTAATATTTCTATTATTTATCAACTTTCTTATTATTATTGTTAGTCCAGGAAAATAAGGAATAATAGGGGAAATAATTTATAAAGTTTTGAAACATTGTGAAAACACTTTTAAGAGGTGTAGTAGTAAGAAACAGTAGTTTCCCCCTCTTAAGGGGGAACTACCCCCCCCCCCCCCTCCTTAAAGTCCAAAATTTACTTATTTTTCACTTTTTACGCAAAAACGGTTTATATTTTGAAGAGAAGTGTTATTACACAAATTATTCCTCACATAATTCTGCACAAAAAAGGTCCTATGCATGTTTGAAGTGAGACTTACTGTTTTCGAGATATTGTAGTTGGATAGGGATAAAACGTATTTTTGCAAACCAAGATATCTAAAAAACAACTCATCCGATTTTAATGAAATTGGGATGGTAGGTTATACTTAGCCCACTGTTGATCCCATATAAGTTTCAACCTTCTGCGCCCATTATTTTATCCTCCACATGCGCACAAACATACATTTATTTAAGTCCTATATCTTCAAAAGTACTCATCTGATTATTATGAAATTTGTAGGGTTTGTTGAAAGTAGCCCGCAGATATCCCCAAATTAATTTCAACCGTCTGCGCTCTTTACATTTTGATAAATTGATACCTAATTCATAACAGACAAACAAAAAATTGATCAACAGACAGACAGAAAGGGAACGAATTTAGAAAGTGTAAAGAGCGCAAACGGTTGAAAGTAATGACCTGTGATATAGGTCTAAATAAATGTATGTTGGTGCACATGTGGAGGATAAAATAATGGGCGCA
Source organism: Gerris lacustris (assembly GCA_951217055.1). Lineage (NCBI taxonomy): Eukaryota > Metazoa > Arthropoda > Insecta > Hemiptera > Gerridae > Gerris > Gerris lacustris. The sequence goes on along the minus strand of OX578281.1, from coordinate 73,432,220 downwards.
GAAGGTTGAAACTTATATTGGATCAACAGTGGGCTAAGTATAACCTACCATCCCAATTTCATTAAAATCGGATGTGTTGTTTTTTAGATATCTTGGTTCGCAAAAATACGTTTTATCTCTATCCAACTACAGTATCTCGAAAACTGTATGCCTCACTTCAAACATGCATAGGACCTTTTTTGTTCAGAATTATGTGAGGAATAATTTTGGTAATAACACTTCTCTTCAAAATATAAACCGTTTTGCGTAAAAAGTGAAAAATAAGTAAATTTTGGACTTTAAGGAGGGGGGAGGGGGAGGGACGCGCCCCCTTAAGAGGGGGGAACTTTACTGTTTTTTACTACTACACCCCTTAAAAGTGTTTTCACAAAGTTTCAAAACTTTATAAATTATTTCCTCCATTTGCTGTTTTTTTTACTAATCTGCCTTGACTATGTTGACGCATATTAACCTAGCAGTATTGTTTCTCCATAATATTTAATTGTTTTTTTATCAGTTTGTGGTTCTTCCCATCTAGTTTAGATTCTTTTAGATGTTGGATCATTAAGGAGTCAAAAATGTGTTTCTCTTTAGCCAAAAATTCTTTTTAAATGTTGAGGTATAGATTATGAGTTTCTAATGTGACTTTTATATATTTTTTATCTATTTTTACAGGATCAAACTCGTGGTTTAGCTGAAGATTTTCACAGTCAGTTAGAATTAGCCGATGATGGATTTTCTCTTGTCACTAACTTTTTGGCTCGAGGAGTTTTTAACAAGCCAACTAACATCCCCGAATATGCGATAAGTAAGTTTATGCATTTCCTTTAAATATATCCTGCTGTACTATAATATACTTAATTTTTAATTTCAATGTAATCTTATTAGTTTTAATATTAATCATAGACTAGATTTCTTTCTCTTGTTGGGGGAGAGGTCAATAAAATTGCATCTTATAAAGGTTTATGAAAAAGAAGACTGAAATTTGGGTCATCTCTAACTTTTAAGGTAAAAAAAAAATATACACTCCCCGTCAAAATTAACGCACCACCTTTATATTTCTCTGTTTCGACTATCTCTAATATATACTGATGTTTAATGATTCATTAATCATCTTCATTTATCATCATCATTGTTAATCATATTTAATCATCATCATTAATGATTCACTGTTATTTGCAGTTGATTAAATGAGAGCTCTCACGTAGTTATTGATTAATACAGTTGTTTGATTGTGTCAACATGAATAGACTTCCTAATTTAACTATGGAGGAAGCGATTAAAGCCGTAGTGATGGGTTAAGAAAGGCTTTTCTCAAAAGGTTGGTTGTCGACTAGGAGTGCATCTCACTACAATCGGCCGAGCTTTTCAGCGGTTCCAGGAGTGTGGCTATGATCCACAGAGGCGAAATAGATCCACCTGAGATGAAAACAATAGAAAAAAGATCCTAATTAAATGACTTTTGTGTAAGCATAAAAATATGAAAGTGGTACGTTAATTTTGACGGAGAGTTTATATATAATCAGTGTTATGATTGTTCTAATTTATTTTTTATTTTTTTTTTTTAGGAGCTGCTGGCATTACATCTCCTCAGGTTAAAAGTGAGAATTTACCTTCCATACATTCTTCTAGCACAAGAGAGTCCAACACAAATTATTCCAACATGGGCCAGAAATATGGTAAAATTTTCTGTAAGTTATGCATGCCTAAAATTAATATCATTTTTATGTATTTTACTAATTTAAGGGTAATATTAGAAGAGAGAGAGAAAAAAGCTTTTAGTTTTTTTCCATTTGATTTTTATAAATAGGATGTATAAAAGATTGGAGGTGAATCAGAGGCCTCACTTGGCACAGTCCCATGTGGTCTAGTGGCTAGGATATCTGGCTTTCACCCAGAAGGCCCGGGTTCGATTCCCGGCATGGGAATATATTTTTATATTTTGTTAGCTGGATATTTATAATGAAATAAATAAATAAAAACAAAAAAAACTCAATGGAGCAAAAGTAGAAGATATAAAAGTTGAACCTTCATCTGCTTATTTGTATTGTTTGGCTACTTTTTATTAAAAACATGGAACATCTCTAGATTCATTTTATTTTAACAAAACATAAATGTAATTCATGGGTATTAGTAGTAATTAAAAAAGAAATGGATGTCGTTTTATTGAATTGATGCAGATAGAGTTCGATGTTCACTTAAGTGAATAATGTTATTTGATGAACTTGGTCTGGGCGATGATATAATAAATAGATACAGTCCGACCTCTTTGATAAATAAATAAATACATACCGGACGAAATTGATTACAATTGATTGGTTCCAGGAAAAAAATAAATTATATAATTTTTGTTATATAAAATTTTTAGAGAAAACATTAGTGGTCCTGAAAGAGGAAGATTTTTTTATCATTGCAGAACTGCTTCATCTACGTCTTTGTTCTTGGAATCTCCACTTGTTTCGTATAGTTTAAATACTTAATCCCAGTTTTCATCATTCCTTCATTTTCAGCTTCATTCCTATATCTACGCCTTCGAAGAAATTACTTGTTTCTGAAAGTAATGTTCTTCTAGACATTTGTACGGTGAGTAAATTGTGCTGTAAAAAGTCAAGAGCTTTATAAAACCGAACATATTCTAAAATGAGAGTATGAGATTTCTTTATTCTGATCAAAGATGTTTCTAGTTCCATTTAAACTAATGGAGGTAGAATACACAAACTGATTAGAGTGCTAGGGCCATAAACTTCTAAAACTGGATCTTAGAAAATAAAGGAATACGAAAACACACATTCTTTAAACAGTAGGAATCTTGCTGAGCTCCTTTCAATTATTTTGATTGAAGTAAATGATTTTTTTTCCTAACGATGGTTCCTCTTTTCTTATGCTTATGGCTAGTATCTCCAACAATATATTTGTAAAATTAATAATTCAATTGTAGCTCTAATTATTATTAGTATTATTTAATTTTATTATGAAAATTGAACTTTAGTGATAAATTTTGCATGAAAATTAAATTTCAATGTTGTCAATGGGAGAAAAAATAAATGATAATCCATTCCTCTGCTGGAAATTACTGAGAATTACTCACCTCCAATATCATATCAATGTTTAGGGTATTTGGGTGTAAATCAAAATGCATTGGGTTTGAAGTTCTTCCTCAATACTAATTCAGATTTTGCATAATTCTATCTTTTATCAGATAAAAAAAAAGGTTTGTTATGTTTTAAGGTCCACCTGACGAGGCATTAAAAGTGAAAGATGTTGCAGATTTGAGTTCACATTTCAGCGAGCCTATAGTTACAAGACCTGCTCAGTCAATGCCTGCAGTCAAATCTGACATGATTTCATCGAGTCTCACCACACCTGGAAATCCATTCGAAGAATCCACCGGTGGCAACCCATTTGAAGATTCATCAGGTAATCCATTTGAAGAGTCGGGAACCGGTAATCCTTTTAATGAATCCGGAAGTGGCAATCCATTCAGCGATGAAGAGGACTCATCTTACGATAAAAATCTAAATCCATTCGCAAGCTAATTCGATTAATTTATTTACCAGTACCAGACTGAACGTAAAAATGTATAAATATATTTTAACATTCCTTTTGTTAACGTGGAAATATTATATTAATTTTCTTCGAAGCTCCTCACAGGTCATGGAAAAATAAAGCAATGGTGTAGCCAAAAGAGAAAAGAGGTGATTTTAATATTATAAAAAGACAGCTGTCACAGAGTTTTGGCCTACTTCTTCTAGAACTTTTACTCAATATACAATGTAAACTATGAGAAAATTTAGTTGATATAAACAGGTCATGAGCAAATCTCTTGAGATTGACCCCTACAATGGGCAAATGGAAGTTCAAATTCCTTTGGAAGATCTAGATTTATTAATCACAAGTTTTTTGTATTTTATTTTTGTTTTGATTATGTGATAATACTGCATTTTACTTTATTATTTTATGGTTTTTAATAATAAGAAAAAAGAATAACAATATTATTGAATAAGATGTGTTTTAAGGGTAAATCTGTCCTAGAAGCTTAGTACTTGTGGACGAACAACTTTTTGCCTTTTTGGTACCTAGCAGGTCACCTAATTGGGCCCTGTTTATTGACCCTGTATGGAGTTCATTAACTTCACAAACTAATGTGCTACCGAAGGGAATATGGTGTGATTATGAATGAGCCATGTAAGTCCAAGTGCCCAGGGTGCGAGATCAAATCCATGACTTTAATCTTGATTCATGGATGTCTGAGCTGTAGTCCAGCTACTCTGAACCCCTATCCTAGATGATCAAGTCTCTATTTGGAATTAAAGTGTAAACACCAATAGTAAATCTTGATGAAGTTAGTAGTATTGATTGAGATTTTATGGTATTTACTCATAGTGAAGGTAGATAAGAAAAGAAAATAAACACTTTTACTTGATCAATAACTTTGATATATTGTCAAACCATAAATACATATTAACATACAGACCCGTTTCGACTTATTCAGTCATCATTTTACAATGTTAGGAATAGAATATAAAGGTTAAAGGACAAGGGGTTTGGGGTACATGGTGTGGGAGGGGAGGTCGGTAGTTGGGTATTGGCAAAAGAGGAATTATCTCCACATCTAGGATCAGAGGAGTTTGGGTTTATTGCGGAGGAATTTCACCCTCATTGTACCTGGGTTGATAACTTTCTAACAAATTTTACATTTTACTATAAAAATATAACACAAAATAATACATTTCAATAAGTACAATAACATTGGTGATCTAAAATGGAAGTGATCTGAATTAAGGACATAAAGTTGTTATACATGTGGGTTTGTTATTGGTTTGACTCGGGGTGATGTATTGAGGTTTATTTGATGGTTGAAGCATTCTATATTATTATTTTTGAGGGCTCTGTTAATTTCTAGTTGTTCTAATAAATCTAATTGTTTTGCTTTGTTGCATGTGTGTATGAGTTTTACACTATTATTAGTAAATGAGTGGTTATTATCTATGAGGTGTTCCGCCAAGCTAGATTTTTTTTATCTTTAGTGTTCCAAGAGTGCATGTCTGTGTTCTTTTATTCTTGTTTTTAGCTGTCTTCCTGTTTGGCCTAGGTATACTCCTTGGCATGTATCACATGTGAGTTTGTATACTCGGCTTTTTTCTAGTATATCTGATTTGTCTTCAGGTGTACCTATGATCTTCTTAAGATTAGTGAATTATCATTACGCTGACGATGACTGAATAAGTCAAAACTGGTCTGTATGTTAATATGTATTTATGGTTTGACAATATAACAAAGTTATTAATCAAGTAAAAGTGTTTATTTTCTTTTCTTATCTACCTTCACTATGAATAAATCTTGAGTTCAATTCCCAGATTAATGTTACATTATTTACCTTAATTATCATGTCATGATGTGTGACTATAGTGTATTATTTTTACAAATTAGCAGATATTGATATGAATAAAATATAGATGTCTTGGCCATTGTTTAGATTGCTACTCCCCTTATAAAAAGAAACACAGGGGAGTAACAATCTAAAGAAGGTGTGCAGAGTGTTTTTCTTTAGACTGTTACTTCCCTTAAAAAAAATAATAACAGAAATGTGATATTCCTTTGTCGCAAAGTGCATAGGACTAAACATCCCTCTGTCTAAATAGTTATTTAGTCAACGTCATTTATATTCTAAAATAAAACATAGGGGAGTAAAAATCTAAAGAAATATTGATGTCTCTTCATCAAAATGATCTTTTGCACAATAATGTTACTTTTGGTGGAGATATGTATTTTATTTATTTTAAATAGTGTCTTCCTATCTTATTATTACCTACTACTAATGTCATTAAAGCTTAAAAGAGAAAATAAATAAATAAATATTGTATTATTGTGAAAATGTTAATGGTTATCTTAACAGTTAACTGCAACATTATGTAACGTATACTATCTTTTCATGATCAATAACAAGCTTAATCACAAATTGTTGACTAAACTACCAAATTTTGTAACACTCTTTCCACAAGTTGGATCATTTGAAGCAAAACACGTTTGATTTGTATTTCTAACTATGACTTCCTAAATTGTAGTTTTTGAACCCTTTATTTCAATTTTTTTTTGTCAATAAAACATCGTTTTAAAAAATTGTTTTTTTTTATTTTCATGAACAAGTTATAAAACCAGTTGAAATTTATATATGAGGTTTTTTTTATTATGGTAAAAGAAAAACATTATAAGGATTGAGAATTAAAATAATTGAAATACAATGTTTGATAGTTTAATTCATCATTTATATTATTTATACTTATCATTTCATTGTATCAAACTCAATATAATTTATTATTATTTAATTTACCAGATTTTTTAATTTATTATTATTATTTTAATTAAATAAAGAGGAGCTTTATATCAAATTATAATTATCATTACTCCGTTACATACCTGTAACAGATATATAGGAGGCCCGTAGTTCAAATCCCGATGCGGGGGTCTATTTTTCTCTGTATGTCTCTCGTAGTGAATGATAATTATAATTTGATTTAAAGTAAAATTTAATCTTTCCGTAGTATCAATACTACCAAAAACTAAAAAAAAAAAAATAAATAAAGAGGAGCTTTCAGAAATATTAGAATCTCATTTCTCCTTCCCAAATTATTGTTAAATTATTATAATTATTTCCTATAAAATAAAATAAACTTTAAAAAATAATACTGCATTAATAATAATTAAACAAATGAAAGAAATTGTAAAAATCAATTTACAATTGTATGAGCATTGTTTATTTATTTATTTTTTTTTTTTCACTAACATTATATATTATATTACAATAACTATTATATTATCAACATTACACACGATTCAACAGAAAATTTCAAAACGTAGTATATAAATAGTTATTTTTATCTTGAAATTATTTATGTTTAATTTCTTTATTATCCTATTTCCTGTCTTTATTTTTTGTTTGATTCAGAACAGAAACTTATATCCCTCAAGCAGGTTCTATTCTTGATAACAACATAATGGCCACGTCCTCCTAATACTGAAAGACTGTCAACAAATAAGATATCACCCTCTTCTTGGCAACGAGTGTTTATAATGACCATTAGCTAACGTTAGGCATTGAAAATAAACAAGTAAGGCGCGCTTCACGTAAGTACATGAGGCGATAATCGCCGGTTTCTGTACATTAAAGTTAAAATTATTATGTGTAATATAATTACACTAATTTTAATAATAATATTCTTTTTCTACTCTTCAAGACCTTTAAATTGATGTATAACATGAGATGGTAACTAAAACAATGTTTTGTCACCAGCCATATTGGCCGCCATCTTGAAAATTTTAATAATTGCATATTCTTTTTCTACATTTCAAGACCTTTAAATTGATATATATAACATGTCATAGTTACTAAAAACTTGTTTTTATTCACCCGCCATATTGGCCGCCATCTTGAAATTATTAAGTGTAAAATTTTAATATTTGCATATTCTTTTTCTACACTTCAAGACCTTTAAATTGATGTATAACATGTCATAGTTATTAAGAACTTTTTTTAGTGACCCGCCATATTGGCCGCCATCTTGAAAATATTACGTGAGAAAATTATAATAGTTGCATATTCTTTTTCTTCATTTCAAGACCTTTAAATTGATATATAACATGTCATGGTGACTAAAAACTTTTTTTTTTAGTTGCCCGCCATATTGGCCGCCATCTTGAAAATATTAAGTGTGAAAAATCCAAAATGTGTCCAGTTTTCTAAAATGCCGAGATGCACCTGTGTGCCGAATTTCATGTTCCTAGCTATAGTAGTCTATGAATTGAAACAAGCAACGGACAGACAGACAGACAGACAGAGCCGTTATATAAGGTTTCTTTTTTTACTTTGTACAAAAACCTAAAAACAGCACTATAACTATAATACTAATAAAATTATTTATTTATGGGATATTAAAACAACTCTCTTATATATATTTTTAGTTTATCATTTATTGTATATTATCAAGTCATTTAATGTTATAGAAAAATTAATTATTGTATAATTATAATATAACATATTATGCTGTAAATTTATCTTATTTGTACATAATATATTATTGTATACTTTTTTAAGAGAAATTTAAATTTATTAAAAGATAATAATATTATAAGAACAAATTATCTATTTATTTATCATATTGTACTTTTGACTATTTTAAATTGATAATTGGATAAACAAATTGGGATTAATTATAAAAAATTGTGCTTTGAACAGAGTTCTATGGAGTTATTATATACACACACATATAATATATATATATAGTTTGTTTTTTGTTTAAGACTGTGATAAGAATAATGTATTTTGTATTTATTTAGTTATTCATATTATAAATAATGTTCTTTATGTTTGCTTATTAAATTAGCAATGTTCAGAGTACTTTATATATTAAGAATAACAAACAAAATGTCTTCGATACGTAATTTTAACAAATAAATAAAAATGTTTCCAACAAACGTTAAATTCAATTATAAAGCTTTTTGGATCTTTTTTATTTTTTTTTGTCATGTTCTAAAACAATTTGCTTTCCATAGTTTTTTTTTTTTTTTTAAATAAATTATTATTCAAAAGTTATTTGTTATAATTAATAATATTTCATGTGTATGTTGTGTAGAGATTTATTTAAGTATATATGAATATATTTATTTTTAATTTTATCATTTTTTTTATTATACTTTATTTTTAATAGTTAGATGATTTTGGATTATAATATATATGAATTAAAAATAGAGTAAAAATTATAATGTGAAAACAAGAAAAAAGTGACCCCCCCCCCCCCCCCCCTCTAAGAGAATAGAGTGTCTTCTGAGGGTTATTGTTTGTATTTTTTATTCAATTGGCAAAGAGGGAGTGTAGGAATATAAGCCTTGGTTAGGTGATACATTCATGAATACTTCATGAATGTATTCAATCATCCATGAATACAAAATTTGTTGCATCTCTCATTATCAGTTTAGCTGGAATTTGAGACAAACCTTAGACATTGGCTTATGTTTAACTAATACTTAAAACATATACAGTAGAACTTCGCTTTCACGACCCTCAATAACATGGCAACCTCAATTACAAGTGCAATTTTCAAATCCCCTTGAGATTGCCATAACACATAATGTTAAATTAACCTCTATAACGCGACTATTATTATCCAAACAACCTCTATAACACGGATGTTTTTCCAATCCACAAAGTAACTCAGAACCTCTATAACAAGTCGTTTTGAGAAGTCAACCTCTATAACGCGACTCTATACATGGGATAGGTCGACCTTGAACAAGTCTAGACTTAAAAAACCCCGTCCATTAACCTCGATAACACGACTGATAGCCAAATTAACCTTGATAATAACACGACCCTCAACAAAAAGAGCACCTCGATAACAAGACTGTTTCCCCAATCCCCTTGAGACAGTTCTTATCGAGGTTCTACTGTGCCAGCCAACTATTAAGCAGATAAAATACAGTCTAAACATAATAAGAACTGTCATTTTTTTCTTGCATAATTAGGAATATAAATGCAAGGAAAGAATTTTAGGTTAAAAACTAATTTACTAAATGACACCCTTGAAAGTGTCCACTTTTATTTTCACATTATTACATCATTTTCTTTATATGTTTATGTTAAATTATATCTAACTATTCTGACTATAGTGATCAAATAGGGATTCTTATTTGATCTAAAAACCACATTTGTTCAAATATATCTAACTATTAACTCAAGGATGTGTATTGAAATTGTAACTGGAAATAAAATATTTGTTTAAATTAACTATTAATACCTTTGAGCTTTTATAATAGGCTGGTTGGTATTTTAAAGTAGGTAATAAAGATTTCTCTATCTAAAAGGTAAATGGTTAAAGCAAGTTAAGTTATCGAATTTGAAGTTTTTAAAGCATCTGTTACTTCTAGCCATTAGTTTTACTGAGGTACTAGCTAAGTAAATGAAACACCTAACTATACCTTGTAGGAACCAATAGCTCAAGCAGACGAGGGGCCCACCTAAATTTATGCTACATGTGGAAAATAATGTTTTTTTTATACTGCGGTATTTCATTTTGTGATTAGGAAAAAAAAAAAAAAAAAAAATGGAAAAAGGATAAAAAAATCTCAACTTGAGAACCTATATTCAATAATTTTAAGAATTATCCTTTCTTTTTTGAATAATTTTAAGAATTATCGTTTCTTTTTTGAATATTATTATTCTTATGGCTCACTTATCTACTTGGAACCTGTTAGCAGTTGCCCTAATGCACAGTATAGTGAACTCTCTTGGGTTCTTCTTTAACTTTTACATTTTAGCCTGTAGGGCAAATAATAGGTTTACATTTTCAGAAAGATAATTACTTTTCGGCGCCACAGCCTATGTAAGGCTGACAAATAAAGTGCCTCCAATTTCCTCTATTAAGGGCTACTTTCCTCCAGCGCCTCACTCCCATTCCTCTCAAGTCTGCCCCCAACTTGTCCTCCCATCTCAACCTAGGTCAGCCTCTATGCTTCCTTCCTCCTACTTTTCCTCTCCACACCTTCTTGACTGCCCTATTAACCCTTGGGTGCGCGTAGTCTAATACAGACACAAGGAGGCGCAGACCCCTGACAGGACTTAATCTGTTTTATATGCCCACACAACGGTAAAATAAATATCAACTTGAAATCATTTTAGCAAAATATTATATACAGACTAGGTGGTATAGATTATATAGTTATTACATTTCGCTACCTCGGAACAAGACTGTCACAACTCAAAAACACCAGACATCGCAATAGACTTGATTATCCTGCCCATCGACTGACTCTCACCAACAACTCACCACTCTACATGTCAAGAAAATGCTTTAATAAACTTCCTCATGACATATCAACTCTTACCAAACCATGCTTCAGCAAAACTATTAAACAAATATTTAATGAAAAAGCCTTCTATTCAATAGATGAATATCTTAATGATAAATTTTAATTTTACTCATCAACTAAATTGTTATGTTTTAATCTTATTTACCAAAATAAATTGTTATGTTATATTTTAACTTTAATTGTTATTTGAATTGTTAGTTGTTAAGTTTTATCATGTTTTTAGTTCTAAGTTTGACCAAACTAGACAATGTTAAATCATTGTAACAGTGGGAGAATTATTATTATTATTATTATTATTATTATTATTATCTATACCACCAAAACTAAAAAGACAAAACTATTAGTAACATTTGCCTGAAGCAGACTAACTGAGGAAAGATTACCTTGAATATGATCGAGAAAAAACTAGTGGTGGAGTCAATACTACCTTTTTTCAAAAACATACACTTCAAAATGACGTAGATAAGTATTCTAGGGTTAAGACCTCCTGAGTGGTTTTCAGCATAACGTCTGTACGTGTGTATGTGCGTATGTGTGTTATAATCATAGCGTCCAGGGTATTTAACCTAGAGAGTTGAAACTTGGCAGAAAAATCATTCCTTAGGTACTTCTAGTTGTGCCGCCCGGAAAATCAACATTTTCCGCCATCTTGGACCCCAGTTTGCTGAGCTAGCAAAATTTTTAAAAATTCGTAATAAATCAGAAAGTGGATCAATCGAGGTGAAATTTGGCACATTGGAATTCACTTCAAGCTTAGCTGTTATTTAGAATTGGGTAACAAAAGAGACAATTCTGTGAAAATTAAAAAAAAATATAATTCAGAATGTAATTTACTTTATTAGTTAATTATATACAATCAGTTTATTAATTTATATATTTTATTATATTATACCATAGTTAACTATAATAAAATTATACATGCGTAACATTTTTTTTTTTTTTAATTCAATAAAAATTATTGAATAAATTATATATTTGTTTAAAAAACAATAAATGAGGGGTAGGATTTTAAGGGGTTGTATAATAATTGTAATTTTGAACCATAGGTGCAATTGAATTCAGGAAGACTTGACAAATTAAAATGTCACTGGCCCCACTCCTCCCACAGGTCTAGTAACTTTATTTTTTTCCTCATATAGGTTGGCAAAATTAAACTAATTGTAAAAAGATTATATTTAGGTTTAAAAAATAAAAGATATAAAATACATTATGCAATGAGCCTTGTTAATATTTACATTTGTTGGTGCAACCATGTAAAAAATGCTGTTACAAACATTGTAATGCTTAAGTTATGTTTATTTTTATGTTAAGAATAGGTAATTGAGAAACATAATCTATTTTTCCTCGTTATTTACAGGATTATATTGAAGACTTTTTTCTAATGTAAGAGTGATATTATAAAATTAAACACAAAAAATAGCCTATTCGTTTCTGGTTTTAGCAGAAAGGTAGAGATCCAGGGAACCACAGTCAAGAAAATACTGATACATAAACAGCAAACAAGACTTAATTCTGAAATACAGAATCATATTCAAGTATTTTAAACTTTTTCCTATTGTTCTACTTAACAATAAACATCGACAATACTTAGCAACCATTCTAAACTAGACGTCTCTTGTTGAATAGTTTCATACTTGTATTTTTCTGTTCTACTTTTAACAGACGGTAAATTCATAATTACTTTACGAATCAAATGTTCGATAATGTAAGTTTCGGTAATATAAGATACTACAAAATTGACTAGAACCATACCTAATACGATATATCGAAATCCCATCGGTGGAAGAGCTAATACGAATAATTCTTGTATCCATTCACCGGGATGTGTCGTTAAGAATCCGGTGAGAATAGTAATAATTATTAAGGCTAACGAGTAAAGGTAATTAGTGTAGAGTGGTTTCCTGTACGGGTAACCTTTTGAAAATATAATACCGGATATTATAATTTGATAAACGGAGATTGAATAAACCGCGTAATTTCTGTACGTATACGAAATCATGTAATCGTCCGTTTGTACTAATTGTTTGTCTACGTGTCCGCTTACATACCACGGAAACGTCTGTACCCAATAGAACATTATCAATTGAAAAATAATAAAAACCATCATATTTAGTGTCAGCGATAAAATTGGAAAGAAACTTATCATTTTCATTTCGGGCGTGTTTGGAACGATTTTCCCTTCGTACGAGTCAGTCAGAGCGAAAAATACCGAGAATATAATCACTAAAAATATATCTTCCCAAATGAACTCGAAGCTCGAAAGTGTCGATTTGTAGCCGTAACTGATTAATACCGAGCATAATTGGATATAACCGTAACATAGAATAAATTTCATCAATCCGAAGCAAGCTATGAGTGACGCTCTTCCTTCTCTGACTACTGTAGGGATGCAGGATATGTCTTCTTTAGCTGAAGATAAGGGTGATGCAACTGATGCTTCAGCTTGAGATAGTGAGACGCCCACATTTGCTGCTTTTAGTGCAGCACAATCGTTGGCCCCGTCTCCACACATTACTGTAACATAAACCATAAGTATTATCTTACCGCTATATACTGCTCACCAAGCAAACTTATTACAAAAAAAGAAGTTATACAGTTTTACCTGAAGGTGTTCAGTGTTGTATCCTTTTTAATCAATTCAAATATTTTATTACTCAGCTTTTCATTTGCACACCCTGAATTCGGGTTCTACCTAATTGAGACAATACCTAATAATTTTGTTAGTATTCAAAGATTATTTGAAAAATGCGGGGAAGCTACATAGTCCCAGCAAAAAACAAAACAACTAATCATGAAGCCTGCTATTCCATTTTTTTTTTTTCATAATATTCCCATTATGAGCGTTGGTACAAGGATAGTATGGGGGGGGGGGGGGAAGGAATCCTGAGAACTCCCCCCCCCCCTTTCCTTAGGGCTTTCCATACTCCCGAAACCCCTTGGAGGGTCAGATCGCCACCCCCTAGATGGCACCCTTAATCTGCCACTGTTTATAAGGGGAGTAACAGTCTAAAGAAGAACATCCCTTACACCTTCTTTGGATCGTTGCTTCCCTTTGTGTTTTTTATAAGGGGAGTAACAACTTAAAGAAGTGTCAGACAATTTATGTTATTCCATATGTATATAATCTTTTTTCCCCCAATTTTAAAATGTTAAAACCTAAGTGCAGTTTAAATTCAAGGGCGGTTTGTATTTAAAGTAATACGGTATTTATACTGTTAAAGATTAATAATTTTATTCCTTGTATATTAAACAAACTCTTGACTTACCTACGCAATATCCCAAAGCTTGTAGTTCAGTTACAACGTGCTGTTTCTGTCTACTGGTCATTCTAGCGAAGATAGCTGTTCTCACTAATATCTGAGGCATATAGTCTTCATATTTTTTTCTGATTATTTCCAATGCGTTACCTGTCAATGCCAACTTATATGGTTTCGATTTAAGTCCTTCTTCCAACTTTTTAATATCCTTTTAAAAAAAACAAATGTGTAATAATTTAATAAGAATTGATATGCAGGGTGACTGGCGATATATGTGAAAAAATTAGGTAGGTTCTTCTACGCCTCAAGGGCTACAAAAAGCACTATATAAGCCATGGGTCAAATCTTAACCGTTCTTCCACAAAATCAAATTTCATGATTCTTTTAAAATTACATACCTTTGCTCATAAAAATGCTTATTGCACCAAAAGTATAAAAGCTAGAATAAAATGTTTGGCACCGTTGTAAAGCTGACAAAATTTTCTATAAGAAAAATGTAATTTTAATTTTCATGCCTTTATATTATATGACAAAAATTTTATACAAATTTTATTTTTAAGAAAAAAAAATTAATAATAATTTTTTTAAGGCCCCATATCTTGGTAAAGCACCGAGCTCAAACTTTTCGGACTTCAGGAAAAACTTGCTTATTGACTAACGTTTCGATCAATATATTAATATTATTGCCCATTCATAAGACGGAATTTTTAGTAAACTTGGTTGAAAGTGAAAAAGAAACATGTTTATTGTTGCTATTGTTGACACAATGATGAGTATACTAAACCAACCTTGCATGTTTTTAATTATTTACTCACCTGTAAGTCAAGAACTGCAACAATAAACATGTTTCTTTTATACTTTCAGCGAAGATTAATAAAAATTTCGCCTAATGAATGCGTAATAATATTAATATCGATCGAAACGTTAGTAAAACATTTTGTTGTAACTTTTATACTTTTGGAGTAATAAGTGTTTTATAAGAAAAGGTATGCGATCTTAAAAAAATCATAAAATTTGACCTTGCGGGAAAACGGTTAAGATTTGACCCATGGTTTATTTGTGGCCCATAAGACGTAGAACAACTTACTTCATTTTTTCACATATAACGCGAGTCACCCTGTATATTTTCGTATAGCTTTATTAATTACAATACTAGTGTTAACTGCTTTTGATTATTTTTATATATAAGCAATATTAAAATACGTACATCTTCAAAGTTTTGCGGCTCTGGTTCGTCTATGCCTCGACTCACTGTGCAGAGTAATTTGTCGTCCAGTCCGTTCAATTCAAGTAACGCTTCATTCGGTTCTATGATTCTGCATTCTCGAGACACACAGATGGCTGTTTGAATATTATCACCTGGTAAAAAGTCACTTTTTTAATTTTTAATTATAATTAAAGAATTATATTTAATTAAAAATAGACTGTCAATTAGTGTGGCACATAGCTTCCTCGCATCCTATCCACCTACTTTATTGATTTTATGCTGTTACGAGCCATTATTGTCTAATTGTTTCCCCCGTTTTTTTTAATCTGTCAAAATTGTTTTCATTTTTTACACGAATTAAAGTATCAATTTAGCAAAAAGTTGAAGAGCGCAGATGGTTCAAATTAATCAATCTGGAGCTATCTGCGGGTTACTTTCGACACACTATAAAAGTTTCATTCAAATCAGATAAGTACTTTTAAAGCTATAGGTGTAAATAAATGTATGTTTTTGCGCATGTGGAAGAGAAACAAATATGCGCAGAAGGTTGAAACTTATATGGGATCAACAATGGGCTAATTATGGTCTTCCACCCAAATTTCATTAAAATTGGACTTGTAGTTTTTAAGATATGTTGGTTCGCAAAAATTAAACGACAGACTGACAGACAGACACGGAACCAAAAATGTTCCCTGATGTCTGAAACGGATTTCTGTCTTGGAATTTTTGAAATCGGAGACCTAAAATTTTTTCATTCTTCAGAACGATCACATAGCTTCCGTTACCTTCGGTAAGCTCGGAAGCAAAAAAAAGATTTGAGTATTTTTGAAATTGTTAGTTATTATTTACTAGAAGATTTTACTTAGAAGAGGCATATACTCAACATGAAGTGGCGTACCTAAGCCAGTGGCGTAGCTAGACCATTGCGGGACCCCTTGCAAGACATTTTTGGGGGCCCCTCGCCAAAGAAAATAGATATAAGAAAAAAAAAACTTCTTGCGTTCAGGATTGGAATATAGATATAGAAAAAAAAAAATAGATATAGAAAATAGATATAGAAAAAAAAACTTCTTGCGTTCAGGATTGGGGGCCCCCTCGGCGTTGGTACAAGGATAGTAATTCTAGTTATTTCTGGATTTGGGGGACCTCTGGCACTGGGGGCCTCGCTGCAATGCGGGCCCGCGCGGACCCATTGTTACGCCACTGACCTAAGCCTCCAGTAAACAGTAAATTGTAGGATTCATCACTCGTAACCCTCTACTTTCGTTCTAGAAGATTCGTTATTTTAAATGAACTGACTATGGATTTATTTGGCCATATATCTACTTACTTTTCACGTATATTTGAACCAGATATTTTGGTATTGTTACTGGTACAGTGGCATTAGAGCAAGTTAGTTTACCTGTTATCATTGTAATCTTAAAGTTGCCATGCTTGAGAAGATCTATGGTAGGTTTACTGGCTGCTTTGACTTTGTTCTCTAGAATCAGAAGTCCCAGGAACTCGAGATCTTTTTCCAGTTCTGTTCTGGGCTGCTTTTTGACTATTTCTAGTGGGCAGTCGTCCAGCTGTCTACAACCAACAGCCAGAACTCTGTATCCCTTTTTCGTGTACTTTTTGAGAACTTCATCTAAATCTGATGGAACTGCAACATATACAAAGATAAGATTAATTAAATCTAAAAGTAAATTACCTTTCTACTCTAAACATTTATTTCGCGTTCTATGTACTATGTATTGCTGACTAAGTTATAAATATATTCTATTTTCATGTTTTGTTTCCGTTAATTTCTATGATAAATAATAATAGGGGCATAGATCAGGGAAATATACAACCAATGGAATAATGAAACTGTCTCTCCACATAGATTTAAAGTTTTATACGGCCCGACCCAGTTCTATCTAGTCACCTTTTTCTTCAGGAGACAGGGATATCGAGTCCGTTGACGAGGATTACAGTATCTGTTCGCAGATTCGTAGGGTAAAGTGGTGAGGAGCTAATAGTTCCCCCACTTTTTTATCCTACGTCGGATGGAAACTCGACCATCTGGTTTCGGTTTTACCCCCAAAACGTGACCAGGAACGCGAGTTACTAGTACATGGCCGGGTTTTCGGGCCGTCGAGGCGTGGCTCCAACTTAGGGAGACCAAGACCAAATCGGCTCGTCTAATACCAAAAGATGATTCACGCTACAACGAGCCGGGGACGAGGCTCGTTGAGAAATGTTTCTATGGCCCTTTCTCACTCTCGCGGAGTATCCTCCCGATAATACTGGTCGAGGATACCCGGAGCGAAGCAATCGTATCCACACTCTCGCCCTACGTGGGAAACACCTCAGTGACTCCATGTTCCTCGTATTTTCTCTTTGATTCGGGACAAAAACTCGCCTCTGAAGCGATGTCGGGCGATCTCTCCACATTCTCGTTCCTCGTCCAACTTTGGGTAACTTCGCAAGAGTGTGGAGGGGCCTATAGATTTTAAATGAAGCAATTCACAGTACAACGGGCACGACACGAGTCATGAACGAGCCTCGTCCTGGGCCCGTTGGCGAAACGTCAGGGTATATTGTTTTCACGTGCCCGGCTCGTCCCCGCCTCATTTAGTAATGATTCCCGCTACAACGAGCCGGGGACGTGCCGATGCACAAGCACATATATATAGATATGAAATGAACACGGGTCGCCTAGTAGAGGACAGCACGTCCCAGCCCGGCTCGTCCCCGGCTCGTTGTAGGATGTATGTGAAGGCTTGGATGGGGCACGGTGGGAGAGCTCGTCCCCGGCACGGCTCGTCCCCGCCTCATTTAGTAATGATTCCCGCTACAACGAGCCGGGGACGTGCCGATGCACAAGCACATATATAGATATGAAATGAACACGGGTCGCCTAGTAGAGGACAGCACGTCCCAGCCCGGCTCGTTGTAGAATGTATGTGAAGGCTTGGATGGGGCACGGTGGGAGAGCTCGTCCCCGGCTCGTTGTAGGATGTATGTGAAGGCTTGGATGGGGCATTGTGGGAGAGCTCGTCCCCGGCATGGCACGTCCCCGGCTCGTTGTAGCGTGAATCATCCTTAAAATAGACAAATTATTGTATAAAATTATAGCTTACCTGATTCTGGTAGCGAGAGAGCTGCAATCATTTCAGGAGAACCCTTGCAGTAGAGATGCAGTAAATCAGCGTCACACTTCTGAGTCACCACACTCATCCTCTGAAGACTTGATACAAACTGGTACTGATGCACAAATCTAATATTCTAAACAAATGAAATTCAACAATTAAAAGTTGTTTTAATAAAATTTTATGTTTGTACTATTTTCAATTATGGAATTTAGTGTGTGGTATGTTAAATGAAAAGGTTAACTTTAAAGAATAATGATATTTATTCATCAACTTAACTTAGGATATTATTAAAAAAAAAAGAAAATAGGAAAAATTCTCTGGTGAGTGTGCGTGTAGAGAGAAGAAAGGACGTAAAAAGGAACGATAACGCTGAAAAGTAGAATGACATAAAATAAAGTTAAGCATAGAAATCTTTATGGAGTAGGTATGTAAGAGGAGAAAGAAAGTAAATCGGGAAGAAGAAAATTCTATTGGGTAAAATTAAATAAAAAAAGGAAGAAAATAAGAGAATGATTCTCGGTAGATTATTATGATGAGAAGGGAAGTTAATAATAAGGAAGAAAATATTTCCAAGTAGAATGAACTAAATGGAAATAGAAAGAGAAAACTCTTGCAAGTTTGATATAGAGGCTCATATTATGTCGTTTTATGAAGTCCTATTTGAGAACGATTAGTACTGTAAGCTAGCCCGAACAGAAAAATATTACTTACATTCTGTTACATACAGACTACACTCGGGTGTATATGACCATAAGTAGTCCGGCACCCAAACAAAAAAAAAAAAAAAAAAAAAAAAAGAAGAAACAAAATATTTCTAAATATTTATGTAATAAAGTATTAATCTTACAAGACGATCTTTCTCAAGTCGATTAGGGTAAACAATTGGTCCGGAATAATATCCTGAACTGCTATTAATCGTTATCTCTTCAAATATCCAATTTGTTGCTTCGAACATCTAAAAACAAAATAAATAATAAAGCTTAAGTAAAAAGACAACACTTTTCCTATATACCTTCGCAGAAGGTGAGGAAAAGTAAAAATAAAAAAATAAAAAAGTATAAATAATAAATATTTTATATAATAAATAGGTAATTTCGTTAAATTTATATTGAACATACCAGACCGAGATTTAGAGCCACCTCTAACCACCTCTAACCATCTCTATCCACCTCTAACCGTCTCTAACCATCTCAAACCACCTCTAACTACCTCTAACCATCTCTAACCACCTCTAACCACTTCTAACCACCTCTAACCATCTCTAACCACCTCTAACCATCCTTTAGCAAATTTCTGTGGCACGTACAATATGAATTAGCCGTAATTTCAAAGTATTTTAACTTTGATCACAACCCTTAATATATTACTGCAATTAGTATTGAAGTTCTTGACTAATTTTGATGATGGATTATTAAAATTATTTCAAGGTGTCTATTAATAACTTGTTTAAATACTAACCTTAGTATCCAAAGGATCTCCTGTTATTTTATTTTGATTAATTGAGAGAGAATGACAAGTTGCGAGGGCGAACTTGAGGCTGTTGTTTTCCAAGCTGCTCGGATTGTTGTTTGGATGCCGGAACTGTCCTTTAGTAGTTGGCACGACACCCCAAACGTCTAAACCATCTTCCGTGATGGTTCCAGTCTGAAAAATAATACAGAAACACATGCTTCACTTAACAGGTTTCACAAGTAAGACATACGTAGAGACATAATATGGACAATATAAAGGGTGATCCAAAAGTTCGGCAACGGCTTAATATCTTCGGTTATAATTGAGATATTAAGTTTCAGTTTGCGGGTATCTTAATCATTTGTAAAAAACTACTTTTTTGGTGGGTAATCATTTTTTTCCGCCATATTGGTTGCCGCCATATTGGATTCAACTTTGAAATTTTAGATTGCAACACCCATAAAGTGATACATTTTAAATAATACAAATTTACTAAGCATCACGTAGGTTTATCATCGAAGCGAGCTTAATGTAATAAATATTTAATTTTATATTCATATTTTATGGGATCTGGGACCGAGATTCTATGAGAATGTTAGTCTGAGATGTCTTGGACCGATTTTTTATACCTTACTGAACTATTGAAAATAACAAAAAAAGAGTAATTTTTTACACTTTTGAGTGTCCGCCATTTTGGAACGGGAGTAGATAGAAAGCTCGGGTTTGCGGCAAATGTTTTCTTTTTTTAAAGGCTTTCCAAAAATGTATCACTTTATGGGTGCTCCAATTTAAAATTTCAAAGTTGAATCCACTATGGCGGCAACCAATATGGCGGAAAAAATTATTACCCACCAAAAAAGTAGTTGTTTACAAATGATTAAGATACCCGCAAACGGGAACTTAATATCTCAATTATAACCGGAGATATTAAGCCGTTGCCGAACTTTTGGATCACCCTGTATATACATTATGTTATGATAAAAAATACCATTTAAATGACAGAATTTTCAAGTTTGATGATAGTCCAGCAGATAGTGGGCAAAAAAGTGCCTAACCTCAAGCTAGAATTTTGTGTATAAGTTAATCTTTTAGTGCCATTTAAAAAATATGTGAACGGCTAAGTCTGTGGGCCATAACTTGGCAATAGGCATTTGAAAAAAATCCCATCAAGTACAAGTACAGTACTTGCCAGGAAGCTACCAAAAGGGTTTCTTCGGTCATAAAAATGTATATATCCTACATTTGTTTTTCTTTTTTTACTAATATAATATGTATAAAAAGATGTACTTTGAAGGAACAAGGTGTGGATAATATCCTTTAGCATCTTAGGTATGCACTTATTTGGTTCTTTTGGGAGTAAAATGGCCGCCATTTTGGCAACGCGATGTAAATTTGTGATCTGCATTTTAATATGTACCTTTAAAAATGATACACCACTCAAAAATAAAAATGCTATAATTTCGCAATTGCTCACTGATTGAAGAAATATTGAGTTATGATGTTTGCAACATTTTTCCTGTTTTTGGGCAATAAAATTTAACTTGTAAACCAAATTTCAAATCTCTAGCTATAATAGGTCGGGAGATATGATCCAAGATGCGACGGACGGACAGACGAACTAACAAAAGGGCTGGGCACGAACTGGACAACTTTTCTAACCATTAGGAAGGGTCAAAAAAGGGTCCACTAATCCCTGAGCACGAACTGGACAACTTTCAGCACCAGGTAGAGAGTGGCATGCGATAGCGTGTAAAGCCCCAGCCCCATTTATACGGTGATATTTGACGCGATAGTTGCTGTCATGATAGCAACTATCGTGTAGACGACGTGATAGATTCTCAATTTTCAACACGGCGCCTTGTTCACCATACTATTAGTTCCTATTTTTAAAGGCATGGCCGGTCCTAGCTTCATAGCCGCCTGGATGCGTGCGGGGGACGCACGCCCCCCCCCCCCTTGCCATATGCAATATTTGTTTGTTTATTTATTTATATTATATACATTAGATTATTATTGATCTATTATTATTGATGTATTATCTATTAATATTCATATTATCCGACGTCATTTATCAAAACGTTAAATTATCTGAACTGGCTTCATGCGGGAAAAAAATGAAAAGCCACCGCATAATTAATTATTAGAAAGAGCGTTTTTTGCTGTATAATTATATTTTTCACTATGTACTATAGATAAATAAACAAATATGCTTTGTTTAAATGTGGTTGATGACGTTTTTATTGTCTATTTTTTTGGCCCTCTTACTATGCCTATATTTTGCCAAAATGTAGGCTCCATGGGCTGTTGCGCCACAGAGTTAGTTTTTTTAGGATTAAAAATGTAAAACTTTTGTATTTTCAGTTATAACAAAATCGGAGTAACAGTCGTTTCAGCGATAAAACCGTAGACAGTTTCGCTGACTACATTTTTTACTATCGAGTCATAAGAAAAGTGCGATAGTTGTACGATAGTTATAAAATGCGAAAGTTGTCCAGTTCGTGCTCGTCCCAAGGGGGCTGCTTCTAAAAAGTTGTCCAATTCGAGCTCGAGGATTAACCAGAGCAGGTAAAAGTTGTCCAATTCGTGCCCACCCAACAAAAGCATGGGTTTCTAGGATGACCTTGAAACCCTAAAATCAAACCGGTGGAGAGCGGCCATGTTCCCCAAATGCCTATTGCCCGCAGACGAAATTAGCCGTCTACGTATTCTTAAAAGGCACTAAAAGATTAACTTGTACAGAAATCAATAATCTTTGGTTACGGTTTTTTGCACACTATCTCCTGGACTATTACATTGTAGAAAAAATATTTTGTTACCTTGTCAAAGCAGACGCAATTTGCTGAACCTGCAACATTGATGACTTTGGGGTTGATGCAAGCGATCTTCTGTTTCCTAAACCTTTGAATGGCATAAACCTTAGATAACGATAAGGATCCGGGTATTGCTGCTGGCACCACCATAGTTAGCAATTCAAATGACTTTGCAAACACTTGCACTGGTGGCGCTTTCCTCATCACCTAAAAATGTTTAAATTCAGTATTAAGATTATTTAATGAATATATTCTGAGAAATAGTATAAAAATCCCATTTTGAAGCACTCAAGAATAAATAATGACTACTTCTAATCCCGTTGTTCAAGTATTTATAAGTGTTTCGTTGTATGTATCACAGGATCAGGATGACTTGATAGGTTATCATTTTTCATTTTGGTTTCTGTCTTATCAATCAGCAAGGAATTTTGTAGAATCATTTCAATAATTTGCTAGTTTTTTAATATATTGATTAAAAGACGAATGACATACAGAAGCAAATGAGTAAGTTCAAATAGTTTTAACTTTGATCGAACTGTTACTATTAGTATTAGTATGAGTAATAAAGTACTATATAAATAAACAGGTCAAGTGTGGGCTAGTGAGCACACAGCGAGGGTCCGCAGGCAACACAGCATTGTTTGAATAGTACCTATTTATGGTGCTTTTTAAAATGCTAAAATGCCTACATTTAACTATTCTATTGGTCTAATATTCTCAAATAAATATTTTTTTTCTCAAATAAAAATAATTTTTTTAAGTCGCTATATTTTTAAAATGTGTGGGTAGGTAATATACACATATATGCCACATTTCAAAGTGATCGGACAAAAGGTGTAGCCGCGAGAGCAGGCTACCGGACGGACGGACAGACACACGCAGGAAAATATAAGGGTCATTGGTTTTGCTTATGGACCCAAAAAACCCTATCAGTATTACAGGATTACTTGAAAAATTATGTACCAAGACTCTTGCTTTTTTCTTTAAGAAACCAGTATAAACTTAATCTTTTAGCTTGTGATACTACTATCCATTTTAGTTATTTTGTTCGACAGTCAGTCTGTTGATTAAATAGTTATCTTAAGTCTTATTGGCAGCCAAAGATTTACATATTAAACTTGCATTTTTTATAGTAAAAGCTTATTTTTAATAAGGATTAGTTATATATAAGCATTTGTTGAGCAATTAAGTTTATCTCCTTTTATGCTTAGAGCTTACCGTAGGTATTGGAGAGTATGAGATCGTTTTGAAGAACGATTTCATTCTTTTATGTATCCAAAATCAAAAATTCCGAGATAGAAATCTGTTTCAGACATCAGGAAACATTTTTGGTCTCATGTCTGACTGTCGTTTATCTTTTTTGTAAACTAACATATCTTAACAACTACTCGTCCGATTTTAATGAAACTTGGATGATAGAACATAATTAACCCATTGTAGGTCCCATATAAGTTTCAACCTTCTGCGCCCATTACTTTATCTTCCACAATCGCATAAACATAAATTTATTTAAACCCACATCTTTAAAAGTACTCAAATAATATCTCAGAAATTTGATTCGTTTGTCGAATGCATCCCATCGACGGTTCCATATCAATTTGCAACCATGTCCGCCTTTATAATAGCACTAAATCGATACTATTATTTATTTAAGAAAGCAAATTAATTTTGACAACTTTGAAAACAGATGGAAAAATTAAATTAATTAGACAATTATTATGGTTTGTAAAAGCATAACATCATTAAAGAATACTCATTGGCAGACTATTTTCTATTGAAATTACTTTTTAATTCTTATTTCTATAAACATGTCTCTTACCATCCATATACCGATACCAATAGAAAGGGTTATTGCACCAATCGCTGAAAGATTGATAAAGGTGTAGACGCTTTGTTCGAAAGCATAGTCAACAGGTGGTGGATACAGTATCGCCCTGACAAGATCTCCCTTGGCTGTGGTGAATCCAGTTCTTAAAACAAGGGCCACAACTCGTTTCCCTTCTTCCTTCCTCGTCTGAATCACCTTGGTACCGTTAAACAATAAGTGATTACTGCTTTCCTTCTCAATATATTCCTCATTACTATTTGGCAAAGCTGTTTTGGTAAGCGGAACACTTTCACCTGAAAATTTAATATACACAGTAATAATAATTTAAATATAATATCTAAAATAATAACAGTAAAAAAAAAAAAAAAAAAAAAAATTAAAAACAAGCTTTTATGGTCCGAGTCAACAACGACAGCCATCTCGGGCTGTCCGCCATATTGGATTTAGAATGACGTAATTTAGCTAACTATGCATTGTCATCGTCGACTTTGGGGGCACGTCTCCCCCAAAGCCAAAGACCTAAAATTTAAGTATGCAATTCCGCAGCACATGTTAAAGTAATAGTAAAAAATCGGTCCGAGACAACTCAGACAAACTTTCTCATATACAAGTTCATAATTACTTAGCCAATGTATTCCATTTATTAGTTTTTGTAAGTACGTTTAATTATTATTGAAAATTATATCAAAATTTACCATAAAAATAACTTCTCCAGGGCGGGGAATTGAACCCGGGATCTCTCCGTCCACGTTTTAAGCTATTTTCTCAGGAACTAGATTTTTCCCGGGAAAACTGCTTATATCGTTGGATCCGTATTTAAATGGACTACATTTTAGAATTTTTTAATCAAAATCGTCGGAACCGTTTTTGAGAAATATTTTTTATATATAATTTTTTCTATATAATTGGGTTTAAATATAATATAAAATACGAAGTCTAAGAAATACTTTAATTTGAATTCTTTTACCTGTTAGCATACTCTCTTGAACTATACAGGCTCCTGATAGAATGACAGCATCGCAAGGTACGGTGTACTCTTCATTATCGGGAATTATTATTCTGTCTCCAGGTACAAGATCAAAGTACGATGTCCCTTTTATTTTGTCACCTTCGTACAATATCTCAGCTGAAGTCACGTCTGCTGACTCAACAGTCTTTCGCAAGTTTAACTGGGCCTGTAAAAATACCCATTACTCATTTAGTTAGTCGATTTTAACAGTTAAATTCTCAAGAATCAAATTATAAGATTAAGAAATTAGTAGGATAGAATTTGGGTATAAGGGCTCTAATTTTAGGTAATAACTCCGCAATAATCCTTCACCAAATTCGCTATAATAGTCTTAAGGCCCTTATACTCGATCGATCAAATGTGATGTCGGGCAAATTTAGACCATACACGTCAAACATCATGTTTGCGCAAACATCCAAATGTTTGGTTGTGCCAGGTCAAAATGTTTGCGCAAACCTTTCGACCGTGTATGGGGGCCTTTAGACACGTTTCGTTTATATGTTCCTAATATCAATATAATAGAAATTAATTGAAGAGGTTTTCTTAGGTGGACTTGTAGAGTAGAAAAGAAAAGAGTGAAGGCGTTGTTTGGAATAAAAGTCCGTGTTCCGTCTTCTTTATTTATTTCAAAGCTTTCGCCCAGGGAGCCTGAGCTTCTTCAGTGATAAGAAATTATAGAGATTAATTTCAAACAACCTACACCTATATAAACGCCTCAATGCAATTGCTCCATTTCAGCCTTTATCCCTCCTCATAAAATTTGTTTCTACTAATATGCAGAAAAAATAGATATTTAATATTTTTAAATTGTCAGATAACTGCTGACGACCAAGGAATCGAAACTGGCGTGCATTAAAATAGTGGCAGCAGTGTTTTTTGTTGTTTTTTTTTTTTTTAAATAAACTAAATCAATTAAAGTATATTATGTTTGCTCTTGGGTTCTATTCAGAATGCTCCAATTGCTTTTGTAAGAAACAGAACTTAATAACGGGTTTTTAGCGAATATTCGAATAAAAATTTCAAACAAATTTTAAAATGTCAATAACATCAAAAGAAAGGATGAGTTCGTTGGCCAACATTTTTGGAGTCCATTTAGGGGTCAAATTTTGACCATTTAGGGTCAAAAATAGCATAAAAACATTATTTTTTCCATTTTATCCCCCTCTTATATGGAAAAGTGTACATAAGAATTACTGTACTCTTAAAGAGCTTTCTAACGACATGCATCTTGAAGGGCTTATACTATTTTGACTTTTATACCTCGTACCCCTGTGTACCAAATTTTTTTTTTCACCCATCCAAATTCTAAACCAAAATTTTACTATCTTATCATAAGCCAATAATGCGCAAATTTCTTTGACAATTCGCTCATTAAGTCATGGTGCATGACTGGACTTTTTAGATTGCTAGAAGAATTATATGGCTTTATAATAATTTAGGTAAATTAACTAAATGATAAACGGAAAGAGCCAAAGCAAACGATATTTGAGAGTTTCTATACCATCTTAAGGCCCAATGTTCACAGAGCAGACGACGGGCGGAGGCGGGGAGGCGAGGAGGAGAGGAGGCGAGGAGGCAAGGGGCGAGGAGGCGAAGAGGCGAGGAGGAGAGGAGGCAAGGAGGAGAGGAGGCGAGGAGGCGAAGAGGCGAAGAGGCGAGGAGGAGAGGAGGCGAAGAGGCGAGTGGCCACACCTCGCATGCATATCGCCCGCGGTTCGTCACCTCAGTGTGCATTGACTCGTAGGTTTACATAAACGCGTTTTGCTTCACGCCTCGCTTGCATCTCGCCCGTACCTCCTCCCATCGCGTGCTCTACATGCATTGGGCCTAATAACTAAATCTGCTTAATTTTGATTGTCTTATTCCTTCGGACTTTTTCTTTTACGTCCTCGGGATATAAAAAATAAAAGGCTACTTACCCGATGTGTTTGAACCACTGTTATAAGTATTCCGAGAGCAGTGATTAAGACGATAGCATACGTGTAGTAGTAGTAGCTGTCCGCTATCCAGATTATAATTGAGAAAAATTGGAAAAAGTAGTAGGGACTTAATATTTCTATGAAGAACAAAGTTGTATAGGATTGTACATTCACTACGATTTCATTTCTTCCGTAAAGTTTCATCCTGTAACAGACCAATTTCAGAATTCGTTTAGTAATCATTTTTAATGGTTGCTATTAAGCACCTCTTAGATCTACAAATTTTTAAGTTCAAAGTAGGAAAAACGTTGAGGGGCTTCTAATGCCTGACATAAGAACTTTTTCAATTGTATTAATATTAAACATTTAATATATTTATGAGTATCAAGAAATATAATAAGAAATATCATACAGATGATGCTGAATATTGGTGTCTAGTTGGAGACAATTGTGTAAATCAGAGTTTTTCATCCCAGGTCCGAGTCCACTTAATTTGAGAAATTTGCCTTTTTCTTCGACCCAGATATACCGTAACTTCTTTACCATGAACAACCTGTACTCGCTCATATCTACAAATAAAAAGTGAATAAAAGATGACTAAATTCAACATTGTATTATTAGTATTTATGAATATTTTTACCAAATTATATTATAAACTAGGAATAAAAATGGAACAAATCGGGCTGAAATATCTCTAAAAAACTTTCTCATTTATACATGTTTATTGTAGTAGTCCTCACTTGGCAGTATCCTTCCAATTGACATATTTGTTTATGGTAGTCCTTATTTGGAAGTATCCATCCCATTGATATGTTAATTGTGGTAGTCCTCATTTGGCAGTATCCTTCCCATTGATTTGTTTATTGTGGTAGTCCTCATTTGGCAGTATCCTTCCCATTCATATGGTAATCCTTATTTAACAGTATCCTTCCCATTGATATGTTTATTGTGGTAGTCCTCATTTGGCAGTATCCTTCCCATTGACATGTTTTTTATGGTAGGTCTTCATTTGGCAGAATCTTTCCTACTGAAATGTTTATTGCAGTATTCCTTATTTGGCAGGACCCTTCCCATTAACATGTTTATTGTGATAGTCTTCATTTGACAGTATACTTTCCATTGATACATTTTAATTGTTTTTGTCCCAATTCTTTAACTTTTTGCACCATTATCTCATAAATTAGGTTTGACTACATTTATATTTTTGTAATCAAATCGTCAGAAAGTTTATGAGAAATAATAAAACTAATAATATTAATAGATAATAAAACATTTTGAAACTCACGTTTGGTAAAGCCATTATTGAAGTGTACTTCTATAGTGGGAGCTTTATGATTTATATCTGTTCGTGATATTTGTTTGTCCCTCGCAGTTGATTGATTGGCATGAACATAATTAGATTTACTGAAAAAGAAAGAGATATATGTATATTAAATTAAATATATTTGTTTTTTTATTTTTATTAAATATATTTGGTTAATTTATTTGAACAGTTCGGGTCTATTGAGGAGAAAATTAGTATTATTGAATAAGTGTAAAAGAATATTTTTTGTGGTTAGACTAAAAACTGATGTTTTACTCATTAAATGTTATTTATTATGATTAGCTAAGAACATTCCCTTACTTTTGTTTATTTTCTTGGGCCTCCCTTGATCTCCCAAAGTATGACTCCTCAATATTCTTACATGAATGATTAGTAATAATAATTAGACATCAAATCCATATTCATAATTGTGAAATGAGAAAATTATATTTTAATAAATTTAAATTATTTTCACATTTATTTGTTTGAAGACTTTTAAATTTAATTTCATTCATAGCTCTTAAAATATAAACGTATATAAGTTATACATATAGTAAAATTGGTAATTTTTATAATTGGATTAAAACAAAGTATTAAGTCTGTGTTCCTGCCAATTTTAAATTAAATAAACAAATCTTACAATTATGAAATTTAACTAAATTTACTAAAATTAATTTAAAATTTAAGCTGAAATTAAATATTTCTTACCTTTCATCGAATATGTATCCTTGGATAATATTTTTTACATAGTAAGTTTTATGATTTTCATACATTTCCTGGAAAATAATGAAAAATAAAAATATATGTATATTAATTGACAATTTTAAAGTTGATAAGATAAATACTTTTAGAAAA
Source organism: Gerris lacustris (assembly GCA_951217055.1). Taxonomy (NCBI): domain Eukaryota; kingdom Metazoa; phylum Arthropoda; class Insecta; order Hemiptera; family Gerridae; genus Gerris; species Gerris lacustris. Next base: position 73,402,619 of record OX578281.1, on the reverse strand, counting down.
GAATTTTTATGGACATAAAGACTTCGTCATAAGCTATTTTGTTGAAATTTTCGTCTTTATCCTTTATCTATTTTAGCTATTTTTTCTGAAACTGGATTTTTCATGAAAAAGCAACCTGTGTGGTTACGTCAGTATTTAAATAGCTTACCTTAAAATATCTCAAATCTTATTTTTTTTAAATTTTAGAGGGCACAGTTTGTTTTCACAGGCTGTTTTCTTTCGATTTTTTAAATCGAGGAATAACCCTACTGAATATTATATAGTACATTTTATTTATGTCAGTATGACAAGCTAAAGCGGTCTATGCTTTACATACATATTGTAAAAACAACATGGTCGTGATAGAAATTAAGTACGAAGTTCTTCTTATCAGCCTAATATTGATAGCTGATAAAGGTGCTTTGTTTGTATTTCATTTATTGCTTAACTTAATAATAATTTAATTTAATAATATATTACTTAAACTATTTAAATTTGTTTTAATTTTTAGTAAATTATTGATATATCTGCTTATATTGAATTAAAACAAACATAATCTATATATATAAAACTTAAAACTAAGAGTGACAGTGACTGACTGATCACAAATTCTCCTACTTCCCATTGACATAGAGATTTGAAATTTGGTACATAGATAGAGTGTACCATAAATAGAAAAGTGCGGCCATTTTGATTTTGATATATGTCCGCCATATTGAATTATAGCCACCATCTTGGATTTATTCATCAGTAATTCTTCTACTTCCCATTGACATAGAGGTTTGAAATTTGGTACATACATAGAGTGTACCATAAATAAATAAGTGCGGCCATTTTGCGTTCGATATATGGCCACCATATTGAATTATAGCCGCCATCTTGGATTTATTCACATTCTATTATCTCAGCTTCCAGTGGACCTAGAGATCTAAAATTTGGTACATAGACTTGTGGTAGCTAAAGAAGAAAATTATAGATACTTTCACTTCAACATATGGTCGCCATATTGAATTACAACCACCATCTTGGATTTAATAACTCTCTATTATCTCAGCTTCCAGTGGACCTAGGGATCTGCAATTTGGTACATAGGACCTATGGTAGCTAAAGAAGAAAATTAAAGGTACTTTCACTTCAACATGTGACCGCCATCTTGGATTTAATCAAATACTTTTATATTAGCTTCCAGTGGATTTTAAGATCTTAACTTTGTTACATAGACTTATTGTAACTAAAATTGAAAATTGAATGTAGAATAAAATAGAATAATTGAAAATGCATAAAAAAATAATATAACCTACTTTTACTATAAAATACGAGATTATGTAACAATAATGATATATTAATTATATAGTTTTAATTATTATTTACACACAGCGCCAAATTCTAGACGGATAAGGTGCGGTACGCACCGATCCGGCCTGTAATAATAGTAATAATAATAATAATGATAGAAACATTAAAAAAGTTTTAATTTCTCGAACTTACCATGACTAGAATTTTGGTAGCTTCTCTGAGTGAGCATCGTTTATGTGTTGCCGACAGGTGGAACCTTGGCATCCAATAAAAGACGAGACGAAGTATTCCTAAACTTAATATAATCCCGCACCAAGAAACAATATGATGCAAGCGGCTGCTTGTGTACCCTTCTATCTCCTGAAAATAACAAACCCTCTTGTTTATAATATTTTATCTCCAGTAGGGAGAAAAAGTTATGATTTTGGATTAATTTAGAGGGACTAAAACAGGTATTTTCTTCCCTGAACTCAAAAGTAGGGAGAAAAAGTAAAAGTAGGGCAAAAAAGTAAGGTTTGCCAACTTAATTGTTTTATAAATAGTAGAAAATGAATGGCTAATGTAATGAAGTAGTTGAAATCAGGTTGGTGACACTGCTTTATCGACCTTGTTTATCTTTTTTTATAACCTGCATCTAAATAACCTTCTGGTTGAGGTTAATTGCAATTCTTATTTGTTTTTAAAATTGAATCTCTTATATCTGTTATTAAAAGTGCTGATAATTATTGTTATTTATTAAAATAATAAATAAAAACTGTGCAATGGCTGAAAAGGTGTATTTTCTCCCTACTGGAGATAAAATATTGTATGTACCTCGTGAGTAAAGTGTCATTATTCCCCTCGCGATAATTATCTCCCTCGGCTGCACCTCGGGGATTAAAGAGTGTAATTCCCTCGGCTTCGCCTCGGGATTTTGGGACCATGTTTCCTTCGGCTTCGCCTAAGAACCAACTTTTTCGCTCAGGGAATAATGGCTTACTGTACTCCCTAGGTGCATAAATAACTATTATGTTACCGTGTTGTTCATATAATAGACTATGCTGCTCGTGAAATATTGACCTGGTCTGAGGCAAATTTGATCAGTCAGACACTATTATAGTATTGTGCGTAGGCTTTCAATGGTTCACTAATAAAAATCTTGGTTTTCTGCTGAAATTCACGTCATGAAGGGTTTGGAGTCCTTGGTTTTGCTTTCACTACTGGAAGCATCTTTAAGGGTGTGGTGCATCGTGACGGTAACTTGAAGCAACAGAAATTATAGACTGACGACTAGAGAGAAGAACGTCCTATTTATATTGGTTTTCTGGACCGTAGATTGTACCTGAATTTCCACGGGGTACCTTCATTCGGGTTAATCCTTTGTCGGGATGATCCAATCAGATGCTTCCTTAGTCGGTGTTTCTTTGTCGGGCCGGTGAGGTTTGAAGACGGAAAGTGACTAAGATCATCAGTGAAGGGAACATATGGAAAGAAGAGAAGCAGTACCTCAAGAGCCCTATCTAAGAATGGCTTTAAGAATGAAGACAACCGCTAACTATCCGTCGCGAAGAGATAACCGAAGACCGAACCCATGCAGAAAGGACGGACGGATCGAAAGGATGCAGATAAGGTAAGCACGATTCTCGGAAAACACGGTATCGGGACCACATTCAACGCCCACACGACCACCGACGCCTCCAGAAATCGCCAATAGATCACCTTCACCTCAACAATTGAGGTTTCTACCAAATCATTTGCAGTTGCGGCAATAACTCTATTGGACAAACCGGAAGTCTGATCTCTAACAGCCTACAAGAACACCAGTGAAAAACAAAGATCAAAGAAATGTGATTGCTCAACATTCTGAAGACTCCGGTTATCTCATCCAGTTTGAGGACATTAGTGTACTCACATCTGTAAACAGGTGTTTGAGCAGGGTTTCAACTAGACAACTTCATCAGAGAGGATGGATTCACTTTCCTGCAGTGGCGTAGCTAGGGTAGGTTTGGGTCTTCGTAGCTTTTTGGGGGCCCCTCTCCAAAAGAAAATTTATGAGCAAAAAAAAAAAAGCTCGCGGCGTTCAGATCTGACTGGAACCCCCCCGACAAGGGTATAATAGAAGTATAAATCCCAGGTAGTTTGCTTTATAGGGGGCCCCGTCAGCATTGGTAAATTGGATTTGGGGGCCCCCCGCAATGCGGGCCCGTGCCCATAGTTACGCCACTGCTTTCCTGGAAACCTCGGGTAGCACCTGTGCCAAGCAGAAAGCGTGAGGTGGCGCCATAGTCACTTCCTGTCTTCAAACATCACCCGCTCTACAAAGGATCACCGACGAAGGAAGAACCTGCTCGATCTCATTATCTCGACAAAGGCTTAACCCGAATAAAGGAACCCCGGGGAAATTCAGGAGCAATCTACATTCCAGAAAACCAGTATAAATATGCAGCTCTTTCTTCCAGCCGTCAGTACATCTTGTTGCTTCAAGGAAATCACGATGCAACACACCCCTGATGATGCTTCCTGAAATAAAAGCGAAACATGGAACTTAACCCCTCGTGAAGCAGTTTTAATTTAAAATTCAAGCTGGACGCCGATTCCACTCCCCCTTTATATCGTCTATCCTCTTTTACAAGGATATCCTCTGAGATCGATCTTCTTGGGGTCATTGTTAGATGATATTCACTTTCCTCCCTTCATCCAGTCTTATTAGAGAACCCGCATTCTTCCATTCTGGCCAGGGGCGGATACAAGGGGGGGGGGGGGGGTCATGGGGGTCATGACCCCCCCCCAAACCCTTTTTTAAAGGTACCAAAATTATATTTTTAAAAAACAAACAATACAAAAGGGCATTAATTTAACTAATAAATAAATATAAATAAAAAACCTAATAACAAAAAAATATTTAAACCCTTTAACCTACAACAAAATTATAAATCGGAACAAAATGTTTAAAAAATAAACAAATAAAATAGCTTTAATGTACATATCAAGGCCTTTCAAATAATATACGACACAATATTAAAAACCAAAAAAGAAGGTCGCAAAAATGGGGGTTTCGATTATATCTCGGAAACGGTGGACTCTAGAAAAATAAGTTTCAAATGAAAATTAAAGCTTATTAAATTTCCTATAAAATTGTATCTATACATATTAGTCGAAATGCCAACGGTTTCCGAGAGATACGTAATTGAAAATCGATCATTTTGGAAAAATATAATTTTTACCTCAGGGAGGCTCTTAAAGATCACTTTTTCTCGTTTTTCTTGAATAACTCGAAAACCGCGGACTCTAGCTAAAAAGAGTTTATTTACCAAATTAAACTAAATAAAATTTCCTACAAAAAAGGTCTTATTAATATTTTCTCTAAAAGGAATAGTTTACGAGATGCAGGGGATGGAAAAAGCCTAAAATATTAAAAATAGTGTTTTAATGGATATAAAATTAATGTTAAATGCTAATTAAAGTGGGTTCAGACCGAATATTTAATTTCTTTACAACATCTAAGAGCAGTAATATACTTTTTTGAGGGATAAATTGTGTACTAGGTACATTTGAGGAGGGGGGAGGGGGGCAGAGGCGTGAGAGAATGCGGGATGTTCTTGTCCACTAAATGAGTGCTCAAAAGAGGGGTGTAGAGTGCATGAAATATGTGACGTATTTGACCTAAGTTCTTCGTTAGGAAGTCAATATACTATTTAGTCCCCGCCTCTGGGAGGTTGAGCATGGGGCAGTGTTGCCACTAATTTAATCTATTTATGATTATTTTAAGACCTTCCATTTTTTTGTAATATTATTATTTATTTTTTATATTTCTACTCCATTCAATTTTATAAATATAATCTATTGCAGACTTTGGGCGTGGATTAGCCTGGAGAAATCCTCAGCAAAATACAATTTTGCTGCTTATTAAAAAATTAAACGTTTATGCCCAAAAGCTCGTTCTCGCAACGTTCTACATTGACCATTCTTCTCTACGCATCAGAATAAGAAATTTAGTAAGCTTTAATTTATCTGTAACATATTTTTCTAGAGCCCACTGTTTCCGAGATATAATTGAAAACCCCAATTTTGGGACCTTCTACTAGAATTATCCGTTTTAGGTTTTTTAAGACCTCCTGAGTGGTTTTCAGCATGACGTATGTATGTATCTGTATGTGTGTTATCATCGTAGCACCTGTTGAAACATGGCAGAAAAATCAGTCGTTACTTTTAGCTGTGCCGCCCGGAAAGTCAATATTTTCCGCCATCTTGAACCCAGTTTGCTGAGTCAGCAAACATTTAAAAAATCTTACAAAATCAAAAAGTAGACCGATCGAGTTGAAATTTGGCTCGAATGTACCTGTACAAATGTATGACAAACAAATCTACTAAATTTAATTTAGATATTGGCCGCCATTTTGAAGTTATCGATGTTTGAATTTTGAAACTTTGACGGTTAATAATACCGAAAGTATAAATACGTTTTTGACTTATAGCGTATCGTTGGAAGCGGTAAAAAATAAGGAACAAAAAACGAAGAAATTCCATTAATTAGTTTAAAAGATATAAGTGAACATAATTAGTGCGATGCTTTTGATAAACGTCAAAGTTTGTTTACATTTGTCAAAATACCGCCAAAATTCAAATAATTAAATAAAAATAATGTATATACATTTGTTTTTGAAAAATGATAAAAAAATCAGTTAGTTCAAAACGGTCACCCATCCAAGTCCAATACTTCTTCCTTCTGAGAGTGTTTTCTTTCTAACTTTTCCTCAAGTGAGGAACAATTCAGAGAATCCCATATCCAATTTTTTTCTGTTTAAGGTGGAGACCCCTCAAAAAACGACCCACAAGTTGGGAACCACTGGTTAGCCGCAATAAGCCCCCTAAACAGCTTAAAAATCAAGTCGGCAATTTTTATTTTTTTTAAGGGGAAAGAAGGGGGAAAAGTGAACTTTGAATAATTATTTTGGTTCACAATATGGACGTTGCGCGTCGGATGGAGCAAACCGCAAGTCTCTAGCTCTTCTGGAAGTAGGTAAACATTAATGTCAGTCAGTGAGTCAGTTAGCCATGCGACTTTATAGTATATAGACATATTAATTTAGCACGATTTAAAGTGCGCAGACGGTTGAAATTTGGCTGGTGCTGTCTGCAGGCTACTTTCGACATACCATACAAATTTCATAAAAATCAGATGATTACTTTAAAGATATAGCTGTAAATAAATGTATGTGAGCATGTGGAAGATAAACAAATAAGCGCAGAAGGTTGAAACTTAAATGGGACCAACACCAACAATGAGCTAATTATGACCTACTAACTAAATTTCATAAACATCGGACAAGTTGTTTTTAAGATATGGTGGTTCGCAAAAATTGAGCGACAGACTGACAGGTAGGCAAGGGACCAAAATTGTTCCCTGATGTCTGTAATGGATTTCTGTCTTAGAATTTTCTTTTTCGTTCTTCAGAACGATCACATAGCTTCCTTAACCTTCGGTAAGCTCGGAAGCAAAATAATAAACATATAAAATATAAATACTGTAAAATACTCTGCCAATTAATGTGGCACATAGCTTCCTCGCAAAGAAAAGACCGAATTAAGAAAAATAGCTCGATAAAAATAATCAAAAAGTTGGAACGGCGTGGCACTGTTCCAGTAAATCTTTAATAAAGTTAAAGAAATTTAAACATTTGTTGGAGAAATAAAGCCTCCATCAAGCACCAAAAGTTAGCGCACATATAATTAATTTAATAAACAAATATAAAACTGCAACCAAATCGTAGAAACCATTGTATAAAAAGTTTTTTTTTTTATTTTACCCCCCTCAAAACTAAAAATAACACAAATTAGATTATAACAATAGTTAATCTACTATGCAAGAGCTTTTCAACGATATACATCAATTATGAAAGATTAACTTTAACATTTGTACCCCTGTACTCTGAGGTACCAAAATTATATTTTTTAAAACACAAACAATACAAAAGGGCATTCATTTAACTAATAAATACATATAAATAAAAAAACTAATATCAAAAAAGTATTTAAACCCTTTAACCTACAACAAAATTATAAATCGGTACTAAAGTACATGTACAACATTTTTAAAAAATCAACAAATAAAATAGCTTTAATGTACATATCAAGGCCTTTAAAATGATATACGACACAATATTAAAAACCAAAAAAAGTGGTCACGTGACACGGCATATGGGAAAAAGTTTACTCTCATGTTCTCACCAAGTAGGATGAACTAATGAAATAAAATATACTCAATTTAAAGAGCATTAATGTGAGATTTAATCGCCGCAATCAGAAATAAAATCGGCCAACTATTATAGAAACTATGGCCATCCAAAGACAAAAATGGAAAAAAATAAAACCAAAAAATACCAAAACTATCACCATCTAGGGTACAACCGATGATGATACGACAAAAACTCATAGGACTAAAGTTGTAGATCTTTTAAAATCAGTTACCACTTGTGCTATCCATTTTCTAATACGACTTACCGTTTAGCCGCAATAAGCCCCCAAACCAGCTTAAAAATCAAGTCGCCCATTATTTTTTTTTTAAGGGGGGAAGAAGGGGGAAAAGTGAACTTTTATAGCTATTTTTGTTCATAATACGGACGTTGCGCGTCGAATGGCGCAAACCGCAAGTCTGTAGCTCTTCTGGAAGTGGGTAAACATTAATGTCAGTCAGTGAGTCAGTTAGCCATGCGGCTTTATAGTATAAGACATATTAATTTAGCACGATTTAAAGTGTGCAGAAAGTTGAAATTAGGCAGGTGTAATCTGCAGGCTACTTTCGACAAACCATAAAAATTTCATACAAATCAGATGATTACTTTTAAAGATATGGCAGTAAATAAATGTATGTTTGTGAGCATGTGGAAGATAAACTAATAAGAGCAGAAGCTTGAAACTTATATGGGACCAACAATGGGCTAATTATGACCTACCACCCAAATTTCATTAAAATTTAGTTTTTAGTTTTTAAGATATGGTGGTTCGCAAAAATTGAACGACAGACCGACAGACCGACAGACAGACCGACAGACAGACCGACAGACAGACACGGGACCAAAAATGTTCCCTGATGTCTGAAACGGATTTCTGTCTTGGAATTTTTGAAATCGGAGATATAAAATATTTTCGTTCTTCAGAACGATCACATAGCTTCCGTTACCTTCGGTAAGCTCGGAAGCAAAATATTTATTTTCAACAAAACCATTTGAAATTGTAAATGTTTGCTTGGAAGTTAACAAATATTTTTCAGTTTTTATACAACAATGTAAGAAACTCTTGCTCTTTCAAAACAATATTTATGGCCTAAAAATGCATTAAAACGCTATATCACAGGGTATATTTTTAAAAATTTTCCCGGGGGGGTGCCCCCGGACCCCCCGTTTGGCTGGGGGGGTATTCCATACCCCCCAGACCCCCCGGTACTGTTGTCTTCAACTACTTATGACCCCCCCCAAAAAAAATTCCTGTATCCGCCCCTGATTCTGGCGGTACAGGAATTCTTTCTCATGAAGATGATGTAGCTCTCTATTTATTCCCAATATTCTTAATCTTCATGGTCAATGGTCAGGATATTTAAATGCTTTTGCAATTCACTAATATGATGTTAAAACCCCCAATTATAATTTATTAAACACAAAAATGATGTTCAAAGTATGAGATCAGATAAGTTAGCAAATTATTATAGCAAAAGTTGCCTGCAGATCGAGGAGACATTTTTAAAGGCCAAATAAAATCCTAATATGTAATACATTTCTCGTTATATACCCAGTAAAAGGAGCTACTATATTTACACAAACACACACACACACACACACACACACACACACACACACACACACACACACACACACACACACACACACACACACATATATATATATATATATATATATATATATATATATATATATATATATATATATATATATATATAAAATATGTGACAATTGACACGGTTGTTCTCTTCGTTCATTAATCTGAGTTATTCGTTCATAACTTTGAAGAACCCTTAACAAATTATTATTAACATATAATTGAATAAATTAAATATCGTAATTATAATGTTCAAGATACCATCACTTTTTACGTATTATTTAATTATTATTATGAATAAAAAAAAAATTTGCAGACTTACCATTTGATCCTCTTCTCCCTTATTAAGATAATCTCTTTCGTCATTCGTCTCTTGAAATTTATCATCTGCAAAAAATTATTTAAAAAATACAATGAATTATCGAGGCCACTTCGTATTACCAACAGTAATTAAAACTTCTTCTTTGAATTTATGAATTGCATAAACTATAATAATTTCATCGAATTAACAACCCATTCTTTAAAGAGAAGGTCGGTCATTTTTTTCAAGGTAAAAATAAATATTTTGTTTATCGTTATCTTATACAATTCAGACAGATATTGCAACTCCAGTATCAGTAGATAATGGGGGAAATAAAGATTAATCGATTAAAAGAATGTATTAATATACTCAAAAATAGTTAAGTATTTTAATTTTTATTTGTTTTATTTTAATTTAAAATTTTGTGTTTATTGCTAATAAACATGCATACTTTTTGTAATGAGACATTAAGACATGGTTCACTATCACACTGTCTTAATTGTCATAAACTATTGGTTTGTTAATGGCAATTAAGACAATGGATAGAAAGTGAACTTTAATTAAAATTTATACTTTTTTAAAAAATATTGTGACAATGGTTCTTCACTATAAATATGTCTGTATCCCACTAACTCGTCTTGTTAATGACAATTAAGACAATGGACCTAAGGTCTGTAGAAGAGGTAGAAAGCATTGTTGGATGTTACAATGCCCAATTGGTCAACAATAATTGAAGCAAGCGTTAGTGAGCTTCTTACATTCAGCAAACTATGCATCTTGCCTGTCTGTCTGCCTGTCTGTCTGTCTGTCAGTAACGTTTACGTGTCCGACGATAACTTGAGTTAAAGTTAAAATTTGGTATACATGTTCCATTTACTAATGCTCAGACTAAGTTCGTTGGGCAGTGTGATCCGTCCTAGAGTTCGCGCGCAACGCTCGTGTAAACGAGAGCTTCAAATGTAAAATTGGAATTTCAGGATGGGAAAAGATTCTATCATCAAATGTTCGATGAGACGAACATTTTTTTAGTAAAACCAACAGCGACACCGTTATGAATGAAAAAGTTCGTTAAAACTTTTAAAGTAGACCTAGACGTTTAAAATATAGAGAAAACAAACCGATATCTTACGTTCTAATGTAACTACTTTAATAAAATTTCATATAAATCGTCTAAAGTACTATTGAAACAGGCATATACAATTTTAACTTAACACAAGCAGATGTTTCTGTGTAGTTAAGTGATACATTTAATAAAAGTTGAAATGAAAATGGCCGCGGCGTGTAAGTTAAGGAATAGTAGAGAGGCATCCTTCTTCCCCACTACACGGCTCTCTATTACAATCATCTTATCAACTCATCATGAATAACCATTTTCTTATTGCATTACGCTCGCTTCAACGATAGAACCAGACGATGACCAAGTTACATAGAGTAAACATTCTTCTCAATTGTGACGTAATAAAACCAATGAACGAGTTTTCACACTAAGATGAAAAGAGTTAGTACATATATTTGCGAATTCGTTCGAACGGAATGCTCCTCTGCAAGCGCCACTGACCCGCACTATAACACAAGGAGTCAAAATCCGATCTAGCTTGAATTTGACAGCGTGAATGCTCATCAGTCGATGGATGTTGATAAATTAATAGTTCTTGCTCAGGTAACTGCGTGAATCTATAGGCTCATACAGTGAAAGGGGAGTATAAGCGCAAAGTCATGCGAAATTGAAATACACTCGTATTCTCGTATAAATACGGATATACGCTAAAACACGTCCATACAGTAGTCTGGCAGTCTAAACAATTTTCGCTAAATAGAAAAACATAAAAAGGTAAATGGATGCTGAAAATAAAGAGGGGGTTAGAGGTGGTTAGAGGTGGTTAGAGAGGGTTAGAGGTGGTTAAAGATGGTTAGAGGTGGTTACAGGTGGTTAGAGGTGGTTAGAGATGGTTAAAAATGGTTAGAGGTGGTTTGACTGACCACGGTGTCCAACGAACTTGGCCTGAGTATTAGTGAAAGAAACACGAATACTGAATACCAAATCTTTTAACTTTTAACTCAAGTTATCGTCGGACACGTAAACGCTACACACAGACAGACAGACAAGATGCAATAAATAGTTATTCCTTTACTGCTCAGTTAGTGGAATTGTTAAATTAATTATTTAAATTTTTATTATAATTTAATTTCCTAAAACACTGTATTTAAAACTGATTACATATAAGTATAAAATATAAATAAATACATACGATTTTGAGGAATACTCTGATATGGAGTGTACTCAGTCATCTCCAGTATTACACTGAAGATGATAATCTCCACACCTGATTCACTCTTGATTGTACACAAGTGTTATTAGCAATCTAAGTGTAAACCTAGTATTCAAATAACTCTGAATAGCCCAACATTTCACTCAATAACACTTACCTTGATAAAACTAACAATTAAACATCCATGAAATTCACCTCATTATTCCATTTAACTATTCATTTTTTAAATTAACCACAACTTTTTGATTGTTGATTAAAAATTGAATAAAACAATAAATTAATAGTTTTTAAAACAAGCTCTGACTTTTTCTTAATTTAATAGTACATTACACCATCTAGTGCGGAAAGTAGCATATTGCATGCGAGTGTGGTGTTTACACCCGAGCGACAGCGAGGATAGTAAAACCACACAAGCAAAGCAAAATGCAGTTTTTGCACGAGTTGCGTACCGTACTTTATTTACGATTGATGGATTTTTATAATAAATACAGAAAAAAATATTTAATAAACTTCCTGTATGTAAGTTCGTATTATTATTATTTTTTTTTTTTTTTTGATAAAGATGGCATTAATTCATTAGTTGTATTTTGTGCCGAATTAATTATTTTGGGACGCGTATTATTCTCCTCATTTTCGTCATAATTACTTAAATCACTCATTGTTTTTCACTAAAAACTCGATATAAACAGTTACTTTAATTAAACTAACAGCAAATTAGTTTTTGTTAAATGTAAACAAACTCGCTAATCGTGCGTTGAAGTGAAAATTCTTATTTTTTTCTACACTAGGGCGAAAAAAAGAAGAATTATGAACGCGCATGCTCAATGAATACAACTACGAAAAGAACCACTTTCTTCGCATCGAAACAGAGATAAAATGTTTATATTTCGTATCAATCGTAGATAAAAATAATAAAATATGTAAGATTAAACTCACCTCTTTTAAACATAAATGCCTCATTTCGTTTCATTCACCTGTTGAAAAAGAAAAAAAAAATACGAAATTGATAAAACTATAATATAAACAGATTGCATAATATAAAAAAATAGGTATATTTGGTGGTCGTACAGATAAGACCTCTTTCTCTTATAGATTAGATTTATTTGTTTAAATCTCTAATAATGTTGACTCTTTGAATTTAATTAATTTTCAACTAAGTTTAATTACTTCTAGACTTTCTAATTTGGTTGTGATTCGCCGACGGCCGACGAAATACTTAATGATTTAAACTAATTAGCTTCAATTAGGTGAGTTATTGACTAAATTTAAATAAACGTAAATACTGCAGCAAGAAATAATATATAAAAATATACAATTTTTTGTGAGTGAGAGACACCAAGGGATGTGCCACGCAAAAAATCGGGCCCCTGATGAGTCGGACGCGACGAAACGATGCAGGACATGGCGTAATGCCGAGCCAACATCTTTGTGACGCATAGTCTAATGTTGGAACAGTTCCTATGTGCCATTGTTGCGTGGCACATCCCTTGGTGTCTATCACTCACACAAATTTTGTAGCTAATTGCAGTGTGCAAACACAGTATTTTTATCGCTAATATATATAGGTATATATATATATATATATATATATATATATATATATATATATATATATATATATATATATATATATATATATATATATATATATATATATACCTATATATATATATTATATATATATATATATATATATATATATATAATATACACTCGTATATATTATTAAGTATATCTGACAACACTAATATGAGTGTAAATAAATTATTTTTAAAATGTCTGTGTGCGCAGACGCTTGAAACCTAATTAGTTAATGACATTACTTTTTAGGGTCCGTAGGCCAAACCAAGGACCCTTATATTTTCCTGCGTGTGTCTGTCCGTCCGTCCGTCTGTCGCCTGGTCTCACAGCTACACCTTCCGTCCGATCACTTTGAAATTTGGCATATATGTGTATAGTACCTACCCACACATTTTAAAAATATGACGACTTAAAAAAATTAGTTTTCAAACAAATTAGGGTAAAAAAAACTTAAGGGTTAAAAAATATTTTTTTTTATTATATGAAAGGGTAGGTACGTTGAGCTGATTACAAAAATATAAAATTTTTGGTTATAAGCTTTGACAGGACGAGTGTAGGCGTATTTGAAGTGGGTGTGAAAAGTCTCTTTCTATCTCGCTTATGTAAAGTACGAAAAATCTGAAAAAATTCCTAAACATTCTTTGACCAAAAGTATAGATATCACTTTTTTGAAATTTCCAGACAATTTTTTTTTTTTTTTTTTTTTTTTTTTTTATTGACAAAATACTTTTTTTTATAATTACATAATATGCTCTTTTCGATGTATTTATATATGTTTATAGTCCGGGTCAGTGGTAAAAAATACTTTATCAGAAGTTTGTTTATGTGTTTTGAGAATATCAGACCCATAGGATAGTTCAAAGTAAGCTAGTATTTTTAGTATTTTAAAAAGTACCATCAATAGGTACTACTTAAACAATACAGTGTTGCCTACGGACCCTCGCTGTGTGCTGACGGGCACACACTAGACCTGTTTATTTGCACGCTATCTCCTGGACTATGAGGAAATTCTAGTTTATGAGAAAATCGCAATGGACTAGATGTTGGGTTCGATTTCTCACTGGGAAGGAATCGTTTTTAATTAATGTATATTTTTGATCAAATTAAATGAAAACGCGAAATCCCGGAATATCTGGCAAATTTATCATGTATCGTTGGAATAATTATTTTATTTACTTTCATATAAGAAGATTTACTGCGATTTGTATCCTTAAGGCTATACCGCCCATTGAGGTTAGAAAAAACAGTAAAATTAAAATTTTATTGGTTCTAAACCAGATATCAAAAATCTAAGTGCAGGCTTCATTCCCAATTTTAATTCTGCACAATTTGAGTCCTATTTCAACTTTCTATGATAAATAGTACAGGCGCCATTTCAATACACTCGTATTTTTTGTAGTAGGGAGTTGAAATAGGGCTCAAATTGTGCAGAATGAAAATTAGGAATGAAGCCTGTACTTAGATTTTTGATTTCTTGCTTAGAACCAATAAAATTTTAATTTTAATAAAATTTTAATTTAAATAAAATTTTAATTTTAATGATTTGCCTAACCTCAAAGGGCGGTAGAGCCTTAAGCTTAGCTGTTCAATCAACTCTTACGTTCAAATTGTCTTACACAAGATAGTATATTCGGTCCTTTATTATTTCTTATATTTATAACGTCTCTAAAAGTCTTTTATCCGGTTTAGATCTTGAGCTGTATGAATTGTTGACACTTTATAGCATAAATAGTTGGTTGTTTTGACTGAGATTTTTTGGTACCACTTCATAGAGTACAGCATTCACTCTTACAGTGGCGTAGCTAGACCATTGAGGGCCCCCCCCCCGCAAAATTTTAGGAGGCCCCTCGCCCAAGAAAATCGAGGAGCAAAAAAAAAAAAAAACCTCTTGCTTTCAGGATTGGGGGCCCCCCTCGACGTTGGTACATGGATAGTAATTTCAGTTGTTACTGGATTTGGGGGCCCCCTAGCACTGGGCCCCCCCCGCAATGTGGACCCGCGCGTTAGTTACGCCACTGGACTCTTACTAAGTTAACACGCATACTGAAGATGACATTGTAAGTCGAAACGCGTTTGTAATTATAAAAAAATTGTGGTGGTTTTTTTCAACCTCTAGTCATAATTTTATAGCATAACATGTAATAACTGTACTTACCTAAATTTGATTTAATCTTTTACTCGAAATATATTTTCGTTGAAATTCTTCAAGTTTGCTCGTAGAAATTGTTTCTTTTGTTTGTAATTACTTCGAACCGTTCAAATAATTAATTCTATGTAATGATAACAAACTATGTTTTATGCAACACTGACTTATATATTTCCGACAACGCGTATGTCTTCATTAAGTTTATGTAACCTTCACTATATTTACAAAGCGACGGTTAAAGTAATGATAGTAAAGTGTTAAATGTATGTAATTTTTTCGAAAGAAAAGAAAATGTATATACGCGAATTTGATTATTTAGTTATAATTTTATAACAAAATAATCAAAAAATTTTTTTACTAACAAAACAATTTTTTTTCTATATCACAAAAATTATCTTAGTTAATATTTTTATATCTATGTACTAACTATCAACTTTAAAAAATAATTTTCCAAGTCTCTCGCTTAATCAATTTACAATTTGCTCTATACGATCAAATCCAATTACTGACCTTTATAATTTACAATTTACGATAAGATAACAATATATTAAGAAGTCTTTCACTTTAAGAAAAATTATTAAAAAATGTATATATATGGTAATAAGTGTACCACGGAGATAACATAGTTGTATTTTACGAATAAATTTAAGAAAATAAATTCTAACGAGATCTTTTTATAATGAACAAATACAATTCCCAATCAATTTTTATAATTGTATTTTTTTGAACGAGTGTTTTGTTTTGTAATATCGAGATGAAACGGATTATTATCCGTGATAAAATTATGTCTGACAATACATTATAAAAAATAAAATAATAATATAAATCCACTGTGGATTTAATTAGAGTTTATCTTGTCTATTATCAGTTTAATCTCTGCTAAACCAATAATTTAGATGTCAAGTACAGAGTTTATATCAATTGTCTATTAAATAAAAAAATAAAAAATATATATTTAATTTCAAATTGGGAAAATGGAGTATTTTGTATTACTACGAATTGTTCTTGTCTTTTTATTATCTTTATTTCCGATTCGATAGAAAACTATCATTAGAGTAAACCAAATAATGTGGCATCACTTCTCCTAAGGACATAAGCACCCACTTAAAAAGGATTTATTTTTAATGCTACTTTTAAATGGGTGAAATTGGGTTAGGGGGGGGGGGGGGGGGAGAGATAAAATACTCTGCCAATTAGTGTGGCACATAGCTTCTTCTTATTTGGTATACTTTAACGATCGTATGCTTTTACAACCTATGCTATTGCCAAATTAATTTAATTTTCCCCGGTTTTTAAATCTGTCAAATTTTGTATATTGCATCCGAGCTTAATCTGAGACAAATTAGATAGAAGGTACATGTTAGTTTCTATAAAAGTTTTGACTCACTTATGATAAAATTTACTGATAAATTGTAGTGATAGGAACTTGGTATATTGTAACTTAATAATGTGGTGAGTTTTTGGCAGATTCATTTTCCACTCTGCATTTTATTTACCACTATTATATTGCCAAGTTACATTATCACTTAGTCTTTTAATATATTTTTTGCTTCCGAGCTTAACGAAGGTAACGGAAGCTATGTGATCGTTCTGAAGAACGAAAAATGTTTAGGTCTTCGATTCCAAAAATTCCAAGACTGAAATCCGTTTCTGACATCAGGGAACATTTTTGGTTCGTTGTCTGTCGGTCGGTCTGTCGTTCAATTTTTGCGAACTAACATATCTTTTAAACTACACATCCGATTTTAATGAATTTTTTATGGTAGGTTATAATTAGCTCATTGTTGGTCCCATTATAAGTATCTACCTTTTTCGCTCATTTGTTTCTCTTCCACAGGCACACAAACATACATTTATTTACACCTATAGCTTCAAAATGACTTCACTGATTTGTATGAAACTTTTATAGTTTATCGAATATATCCCGCAGATAGCCCCAGATTAATTTGAACCGTCTGCGCTCTTTAACTTTTGCTAAATTCATACTTTAATTTGTGTAAAAAAATCCAAACAATTTTAACAGTTTAAAAAAAACGGGGGAAACGATTAATCAAATTAGACAATAATGGCTGAAACAGTTATTAAATCAATAAAGTACGTGATAGGATGCGAGGAAGATATGTGCCACACCAATTGGCAATCTATTTTTTTTTACATGTATTAAAGTATTAATGTAGCATAATTAAAAGAGCGTAGACGGTTGAAATTAATTAATCCGGGGCTATCTGCGGGCTTCTTTCGACAAAACATCCGAATTTCATAAAAATCAGATAAGTACTTTTGAAGGTATAGGTGTAAATAAATGTATGATTGTGCTCATGTGGAAGAGATACAAATGTGCGCAGAGGGTTGAAACTTATATGGGACCAACAATGGGCTAGTTATGACCTAACATCCGAATTGCATTGAAATCGGACGAATATAGTTTTTAAGATATTTGTTATGTTGGTTCGGAAAAATTGAGTGACAGACAGACACGGAACCAAAAATGTTTCCTGAAGTCTGAAACGGATTTTTATCTTGGATTTTTTTAAAATTTGACACATCAAACATTTTCGTTCTTCAGAAGGATCGCATAGCTTACGTTGCTTTCCGTAAGCTCGGAAGCAAAGGTAATCAACTCAAACCCTTAAGAATTTAAACGTTGAAATTTCGGAAAAGGCTTCTTAAATGTATAAGAAAATCGGCCGTCCACTGGGTGAAATAGTGTAGGGACAGGTAAAAACGAAGGTTACGAAGGTTCCTCGTAACCTAATTCCTCGTTAATGCGACGACTGGACCGACTATAGCCACGGGGGCGTATTAGGCTTGTCCCACTGGATCCGCTCGTCTCATCTCATCTCAGCTCAGACTTAAACGAAAAAAATAAAACCCATGTATTTAAATGAAAACCCACACACTGCGTCCGCTCAGCTCCGTTCAGTCCGACCTCTTTCGCTCGGCGAGAATATTTTGCCGGACAATGCGGAAGGCGGAAGGTTCGCCCAGGCGCACCAGGCTGCCTGTGCCCTTTTCCCACCTTCCCTCCTCTAACTACAGTAAAGAACTTACCTCAAAGTTACCGCCGGCCGTTCTTTTTGAGGTATGGCTCTTCTCCACTCGGTGTCTTTTTTTTTTTTTTTTTATAACAGGTTCTATCACAGTTAAAAGCTCAATCATTTTTTTGTAACTCTTACGAAAATAACAAAAATCTTCTATTTTCTTGTTTAAACCTTTCAAATAGAGTGTGAAACTCTCCTTCTTCATTTCTGGCAGCATTTATGCACCCAAAATATGTTTTTCCTTATCCCTTGTTTAGCCGCAAGAACCGTATAACTATTATAACAGCTTCTTCCTTACCACTACTACTACTATCAATAATACCACTCATGTCGAAGCACACCAGTAGATAACTGAGACAAGACTGGAATAAAAATTAGAACTGCATTAAAAAGTTGAGCAGTCTGAGAGGAAGCAGTGTGCAGAAAACTGCCGGACCTGAGTGGAAGGATCGGAACTGAGATGAGCGGATCCAGTGTGGGACAAGCCTTGTGGGACTTCTCTCAGGTAAATGGTTGGAAACTTTTTGACCTGTATTTTAGCTGTGATTATTGGCCGAAAGGCGTACGTAACTGAGAAGCGAGGCCTAAATTATAAAAGAGAAATTCTACTTGCAATTCATTATTTTTAATCTATCCATTATTTAATCTATCTATTCATTATTTTTAATTTCTATTTATTTGAGGGTCATTTAGGGTTTAATGATAAAAGAAGTCATCAACCACTATTGCTTACGAGCTTACCAAAGGTAATGGAAGCTATCGTGAACTTATTTTGTCTCTGATTTTAAAAATTCCTAGACAGAAATCCGTTGTTCCGTGGTTTCGTGTCTGTCCGTCGGTCTGTCGCTCAATTTTTTTTTAACCTTTATATTTTAGAAACTACTCGTCCAATTTTAATGAAATTTGGATGGTTTGTCGAAAATATAGGCAGCATAGCCAGCCCCATATTAATTTTAACCATCCTTGCACTCTTTGAATATTGCTGACAGTTTTACAATTTAACCTTCGGGCGGGCGCGTAGTATTGGTTAGCAACAGCGGGCGCGCGGCGGCATTTACACCGCTTTTGTTTCCTTCCATATTTGATGCTTGTAGGTCCTTATTTTTGTGGAAATTAGTTTTTTCAATAGTTAGTAATAATAAAACATTCATTTTGAAAAAAGTTTTATTGAACAAATTTTTTATAAAAACAAATTACACTTATACGCATAACTAAACATTTTTTTCAGAATTGTCGTAAAAAATAAAAACGCAGCCTTAACACTTTCTCTGCTATCCTGGTATTGTATTAAATATGTATATGTAATTAGAAAACTTAACTCTTATAAATAATCAAATTCTTTCGCATAAGAATGAAGTAAACAAAAAAAAATATCTCTAATATTTACTCCGTACTGACGTTTGTAGTAGAGCTTGTCGATGTTCAAACAAAAGTAAGGGCGACCCGCTCACGTTCTGGGTATATCGATGGTTTTATTAAACCTAGGAAATAGTAATTGGAGAATACCTAAAAGAGCTGATAAGCTGGAACACTGTAAAATCACAGGGGGTGTGCTTTTCCAAAATGGCGGTGTAAATGCCGCCCGCGCGCCCGCCCGAAGGTTAACAACTTAAGGCCCGGGATTATTTCGGTAGTCAATTTTTTAAAATATACATAAAATATTCACTTACGTACAGAAGGGAAATGTAGGGAACTAGGGGGTTTTTAAGGGTGGGGGATTCTTTCAGAATAGCTAAAAATCTTCAAAATGGTTGAATTAACACATAAGACACAAAGTTAACAAAGTACACAGTATTAACACATAAGTTCACAAAGTAAGAAATTCGAACTTAACAATTTCCTATCGTTTCGATTACGCGATGTTGAAACGCATTGTGAAACAAAATGTTTTTTTTAATTCCAGCACATAGTAACCATTTAAAACGTATGATATCCCAAACATAGTAGTATCCCTTTATACGTTTAATTTCTAGTATAATCTACAGTACATAAATTTCAATATCTAGTGTCCCACTCTACTTCTAATTTAATATCTAGTATTCCAATATACTTTGAGTTTGATATCTAGCATCCTGCTGTACTTAACCCTAGAATGACCCGACATATTTTTTTTACGTAAACTCCACACAGGGGTCAGAGAGACCCCAATTAATTAATGGGCTAAATTAATTAATTAGACATTTTGTTTTTCAATTATTTATATATTTTTGTAAATATAATTTGTCATACTAAAAATACCATTTAATTTTGACCAAAACAAATAAGGATTTTAAAATTAAATAGTATACATATATATTTTCATCAATATTTTTTTTTAGAAAAATTTGTACTTTAAAATATTGTGTTCGTTAGATTAGGTTAATATTTTTTATTTATATATATATTAAGAGTTGTTTTACAGAAAACAGGAACAAAAATGATAATAAAAATTATAGATTTTCTTACATACTCTGTCAAAGTTAAGCATTTTTGGCCTTAAATCCTTACTGTGATCCACTAAACCTTCAACTTAAATGAAGTTATATACGTCTACTAATAGTAATAAAAGTTTTATTTTGGAACTTTTCACAGTCTTAAACATTTTAGCAGCCCCCCCCCCCCAAAAAAAAATAAAATAAAAAATAAATAAGTTTTTTAATACAATAAAAAAATATGACAGTTAACAGTGGTATATAAAACAATTACGTTAATGGCCCACAGGGGTTTATGGGACCCCAACTCTAACTATAATGAATACTGAAAGAAAACTAAAGCTAATAACTTGAAAATGAGTTTAGTGAATTATATTGTTTTATTGCAAATATTTCTTTCATTATTATCATTAAAAATTTTTTACATTTACTATTCTTGAGAGAGGTAGAAATTGTTTTCATAATTTCTACAATTATTAAAATTCAAATGTTTATTATTTCTAATTTTACTTGTTTTATTGCAAATTATTCATATATTATAATCATTAAAGATTTGATTTTTATAAATGCTTTATTTATTCATTTATTGAACTTTTGAGCCTTAGGGTGAGTTCAAATATCGTGATTTTACTGATTATAATCACTGTATCAGTCATTTAAGCTAATGCAATGTAATTCAATGTATAACTGATCAAGTGTCATGATCATGATCATAGTGATCACAGTGTTTGAACTGTCCACTGCAGTGGACTTACAAATTTTACATTTACATCTGGGATCTTACAGTTGAGTCTGAATGTCCACTATAATAGACATTTTATATCTCAGTCATCTAGGGAGTCATCATATGAGTCATCTAGGGGTCAATAGGAATTGACCCTTTAAAAGAAAAAAAATTACAATGAACAGAAAAAAATCGGGTGCGAAAGGGTTAAGTTTGATATCTAGTATACTACTGTAACTGTACTTTAAGTGTAATATCCAGTATCCCACGGTACTTTAAGTTTATTATCTAGTATGGCATTGTAGTTTTAGTTGTAGATTCTACTATTCTAGATATTATACCAACTGTACCTGGATTTTAGTCTTGTTGAACGCAGGTATGAGTCGTATTAGAAGGAGGGAGGTATGAGTGGCTAATCCCGGCTACAGCTCTCTGTTAACTGATAGCGCGGAGAGGTATCAGCCGTGCACTTTCATATCTATTGTAATTGTTTACTCAGCAAGTTAACATTTTCAGAAAAGCTTTCACGTCATGTAGTTTTAGGACTCGAACCATAAGAGGATGATTTAAGGGGGTAGAGAAAGAAGTTTAAACTCAGCCCCAAAGCTTTGTCGAAAATTGAAATTTTTACTCCAGGATATTGCGTGCAAAAAAAGTGTGACTAACATCAAGCTAGAATTTTGGTATACAAATCTTTTAGCGCCTTTTAAGAATATGTGGTCGGCTAAGTTCGTCTGCGGGACATAGCTTGGCAATAGGCGTTTGAAAAACAAACCGGTGGAGAGCGGCCATGTCTCACCAATTATGATGGGCAATATGATTTTCATGATCCTGAGTACAGAATTAGTTAGTAGACCAAAAATCAAGTTGATGTTAGTTTGTCCCTTGACAGGCGACCACATTGAATTTTAGTAATATTTGAATAACTAACCTATCAAGTGTGAAAATAACATCAACTTGATTTTTGGTCTACTAACTAATTCTGTACTCAGGATCATGAAAATTATACTGTCCACCATAATTGGCGGGACATGGCTCCTCTCCAGGGCCGTACCTAGGTGCTCTTGCGTACATGGCAAACCCGTAAAAGTGCGCCCCACCGGGGGGTCCGGGGGGTATGGAATACCCCCCAGGGGAGAGGGGGGTTCGGGGGGCCCCCCGGAAAATTTTTGGAATTTTAACGTCAGTAAAACAAATTTTTAAGCAATTCTGGCTCTAAAAGTTAAAGTAATTTTTTTGTTTTCGCTACTAGAAAGTACTATTTAACACGTAAAAAAGTACCATTTAAGTATTATTTAACTCGGTCAACTTTTTCGGTTCAAGGTTAAATGGTTGATATAAAAAGTTTATTTAGATAAAACATCAACTGTCATTTCACTTTTCACCACAGCAAATATGAAATTATAATTTAATTAAGTACAATACTGAACGGAATAGTACATTACGAGTCGAGTGCGGAAAGTAGCATTTTGCATGCGAGTGTGGAGTTTGCACCCGAGCGATAGCGAGGGTAGTAAAACCACACGAGCAATGCAAAATGCCGTTTTCGCACGAGTTGCGTACCGTACTTTATCTACGATTGTTAGATTTAAATAATAAATACAGAAAAAAATAAACTTGCTGTATGTAAGTTCGTCTCTCTCTCTTGATAAAGATGGCATTAATTCTTGAGTTGTATTTTTTGCCGAATTAATTATTTCTGAAGGAGTAATATTCTTTACATTTTCGTCAAAGTCACTTAATTCACTCATTGTTTTTCACTAAAAACTCGATTTAAACAGTTACTTTAATAAAAGAACAGCAAATTAGTTTTGTTAAATGTAAACAAACTCGCTAATCGTGCGTAAAGCTGAAAAATTCCTCTTCTTTACCGCGCTAGCGTGGTAAAGAAGGGGAATTCTCCAGAACTATGAGACGCGCATGCGCAATGAATACAAGTACGGAAATAATCACTTTCTACGCATCTAAACAGAGATATAATGTTTATATTTCGTATCAATCGTAGATAAAAATACTTACAATATTACAAAAAGTAAGTTGATATTTACAATATTGACATCTTAACTTTATTTCTTAAGTAAAAAATACTTTTTACACAATGAGTACTTTAAATATATAATAAGTAGAATTACATTTTTTTAGGGCATTTACATAATTATATTGTATTGTTATTCATAAATGTTGTTACTGAATACATACAAATGTAATTACAATTTTCAAAAAAGAATATTCCTTACCTTTTTAATCATTATATTAAAAAAAAAAAATTCAACACTCGTTGGTTGTGAACCCTTTATTTGATTATTTTTTATATGTAAAAACTATTAAACGTTTTATTTCTTTCGTATTTTCGGTATCATAAGTGTTCTTACTGTTTAAATAATTTAAGGTGGTGTTAATAAATTGAGTAATTTTCGATATGGGTGATTGCATTGAGTTTATTAATTACACGTTTTTTCACACTTTACTTGTTTAAACTAGTATTAAGAAATAAGGGTGCCGCGAGAAACAGTTAACCAAGCTGGGGTGCCACCATTAGGAAAAGGTTGAAAAACACTGCCCTAGCCGCTAGGGGCTGGGGCGGATACGCCTTGCGGCAACGCTAGGCCCTAGCGTTGCCAATATAAACATGAATCGCACGCCACCGCGCTAAGCGCAATGTCACAATGTGATTAATGTTCATCATAAAAACTCGAATTGACAGCTCACACAACCGAAATTATACCTTAGTATAAAGTTTTCATTTTGACCAATCTTACCAATCAAAAAATGGTTTTCCTCTTCTCCATTTTGCGCCCTTCTCAAACCTGCGCCCGTGGCAAGGGCCACCTTCGCCACAGCCTCGGTACGGCCCTGCTCCTCTCCACCATTTTGTTTTTTTAAAATGCCTATTGCCAAGCTATGTCCCGCAGACGAATCTAGCCGACCACATATTCTTGAAAGTCGCTAAAAGATTGACTTGTATACAAAATTCTAGCATGATGTTAGTCAGACACTTTTTTGCACGCTATCTTCTGAAATATTTTGGAAATGCTTAATTTTTAGGACTATTAAGGTAGGATTTTTTTAAATTTAACCCTATAGAGGGGAGGGGGTTAGTCAACTAAGGAGAAATAGTAAAATAGAGAGGGGGGTCAACTCCACTCCAAACCCTACAAGAATAAATAAATTAAGAAATATTTCTCCCAATGACGTAAGGACTTATCAACTGACAAATTACTGAAAATTAAATTTAACTCATTATTATTTTCTCATATAAAGAGAAAGTATTGTGGTGGCGTGAAATTTCGATTTTGAGATTTGATGGATTTATACATTTTGTCCGTCTTTCTGTCTGTCTGTCGTCTGTGCAGACGCTTGGAGCCTAAACTACTGGGCCGATTTTGACGAAATTTGGCATACATGTTCAGAAAAATCATACCCCGAGGTTAAATTGAGAAATTAATTTTACTTCCAAATTTGGGGGCGCTAACTCCCAAAAATTCTGAAATACGTGAAAAAGAATTATTTCTTCAAAACGGTTCCGACGATTATGAGTAAAAAGTTGTAAAATGTAGTCTATTTAAATACGAAACTAAAGATACAAGCCGTTTTCTCGGGGAATATATAGTTTCTGAGAAAATAACTTTAAATGCGGACGAAGAGAGCCCGGGTTCGATTCCCTGTCGAGGAGAAGTGATTTTTATAATAAATTTTGATGAAATGTTCAATAATAATTAAATGTACTTAGAAAACAAGAACATTAAGAAATGAAAAATACTGGGCTAAGTAATTAAGAACTCATATGGCAAAGTTTGTCTGAATTGTCTCTGACCGATTTTAACCTTTGAAATAATTAATGCAAGATAGGGTGACCAAATCGTCAACTGGAAAAAACGGGACACCTCACGTTCGGGACCCAATCCGGTGTGTATGGAATACCCCTAGGGTTAAGGGGGGGGGGGGGTGGCGACGGGCTAATACAAGCTGAGGGTTGTCCACTATTATAAAAGTCCGTTATATTAGAAATAATTATTTTAAATATAATAATGGAAAAGGGCGTACGTCTATAAAACGTACATTAGTCAGCTATTAAAAGTGCTTATTTATACATAAAATAAAAGATACCATGAAGATTTTTGAGAATATCTACCATAACAGAACAGGATGGAGGGTCCTGGGTCGGGCGGAATTTTATAGTAACCTCTTCTGGTGAGGTTCTAGTGTGCTAAGCCGTTTCCCCAGCCATCTTTAAAACCTACTTCTTTTCTAATACAAACTAGTAAAAGTTACAACAGTCCATTTTGAAATTGTATAGCACTTAAAGAATTGCAGTAAGGGTCTTCACTCCTATCATGTCCACTGAATGTTCGAAAGCGAAAATATTTTCTTTCAGTAATGCCATTATGGGCGGAGATTGCAAACACATATTGCCATACCTTTAAAAAATCTTATAAATGATCCTCAAACAGAAAGGGTTTTTAGTACGCAACGTAAATACGGGACATTTTGGCGTCCCTGGAAACTTTTTCGGGACACCTGGAATGTTCGTGAAAAAACGGGACAATCCCGTTTTTACGGGACGGTTGGTCACCTTACTCTATACAGTCCAGTGTAATAGATCATTTTATTGTGCCATTTCTATTATTCTTTATAATTTATTTGTGTATTTTAAATCACTCTGGACTAGGGAGTTGAAGTAAACAATTAATTAAAACAATAGTCCAAGAAAAATGTTTAATTCCATTTATTTAACTATAATATTAAGCCTAGTCCACATCAGTAGGCACAACAGGAGGTTGCGCAACATGTCTATAGACATCTGCTGAGACCGTCTATTGTCTAAGTCTAGCGTCCACACTGTAGACATGTTGCGCAACGTGTCTACCATTTCGAATGGAAAACCATAGACATGCTATTTTTGGTCTAGCAACGAGACCGTAGACGCCGATTGTCTAGCCGATGTCTATAGACAAATCGCTAGACATGTCTCTGAGACCAAAATCGCGCAACATGTCTACTAGTGTGGACTAGGCTTTAAATACATATTATTATTAAAATTACTATCTGTACATTTTTTCTTTTTTAAATTATTGTTTATAATTTTTCTTTCGTATATATACATTGTTTTACACTTATGACCTAATATTTTCACATTTTGACCTAATAAGTTTTAATTATACCCTTATTACGTTATGGTACAATGAGTTACATCTCCATTTTGCTTTTATCTACATGAGTATAAGTTTGGAGTAGATTTGAAATCCATCCTCTCCCAGATGTACCATCTAGAGCAATTTCATATTTGCATTTTTCCATTTTATTTTTGAAAAATGGTAAATTCATGATTTTTTGGGAAATTAAATATTCTATAAGAAAACTTTCAATTACATATGATATGAGGAAATTAACAAAAACTGCAGCTAATACGATGAATCGAAATTCGACGGGTGGTAATGCCATTATAAATAATTCCTGTATCCGGGTACCAGGATATGTGGTTAATAATCCTGTGAGCACACTCATAAATATTATGGCTATCGAATATAAATAGTTTGTATACAAGGGTCTCCTGTAAGGGTAACCTTTTGAAAATACAATGCCTGATATGATAACTTGGAATATGGAGATTGCAAAAACCGCGTAATTTTTGTACGAGTACGTTATCATAAACTCGTTTGCTTGAGTTAAGTTCTTATCAATCGGTCCGTCAACATACCATGGAAACGTTTGGATCCAAAAATACATTATAAATTGAAAAATTATAAAAATTAACATGTGGATCATAAGTGATAAGATAGGTATAAAACTTAACAATTTCATAGTCGGTGTCTGGGAAACAATTTTCCCTTCGTACGCATTAGTTAGACCGAAAAATAAAGAGAATATAATGACTAAAAATATATCTTCCCAGATAAATTCCAAGTCGGAAAGATTGGAATTGAATCCGTAGCTTATCAATGCAGATGTTAATTGGATATAACCGTAACATAGAATGAATTTAATTAATCCAAAGGAAGCTATGAGTGACGCTCTTCCTTCTCTGATAACAGTTGGGATGCAGGATATGTCTTCTTTAGCTGAAGATAAGGGTGATGCAACTGATGCTTCAGCTTGAGATAGTGAGACGCCCACATTTGCTGCTTTTAGTGCAGCACAATCGTTGGCCCCGTCTCCACACATTACTGTAACATCAATTTATCAGATTATAATAATGTATGCAATAAAATTCCTTTCTACAAGTATGCGATAATACGTTCAAAGAAACGGTGTGTATGAAAAGTGGAAAATTTGTCAGCTTTACAACGATACCAAACACTTTGTTCTAGCATTTATACTTTTAGAGCAATAAGTGTTTTTATATAAGAAAATGTATGCGATCTTAAAAATATCATAAAATTTGATCTTGCGGGAGAACGGTTAAGATTTGACCCATGGTTTATATAGAGTTTTTTGTGGCCCATAAGACGTAGAACAACCTACTTCATTTTTTCACATATAACGCCAGTCACCCTGTATAGAGATTGTCGATGTACACAAGTTCGTTATAAGAAGATTCGATTTTAATTACTATTATCATATTTAGTTTTGGCTCCCTCAGCGATAACACATACCTACGCAGTATCCTATAGCTTGTAATTCCGTTATCACTTGTTGCTTCTGCCTGCTAGTCATCCTAGCGAAAACAGCTGTTCTCACTAATATTTGTGGTAGATATTCTTCATACTGTCTCTTAACGATTTCCCACGCTTTCCCTGATAAAGCCAACTTATATGGTCTAGAATTTCGGCCTTCTTCTGATTTTTTTAAATTCACCTGTAAAATTCAAATAAGATAACAAAAACACATATATCACTTATAACCAAGGATCTTATATAAAGCGGATGTAATGTTAAGAAGGGGTTTAAGGCAAAAAAGTGACCCCATGAAGGTAAGAGAAATTGGAGAAAAAATCATACTGCGCATGCTCCACGACCTTTGAACTGGGACAAATTACCTTTTTTAACAGGTTATAACCTGACAACTATAAACAAATTCTTGGTAACCTATAACCAAGAGGAAGGTAATTTGTCCCATTGGAGCTAACATTTTACATATCTTCATGGGGTCACTTTTTTGCCTCAACCCTCTATCCCCTTTATATAAGATCCTTGCTTATAACAGGTAAAACACAGAATTAAATTGAAGTATTGCAATTTTTATTGAAATTACTATATTTACCTGTTGAAAGGTTATTTCATCAGAACTTTTGCTTGTTGTGCAGACCAATTTGTCACCTTGCTCACTTATTTCCAGTAATTCTTCATTTGTTTCTATAATTTTACATTCTCGAGATACACAAACTGCAGTTTGCATGTTGTCTCCTAGAAAAATATGGGTAAAATTTAAAACACATTTTTATAGTCAAAAAGTCTCCCCCCCCCCCTCTTAACTTTTGAACAGTTTGAGATAAATTGATGAAACTTGGGGGATCTGCACCATGTAAAGGGAAGTTTGTTTTCATGCAATTGTGTACTAGGGGCAAACACCCACTTTGCCCCCAGGCCACCTAAGTTCAAAATTTCAAATTAGAGTGTATATTTTTGACAGCATATTTGAATTCTATGGTGAAAAATAATAAAATTATACTTGAAACATTTTAGGGGGGCAAAGACCCCCAAAAAATAGTAAAAAAAAACACTTATATCGTTATAAAATCTAAACGGTTTGAAATAAAGTAATGAAACTTGGGGGATATGTACCATGTAAAGGGAAGTGTGTATTCATCTACTCGTGTACTAGAGGCAACCACCATTTTACCCCCAGGCGCTAAAATCTACCATTTTAATTCTTTTGCCCCATATAGGGGGCAAAATGTTGTATATTCCTTTGTCCCAAAGCATATTGGACTGAATATCCCTTTGTCTTAATAGGTAGTTAGACTAAGGGATATAAACTCTTCTGTATATTCCCTTTGTCTAAATAACTATTACGACAAAGGGACATTTAGACTAATGTAAAATGGGACAAAGGAATATCACACTTTCGTACCAAAGTACACCTTTGTGTCAAAGTACATTATGGACTAAACATCCCTTTGTCTTTGTAGTAATTAAGTCAAAGTAATTTTTATTTTATTCTAAAAAAAAGATGTGGGAGTAACAATCTAAAGAAGTACCTACCTTAAGGCTCTACCGCCTTTTGAGGTTAGAAAAAACAGTAAAATTAAGTTTTTATTAGGTCGAAGCAAGATATCAAAAATCTAAGTACAGGCTTCATTCCCAATTTTAATTCTGCACAATTTAGCCCTATTTCAACTTCCTATGATAAATAGTACAGGTGCCATTTCAATACAGCGATAAAACTCGTTGTATTGAAATAGTTGTAGTATTTATTGTAGTAGGGAGTTAAAATAGGGCTAAAATTGTGCAGAATTAAAATTAGGAATGAAGCCTGTACTTACATTTTTGATATCTTGCTTAGAACCAATAAAATATTCATTTTAATGATTTTTCTAACCTCAAAGGGCGGTAGAGCCTTAATGTGTTGGGTCATTGAGTTAGAAAATATTTAGTATTTAAAAAAAAACAAGTAAGGCGCGCTTCACGTGAGTACGTGGGGCGATAATCGCCGGTTTCTGTACATTAAAGTTAAAATTATTAAGTGTAATATAATTACACTAATTTTAATAGAAATATTCTTTTTCTACTCTTCAAGACCTTTAAATTGATGTATAACATGTTATGGTAACTAAAACAATGTTTAGTCACCCGCCATATTGGCCGCCATCTTGAAAATTTTAATAATTGCATATTCTTTTTCTACAGTTCAAGACCTTTAAGTTGATGTATAAAATGTCATAATTACTAAGAACTTATTTTAGTCGCCCGCCATATTGGCCGCCATCTTGAAAATATTAAGTGTGAAAAATCCAAAATGTAACCAGTTGTCTCAAATGCCGAGATGCACCTGTGTGCCGAATTTCATGTATCTAGCTATATAGTAGTTTATGAATTGAAACAAGCAACGGACAGACAGACAGATAGAGCCGTTATATAAGGTTTCTTTTTGTACTTTATACAGAAACCTAAAAACGAAATGTATACAGAAAGTTCATTTTAAACTTTTCAAGTTACCGTTCTTTTATTATCCTATCAATAAAGGGCAACTTATTAATAGCCCCTGTAATTCCATTATTACCTGTTATCATCGTAATCTTAAAATTTCCATTTTTTAGTAGATCTATTGTAGGTTTGCTGGCTGCTTTCACTTTGTTCTCGAGAATTAAAAGTCCAAGAAATTCCAGATCAGTTTCTAGTTCTATTCGAGGTGTTTTCTTGATAACTTCAAGTTTGTAAGCTTTTAGATGTCTACATGCCAGAGCAAGAACCCTGTATCCTCTCTTAGTGTATGTTTTTAGAACTTCGTCTAAATCAGCTGGAACTTAAAAAAAAAAATAGATTAATTTAACGTGATTTTAAATAATACATAACCATGTTTTTATAGACACAGTAACATAAAATTTTGCTAAATAATACCATTATTTATTTATTGATAATTTTGTTTGTAGATTAAAATTGAAGATCTCTGTACAATTTGTAGGGATAGAAAAAAGGTACTGGAGTTGTTCCCAGGTTGTTATAATTTATTCAACAAAAATAAACCCCAAGTATGCTTACTGTAGTTTGCTAAATTTGAACTGATAACTGTTAATGAATCTAATTTTCATTCATCTGTTTGTGTGAGTCATTTTATGGGTTAAAATTTATATTAACATCTGGTTATATCAATGCTTAAAACATCAATTTAAATTGGCGTTATTCATGTAAATGTAATAATAACCAAATTAGTGACAATACGAAATAATTGGTTGGTAAAAAATGAATGCAATAATAACTCTTCATGACTTGGTAGACTTTTTACTACGTTTTTATTAGCTTGCATTCTTGTTTGTTTGTTTGATTGTTTGTTTGTTTGTTTGTTTGTTTGTTTGTCCGGTACAAATCTGGCAATCGATTTCTAACTAACATTCCGAATAGCTAGATATTTGAAACTTTTAGCATAGCTCAGAACACGATGACAATGCATTATTTTAATACTTTTAGCCATCTTTCAGCAGAATTTAATTAGTTTTCAGCAAATTTTGCTGTGCGGAAAGTTAGTTCGGAAAAAATCCGCAAGTTATTTTATTTGTTTTGCCATATCCAATATTTACGCTATCTTCATTTTGACGGGTCTCAAATTTGTGATAGATAAACATTGAATGACAGCAAAACAGGAAATATCGATTATATTATTTCAAATATATCGATGGCACGCTTTAGATTTGGTGTTGGGGAGATCCGTTGTACAAAGATTTATCCTTTTATAGGTTTAAGATCAGCTCTCTGGATGGTTGTCATTTATGTGAAGTAAATAAATTTGGAACTATTTTTTTTTCACTAACATTATATATTATAAAATCACAGGGAAGTACTTGCGTCCAAGTACTTTTTAGGGTTTTGTAGAAGATTAAGCATACCCATTATGTAATCATGATTTTATTCTTCGATCTCAAGGGTCCGGGTTCGATCCCCCGGGGGGTCACAATGTTTTTCATCGGTAATAACGACTAGAAAAATTCATTTTTTCAGACCATTTCCATCGCTTCACCATAAGGTATAACCATGAATTATTTCGAAATTTTAGGACCACCCGTTATATAGTGGTTGGGGAGGGGGGAAATTTTTGGGGGAAATTTTGACTTATAAAATTAATAAAGAATGAAAAATTTAAAAAAACAAATATATATTTGAATCCTGCTCTTCACCAGCTTTCATATGATACCCAACTCAAAATTTTAAAACAATAAAATTTTTGGCGACCTTCAAATTTTCGCGCCCAAAATTGGCAATTTTTTAAAATTTGGGATGAACTCCCGGAATTTTCATCGCCCCACAATAAGGCATTAGCATGAATTATTTCGAAATTTTAGGACCAGCCGAAGTATAGTGGTTGGGGGGGGGGGAATTTTTTTTGGGTATATTTTGATTTTTTTACCCAATAAGGAATGCAAAATTTGAAAATGTATATATATCTTTGCGTCCTACTCTTCAGCAGCTTTCATTTGATACCCAACTCAAAATTTTAAAAAAATAAAATTTTTGGCGCACTTCAAATTTTCACGCCCAAAATTGGCAATTTTTTAAAATTTGGGATGAACTCCCGGAATTTTCATCGCCCCACAATAAGGCATTAGCATGAATTATTTCGAAATTTTAGGACCAGCCGAAGTATAGTGGCTGGGGGGGGGGGGGATTTTTTTTGGGTATATTTTGATTTTTTTACCCAATAAGGAATGCAAAATTTACAAAAGCTTATATATATTTGCGTCCTACTCTTCAGCAGCTTTCATTTGGTACCCCACTCGAAAATTAAAAAAAATATAAATTTTTGAGTTTTCAACATTTTTGCGAATTGCGCATGCGCATATTTAATTTTGAACTTCTGTATATTTTTCCTGTGGTTGGGTCAAAAAGTTACACCAGTATTTCAAATTTCAGCTCTTTAGCTTAAACGGTTCGGGCCCTATGAACCAAAGAGCGACGGACAGACGGACACATCACCCTCGGCATAAGGGTTTTGAGAAGAATCTACAAAACCCTAATAACAATAACAATTATATTATCAACATTACATACGATTCAACAGAAAATTTAAAAACGTAGTATATAAAAAGTTCTTTTTATCTTGAAATTATTACTAGGTTTTTATTAGCTTGCATTCTTGTTTGTTTGTTTGTCCGGTACAAATCTGGCAATCGATTTCTAACTAACTTCCCGAATAGCTAGACATTTGAAACTTTTAGCATATCTCAGAACTCGATGACAATGCATTATTTTAATACTTTTAGCCATCTTTCAGCAAAATCTAATTAGTTTTCAGCTTTGCTGTGCAGAAAATTTAAAAATGTAGTATATAAAAAGTTCTTTTTATCTTGAAATTATTAATTTTTAAGAGTATATAAGTGAATACTAATATTTTTAAATTCTCTTGTAAATAATTAAAATTATAATTTTAGTTTTTGTATGAAAAGAAATTTGTAAAAAAAAAACACTTATTTAGTTTTTATGGGATGTATTAGGCATGAATATGACCAGGAGATGGTTGAAATATAGCCAAATGTTAATTTCCTAGTTATGTTTGAAGGTTTAACCCTAAATCGACCCACACAAACAGAAGAATGAAAATTATTTTCACCATCAAGTTAATGAAAATAAGATTCATTAACCAGTTTGAAAATTGGTTTCACTAACCAGTTAATGAAAATAAGTTTCATTAACCAGTTAATGAATATAAGTTTCATTAACCAGTTAATGAAAATAAGTTTCATTAACCAGTTAATGAAAATAAGTTTCATTAACCAGTTAATGAAAATAAGTTTCATTAACCAGTTAATGAAAATAAGTTTCATTAACCAGTTAATGAATAT
Organism: Gerris lacustris; assembly: GCA_951217055.1. Classification (NCBI taxonomy): domain Eukaryota; kingdom Metazoa; phylum Arthropoda; class Insecta; order Hemiptera; family Gerridae; genus Gerris; species Gerris lacustris. The sequence goes on along the minus strand of OX578281.1, from coordinate 73,368,628 downwards.
AAGTTTCATTAACCAGTTAATGAATATAAGTTTCATTAACCAGTTAATGAAAATAAGTTTCATTAACCAGTTAATGAAAATAAGTTTCATTAACCAGTTATTAGTATTCCCATTATTATTTGATTGCTAATTTAATTGATTTTCATTTTGCTTTAGTATGCTCAATATTAATAATGAACATAAATTATCTCTTGTTTATTTTACAAATCAAATCTTGAAAGGACCTCTACATTTTTACATACCCTTGTACTTTAGATGCCCTTTACATGCATATTTTTACATATCATTGTACTTTTAATGCCTTTTTTCCTAAATAAGTTGCCCATAGTTTAATTTGCAGTAAAATGTTGTCCTAAATAACTCTCTTATAACTGCAATTAGGATTTTTTTTTTTTTATCATATTAATGTTACGTCTAAAAAAGAAGGAATTTCATTGATTAACTTTGCTTGTACAGTTATGTAAATTATTTGCTTTTTTCTTAGGGGGTAATTAAGATTTTAATTTTTCTTCCAGTTTTGCAAACCTTTGAAGGCTTTTTCATATTGCTGTTTGTATTTAATTATTATAATTTGAACTGCATATAATAGTTATTTATGCACCTAGGGAGTAAAGTAAGCTATTATTCCCTGAGCGAAAATGTTGGTTCTTGAGGCGAAGCCGAAGGAACCATGGTCCCTAAATCCCGAGACGAAGCCGAGGGAGATAATTATCGCGAAGGGAATAATGGCACTTTACTCACGAGGTACATACAATATTTTATCTCCAGTAGGAAGACAATACACATTTTCGTCCATTGCACAGTTTTTATTTATTATTTTAATAAATAACAATAATTATTAGCACTTTTAATAGCAGATATAAGAGATTCAATATTAAAAACAAATAAGAATTGGAATTAAACTCAAATAGAAGGTTATTTAGATGCAGGTTATAGACAAAGATAAACATGGTCAAAAAAGCGCAGTGCCGCCAACCTGATTTCAACAACTTTATAACATTAGCCATTCATTTTGTACTATTTATAAAATAATTAAGTTGCAATCTTTACTTTTTTACCCTACTTTACTTTTTCACCCTACTTTTACTTTTTCCCCCTACTGTTTGAGTTCAGGGATGAAAAGACTTACTTTAGTCCCTCTACACTAATTCAAAATCATAATTTTTTTCCCTACTGGAGATAAAATAAATTTGAATTCTAGATTACCAGATTCAGGTAGTGATAAGGAAGCGATCATTTCAGGTGAACCCTTGCAGTATAGATATATTGAATCGGAGTCACTTTTCTGAGTGACCATACTCATTCTCTGAAGACTAGATGAAAACTGGATCTGATACAGTAACCTGATATGCTGAAACAAAAATATTTTATTGAAAATCATCCATAACAAGATTTATTTGATTAAATGTTACTTTTATAAGCTTTGGCACTTATATTAAGAAATTTGGTACTTCTTTTGATTGTTACTCCCCTTATTAAAAAATACGTGTGGTGTCGCGGGACACCCGGTAGGAACGAAGTTCCTTACATTTTTCATTAAATATAAATTATATAATCACACTGCTAAGTGCGTATACATTGCTTACTACTTATTCATGGCGGTGTTAGAAAAGAGACAAAATTAAAAGTAACGAACTGTTTGTACCTAGCAAGAGTTAAGGAAAAATTAAAAGACAATGTCGGTGTTCGATTTACTAAAAAAAAAATTTAAAAAAGTTGTTTGTCTCATTAAATAGATGAAGTTAGAATTTTTTCTTGGATTAAATACGCAGTATTATTGTAATATATTGAAATAAGCGTCAGCACAGATCAATTTTACTTTTAACAAGACCGTGATTATATTTTCGATATTTACAAAACCAAGTGACATTTTGGCATATAACAAAAATAAAGAAGTCAAGTAACAGGCTTCCATAATAAAATTTTTCCCCGTCTTTTTGAAGCTTACGTTTACGCGAGCGTTGCGCGTGAACGCTTGGGTGGATAACGTTTTACAACGAACTCAGCCTGGGCATTGGTAAAATGATCATGTGTACCAAATTTCAACTATTAATCGGTGATCTTTTACTCAAAATATCGTCATCGGTAGATTTCGTGACGGTTTTTGCGTGACGGTGATTTGGTAACAGTGATTTTGTGACGGTTATTTTGGTCGTTTTTTTTGGATTCACTCCCGGGCTCCAGAACGTGCCATAAGGAACTTCGTTCCAAAAACAGAGGGAGTAACAGTCTAAAGAAGGTGTACGGAATGTTCTTCTATAGACTGTTACTCCTCTTATAGAAACAGAAGTGTGATATTACTTTGTACCAAAGTACATTGGACTAAACATCTCTTTGTCTTAATAGTTATTTAGACAAAGTTATTTATTTGCTCCAAAAAAAACATAGGGGAGTAACAATATAAAGAAGTACCAGAAATTTTAAGAAAGCTTTAGAAATAGATGATTTCTTACCAAATAATCTTTACCAGGAAGATGAGGGTAAACTATAGAGCCTGAGTAAAGTTCAGACCGAACATCATCATCAAATATCCAATTTGTAGATTCAAACATCTGCACAAACAAAGGACAAAGTCACATGATTAATAGTTATTTATGTAACTAGGCAGCAAAATGGAATTTTACTGACGAGTGATTAGATTAGCCTCCGAGCCGAAGGCGAGGACAGGCTATCATAATTAACAGCAGGCAGGTAATCTACCAACTTGACTGCAGAGGTGAAGCCGAGCCAGGCAATGCATAAACGAGGCAGAAATGTTTCCTTTGCTGCCTTGTTGCATACAATATTTTATCTACTTGCGGCAGAAAAATGAAACTGCTAAAGTATACTATCTTTATTAATATAACATGGTTAATTACTAATTGTCATATTAATAAGATAATAGCATAAGTATTAACTAAAATTAATGTTGATAAAGAAATCAAATATGAAGCTTGGGAATAATAACAATTGTGAATAGCAAACTGAAGCTATAAAAACGAAATACAAAGCACACGTTTATAACATATACATAACTTCTGAATGAATAATGCACGCAATATAAAATATTTATTTATATTTTACTAACAAATTACCAAAAGTATTAAAGAAATCTTCTACTGCTTAAAAGAAAAGAAGTAACTATAGTAAACACATTATACTTTTTAACTCTGACAGCTTGGGAAAATCGAGAAAAAAAAATGGGAGGAGAGTGTATGAGAGCTTGAGATTTTGGCGGGTAATAGGTCATTGCCCGACCTATTACCCGCCAAAATCTCAAGCTCTCATTCACTCTCCTCCCATTTTTTTTCTCGATTTTCCCAAGCTGTCAGAGTTAAAAAGTATAATGTGTTTACTAAAGGATAAATCAAGAAAAGTAGCCAGTCTAATCTAGAATGACTTCAATAATAATAATAATAATAATAATAATATGGATGAACTTAATGAAAATATACTAATTATTATTTTAAAATTTATTGCTTTGAGATTACCGAATGTAACGGAATCTATGTGATCGTTCTAAAGAACGAACCATTTTATGTTTCCAATTTCACAATACCAAGACAGAAATCCGTTTTAGATATCAGGGAACATTTTAGGTTCCGTGTCTGTCTGTCGGCCTGTCACTCAATTTTTTCGAACCAATATAATCTTAAAAATTAATTGTCGGATTTTTATGAAATTTAGATGGTAGTTCATAATTAGCTCATTGTAGGTCCCATAATAGCTCCAACCAAATTAAAATAATTTGACACAAATAGGTTGTAAAATCATAAAATCATTAAAGTGTACGAAACAAGACGCGAAGAAGCTATGTGCCTCACCATTTGGCTAATATTATTAATTATACTTAAGTTCAATCAAATTTATGAGCTATACTTTATTTAACGGTTAACAACACAAAATTATAATAGAAGAATGGCTTATTGAAGTAATTAAAGTATATTGAAAAATGTAAACTTAAGTCACGAACCTTAATATCCAAAGGATCTCCAAATAATTTATTTTGATTAAGTGAAAGAGAATGGCATGAAGCAAGTGCAAACTTAAGGCTGCCATTTTCCAAGCTGCTTGCATTGTTGATCGGGTCCTTGAAACGTCCATTGTCTGATGGTACGACTCCCCATACGTCTAAACCATCTTCCGTGATAGTTCCTGTCTGATCATTTTATTATTATTACAAATAATAATCTTAATATTATTAAAAAATAACTACTTTTCTTTATAGTCCAGGAGATAGCGTGCAAAAAATTGTCTGACTAACATCAAGCTAGACTTTTAAGTATAAGTTAAGTCTTTGGTGCCTTTTAAGAATTATGTAATCGTCTAAGTTCGTCTGAGGGACATAGTTTGGCAATAGTCTGTTAAAAAATGAGACCAATGGGGAGCGGCAATGTCCCACCCATTTTGGCAGACATTGTGATTTTTCATGATTCTGAGTACGAAATTAGTTTGAGTAGTGGGGAGCCAGGGTAGCCGAGCGTCTTAAGGCGCTCGCTCAGCTATCAATAAGTCGAGGCAACTCAAGGTCGTGGGTTCAATCCCGTGCCATGATACTCTCTCTGAATTGCATCAGTGAATCGCGGACGGTGCAGGGCGAGGGACACCCTTTATGGGGACTCTTCCCCCACTCTTTACAACTCTTTGATGTGTGTCCGATCCGTACGTCATGATGATGTAATTTGTATCTATGGTTCGAGGACGGAGCAGGGAGAGGGACACCCTTTATGGGGACTCTTCCCTCAACTCTTTGATGTGGGTCCGATCCGTGTCATGATGATGTAATTTGTATCTATGGTTCGAGGACGGAGCAGGGTGAGGGACACCCTTTATGGGGACTCTTCCCTCAACTCTTTGATGTGTGTCCGATCCGTGCGTCATGATGATGTAATTTGTATCTATGGTTCGAGGACGGAGCAGGGAGAGGGACACCCTTTATGGGGACTCTTCCCTCAACTCTTTGATGTGGGTCCGATCCGTGTCATGATGATGTAATTTGTATCTATGGTTCGAGGACGGAGCAGGGAGAGGGACACCCTTTATGGGGACTCTTCCCTCAACTCTTTGATGTGGGTCCGATCCGTGTCATGATGATGTAATTTGTATCTATGGTTCGAGGACGGAGCAGGGTGAGGGACACCTTTTATGGGGACTCTTCCCTCAACTCTTTGATGTGGGTCCGATCCGTGTCATGATGATGTAATTTGTATCTATGGTTCGAGGACGGAGCAGGGTGAGGGACACCCTTTATGGGGACTCTTCCCTCAACTCTTTGATGTGGGTCCGATCCGTGTCATGATGATGTAATTTGTATCTATGGTTCGAGGACGGAGCAGGGAGAGGGACACCCTTTATGGGGACTCTTCCCTCAACTCTTTGATGTTGGTCCGATCCGTGTCATGATGATGTAATTTGTATCTATGGTTCGAGGACGGAGCAGGGCGAGAGATACCCTTTATGGGGACTCTTCCCTCAACTCTTTGATGTGGGTCCGATCCGTGTCATGATGATGTAATTTGTATCTATGGTTCGAGGACGGAGCAGGGCGAGGGACACCCTTTATGGGGACTCTTCCCTCAACTCTTTGATGTGGGTCCGATCCGTGTCATGATGATGTAATTTGTATCTATGGTTCGAGGACGGAGCAGGGCGAGGGACACCCTTTATGGGGACTCTTCCCTCAACTCTTTGATGTGGGTCCGATCCGTGTCATGATGATGTAATTTGTATCTATGGTTCGAGGACGGAGCAGGGAGAGGGACACCCTTTATGGGGACTCTTCCCTCAACTCTTTGATGTGGGTCCGATCCGTGTCATGATGATGTAATTTGTATCTATGGTTCGAGGACGGAGCAGGGAGAGGGACACCCTTTATGGGGACTCTTCCCTCAACTCTTTGATGTGGGTCCGATCCGTGTCATGATGATGTAATTTGTATCTATGGTTCGAGGACGGAGCAGGGCGAGAGATACCCTTTATGGGGACTCTTCCCTCAACTCTTTAATGTGGGTCCGATCCGTACGTCATGATGATGTAATTTGTATCTATGGTTCGAGGACGGAGCAGGGAGAGGGACACCCTTTATGGGGACTCTTCCCTCAACTCTTTGATGTGGGTCCGATCCGTGTCATGATGATGTAATTTGTATCTATGGTTCGAGGACGGAGCAGGGAGAGGGACACCCTTTATGGGGACTCTTCCCTCAACTCTTTGATGTGGGTCCGATCCGTACGTCATGATGATGTAATTTGTATCTATGGTTCGAGGACGGAGCAGGGAGAGGGACACCCTTTATGGGGACTCTTCCCTCAACTCTTTGATGTGGGTCCGATCCGTGTCATGATGATGTAATTTGTATCTATGGTTCGAGGACGGAGCAGGGCGAGGGACACCCTTTATGGGGACTCTTCCCTCAACTCTTTGATGTGGGTCCGATCCGTGTCATGATGATGTAATTTGTATCTATGGTTCGAGGACGGAGCAGGGAGAGGGACACCCTTTATGGGGACTCTTCCCTCAACTCTTTGATGTGGGTCCGATCCGTGTCATGATGATGTAATTTGTATCTATGGTTCGAGGACGGAGCAGGGAGAGGGACACCCTTTATGGGGACTCTTCCCTCAACTCTTTGATGTGGGTCCGATCCGTGTCATGATGATGTAATTTGTATCTATGGTTCGAGGACGGAGCAGGGTGAGGGACACCCTTTATGGGGACTCTTCCCTCAACTCTTTGATGTGTGTCCGATCCGTGCGTCATGATGATGTAATTTGTATCTATGGTTCGAGGACGGAGCAGGGAGAGGGACACCCTTTATGGGGACTCTTCCCTCAACTCTTTGATGTGGGTCCGATCCGTGTCATGATGATGTAATTTGTATCTATGGTTCGAGGACGGAGCAGGGAGAGGGACACCCTTTATGGGGACTCTTCCCTCAACTCTTTGATGTGGGTCCGATCCGTGTCATGATGATGTAATTTGTATCTATGGTTCGAGGACGGAGCAGGGTGAGGGACACCTTTTATGGGGACTCTTCCCTCAACTCTTTGATGTGGGTCCGATCCGTGTCATGATGATGTAATTTGTATCTATGGTTCGAGGACGGAGCAGGGTGAGGGACACCCTTTATGGGGACTCTTCCCTCAACTCTTTGATGTGGGTCCGATCCGTGTCATGATGATGTAATTTGTATCTATGGTTCGAGGACGGAGCAGGGAGAGGGACACCCTTTATGGGGACTCTTCCCTCAACTCTTTGATGTGGGTCCGATCCGTGTCATGATGATGTAATTTGTATCTATGGTTCGAGGACGGAGCAGGGCGAGAGATACCCTTTATGGGGACTCTTCCCTCAACTCTTTGATGTGGGTCCGATCCGTGTCATGATGATGTAATTTGTATCTATGGTTCGAGGACGGAGCAGGGCGAGGGACACCCTTTATGGGGACTCTTCCCTCAACTCTTTGATGTGTGTCCGATCCGTGCGTCATGATGATGTAATTTGTATCTATGGTTCGAGGACGGAGCAGGGAGAGGGACACCCTTTATGGGGACTCTTCCCTCAACTCTTTGATGTGGGTCCGATCCGTGTCATGATGATGTAATTTGTATCTATGGTTCGAGGACGGAGCAGGGAGAGGGACACCCTTTATGGGGACTCTTCCCTCAACTCTTTGATGTGGGTCCGATCCGTGTCATGATGATGTAATTTGTATCTATGGTTCGAGGACGGAGCAGGGTGAGGGACACCTTTTATGGGGACTCTTCCCTCAACTCTTTGATGTGGGTCCGATCCGTGTCATGATGATGTAATTTGTATCTATGGTTCGAGGACGGAGCAGGGTGAGGGACACCCTTTATGGGGACTCTTCCCTCAACTCTTTGATGTGGGTCCGATCCGTGTCATGATGATGTAATTTGTATCTATGGTTCGAGGACGGAGCAGGGAGAGGGACACCCTTTATGGGGACTCTTCCCTCAACTCTTTGATGTGGGTCCGATCCGTGTCATGATGATGTAATTTGTATCTATGGTTCGAGGACGGAGCAGGGCGAGAGATACCCTTTATGGGGACTCTTCCCTCAACTCTTTGATGTGGGTCCGATCCGTGTCATGATGATGTAATTTGTATCTATGGTTCGAGGACGGAGCAGGGCGAGGGACACCCTTTATGGGGACTCTTCCCTCAACTCTTTGATGTGGGTCCGATCCGTGTCATGATGATGTAATTTGTATCTATGGTTCGAGGACGGAGCAGGGCGAGGGACACCCTTTATGGGGACTCTTCCCTCAACTCTTTGATGTGGGTCCGATCCGTGTCATGATGATGTAATTTGTATCTATGGTTCGAGGACGGAGCAGGGAGAGGGACACCCTTTATGGGGACTCTTCCCTCAACTCTTTGATGTGGGTCCGATCCGTGTCATGATGATGTAATTTGTATCTATGGTTCGAGGACGGAGCAGGGAGAGGGACACCCTTTATGGGGACTCTTCCCTCAACTCTTTGATGTGGGTCCGATCCGTGTCATGATGATGTAATTTGTATCTATGGTTCGAGGACGGAGCAGGGCGAGAGATACCCTTTATGGGGACTCTTCCCTCAACTCTTTAATGTAAGTCCGATCCGTACGTCATGATGATGTAATTTGTATCTATGGTTCGAGGACGGAGCAGGGAGAGGGACACCCTTTATGGGGACTCTTCCCTCAACTCTTTGATGTGGGTCCGATCTGTGTCATGATGATGTAATTTGTATCTATGGTTCGAGGACGGAGCAGGGAGAGGGACACCCTTTATGGGGACTCTTCCCTCAACTCTTTGATGTGGGTCCGATCCGTACGTCATGATGATGTAATTTGTATCTATGGTTCGAGGACGGAGCAGGGAGAGGGACACCCTTTATGGGGACTCTTCCCTCAACTCTTTGATGTGGGTCCGATCCGTGTCATGATGATGTAATTTGTATCTATGGTTCGAGGACGGAGCAGGGCGAGGGACACCCTTTATGGGGACTCTTCCCTCAACTCTTTGATGTGGGTCCGATCCGTGTCATGATGATGTAATTTGTATCTATGGTTCGAGGACGGAGCAGGGAGAGGGACACCCTTTATGGGGACTCTTCCCTCAACTCTTTGATGTGGGTCCGATCCGTGTCATGATGATGTAATTTGTATCTATGGTTCGAGGACGGAGCAGGGAGAGGGACACCCTTTATGGGGACTCTTCCCTCAACTCTTTGATGTGGGTCCGATCCGTGTCATGATGATGTAATTTGTATCTATGGTTCGAGGACGGAGCAGGGTGAGGGACACCCTTTATGGGGACTCTTCCCTCAACTCTTTGATGTGTGTCCGATCCGTGCGTCATGATGATGTAATTTGTATCTATGGTTCGAGGACGGAGCAGGGAGAGGGACACCCTTTATGGGGACTCTTCCCTCAACTCTTTGATGTGGGTCCGATCCGTGTCATGATGATGTAATTTGTATCTATGGTTCGAGGACGGAGCAGGGAGAGGGACACCCTTTATGGGGACTCTTCCCTCAACTCTTTGATGTGGGTCCGATCCGTGTCATGATGATGTAATTTGTATCTATGGTTCGAGGACGGAGCAGGGTGAGGGACACCTTTTATGGGGACTCTTCCCTCAACTCTTTGATGTGGGTCCGATCCGTGTCATGATGATGTAATTTGTATCTATGGTTCGAGGACGGAGCAGGGTGAGGGACACCCTTTATGGGGACTCTTCCCTCAACTCTTTGATGTGGGTCCGATCCGTGTCATGATGATGTAATTTGTATCTATGGTTCGAGGACGGAGCAGGGAGAGGGACACCCTTTATGGGGACTCTTCCCTCAACTCTTTGATGTGGGTCCGATCCGTGTCATGATGATGTAATTTGTATCTATGGTTCGAGGACGGAGCAGGGCGAGAGATACCCTTTATGGGGACTCTTCCCTCAACTCTTTGATGTGGGTCCGATCCGTGTCATGATGATGTAATTTGTATCTATGGTTCGAGGACGGAGCAGGGCGAGGGACACCCTTTATGGGGACTCTTCCCTCAACTCTTTGATGTGGGTCCGATCCGTGTCATGATGATGTAATTTGTATTTATGGTTCGAGGACGGAGCAGGGCGAGGGACACCCTTTATGGGGACTCTTCCCTCAACTCTTTGATGTGGGTCCGATCCGTGTCATGATGATGTAATTTGTATCTATGGTTCGAGGACGGAGCAGGGAGAGGGACACCCTTTATGGGGACTCTTCCCTCAACTCTTTGATGTGGGTCCGATCCGTGTCATGATGATGTAATTTGTATCTATGGTTCGAGGACGGAGCAGGGAGAGGGACACCCTTTATGGGGACTCTTCCCTCAACTCTTTGATGTGGGTCCGATCCGTGTCATGATGATGTAATTTGTATCTATGGTTCGAGGACGGAGCAGGGCGAGAGATACCCTTTATGGGGACTCTTCCCTCAACTCTTTAATGTGGGTCCGATCCGTGTCATGATGATGTAATTTGTATCTATGGTTCGAGGACGGAGCAGGGAGAGGGACACCCTTTATGGGGACTCTTCCCTCAACTCTTTGATGTGGGTCCGATCCGTGTCATGATGATGTAATTTGTATCTATGGTTCGAGGACGGAGCAGGGAGAGGGACACCCTTTATGGGGACTCTTCCCTCAACTCTTTGATGTGGGTCCGATCCGTACGTCATGATGATGTAATTTGTATCTATGGTTCGAGGACGGAGCAGGGAGAGGGACACCCTTTATGGGGACTCTTCCCTCAACTCTTTGATGTGGGTCCGATCCGTGTCATGATGATGTAATTTGTATCTATGGTTCGAGGACGGAGCAGGGCGAGGGACACCCTTTATGGGGACTCTTCCCTCAACTCTTTGATGTGGGTCCGATCCGTGTCATGATGATGTAATTTGTATCTATGGTTCGAGGACGGAGCAGGGAGAGGGACACCCTTTATGGGGACTCTTCCCTCAACTCTTTGATGTGGGTCCGATCCGTGTCATGATGATGTAATTTGTATCTATGGTTCGAGGACGGAGCAGGGAGAGGGACACCCTTTATGGGGACTCTTCCCTCAACTCTTTGATGTGGGTCCGATCCGTGTCATGATGATGTAATTTGTATCTATGGTTCGAGGACGGAGCAGGGCGAGAGATACCCTTTATGGGGACTCTTCCCTCAACTCTTTAATGTGGGTCCGATCCGTGTCATGATGATGTAATTTGTATCTATGGTTCGAGGACGGAGCAGGGAGAGGGACACCCTTTATGGGGACTCTTCCCTCAACTCTTTGATGTGGGTCCGATCCGTGTCATGATGATGTAATTTGTATCTATGGTTCGAGGACGGAGCAGGGAGAGGGACACCCTTTATGGGGACTCTTCCCTCAACTCTTTGATGTGGGTCCGATCCGTGTCATGATGATGTAATTTGTATCTATGGTTCGAGGACGGAGCAGGGTGAGGGACACCCTTTATGGGGACTCTTCCCTCAACTCTTTGATGTGGGTCCGATCCGTGTCATGATGATGTAATTTGTATCTATGGTTCGAGGACGGAGCAGGGAGAGGGACACATTTTATGGGGACTCTTCCCTCAACTCTTTGATGTGGGTCCGATCCGTGTCATGATGATGTAATTTGTATCTATGGTTCGAGGACGGAGCAGGGTGAGGGACACCCTTTATGGGGACTCTTCCCTCAACTCTTTGATGTGGGCCGATCCGTGTCATGATGATGTAATTTGTATCTATGGTTCGAGGACGGAGCAGGGAGAGGGACACCCTTTATGGGGACTCTTCCCTCAACTCTTTGATGTGGGTCCGATCCGTGTCATGATGATGTAATTTGTATCTATGGTTCGAGGACGGAGCAGGGAGAGGGACACCCTTTATGGGGACTCTTCCCTCAACTCTTTGATGTGGGTCCGATCCGTGTCATGATGATGTAATTTGTATCTATGGTTCGAGGACGGAGCAGGGTGAGGGACACCCTTTATGGGGACTCTTCCCTCAACTCTTTGATGTGGGTCCGATCCGTGTCATGATGATGTAATTTGTATCTATGGTTCGAGGACGGAGCAGGGAGAGGGACACCCTTTATGGGGACTCTTCCCTCAACTCTTTGATGTGGGTCCGATCCGTGTCATGATGATTTAATTTGTATCTATGGTTCGTGGACGGAGCAGGGCGAGGGACACCCCCGTATGGGGACTCTTCCCCCACGCTTTGACGCACGATTATATAACTTACTAATGACCACACCATACTCGCTTCGACGGTACAATGTACAAATGTATGATGTGTGAAGTAGCTGGAACTCTCCACCACGGGGCGTAAAAAGGGTCTAAGTGATGGCCTAATTGCAAGGTTCGAACAAGTGGTTCGTCCTACCCGTTCTACTAGGTAGTAAGTACTAGACTACTACTACTACTACTACGAAATTAGTTAGTTGACCAAATATCAAGTTGATTTTAGTTTGTCCCTTGATTGGTGACAACTTTGATTTGGAGTGATATTTTAATCTTACATATCAAATGAAAACTTTATATATACTTGATTTTTGGTCTACTAACTAATTTCATACTCAGGATCATGAAAATAACATACTCCGTCATATTAGGTGGGACATAGTTGCTCTCCACCAATCTCTTTTTCTTTACATAATTCTTAAAAGGCGCAGAAAGATTAACTTATTCACAAAATTCTTGCTTGATGTCAGCCTGACCCTTTTCTAAACGCTATGTCCTGGACTATCAACAGATAATTCCAAAAGAGAACTTTATGCTACATAGTAAATTAATGATATTTGATAATTGATATGTTAACATACAAAATGAAAATGATTAAAACGTAATATTACCTTGTCAAAACATACGCAGTTAGATGAGCCAGCGACATTAATTACTTTTGAATTAATGCAAGCTATTTTTTGTTTTCTAAATCTTTGAATGGCGTACACTTTGGACAGTGTAAGTGATCCGGGTATTACTGCAGGTATAACCATTGTTACTAATTCAAAGGATTTTGTAAATACTTGCAATGGTGGCATCTTTTTTGCAGCCTGGAAAAGGTAAATCAAATTATATTTATTTATAAATTATTTTGATACAAATAATTAATAGATCCAAGTCCTGTTAGTTTCAATTTATGATTTAATTTAAATTTTTAATTTTGTATAGATAAATTTAACTTACTTAAGTACTAAATTGTAATCTCTTTTCGCCGCACTATTGTCTGAATCTAGAGAGATTTATTATTTTTGCTTCCGAGCTTTCCGAATGTAACGGAAGCTATGTGATCGTTCAGAAGAATGAAAATATTTTGTCTCCGATTTCAAAAATCCCAAGACAGAAACCCGTTTCAGATATCAGGGAATGTTTTTGGTTCCGAGTCTGTCTGTCGATCTCAGTCACGGAACTTTTGCGAAACAACATATTATCTTAAAAACTACACATCCGATTATAATGAAATTTGTATGGTAGGTCATAATTAGCCCATTGTTGGTCCTATATAAGTTTCAACCTTCTGCGTTTATTTGTTTCTCTTCCACATTCGACGTTTGTGGTGTGTACAAAGCCAAGTCAGAAATGTTGGGAAAGATATTTGAGAGAGGGGTAGACAAAAATCATTTTGTTGGGATAGTTATTTTGTCAAAGTCATTTATACTCATAAAAATAACATAGGGAGCAACAATCTAAAGAAGTAACAAAATTGGAAGCCGATTTAGCCGATTGTTTTCTATAGATCTCTGCTTAGGTTTTAATTTTTTTTGTTAACCCCACTTTTTATTGGTTTGTTTATTGGTTAGAGGTGGTTAGAGGTGGTTAACCTCTCTCTTCTGTGGATCCCTTAAAGAACTTAATTGTGTGAAGAACATTTTTATTTTTGAAAAATTTAGTGATTGTACACTTAGTGATTTATCTCACTACCCACAATTGTAGTCCTAGAGCATAGGGAGTAAGATATAACTAGATAAGTATATCCATTGTCCTTTAAATACAAAATGTAAAATTTCTTACTTAAAATCTTCCCTAAAGAATAAATTTATAATAATTCTCTTTCTTACCAACCAAACGCAGACAACACAAGCCAGAGAGAAAGCACCGATGGCTGAAAGATTGATAAAGGTGTAGACGCTTTGTTCGAAAGCATAGTCAACAGGTGGTGGGTACAGTATCGCCCTGACAAGATCTCCCTTGGCTGTGGTGAACCCAGTCCTGATGACGAGGGCTACCACACATCTTCCTCCTTCTCTCCTTGTCTGGATTACTTTAGTGCCGTTAAACAACAAATGATTTCTGCTTTCCTTTTCATTATATTCCTCGTTACTAGCGGGCAATGCGGTTTTCGTGAGAGGAACACTTTCACCTAGATAAATAATCATAAATAAAATCTTTAGACGTCGAGGAGAGTTTTGTGGAATGGATGGAGATGATAAGTTTTGGACTAAAGGATTGGGATGGTGGGATATGGAGTCATGGACGATTTTGTATCGGGAGGAGACTAGGTCACGGATAAATGTGACTTTAAGGTCTCTGTAGAGGATAACGTTAAAAACATAGAAAAGAGCATTGGTTATTCTTCTTAGGCCCAATTCACACACGAGTGGCGTATGGCACTGACGTGGCAATGGCGTGGCTCTGGCGTGGCGCTGGTTTGTGCCACCTCTATGTTAACGTATGACCTAATGTACACTGGTATGGCGTGGCACTGGCGTGGCAGAGGGGGTCCACCATGACCGATCCTCACCAGTCCCACGCCAGAGCCAAGCCATCGCCACGTCAGTGCCATACGCCACTCGTGTCTGAATTGGGTCTTAGGATTTTAAAGTGGATGGTTTGGATACAATGAGAGATGGAACGCTTGGTGCAGCTCCAAAGTTCAATGCCATATAACCATATGGGCTTAATTATAGGGTTATAAATAAGTAATTTGTTATGCATGTTGAGTTTATATGTATGGTGTAGGAGTCTGTATAAAAGTTTCTAACGTCTGTTTCAGTCTTGTCGTTTGAGTTTTGTGAGGTGTGCCCATGTTAGACACCGATCCAGGTTGCTGCCGATGCTGGAGTGAGGAATAGGAGTTGGTTTAGGAATACAGATTTGCAGTTGCCGTGTCTTAAACTGAATGTTACATGGATACTTTTATTCTCGTTAATTTTAATCCTCCATATTTTTAGCCATGTTTCTAGGAGTGAGAGATGTAGTACTTGGTCAGAAGCAGTTCTGGATGATTTGTGAGACATAATATACATTTATCATCGGCAAAAGATGCGGTAAGGTGTCAGGATGTTCAGGAATATTATAAATGTGTATGAAGTATAATAGGATTGGACCAAGGATGCGCTTCCTTGGGGTACACCTGCTTTAAGAGAATAAATCGAGGAAGTGGAATGATTATAGGAAACATGGTAAAAACGTTTATCGAGAATGGATTTTAGGACAATGTAATTGGTGAAGGGAAGGATTATTGAGCTTCCAAAGTAAGCCGGCATGTCAAACTCTGTCAAAAGTCTGGGCTTCATGAAGGAAGTCAGCCGAACAGAACTTTTACCTTACAATATTGAAAAATTCGTCATAGTTATTTCAAATATCTTGTAAAAAGAAATTAAAATGTTTACATCTCTTAAAGTTAACTAGTCAATGTAATTTTTAAATATAACATTGGATTTATCAATTGATGACTTGATGATTACCTGTTAGCATACTCTCTTGAACTATACAGGCTCCTGTTAATATGACAGCGTCACATGGAACAGTGTATTCTTGATTGTCTGGTATTATAATCCTGTCTCCTGGTACTATGTTACTGTACGATGTCACCTCTCTTCTGTCATCCTCGTATAGAAGCTCTGCTTTAGTCATATCTGACGACTCTACAGTCTTCCTTAAGTTTAACTGTGCCTTTATGTTACACAAATTTGAAAAGTCATTATACATTTAAAGTGTTATTTATAGTTAAGAATTGATAAACGTAGGTACACAATTATATAAATTACAAGCATATGAGTAGCCGAATTCCAAAAGCAGCTATATCCAAAAGAAAAAATGAGATATTGGTACCCTTGGATTTGTTTTTTAAAGCTCTACAAGGTTCCAACCCAAAAAACAATTCCAAAAAAAAAATTATAAACCTATTAAAATCTAGATTGAAATATGAGTGCGGTTACAAAAGCAGCTATATCCCTACTGTACTCGGATTCAAAAGGAGCTATATCCATAACTGATCCAAAAACAGCTATATCCTATGTACACATTATAGAGTTACTCTGAGTAAGGCTGCAAAATCATCTATATCCTTCTTTACACATTTATATCTTCTTTTAAACAGAAAAAAATATGATAGAAGAGAAAAAATAGACTGCCAATTAGTGTGGCACATAGCTTCCTCGCATCCTATCATGTACTTTATTGTTATATTAACATTAACATTATTGTTATATTGTTTATTTTGTAAAAACTATTAATAGTTTAAGCGATCTTTAACACTTCATAGAGGTGTCGCTGTTGGTTTTACTAAAAAATTGTATTTGCAAAAAATGTTTGACTCATTGAATAGATAAAGGTTGATTTTTTCCCCGACCTAAATTCCAAATTTAAATTTGAAGTTCACGTTTACGCGAGCGTTGCGCGTGAACGCTTGGACGGATAATGTTGTCCAACGAACTCGTCCTGTGCATTGGTAAAATGAACATGTCTACCAAATTTCATCAAAATCGGTCAACATTTACTCAAGTTATCGTCACACGTTTCATAATTCGCGGACACACAGACCGATAGACAGACAGACAGACAGACAGACAGACAGTCACGAGACCAAAAATGTTCCCTGATGTCTAAAACGGATTTCTGTCTTGGAATTTTTAAAATCGGAGACCTAAAAGTTTTTCGTTCTCAAAAGTGAACACAATGCTTCCGTTACCTTCGGTAAACTCGGAAGCAATATTATAGTGGCTACACTGAATAAATAATAGTTTAAATAGTTGAAATAATGGTTTATAACTGCTTAATTAATTGGATATAACTGCTTTTGCTGCAGCACACCAATCCAACATGGCGGTGGGTTTGGTTGCAAATGTAGCTATAAAACAAAAACTGTGACAAAACCAGCTATGTGATTATTTCTTTTATTTATTAAAAAGAAAATAATAGCCTGAGATTATAGGGCTTTTGTCCACTAAATGAATTATTAGTTATTGATTTAAAAAAAAAAAATAATAACCTGATAACACATTTTAGTGAATTGCTAGACGTTATTCAAGTGGATATAGCTACTTTTGGAATTCAGCTACCCATATGATAGTGACAATTTGCAGTTCAGGAATAAGTCACGGTAATAGTAATTAATATTATGAAGAAATACTCTATGTGTACAGTGTGTAGTAAAGTATTCGATGACTTAGCACATTTAGTTATGCACTGCATGAAATATTCCGATAAAAAAGTCTTTGTTTACCAACATTCACCTTAGTAAGGCCCAATGCACAGAAAACAGTCAACGAGTGGCGCGAGTAAGGTGCAGGCGAGGCGTGGCACAGTCGAGTTTAAAAGGCCCAATTCACAATACATTCAGAGCAGGAGAAGGGCAGGGTGGCGGTCTGTCTGTCGTCTGTAGTCTGTCTGTCTGTAGTCTGTTTGAGCAGACGCCTGGAGCCTAAACTACTGTGCCGATTTTGACATACATGTTCTGAAAAATCATACCCCGAGGCGAAATCGAGAAACGAATTTTAGCTCCAAATTTGGGGGCACAACCGCCCAAAAAACTCTGAAAAAACGTGAAAAAAATTATTTCTTGAGAACGGTTCCGACGATTTGATTAAAAAATTCTATAATGTAGCCCATTTAAATACAAATCTAACGATATAAGCCATTTTCTCGGAAAAAATCTAATTCCTGAGAAAAAAGCTTAAAACGCGGACGGAGAGAGCCCGGGAACGATTTCCCGCCATCTTCATTTCAACTATTATAAAATGTATCACTTCACTACTGTAAATGTGCAATTTACATAGTTTATCTACTTCGTTTTAAACAGGAGTGGTGCAATTTACATATTTTGATTTGCTTCGTTCAAAAAAAATGGTGCAATTTACAGTTCCCCGTACAGACATATTATTGAAGTATACTGATGGGATGGAAAAAAGCCACCCAAATAGGCAAATTATTTTAAATGTTTTTTTTTTTTTTTGTTTTTTTATTTAGAATCTTTTGCTCAGTGAAACATTTGAAATAAAAGATGGCCTCAGTTTTATTTAAAACAACCTTTACAATTATATTACGTGTACTTATCTAGTCTTTAATAATTAATATACTTTGATTATTATAAAACTAATCAGATATTTACGTAGTAGTAGAGTCGTATAGAATATTTTATAATGAAAATTAAAAAGAAAGAATCTAAACCAGATATTTTTATGTTTTGATTAATTAATTTATGTGTAAAATTAATTATGATACCTGTAATTAATTTTTATTGTATAATTGTTTGACGCAAAGAAAGATAAAGAAAATTACGTGAATGCATTTAATATGATTTTTTTTCTGAAGTGTGTTGAGTGGATATTTAATTTTAGGAAAACCCCATTATATAATTCATTTAAAATCTACTTACATATTCATGCTAAGTACTCTTGCCATAGACAGGGAAATACAGGTATTCTAACAAAAAGCTACGCAAGTGAATTTGATATCAATTGTAAGACAAAAATGAATTTTATCTCCAGTAGGGAGAAAAATTTATGATTTTGAATTAGTTTAGAGGGACTGAAGTAAGTCTTTTCATCCCTGAACTCAAAAAGTAGGGAGAAAAAGTAAAAGTAGGGCGAAAAAGTAAAGATTGCAACTTAATTATTTTATAAATAGTAGAAAATGTATGGCTAATGTAATGAAGTTGTTGAAATCAGGTTGGCGACACTTGCTTTTTCGACCATGTTTATCTTTGTTTATAACCTGCATCTAAATAACCTTCTATTTGAGTTTAATTCCAATTCTTATTTGTTTTTTTATATTGAATCTCTTATTGTTATTTATTAAAATAATAAATAAAAACTGTGCAATGGACGAAAATGTGTATTTTCTTCCTACTGGAGATAACATATTGTATGTACCTCGTGAGTAAAGTGCCATTATTCCCCTCACGATAATTATCTCCCTTGACTGCGCCTCGGGAGCTAATTAGAGTTTTTCCCTCGGCTGCGCCTCGGGAATTAAAGAGTCTGCCTCGGGATTTAGGGACCATGGTTCCAACCAACTTTTTCACTCAGGGAATAATGGCTTACTTTACTCCCTAGGTGCATAAATAACTATTTTCATTCGGCTTCTAAGTTTCCCATAGGTAATGGAAGCATTGTGATCATCCTTTTTTGCTCACAATTTTGTCAGGTAACTTTTTTGTGTGCATTTTTTTTTTGTGCACCTCAACGATCATAGAATCCTAAACGGAAAGATTTCCAACTCCCCTCTTTATCTACCTGTGTTAGACTACTAGCGCTCCACGGGAATTTGCCGGTTAATATTGTAACTAAATCTTTTACACCATTCAAAAGATTTCGAGCTTCTTAATTCAAAGAAATAAATTAATTTGATAAGTTTACTAGATTCGAACCCGGGAACTTTTGCATTCGGAGCAATCGCACACCTCATACAGCCACCGAGGGTTGTTTTTTTTTTTTCGTATGTTTATTTAGAAAATAGTACAAATGTCTGACACTGACAACCAGTATTTGTTTATATTTTATAATTCGAGGAATGTCAAAAGATCATAAGTAGTTTACAATTTTAACCGCCATCTGCCCGACCAGCGCTAGTGGTCTTACACCTCTAGAATACTGGAGTTGGATACCCCTGAGTGCATCTATTACATAATTTTTAATTGACACAATTTAAAAAAAATTACTTCATTGTATGTAGCTACTTAATTTTATATTTATTTGACAATTTTCCTAGTGATAAGACTCGATTCAGTCTTATCACTAGGATCTGAGTATTGTTATAAGTATTTAGTATTTGTCATAGTTATTGGACGACATGTTTTTGTTTCGTTTATTCACATTTCTATTTGTGATTAAGTGTCTAAATGACAATATTTGTTGTTAATTAATGGGATATAATAATTATAGTTACCCTTTTTTCTTTGGTAAAATTTAAAGCCAAAATCAGTAAATTAAATGAAATAACACTTCCTTGGTTTCCAAGGCATAATAGGTTATGAATAGTTTTTAGCGAATTTTCAAATATCCTGGACATGTATGTTGCAAAACTAATTTGTCGATTAAAAATAAATTCATAATGCTTGGTTTGATTACGTTGGTATCGAATACTGAATGTGTTCTGCAAGCCACTTTTTTAGACACTTAGCCGTCTCTACTCGATCCAAGTTGACTTGGACCAAATCAGTTTTGACACTATTTTGACGCTACTTGGATCGTGTAAACAGGTTATCAAAGTCAACTTGGACATCCAAGTTGAGTTAGACGTTATTTGATCTAAGTAGACTTGGATGGTGTCAACCATATGATTATGACAAGAAAGCTGTCAAAAATGAGACAAGTTATGACGGATTTGTTTATAAGAAGGTTATTGACAGCTTTTATTTCTTTTAAATTTTTGTTTTTATTCCTTTGCTTCTAAATGATTTTTTTGACAAGTTCCCTTACTTAGACCAAGTATACTTGGATCGTGTAAACACTGCATCAAAAATTCATTTTTACTTTGACCAAGTAGATTTGATCAAAATTACTTGGTCCAAGTCTACTTGGATCGTGTAAACCCACTTTTATAAAAAAAACAGAAGGGAGTAACAATATAAAGATGTTGTACGAAATGATCTTATTTAGACTGTTACTTCCCTTATATAAATAGAAGTGTGATATTTCTTTGTCCCAAAGTATATTGGACTAAACATCTCATTATCATAATAGTTATTAAGGCAAAGGAATGTAAAAATACCAATATCCATTTATATATGAAATAGTTGAGTAACAATCTAAAGAAGTGCCTACTGAAATAAGTATTGTAATACATTGTAAAGTCAACTTACCTTATGTGTTTGAACGACTGTTATAATAATACTTAGAATGCTGACTGCCAGTATAGCGTAAGTGTAGTAGAGATAGTCATCTACTATCCAAACCACGATGGAAAAAAATTGAAAGAAATAGTAGGGACTTAATATTTCTAAGCCTAACAAAGTTAAGTACGACTGTACGTGAACGATTACTTCATTTCTTCCATACAGCTTCCTCCTGCAACAATATAATGGTTTTAGTTATTGGTTACGATATTTTTATCCCAAATGCAAGGTTTCTTTCTCTATGAGTTTACTACCCACCTAAGGGGGTACCAAAGTAAAATAGAAGACATGAGGCAGAATTTTAGTTGATTACCCTTCTAGAGTGTTCTGACGTGATGTGGGAATGCGTGGGCCCACGTCATAATGCGTGTCATATAAAAAAGTAACACAGGTTTTGGTGAGTTTAGGTTCACATTGCTCTGACGTGACGTGGGAACGCATGGTATAATGCTATCTGCGACGCCACACGCCTTATGACGCGTGGCAAGGATATCAAATGTTCCAGATAAGTCTTCAGTTGTGGGAAGGCGTCAGAAGAATCATGTACTTTATTGCTACTGTTTTACAAATAATTAGTTGATTTGACTAAGATTTTGTGGTAGCACTTCATTATTATGACTAGAGAGGTTGGTAGAAAGTTACACAGCAATATTGTCACCACAATGTTTATATAAACGCACAAACGCGTTTCGACAATATTGTTGTGTAACTTTCTACCAACCTCTCTAGTCATAACTACTATTTTAACACACCGTTTTTAGTGTTTTTTTTTTTAATGATGGAAGAAGATATGTTAATTGAATACGTTCGGGCGAATCCGGTGCTGAATTTATGATTTATGACAGAAAATTTAAAAACGTAGTATATTTATCTTGTAATTTTCTGATTTATAACGATCGCACTTTGTAAAAAAAAATTAAAAATTCTAAACCACTGCGGTAAAATTACCGCAGTCTGCTTCACATTAATAGGATGCACTTATTTTTAGACGAGCAAATGGCTGCAGTACACAGAGCTGCCATTTCTTCTTCTTCCAGCATGTCAAAAACACGGAGTACATTCACGTTTGGAGGCTCAAAACCAACTGTCGGAAAAGGCAACAAGCACGCAGTGTGTTCTTTCATGGGCCCGACGTCAGGTCAATGTGAACATCGCCTCATGTCTGACGTGGTCCCACGGTATCTGACGTGACGTTTTCCCACGTCACGTCAGAGCAGTCTGTACGAACCTTTAGTCTTGCATGTCATGCAAGACTGACAAAAATCAACTGTCAAGACTGTTCAAAATGTCGCTGTCTTTTGCTCATTCAGTCCGAAACCATCTACGCTTGAACTGTGCAAGTCTACACGTCCTTGTACTTATTAACCAAAGCAGCGTATGACTGATTTTTCTTGTGAGCCAACTTGCACGTGCACAAAGTTCCAGCCCTTCTGTCTTTTGAGAGTTTGTCAAACTTCATTCGGTTCATATAAGACTGTAGAACTTCCGTCCACACTTAACGTTTTATTTAGCAAATCTGGCATGATCATGCAAGTCTGACGATAAAAGTTACGTGTAGTCGGGGCTTTTATAGCTACTTAGAGAACATTTGAAATACCTACAAACGTTCTTGTTGAGTTGTATTGGGCTGGTAAATGTCGTGAAAATCAGAATGTTTCATGCCAGGTCCAAGTCCACTCAATTTAAGAAACCTTTCATGTTCATCAACCCATATATATTTTAGTTTCTTAACCATTATCAACCGGTACTCGCTTATATCTATTAATCAGAAAACAAAATTTACAGTTAGTAGTAGTATTTTCCCGGGTATTTTAAAGGGGCAGGGAGGCCTAGCCTAGCAATCGGACCATCTTTGGATCCTTTTTGACAACCCCAGACGTTCCCACGTCCACCTCTAACCACTTCTAACCACTTCTAACCACCTCTAACCACCTCTAACCACCTCTAACCACATCTAACCACCTCTAACTACCTCTAACCACCTCCCATCAAACCACCATCGCCTCACTCTCAAACCTTTTAGTTTGCATTATGAAGGAGAGGATGTCCTGCCACTTCAGTGTATCAACTTCCTCTTCCCCAATTCCAGTTTTACAGTTACTAATGATCATGAATGTAAGAATGTCATTATTCTCTAGAAAAGCCCCGTTTACATAGTGACAATCAAACTATCGCAATGTCACGACAGCATATATTCCACTATCACTTCTGACGAGATAGTTTTGAGAACTATCATGGCATCAGAGTATACTCTTGGGGCAGTCACTTAAACAATCGTATAGCTTATGTGTCCCCATGTGTTTCTATTTATTTGGCTTTTTCTGTTTT
This sequence comes from Gerris lacustris, assembly GCA_951217055.1. Classification (NCBI taxonomy): domain Eukaryota; kingdom Metazoa; phylum Arthropoda; class Insecta; order Hemiptera; family Gerridae; genus Gerris; species Gerris lacustris. Next base: position 73,345,225 of record OX578281.1, on the reverse strand, counting down.
ATTTGAATGATTTCTCCAATGACACCAGCTATCTTTTCTATTAGCTCCTTGTCGGCCAAGTTGGGTATCCCTTATCCATATACTGTCAAAACTCACTTGCTATAGTGATTCGGGGGGAAAAAACAATAAGAAGAACACGCGTATAGAAGATATATTGCTCTTAAATCAGCCATATATGTTTTCAATATATTATGGAAACATTTTTCGGGTAAAACTTACATATTCTTAAACTACCTGAAAAAAGCTTTAAAATGGTATGTGACATGTTATATAATATAAGCATTGACTTTCTTTTGTTATAACATTAACATACTTGTTGTAAAAATAACGGCAAACAATGGATTTTTTTTAGTAATACATAGTTACATATTCTTTTCTTACTCTTAAAGACCTTAAAATTGATGTATAATATGTCATGTTTATTAAAAAAAATTGTTTTGTCGTCCTCCAAATTTACCGTCATCTTGAAAATATTTAGTTTGAAATTTCAAAAAACTACTCAGTTATCTCAAATCCTGAGATACGCCTAGGTGCCAAATTTCGTTGAAATCGATTAATTTGTATGCCATTTATCGTTAGACAAATAAACAAACAAAATTTTCAAAGCCCAAGTTTTTAAAATAAACAACTCACTACGCTCGTTCAAAAAAAAAAAAAGAAAGCTTTTTGACTTATGCTATCACGACAGTACTAGTGAGGTGACTCACGTGATATATGTACTTTTATCGTGAGAGTACAATTGCCGTAAAAACTTGACTTAATAGTTATGAGCAATGGCAGGCGTTAAATTATTTTTCACATTGCTATTGACAAATACAAATTATTTTTTAAAACATGGAAATCTAATTGTTTTTTAATAACTAAAAAAGTTGTTATTATGTGCTTACCTTTAGAATAGCCGTCATTAAAATATACTTTAATCGATGGTTCAAATTTTCCTCTTTCTTTCGTTTTTTCATGTATATATGCTTGATTGTCGTAAGCGTGATTAATTTTCTTACTAGGAAAAACGTAAAGAAAAATTACACAATCAAAAAAAAACAAAAAAAAAACGAAATTACAATATCGAATAAATTATAAAACATGGATACTAATATCGTTGTGTACAATTTTGGTATAATCAACTAAAAATTTTCAATTTGTAAATTCTCAGTTTATAAGAAAAACACAAGGGAAATAATGGAATGTCACATTTTGTCAAATACCATATTAAAGTTTGGACCACTATTAAAAGTGTATAATAGCAAACTCAAAATTATCAGCTGTTCAAATTCAAAATGGCGGATAATTCATGTCCCGCGATTTTTTTTTTTTTTTTTTTTTTTAATTTTGATTGGGGTATCAAATGAAAGGTATTGAAGAGTAAATTCCAAAAATATACACACTTGTGGAAAGTGTTTAATTTGTAAGGCTAGCCGCACACTGGACAACTTTTAATCTCGGTGACTAAATAATTTAGTCAGTTGCCTGCTACACCTCCAAGCGCACACGGGCGACTAAATAGTTGATTAGTTTTAAAATGGATTTTATCGAAACAGCATGTGTTTGTTCCCTCGTATTAAGAAGGAGGAAAAATTCAGAAAATGTTGGACCTATCCTCTAATTAGCAGAAGACTGATAGAAGGACAATTTCATCATTTTGTTTGACAGTATAAAAAAATCCCGTCAAGTACTTGCCACCAAGTTACTAAAAGAGTTTCTTCGGCCATAAAACTTCATAAATAGAACATTATTTAAAATAAATAAAACAATTGCAATTTTAAGAAACAAAGGTGTGCATACATATTATCCTTTAGTTTAGTATCTTAGGTATGCACTTATTTGGTTCTTTTAAAGATAAAATGGCCATCATTTTGGAAACGCGATACCTTTAAAATGATACCCAACTTCAAATTTTGTGAAAAATTAAATTTTTATGTCTGCATAGTTACGGCCCACTAAAATTTCTAAAATTTGACTTTTTTTTATATCAAATTGCGGAAATATCATTGAACTACAAAGAAGTATATTTATGTAGTATGCCTTAATGTGGTAGTGCGGAATTTTTTTTTTTTGCGTTTTGATTTAATTTTTTCAGAGATAAAATGGCCGCCATTATGTAAACCCGATGCATATTTGTATACCAAATTTCATATCTCTAGCTTTAGTAGGTCGGGCGATATACTCCAAGATGCGTCGGACGGACGAACTACCAATAGCATAAGGTTTCTAGGATGACCTCGAAACCCTAAAAATATCTAAAAATAAATGTAATAATTATATTTTAGCATGTGCTAGGAAAGTTTTGAGAATCATTTAATGCTAGACGGGCCTCGTATTTCATATCAGAGTACAAATTTACGAATGACAGTATGACCAGAGGAAAGATTAGCAGTAACTACGCGAAGAAATAGTCGACTGAGCTTTGAGAGAGCAACTTTTAATCGCCCGTGTGCGGGGACAGGTCTAAACCTGTATGTTTCATTCCGCGGGCAACATGTTTTTTCCCGCCACATAACCAATGTATCATCACTATCACTTGTTGCAATTTAAATTTGTAGTTGTGTTATCCAATAAAAAAAAAAAAAAAAAAAAAAAAAAAAAAAAAATCGTGTGCGGGCTACCATAAGATATCACGTGTTCTATTTTCGGTGATTAAAAGTTGCTTAGGAAAAATCGCCAGTGTGCGGCATTTTGCGTGTCCCCCTTCTAAAACTATATTTCTGCTGTTACTAAAAATATGCAAAATGTGTATGTGTGGCCATGGAAAAAATAAGAGAGTAGATTACAAAAATGTTTCATGCCATTTTGTCAAAAAACATTTAATTTTTGTAACTAATTTCATGTTTACAACACCAACGAAACCCTTTTTACGTGAGACTTCACGCACTACCAATTTATTTATAAACATCTGACAATCCATTCCCCCCCCCCCCCCCCCCCCCCCCGTTGAGTATTCTAATGATAACCAAGTAATGATCGAACCCAATTTTATTAATCTTATTTATCAATTTTATTTATCTTCTTAGATTTAGATGGTAAGTACAAATTGAATTACCGCATCTAAAATCTCAAGTAGCTTTTATTATGTTGGGAATTTTTAGTAAGAGCAATTTTATTACAAATTATAAAATTACAGGAAAAAGAAATAATTACCTTTCTTCGTATATAAATCCCTCAATGACATTTTTTACATAAAATGTTCTGTGGTTTTCGTAATATTCCTATAAAAATAAAATTTAAGTTAACATTCTCAAGTTAATCATTGTAAAATAAAATAAATAAGAACTAAAATATTTCAACTATCAAATATCAGAATTTTTTTTTAATTGAAATGTTAATATTTATTGTGAAATACATATTTGACATTGAGACATTTTCAATGCTAATTAGTTAATTAATTGCAAAGTTGTGCATTCCAGTAACGATTAATGTAATCCATTTATAATAAAAAACAAATCCACGGTTTTATCTACGTATAAATTGAAATTAAGTTTTGCAATTAATTTAACACCTATACATATAACAAAATTGGGTAATATTTTTTAAATTAAATGTTTTAAGTTAAGTCCTTGTTGGGAAAAAATTTAATACTTTTGCAATTGAAGAAACAATTTTATCATTCTTTTCTGCTATTTCTTTCTTTTTTTTTTTTTTAAATAAAAAAAAGAGCATTCATTATTACATACTTTTCTAGAATTTCTTGAAGAAAATGTGATTTCTTCTTTCTACTTGTCAGTTATTTACAGCTTTTTATCATTTATTTATGTGTCGTTTAAAATTGCAAAATCTAATTAGCTATTCATTGTAATTAAAGGATGTGCATACTAAAATCTTTTAATAAACTTTGTGTATGCATATTGTTTAAAAATGCGATAGAATAAATACATTAGTTACAAACGAATCCGGATTTGAATAAATGTCAGCTTTAATAACGTAAATTTATGACTTTCTATAATAACTAACTACGTCTAACCACCTCTAACCACCTCCAACCACCTCTAACCACCTCCAACCACCTCTAACCACCTCCAACCACCTCTAACCACCTCTAACCACCTCTAACCACCTCTAACCACCTCTAACCACCTCTAACCATCTCTAACCACCTCATATTTATATAATGGACGAAAATGTGTATTTTCTTCCTACTGGAGATAAAATATTGTATGTACCTCGTGAGTAAAGTGCCATTATTCCCCTCGCGATAATTATCTCCCTCGGCTGCGCCTCGGGAGCTAATTCGAGTTATTCCCTCAGCTTCGCCTCAGGATTTAGGGACCATGGTTCCTTCGGCTTCACCTCAAGAACCAACTTTTTCGCTCAGGGAATAATGGCTTACTTTACTCCCTAGGTGCATAAATAACTATTATCTCCAGTAGGGAGAAAAAGTTAAGAATTTAGATTAGTTTAGAGGGACTAAAGTAAGACTTTTCTTCCCTGAACTCAAAAGTAAGGAGAAAAAGTAAAAGTAGGGTGAAGAAGTAAAAGTAGGGAAAAAAGTAATGTTTGCCTACTTAATTATTTTATAAATAGTAGAAAATGAATGGGTAATGTAATGAAGTAGTTGAAATCAGGTTGGCGACATTGCATTTTCGACCATGTTTATCTTTGTTTATAACCTGCATCTAAATAACCTTCTATGTGAGTTTAATTCATTCTTATTTGCTTTTAATATTGAATCTCTTATATCTGCTATTAAAAGTGCTAATAATTATTGTTATTTATTCAAATAATTAATAAACACTATGCAATGTATGGAAATGTGTATTCTCTCCCTACTGGAGATAAAATATTGTATGTAGCTCGTGAGTAAAGTGCCATTATTTCCCTCGGGATAATTATCTCCCTCGTCTGCGCCTCGGGAGTTAATTATCGTTATTCCCTCGGCTGCGCCTCGGCTGCGCCTCGGAAATTAAAGAGTCTAATTCCCCCGACTTCACGTTATATATTTAGCGTTTAAAATTAAATTATTTGAATGGAAATAACTTCACTTATAAGCCTCATCCAGACTGCCAAACCGATCAGAGGAGACAAGCCGAGCATTGGGCTTTGCGCATGCCCAGTCTGAGATGCGCAGGCGCACTTTAACTACTACAGAGACCAATGCTCGGCTCGTTCCTTCTGTTTGGTTCAGCAGTCTAGACAAGGCTTAATCTGTCCCTGGTTGTTGTTTACAATAATTTTATTTTATTTTACCGCCAAAATTTACTAGAAATTTAACGATTTATCGGGGAATACAAAAGATTTTGTAAAACTAATGACTTGTAAAATTGTCTTGTCATCGGCAATACATATAATCTAAGTAAGTTTCAAATCTAAGTTAAAAATTGTCCCGGATAAAGTGGTGAAGTTAATTAAAAGCTTGTCATGATGGTACTATAATATGAAGATGAAACCGGTCTCTACCTGAAATAAATCGGTATTTCCCGACTTTTTGCTTATCGCAATTTTTTATAAATCAATAAATTTTTGATAATAAGCAGACGTATCAAAGCTCACTTTTATTCAACATTAAATTAGTCAATTTTTATTTAATGTCTCGTAAACAAGGCACACTGCTTAAAAATGAGTCGTAATCAAAGCCCACAACCTTAAATTGTTCTTAATATTGTTTGAACTTACTAAGATTAGAACTGTAGTGGCTTCTCTAAGAGGGCATCTGTTATGGGTAATTGATAGGTGGAATCTAGGTAACCAATAGAAAACAAGGCGGAGTACTCCCAAGCTTAGAACTATTCCACACCAGGAGAGAATCTCATGTAAACGGCTAGTTTTGTAACCTTCCACTTCCTGAAAATAGTGAGAATAATATAAATTGTAAGCGATATAAATATTATACCCATCAAAGTAAGGTACTGCTTAATATGGAGTGTCTAAGCGACTATTGAAACGACTCTAGCCTTGTGGTTGCAGTCGCGCACGGCTAGAACCGTGCGACCATATACAGCTGTTAAACTTCAGCTTGAATTTATGCTTGTTCAACTTTCCAATTAAATTTGCAGTTGCTTCGCTAACGTCATGGAGGAAACATCGATGTTATTTACGTCTCTTCTTGAAGAAGACCTAATCAATACCACAATATTAATAATTGCACTGCTTCAGCAGTTAAAGTGGTACATCTTTAGATTGTTACTCCCCTACATTGTTTAGAGTATAAATGTCTTTGACTAAATAACTATTAAGACAAAGGGATGTTTAGTCCAATGTACTTTGGGACAAAGGAATATCACACGTCTCTTTTTATAAGGAGAGTAACAATCTAAAGAAAAACATACAGTACCTTCTTTAGATTGTAGCTCCCCTCTATTTTTTATAAGGGGAGTAACAATCTAAAGATGTCCCGTTAAAGCAACAGCTTTTTCAACTTTCAATCCCGCGACTCGAGTGATGTGAAGCAGCATAACAGCCATGCTGAAAAACTAGGACTAACTTTCAGACAAGCAATTTGATCGCAGTAATAATTATTATTATGCTTTCGAAAATAGTGCAAACTTCTTTCTTTTTTTTCAAATTTGTCATAGAAACATTTCATGGAACAAAATAGAATAAAGATCGTGTTGAGGGGTTAAAGAGATTTGAGGGCTGTCCACTAACTTGATTCATTTCACATCAATTATCTTTTTTTATCAGCAAAAAGACAAAAACACTTCCAGCCGCGAAAACTGTTACAGCTAGTAATAGACTGACTGGTAAAATTGTCTTGTCAACAATACATATAGTCCAGGAGATAGCGTGCTGTAAAGTGTCTGACTAACATCAAGCTAGAATTTTGTATACAAGTCAATCTTTTAGCGCCTTTTAAGAATATGTGGTTAGCTAAGTTCGTCTGCGGGACATAGCTAGGCAATAGGCGTTTAATAAAAACAATCCGGTGGAGAGCGGCCATGTCTCACCAATTATGGTGGACAATGTGATTTTCATGATCCTGAGTACAGAATTAGTTAGTAAACCGAAAATCAAGTTGATGTTAGTTTGTCCGTTGTCAGGAGACCACGTTGATTTTTAGTAATATTTTGAATAACTAACCTATCAAGTGTGAAAATAACATCGACTTGATTTTTGATCTACTAACTAATTCAGTACCCAGGATCATGAAAATTACATTGTCCACCGTAATTGGTGAGACATGGCCACTCTCCACCGGTTTGTTTTTTTCAAACCTCTATTGCCAAGCTATGTCCCGCAGACGAACTTAGCCGATCACATATTCTTAAAAGGCGCTAAAAGATTGACTTGTATACAATATTCTAGCTTGATGTTAGTCAGACACTTTTTTGCACACTATCTCCTGGACAAATATAATTCCTCGGTAAATTTGTTGGGAAATCTAAGTTAAGTCAGGGAAATCTAAAGTCAGTCGAATCGTTAGACTCTGGGCAGTTTATTAGCGTAGCTTCTGTCGCGTGGCTACAATCACGTCATTGGACAGGGTTCCATTTGCATTTACCTATAAGGAATTCCATTTATGAACCACGCGGCTGTATAGTCATACGGCTAGTCATTTCAGTCGTCGCATTGGCACTCCACCTTTATCGTGAATGTCCTGATAACAAATTGTACGCTTCCATCATATTGCATCTCTTTGACAATGAATTTTAAGAGCACAAATCTCATAGTCCGATAAAATGGCATTGAAAGTCGAGAACAGAAATGTATAACCCAAAAGTGCATTTAAACTAGTGTTTGGGATTAACCAAATAAATCGGCAATTTGGGCGTGTCCTAACCCAACAATTAAAAGGATTTCTTGTCACATTGTCTTTGGCGTTTGGTTTCCTCCTGAAGGTTTCAGCTCTTTCGTGGAGTTTGCCTTTTAGTTAGTTTCCTTCGTTTAATTTCTTCACCTGTAGTTTACAAAACGTTAGCACTAGTATTAGCATACTACTGCTATTATTATCTGTGTCCGATGATCTAGCAATTATTAACAGTAATAATATTAATATAGACAACAAACTGGATCAAATGATCTTGCAAGTAAATTTAAAAGTTAGTAGTAGTTACTAGTTTATTATTATCAGTTGTTATAATCGTAAATAAATAAGCAAGTATATCCAGACATCTAGCAAGTATCTGCAATAATATAATCTACATATTATGACAATAATATTACCGATATAACATACAGGATATTAAAAAAATATCCGGATCATTTATACAACGACAATATCAATTGTCTCTAACTTACAAACAAAATTTATGAGGCTGGTGTCCCTTAAATTTTACTTCAGGGTATTTTTTATGATGCCGCAGATACTAATATTATCTATTTTTATCTGCAACTTGTTCGCAAATTACAATTTTTTAATTATTATCAAATAACTTTTTTTAAATTCATTGTAATTGTTTTCTTGAAATTATTAACCCGTAAATCATTTTTGATTTACTGGTTTAGCAAACAATTACATAGGAAGTTAATTATTTTAATACCTCCCAATAAAAACACTTGTGTAAAAAAAGTCAAGTCTCGTGTAATACGTTGTGAGATCACTGGTTTAACCCTAGAAAGCTAACCTGGAGTCAAAATGACTCCCATTTTTTTTTTTCAACTACAAATGCACGGTGTCTGTAAAACACAGAACTCCCACATCTTAGCTATGCTATCTCCCACCCTTGAATGACCCTTCTACACTTCTATCAGTTTCACATTCAGATTCTAAAGAGGACATATCGTTTGTTTTTCTGCAATCACGGAGTCATTTTGACTCCTGTTTAGTCTTACACGTAAATTTTTTGTAGGTCATTTTGACGCAGAATAGTATTTTTTAGAATAGTATGTCGTGTTATTGTTTATTTTGGCATTTTAAATCTTATAAATTAAATATTATATAACTTTTAATTCAATAATTATTTCAAATTAAAGGTAATATAATTGTAATTTATCTATATATATAAAACTAAGAGTGACAGTGACTGATCATCAAAAATTCTCCTACTTCCCATTGACCTAGAGATTTGAAATTTGGTACATAGATAGAGTGTACCATAAATAGGAAAGTGCGGCCATTTTGATTTCGATATGTGTCCGCCATATTGAATTATAGCCACCATCTTGGATTTTTTCATCAGTAATTCTCCTACTTCCCATTGACCTAGAGATTTGAAATTTGGTACATAGGTAGAGTGTACCATAAATAGAAAAGTTCAGGTGTTTTGATTGCGATATATAGCCGCCATTTTGAATTATAGCCGCCATCTTGGATTTTTTCATCAGTAATTCTCCTACTTCCCATTGACCTAGAGATTTGAAATTTGGTACATAGGTAGAGTGTACCAATACTAGAAAAGTGCGGGTGTTTTGATTTCGATATATAGCCGCCATATTGAATTATAGCCGCCATATTGGATTTTTAAAACACGTGTATATGTTTATGTGTCGTATATCGTTTTAAAGGCCTTGATTAATACTTTAATGTTGTGGTATTTATTTATTTTTAACATTTTTTGTACGGGTACATTTGTACCTATTTGTACTTTTGGTTCAGGTTAAGAAGGTGAAATAATTTTTTTAAATTTTATTTTTACATTTATTAGAATTCATTAGCCTAAATAATGATCTTATACATGGTTTGATTTTTAAATATATTTTTGGTACCTATGGGTACACGGGTACAAATATGCTTTTAAACACAAAACCTACTTTCATGTATATCGTTGAAAAACTCTTGAATAGGCCTTTTAATGTAGTTATGTAGTGTTTTGTGATATTTTTACTTTTTAGGGGGGTAAAATTGAAAAAAGTCCTTATATAGCTGTTTTTTGACAATGGTTCCTTAGGTTTTGGTTGAAATTTAAAACATTGTTATTATTTTTTACTCTCCTTTTCGAGACGTTTACGAATATACCTCATTTATTTTGTTATCTTCATTTTGACTTTTTCGGGTAAAAAAATCACAGGGGTGTGGCTTGACGATTTTTTGGTAAAAAATAAAGTTTGTACTATCTTCATGAAATTTGTCACGCTTATAAAAATGAAAAATACAAGACGAAAGTGCTCTTGGACTTTTTTTTCCAAGACTCTTAGTTTCCGAGAAAAAGCCACTCAAAGTTCATATTTGGCAATTTTTGGGGTTTTCGATTGGCCATTTTTTGGGCTTTAAAAGTGCTAAATGGTAAACTGACGGCATATTCGTAATCTACTCGACGGGGGCTTTAAAAGAACGTATAGTTTGTATGGGGTTGTCGACAACTTTTTTTGCCCAAATTTTCCGGCTCAAAATCTGGGCCCAAAAATAGGGAAATTAATAAAAAATTAAAAATATGAGAAATATTGATTCGATTTGATTTAAAATTTGTATGCATGCCTTATTTAATATTAGGAACTCGGAAAAAAATTAATACTTGAACATATTTGTACACATGTGTACTTTTGGTACATACGGTACCTAATGTGTTATTTTAACTTGAGATTTTATGTTGTGAAACAATGTGTTATTAGTAATGATTTTATTTAGTAAGCTTTATACCATTCAGTGAATTTAATTTGTTTTAATATAATGTTGGTACCTATATGAGGTACATGGGTACAATGATCGAAATGCTCGAAATATATCATATTATATATAATTTTACAGTGCTTGAAAAGTACTTTCATTGTTGTTATGTACACTTTTTCAAAATTTTACATTTTAAGGGGTGTAAAGCATAAAAAACCGTTAATTTATCTGTTTTTCCGAATTGGTTTTTTAGATTATAATTTAAATGGAAAACTAATTAATAATTTTTTACTGCTCTTATCGAGACCTTTACAACAATACCAATTTTGATAATATTCGATGAATGAATAAACCACTGCTGCTGCTCAGCAGAGTAAGGATTTTTTATTCGATAGACTGCTGCGCATTTGATTTGTTTTGATTTTTTTTTTAGTTCCGTGAATTGTTGGTTGAGTTAGTCTAATTGTAGCCGTCACTCTTGGCGACAAGCTTTCTACATCAGTTTTCTGGTGTTTAATTTGACATAAAATGACCAACCAATGAGAGAAGACTTTGAGAAAGGCTTGGGTTTGTCTTTGTGGAGGGGTGCATTGTTTTGTTTATTTTTGACACATTTTGACAGTTTTTGATACGGCGCGGCAATAAAAGAATAAAGTGTATAGAAAAATAAAAATATAAATTAATCAAATATAGATATATGTATAAAATTACAAGATAAAAAGAACTTTATATATACTACGTTTTTTAATTCAATTAATTTATCTTCATATTCAATTTTTTATCTTCTTTGTTTAATTTGTTTACTTATTCTTTTTCGCTGTCATTCACTGTTTACCTCTTAATAAAAAATCTTAAATTTGAAATCTGTCAAAATGAAGGATTGTAAATATTTGGGATATGACAAAACAAATAAAATAACTTGCGGATTTTTTCCGAACAGACTTTCCATGAAGCAAATTTGCTGAAAACTAATTAAATTCTGCTGAAAAATTACTAAAAGCTTTAAAATATTGTTTGTGCCATGCCCTAAGGAACTTCATTTAGAAACTAAACTTCAAACGCATTCTAGCGGTGAACTAACAAACTAAGACATACAAAACTTTTACCAACAACAGTTTTATGAGTTAAGATTTCATTTCTGAAATTCTGTGAATTTTCTGTGCAGTTGGATGAATCAACTCATTGTAGAAACAGTATTTTGATGTTTTATGTTCGATATTATAGCTTCAGATTAAGAGAAGTGACAGAAGAATTTTTTTAAGCGAACTATTGCAAATGTACTCTACAGGTGAACATATCTTTGTTTTGAAAATTTACACTGAACAGTTCAAATTAAAAGAAAATAATATGTTATGTTTGCTAGGTAACATCAAATAGGTAATTTCAGGTCAAATATTAAAAAAAAAAATCAATAGGTTTGTTCCAACCATGCATTGTACCGTCCGCAGGATCGTCACGGGCATATGCGCAATGGATAAAAGCCGTTCCAAGCCGACTTGTGACAGTGTTTC